>CM035847.1:156813522-157436022 GCA_020510985.1 Pholidichthys leucotaenia | reverse complement strand
CACCTGGTCAGTCACTGCAACAGACACTGGAGTCAGTTTGTCTTGGCCTGTCCTTGCCACTGATAATACCTCTATCTGCCAAGAATGTGTCGCTAGTCCAGCAAAAGCTAGTGGTATTCAAATACTTTGCAAGCAGTTTCATGAAATGGTCAGTCAGAGAGCAACTCATACCAGCTCGGACGTAGCCCGGGTTAACAAGGTCAGGAGTTCCTGGCAGTAGAAGGCGAATTACAGAGCTGCATGGAGGAATCTGATCAGACCTAAATGAGACAGTCATTGTCACCCCCGACAGACTGCTATGATGATGATGATGACGATACATATATATATATATATATATATATATATATATACACACACACACACACACACACACACACATCCATAGATACATATATACCAGGGATGAGCCGGTCTAATCAGCCGTATCGGTATTGGGTTTGATTTAGGCAAAGTGACTGGATTGGTATTGGTAAAGAATAAAAGTAATTTACCCGATCGGAAACATTGATAATGTTAAAATGAAAGCACAATCATGTTCTCAGCCAAGTGTCACTGGAGCCTGTCTGTGGGACTCGCTACGGTATGTTTGCTGTCTGGTAACAGCCTTTACAATTTTAACACCAGCAACTTGATAAAACATTTGCAAAAGTATCACGGTAAAGGAGTATGCTGAATTCTGTCAAGAACCGAGCAGAAGGAAGTGTGTCGTGCATCAGCAGCCATTGCTTTTCCAACTTGGAGGCTGGAAGATGCTAAAAGTGAAACTAAAAGACTAAAACTGAAAGTAAACCAGACGTGAGCTTGAAATCAACAGGAACAAAGACTTAACATGGGATTAACTTTCTTGGGAGAGTTACAGTTGATGAGAGGTAGGTAACAGAAACATAAATAGCAAATCATAACAGGGAACTGGAGAGCTGTACTACAGGAACAAGGCTGTATGAAAGGGAACAAGAATTAGATTAGATTAGATTAGATTCAACTTTATTGTCATTACACATGTATGAATACAAGGTAACGAAACACAGTTTAGCATCCAATCAGAAGTGCAAAGGACACCAGTGCAGTATATACGGTAATTAACAGTATGTGCAATTTAAGCAAATATATGCAAATATATGCAGCAGTGCAGAAAGTTAAAAGTACTGTTATGTGCAAATAATGTGCAATAAGTTAGATGTAGTTATGTAGTTATGCAGTTATGTACAGGTGAGGATGGTAAAAGATGATTGTAAGAGAGTCAGCGGGGAACTAAGTTCAATAACGTGACAGCTGTTGGAAAGAAACTGTTCCTAAACCTGCTGGTTCTAGTCCGAAGGCTTCTGAAACGTCTTCTGGAGGGGAGAAGCTGGAACAGTCCATGAGCAGGATGGTTGGAGTCCCTAAGAATGCTGCGTGCCCGGCGCAGACATCTTTTCCTGTAGACGTCCTCTATAGCTGGAAGTGGAGTCCCTGTGATGCGTTGGGCGGTTTTCACCACCCGCTGCAGCGCCTTGCGGTCAGCTATAGAGCAGCTCCCATACCAGAGTGTGATACAGTTGGTCAGGGTGCTCTCTATCACGCAGCGGTAGAAGTTGCCCAGGATGTCAGTTGACAGACGGTTCTTCTTCAATGTCCTCAAGAAGAAGAGGCGCTGATGGGCCTTCTTGATCAGGCTGGTGGTGTTAACTGACCAGGACAGGTCCTCCGAGATGTGGGTCCCCAGGAATTTGAAGCTGGGGACACGTTCAACAGCTATGCCATTGATATGGATGGGGTCATGTGTCTCTTCCCTCTCCTTCCTGTAGTCCACTATGAGCTCCTTGGGTTTGCTGGTGTTAAGGAGCAGGTTATTGTCAGCGCACCAAGTAGCCAAGTGCTCAACCTCTGCCCTGTAATCTGACTCGTCGTTGTCCTTGATGAGTCCAATCACCGTGGTGTCATCTGTGAACTTTATGATGGAATTTGATCTATACATAGGCCTGCAGTCATGGGTGTAGAGGGAGTAGAGGAATGGGCTGAGCACACAGCCCTGTGGTACACCAGTGTTGAGTGTGATGACGGAAGAACGGTTGGGGCCTGACCTAACATGCTGGGGTCTGTTGGTCAGAAAATCCATGATCCAGTTGCAGGTGGAGGTACTGATTCCCAGGTCCCCAAGTTTGGTGAGCAACTTGGAGGGGATAACTGTGTTGAATGCTGAGCTGAAGTCAATAAACAGCATTCTTGCGTAGGTGTTCTTGTCATCCAGGTGTGAGAGTACATAGTGCAGCGCTGTAGAAACCGCATCCTCTGTACTCCTGTTGCTCCGGTAGGCGAACTGATGAGGGTCCAGTGTAGGGGGCAGGCCTTTTTTGAGCTGTGCCAAGACCAGTCGCTCAAAGCACTTCATGACTATGGGCATCAGTGCCACAGGGCGATAGTCATTTAGGCACGATGGTGTTGAATGTTTCGGCACTGGTACTATTGAAGTGGTCTTGAAGCACGCTGGTACCACGGCCTGGGCCAGGGACAGATTGAAGATGTCTGTGAAGACCCCTGCCAGCTGCTCAGCGCATGCCCTTAGCACACGCCCAGGAATGCCATCAGGGCCAGCAGCCTTACGTACGTTGACATGACTCAGCGCATTACGGACGTCGGTGTGGGTGAGTGTGAGGTGGTGGAGGTCATCAGAGGGTGGGAAATTGATGTTCTTTTCATTGTTGTCCTTGTCAAAACGAACACAGAAGTTATTTAGCTCATTGAGAAAGGGCACAGTCATGGCTATAGGTATGGAGTTGCTGGGCTTATAATCAAAGATAGCTTGAATGCCCTGCCACATACGTCGGGGGTCAGAGTCCCCAAAATGTTCCTCCACCTTCAGCTTGTAGCTGTGCTTGGCCTTCTTGATGCCCCTCTTCAGATCTGCCCTGGATGAACTGTAGGCCTGTGCATCACCAGATCTAAAGGCATTGTTACGTGCTTTTAGCAGAAGTCGCACTTCTCTGTTCATCCACGGCTTCTGACCGTGGACCTCAAAATAAGAGTGAACCTAAAAACTAAGAATGGACAGAGAATACTATCAGAAACACTACTAAATAAATCAAGGACCAGGACAATACTTACGATAATAATGATACTGGATGACAAAAATACAACTTAAAGGGTTACTTCCTTTATTTTCAGCTATTCAGCATTTTTTACATAATGCATAATGTGGCACTTTTAATTTCATCTGAATGTTTGCATACTCAGCTTTAAAGTTTTGCATAAACTTGCACTTTAAATTTCAGAATGCATGTTTACATGGTCCCGACCAGTGAAATGCTACCAATGTTACAAAGTTTAAAATAGAAAAAAAGCAGCAGCATTGCTGAACTGATTTAAATTTGTAATATATTCTTTGACTTTTAGATTTATGTTTTTATATGTGTGCAAAATCCAACCAGTCATTACCAAAGTATGTTCTGTATTTGTTGTTATTATAAATATGTATATATATATATATATATATATATATATATATATATATATATATATATATATATAACAACAACATAGATACAGTATATGTTGTTCTAATATATACCACCAGCACCAGATCTTAATATCCATCTTAAAAGCTGTCATAATGACAGAATCACTGTATTACCTTTTGGTTGGTGGCATATTTTTGAATCCCTTAAAAACATATATTAGGTACTCCTTTTTTTTTTTTTGCAGATATCTTGTCAAACAACCTAAAAGAACAACCTCTGATGATGTCACAGTCAGATTGCCAACAGGTGTGGCGTATGTTAGCGCTTCGTCGCGTCAGAGTCGTGTCAGAGTGCTATTTTCTCCGCTTTTGTTTGTTTTTATTGATATCATTTTTAATTTTTTATCTCTGTTTGTTGATATTGGTTTTTGTTTGGTATTAGCTCGGTATTGGCCTCGCCTAAAACCCCGTTTGGACTCCCGAGTAGGTCGGACCCCTGGCTGGGCTGTTTTTACCGGGCTAGGCTACCTGCTAGCCTGTTTTTAGCCTTTTAGCTGTTTATAGCTAACTTTCAGCTAACTTGTTTTTAGCTATTTTAACTGTTTTTGGCTAGCTGGCTGGCTATCCACCTCATCGCCTGGAACACCATGGCTCCATCTCCGATGTGTACCCGTTGTTTATCTCTCCTCAGTAAGGTCTCTGAGTTGGAAGTGAGACTCTCCAACCTTTATAAGATTCGGGAGGCTTAAGACCACTTCGACACCATTATTCTCGGGCAAACATCGGCTCTGGCAACCGACTCGCAGCTGGCAGACACAACTACTTACCTGGGTGAACTCAGCGCATCTCCGTCCACCTCTACCCCTGCTCCAGCCTCTGCAGATGTCCATGACCACAACAACAATCACTGGCTTTGTCTCGGGGCTAAACCCAAAGCACCGGTTGGTTCCTCTCATCCTTAATGCGTGCACTGGACCTTGGTTTGACCAGCTAGCAGCCATTGCCGATCGACCAGACAGGGCCGCCCCTCTTCTCTTCCCGTCTCCTTGGAAAATAGATTTGACATTCTTTCTTTGGAGGATTTTCCCCACCTGGACGCTGGCCATCCGCCCGTGGACGCCCCTCATCCTCCCTCCTCTCCTTCAGCGGCTGCTCAGGTCCACAAACCCCGGACTAAGACCACTCTGGGTGTGTCAAATTACACATCAGCTCCAGATAGAAGAGAGTGCATCACCCCGCCTTCGCAACAACAACACCCTCTTCAAAATTACTCTCCATGTCAGAATCCACCAACAAACCCCCCAATCCCAGACGATGCTGGTAATTGGTGACTCGATTATGAGGAACATCAGAAGCAGGTACTGTACCACTCAATTTTTTTCCTGAGGCTAGAGTCTCTGACATTGAGGCTCTTATCCCTGACCTGCTAAATGAATTCCCCCACATTCAAACTGTCGTTGTACATGTTGGATGCAATAACATCCCAGATAAAGTGTCGGAGATTTTAAAGAGTGACTTCAGGAGCCTTCTGTCCACTCTTATGAACTGTGGCAGACGTGCGTTTATCTCTGGGCCTTTGGCACCGCTCAGACGAGGCTGCAATTATTTTAGCAGAACTCTTAGTCTTAAAACTTGGCTGTGTTTTACTTGTCCTATTTTTAACATTGGTTTTGTAGACAATTTTAACTTGTTTTGGAACCGCTCATGACTTATGAGGCCTGATGGCATCCACCCAAATAGACTTGGTGCACGTTTTTTAAGAGACAATCTGTTCTATTCCATTCAGTGTTTTTTGATGCAGTGACTGAAACTTGGTGTGTTTACTCACTCTGAAGCTTCTGGGTTTGCCAACCTGCCCTTTTTTGGTTCTGTTTCCACTTCTCGTATTAATCCCATTAATTCAAATAATCTTCACCGTTTGGATCAGCCTTCGATTTATAATTCTAGAGAGATTGTGTCTGTCTCCAGTTGCCCTAAATATTGTAACCCAGGACAAATACAAGACAACTTGAAAAACACACACACTTCTGTAGCTCCTTCTCATCCATCACCCCTCAACTTTGCCCCTGTTTTCTCCCTTAGAGAACCTTTTTCTGCACCCCCCAAAGTTAATAAAAAAGTTAATAAAAATAGAATGCATAAACATCCCAAATTGATTAAACAAAATGTTGGTAAAATTCAAATCCAACCTCAAGTCCTTAAATTTAATAAATTGGCCTCTGTTCCTCCCCAAAATTTAAAAATTAAATATGGTTTATTAAATATTAGGTCTCTTACTCCTAAGTCTCTTCTTGTTCATGATCTATTAATCGATCATCAGATCGATTTATTATCCCTCACAGAGACTTGGCTTGGGCAAGATGACTATGTTGGTTTGAATGAATCAACTCCCTCTGGTTATGTAAACTGTCATAACCCCAGAGGTTCTGGTCACGGAGGTGGAGTGGCGGCAATTTTCCATTCTAAATTACTAGTTAATGTTCAGCAAAAATCATGTTTTAATTCCTTTGAAAGTTTGGTCCTCAGTGTGGGGCATGTTGGCTGTCTTGGCTTAAACCCAATTCTCTTTGCTATAGTTTATCATCCTCCCTCGGCCTATTCAGACTTTCTATCCGAATTTGCCAAATTTTTAGCTGATTTAGTGCTGAAACCTGATAGAATAATTATTGTAGGGGACTTTAATATACATGTTGATGTAGAGAGTAACTGTCTTAATAAGGCATTCAATTCAATCTTAGACTCAGTGGAGTTTTCCCAGAAAGTAAAAAAATTCTACCCATTATCTCCAACACACACTGGACCTTGTTTTGACTTATGGTATAGATATAGAAAATCTGGTAGTGTCTCTTCATAATCCTGTACTGTCAGACCATTGTCTGTTAACTTTTGATTTCACTATCTCTTATTACGTGTTTCCTAAAGAAAAATACTACTACAGCAGATGTCTTTCTGATGACGTTGTTACCAAATTTTTGCAGATTATCTCCTCTATACCACGGGTCAACACAACAGAAACAACAGAAATAAAAGATGGAGAGTCTGCTCCATTCATAATTGATAGCATGGTTGATAGTGTTACAGCCTCTCTGCATCGGACTCTAGATTTGGTAGCCCCTTTAAAAAAGAAAAAGTCTAACCAGAGATGTCTAACCCCTTGGTTTAACTCAGAAACTTGTGGCTTAAAACAGAAGACTCATCAATTAGGAAGGAAATGACGTTCTACTAATTTAGATGAGTTCTATTTAGCGTGGAGAAATCATTTCTTAATCTATAAAAAATCTCTTAGAAAAGTTAGATCAAGCTATTATTCTGCATGAATAGAAGCGAACAAGAATAACCCCATGTTTCTCTTCAACACTATAGCCAGGCTTACAAAGAGCCAGGACTCGGTCAATCCTCGCATCCCCCCGATCTTTCTAGTCAGGACTTTCTGAACTTCTTCAATCATGAAATTTTATCTATTAGAGATGAAATCAGTCAGATTCTTCCTACCGTAAACTCAAGTACATTAACTACTACAACTCCCTCAATTGATATCTGTTTAGATAAGTTTACTCCAATCGACCTCTTAGAGTTGGATAAAATAATTTCCTCATCTAAGCCTTCATCTTGCCTTTTGGACCCTATTCCTACCAGGTTATTTAAAATTATCTTCCCAATTATTGGTAGCCATATTCTTCTTATAATTAATTCTTCTTTAACTCTGGGTTATGTACCACTGGCTTTTAAAGTTGCTGTAATTAAACCCTCACTCAAAAAACCGACACTCGATCCGGGAATTTGGGCCAACTATCGACCAATCTCTAATTTGCCTTTCATTTCAAAAATCTTGGAAAGAGCTGTTGCTGCGCAATTGTTTGACCACTTGCAGGGGGTTGGTTTGTTTGAGGAATTTCAATCTGGGTTCAGAGTTCATCACAGCACTGAAACTGCCTTCATGAAGGTCACTAATGACCTCCTGATCACATCTGATAATGGACTTGTTTCTGCTCTTGTTCTTTTAGATCTTAGTGCAGCTTTTGACACTATCGATCATGCCATTCTACTTGATAGATTAGAACACTATGTTGGACTAAATGGAACTCCGTTGCAGTGGTTTAGATCTTACTTGTCCGATAGATTTCAGTTTGTCCACATCAATGATGAATTTTTTTCCAACTCTAAGCTCAGTCACGGAGTTTCACAAGGATCTGTGTTAGGCCCTACTCTTTTTAGTTTATATATGCTTCCGTTAGGCAATATCATTAGAAAGCACTGTATACATTTTCACTGTTACGCAGACGACACACAACTATACCTGTCAATGAAGCCCGATGATTGTAATTAATTAGCCAAGTTAGATGCCTGTCTTAAGGACATCAAAGCTTGGATGACTTGTAATTTTCTACTATTAAACTCAGATAAGACTGAAGTCATTCTTGTTGGCCCAAAACATATTAGAAATTCCTTCCCAAATCATGCCTTCAATTTAGATGCCACCACTCTCACTCTGAATAGTTCTGTGAGGAACCTTGGAGTTGTTTTTGATCAAGAGCTGTGCTTTAATTCACATATTAAATTTGTTTCTAAGACTGCCTTCTATCATCTGCGCAATATTGCCAAGATTAGGAGCATCTTGTCTCTGAATGATGCTGAGAAACTGATTCACACCTTTGTCAGCTCTCGATTAGATTATTGTAATTCGCTATTATCTGGTTGTCCTAAAATATCCTTAAAAAATCTTCAGTTGATTCAAAATGCTGCTGCTTGTGGCGGGTTGACTCAACCCCCCCACAACACACAGGACAGTCAGCTCTTTTCTCTTGGTTTTCCCCGCTGCACTACTGAGATGTAATGTGCCATTCATGTGTTGTGATGCAATGTGCCCTGCATGTATTGTGATGCAATGTGCCCTGCATGTATCGTAATGTAATGTGCCATTCATGTATAGTGTTCATGCGTCCTGTCCTTGCTGTGACCTAGAGACAGTTCAATATGTAGATGTGCCTTGTAACCTCTTTGTTCCGCAAGCTGGAGCAGAGGCTGCATCTGCCTATTGTTATGTAGGTCTTACAAATGCAAATGTCTCATGCCTGTTCTGCAGTCCCTTTGATCAGACCAACTGCTGTGAACCTGCTTTGATGTATTGTTTGAGTTGGGTACAAATACTGCACAGGTTCTGTAACTCATCCTCTCTCTGACTCACTTCAACTGCTGCTGCAGACACGCACTTTGTGTCTCTTCTCTGAGAGCCTGAGGATCCCGCTCCAGCCTGCACACACTTGGGCCGGAGAGGGGATCCTGTGACGGCGGTGTGATCTAATAAACTCTACTTAAAACCTCCAACAACGCCGCTTTACATCATGCCGCCGCACTGCTAGAGTTTTATCTGTTTTTTTCTGTCCTCCCTTCATTGGCTTCCCATAGAATTTAGAATCAAGTTTAAAATCCTTCTTCTCACTTTCAAAGCTCTTAACAATCAGGCCCCCCCCATATATAAAGGATCTGATATTACCTTACCATCCTAATAGAGCATTACGCTCCCAAAATGCTGGACTACTTGTGGTGACCAGAATCTCCAAAAGTACATTGGGAGGCAGAGCATTCTGCTACCAAGCTCTTTCTCTCTGGAACCAGTTACCACTCTGGGTCCAGGAGTCAGACTCGGTCTCTCTTTTTAAGAACAGGGTAAAATCCTTCCTTTTTAATATAGCTTACGATTACGGAGGGATTTTGTGTCTCTTAACCCCATTTTTGTTCTGCTGTTATTTGATTCATACTGCTGGTTGACCTCCAATAATGTACTTGGATTCTTACTGTTATGTTCTTTATGTCTGTCCTCTCCACTCTCTCTATCCCCTCACCCCCAGCCAGTCGCAGCAGATGACTGCCCTTCCCTGAGCCTGGTTCTGCTAGAGGTTTCTTCCTGTTAAATGGGAGTTTTTCCTCTCCACTGTTGCTACAGTAAGTGCTTGCTTGTAGGGGATCGTCAGACTGCTGGGTTTCTCTGAGATTGTGGGGTTTTCTCTGCATTTGTGGCGCTGCGAGACAGCTTCTGTTGTGATGTGGCGCTGTATAGATAAAGCTGAATTGAATTGAATTGAACAGAATTAAACGTTTGTTTGTTTGTTTGTTTGTTTGTTTCAGATGATGAGACATGATGAGAAAATTTATATCATGCATTCACATTTTGGTGCAGTGGTCAAATTATATATATGTATTTTTTTTCCTTTTTTCAGCATGAAATATGCATACAAAAGGGGTGTGCCATATTGTGTCATCCATGATAATCCTGGAAAGAAATTTGATACTGGGGTAAAAGCACAGTGTTACAGTGGTTAGCACTCTTGTCTAACAGCTAGAAGGTTCCAGGTTCAAATTCCCAGGCTGGCAGGGGTAAGAACCTCTCTGTGTGGAGTTTTCATGTTCTCCCTGTGCTGTGTGGGTTTACTCCAGGAGCTCTGTTTTCCTCCCACAATCCAAAGACATGCATGTTAGGTTAACTGGTCTAACTGATTTATCAAATTAATTAACCCTGTCCCTTTAATATCACCATATACTAATTTGGCTGCATAACAACATCATGCCATTAAGGTGTTGACGTTATGGGTTATATGGAAAAATAAACATGATGCAGGAAGACAGCAGCCACTTCATGGTCAGAGTTACCTGAAACTGGATTCAGCTGTGTTAAAATAGTTTGGTTTTAAGCTGTTTTAGACATGTGATGTAAGTTTACCCCCTTACAAAAAATGAGCAGTCCATAACTTTTATGATAGGTTTATTTTAACAGAGAAAGACAGAATATCAACAAAAAAAATCCAGAAAAATATTGAATGAGCATTATTCACCTGATTCCTAGCCCCCATGATGCCTTGTGTGAATTATGGACGCAACGTCCAGTACTAGTTTAGAACATGTGGTTGTCACTGAAATGGAATACTTTTCCTTGTTAAAAAACAATGACTTCAGCATCAAAAATGTGGGACTAGGGCCTTTTGCACCTCAAAAACAGTAATATAATCATACCACTTTCCACGACTATCAAGGGATAGGAAGATGACCTTAAAAAGTGGCTTCACAGACAGTAGCTCTGTTTGTTAGTGCTGCTGCTAAGATGCTAACGCTGTAAACAAATAAATGCTCTGAGATATATCAATGTCTCCACCACAATAAAGTTGGTTTCTTTTTTTTAAAAGATGTTGTACATCATCAAATTTACCTCAGAGCAGATATAGAATCTAGTCCGAGCCACAAAGAACCACTACACTGTGCTTGGGTGTTTTAATGTCAGGGTAAAACAAACAGCTGCAGCTGTCTGTTTTACCCCTAAATTAAAATGCTCATGCTGCTGTCATGCTATGAATGCTTGTTATTTAACTTAACACATACAGACATTTTCTGACAATCGTTTTGACAATCGTTTTGACAAAAATTTTATTGAACTATATTTTATGATAATTTAAAAATTAATGCATCCTGAAGCTGCTAAGATCAAGTCCATATTGTTCCAAGGCAGTGCAACAAATGCAACAAAAAGAAAAACTAATTTATATCTTTCTTAAATCGTTAAGCCTTAGGAAGCAAACTGTTACTATTTTTTATTTATTATTTTACTTCATGCAGCCTTGCATCTGGTGACATATAAACGTCAGATCTGTGACATTCATACAAGTGAAAACATACCTGGTGCTCTTGCGTCTGTACCACTGATCACACCAACAATCCTTTTTAGTTTTCAGTGCATGATCTATCTGTGACATTCATACAAGTGAAAACATACCTGGTGCTCTTGCGTCTGTACCACTGATCACACCAACAATCCTTTTTAGTTTTCAGTGCATGATCTATGCATTGCTGGAGAAAAAGCCTCCATTTATCCAGTCTATGGCACAACCACGAACACCAGCAACAAGTACCAGAACTACGGCAAAACATTCAAGAAGTACAAAAGCTACAGGTGCTGAAATTAGCTGTCACTAAAATACATATGTGGACTATACATTAAAATGAATTTGAAAAACTTTTAAAAATGCCATTTTAAATGCCCCACTACTCCGTTCTTGCTGACTGATTTAACACTACTTCAGCCAAAACTGGAAGTTGCCCCCATAATTGTTTCTACAGCAGCACCCTTGGGTATAAGGTGAATAAGTTAATTTGCATTTGATCAAGGGAAATAAGTGTCACGCCGCGCCATTCATCAGCGGCGCCACCTGCTCACGCACCTGCTACTCGTCAGCGGCGAAGGATAAAAGCCGCCTCGCCCTGAGCTTCGGCCTGAAGCCGTAGACTTCATTTTCCTTGCATGGACTTCTACCACATTCTCTTCAGCATCCTCTTTACCGGTAAGAAGTTCACTTACCTCATCTCTCCAGTCTGCTCCCCTGTGCACAGGTGGATTCCTCGGCGGCGGACAACCCCGTCCCTCGTCTCTCCTCGCTGCTGCACCGAGCCCTGCAGGTGGCTGTCTCCCGGGCTTCCATCCTTGAAGCGCCAGTCATCTGCCCAAACAAGTAAGCTTCTCTCCCTCGCCTATTCTCCTCCTGTGTTGGTGTGTGCTCATCACCCTGTGTCCAATTTCTCCCATAGGGTTGCCGGCTGAACGGTCTCCTGCCTCTGGGTCCGAAGCAGACACCACCACCAACACATTAACATTCCGCAGACACGCACCCAAACATCCCTGTTGTTAATAAACAGTTTGAACTACTCTGAGCCTGTGTGTGTGCGTCTCCTGAGCCGAACGTTATGTCAGTACGGCTTCAGCAGAGCGGCTCGGCGGACGGCGGGCTCGCACACCGGTTTACCATCCTCGAGGCTCGGGTGGATCAGATTGTTTATCAGCAACAGGTGGTTCTTAATCAATTATTAGAACTGACTAACCGATTGAACCGCTTGGATCCCCAACAGCCGTTCCTCCCGACTCGCCAGGGTGGCGCGGCTCCTGCTGTTCCAGCGGCCGTCCAGCCGGCTCCAGTGGCACCGGTTCGGCTCACGCCGATTCCGACCCCCGCCCGCTTTAGCGGTAAGCTCGGCGGAGCGCGGGGGTTTATTATGCAGTGTGAGTCCGTGTTCCACCGTGTGCCCGGAGATTTTCCCTCGGATCACAGTCGAATTGGTTACATAGGGAATCTTCTGGAGGGGCGTGCGTTAACCTGGACCTACGCCGTAATGGCGAGGCCCAGTTATGCCACCCTCACCTATGACCAATTCGTGAGGCGCTTTCTGGAGGTCTTTGACCACTCACAAACCGAAACGGTCCAGGTCGATCGGCTTCTCGCTCTCCAGCAGGGAAGCCGGTCGGCAGCGGACCACTCGGTCGACTTCCGGGTAGCGGCGGAGGAATTGGGCTGGGAGGAACGCTCCCTCTGTGGCCTGTTCCTCCGCAGCCTCAATAGTGATCTGAGGGATGAACTGGCTGGTCGGGATATCCCTGGGACGCTAGCGGAGCTGACATCCTTAGTGATAAGTTTGGATAACAGGCTGCGCGAGCGCTCCTCGGGGCGGAGGTCTTCTTCTTCTCGCCCTCGTGGAGCCTCGCCGCACCTGTTCCAAGCTCGCCCCCTGGCGGCGCCGCCAGCATCGCGCCCCGAGGAGTCGGAGCCGATGGTGACGGGCTGGACTAAACTTTCCCCTGTGGAGAAACAACGCCGCCGTGAGTTGGGCCTCTGCATGTATTGCGGAGGCGACCAACACACCGTGGAGCGTTGTCCACGGAAAGCCAGTCGGTGGGGTCCGCGAGTCACTGTTGGAAGCCTCGCGGATGTCAATCGGTTAGGATCTCTTACTCAATTGAAGCTGCCCATCCGTTTCTGCCATAACCCTACTGGGCACCTCACCCACGCACTGGTGGATTCGGGCGCAGAAGACAGCTTCATTTCACAAAGCCTGGCAACCCGATTGGGCATCCGCTGCCAGGCACTCAACACTCCCATCTCCCTGATCCACCTCTCCCGTGCCACCCTCGGGAGAGTGACACATCAAACTGTTCCCCTACCGGTCATCATCTCGGGAAACCACCGGGAGGAGATGACCTTTTACGTCCTTCCCAACTCTGTGTCGCCCGTCATCCTGGGGTATCCCTGGCTCCGCCTTCACAATCCGGTCCTGGATTGGAAATCAGCTGGGATCTCGGCATGGAGTACGTTCTGTATGGGCACCTGCCTTCAGTCCGCTGCCTGCTCTCCGTCCGCTCCTCCCCCTGCGACGGACGCTGCACCCCCGGACCTGTCTCTGGTGCCCCCAGAATTTCACGACCTGGGTATGGTGTTCAGCAAAGCGAAAGCTATGTCTCTTCCCCCTCATCGGCCCTATGACTGCGCCATCAACCTCCGCCAGGGGGCTCCCTTACCTTCTGGTCGCCTTTACAGCCTGTCTGCGCCGGAGAAGGAGACGATGAACGCCTACCTGAAGGAATCATTAAGTGCTGGGATTATCCGCCCATCATCGTCACCCGTGGGGGCAGGGTTCTTCTTCGTGGGGAAAAAGGATGGGTCCCTCCGCCCTTGTATCGACTACCGGGCCCTCAATAATATCACGGAGAGGGACCGTTACACCCTGCCTCTCATGGACACTGCTTTCCACTCCCTCCAGGGGGCGACCTGGTTCACCAAGCTGGACCTACGCAGCGCTTACCACCTCGTCCGGATCCGGGAGGGAGATGAGTGGAAAACGGCCTTCCGTACCCCGAACGGCCACTTTGAATATCTGGTGATGCCGTTCGGGTTGACCAACGCTCCTGCAGTCTTCCAGCGCCTCATTAATGACGTCCTCCGGGACTTCATTGGCCTTTTCGTGTTCGTCTACCTGGACGATATCCTCATCTTCTCCAAGTCCAGGGATGAGCACCAGGTCCACGTGAGGCGGGTCCTCCAAAGGCTGCTGGAGAACCGTCTGTACGTTAAGGCAGAAAAGTGTGAATTTTACGCCAGGAGTACGTCCTTCCTGGGGTTCATCATCGCCCACGATAAGGTGCTCCCCGACCCAGAGAAGGTAAAGGCGGTGGTGGAATGGCCTACACCTGCATCCCGGAAGCAGGTGCAGCAATTTGTTGGCTTCGCCAATTTCTACCGCCGCTTTGTTCCCAACTTCAGTGCCATCGTTGGACCACTGACCCGCCTCACGTCCCCGAAGGTCCCGTTCCGGTGGACCGAAGAGGTCGCTGCCGCCTTTGAGGCGCTGAAGGCGGAATTCTCCTCCTCCCGGGTCCTTCGCCAGGTCGACCCCGCGCTGCAGTGCATTGTAGAGGTAGGCGCCTCGGACACGGGAGTGGGAGCAGTGCTGTCCCAGCGGTCACCGGACGATGGCGCCAAGCGACCGTGCGCCTTCTTCTCCCGGCGCTTGTCCCCGGCGGAGAGAAACTATGATGTGGGGGACAGAGAGCTCTTGGCCATCAAGCTCGCCCTGCAGGAGTGGCGCCACTGGTTGGAGGGGGCAAGCCTGCCGTTTGTGGTCCTCACGGACCACAAGAACCTGGAATACTTACGGTCTGCCAAGCGCCTGAACGCCCGCCAGGCGCGCTGGTCCCTGTTCTTCGCCAGGTTCCAATTTTCCATCACCTTCAGGCCTGGCTCTAAGAACGTCCTGCCTGACGCCCTCTCCAGGCAGTTCGCCCCCGTGGAGTCGGAGGAGGCGCCCCACTCCATCCTGCCCAGGTCGTGCGTCGTGGGAGCCATCTCGTGGGACATTGAGAGCAAGATCCGGAAGGCACAGGAGGTGGAACCTGACCCTGGCGGCGGACCGGAGGGGAGGCTGTTCGTGCCATCCGCGGTCCGAGGAGAGGTCATCCACTGGCTCCACACCTCCAAGCTCACCTGTCACCCTGGCACCTCCCGGATGATAGATCTCCTCCAACGGTCCTTTTGGTGGCCAGGCCTGCGGAGGGATGCAGCCCGCTACGCCCGGGCTTGCCCAATCTGTGCCACCTGCAAGTCGGGGAATGCCCCTCCAGCGGGTCTGCTCCAGCCCCTGCCCGTCCCTGGCAGGCCCTGGTCGCACATCGCTCTGGATTTCGTCACCGGACTCCCCATCTCCAACTCCTATGACACCATCCTGACCATCGTGGACCGCTTCTCCAAGGCCGTGCACTTCGTCCCCCTGCGAGGCCTCCCTACTGCCCTGGAGACGGCGGACCTCCTCGTCCAACACGTGGTCAGGCTGCATGGGATTCCGGTGGACGTGGTCTCGGACCGGGGCCCCCAGTTTTCATCTGAGGTTTGGAGGTCTTTCTGCAACGCCATCGGAGCCAAGGTGAGCCTCTCCTCTGGCCATCACCCCCAATCCAACGGGCAGTGTGAGAGGACCAACCAGGAGCTGGAGGCTGCGCTCCGCTGTGTGTCCAGATCCAAACCCGCGTCCTGGAGCAACCATCTTGCCTGGGTTGAATATGCCCACAACACCGCTCGCTCTTCTGCTACAGGGATGTCCCCCTTCAAAGCGTCCCTGGGTTACGACCCCCCGCTGTTTCCGGAGCAGGAGAGTGAGGTAACTGTCCCGTCAGTTAGGGCCCATCTCAGGCAGTTCCGCTCCACCTGGGCTGCCGCGCGCCATGCGCTATTGCGCACAGCGGAGCGCAACAGGACTGTGGCGGACCGGCGTAGGAGACCTGCCCCGGCGTACAGAGTTGGGCAGCTTGTTTACATTTCCACCCAGGACGTCACTCTAAAAGGCGAGAGGAGAAAGCTGGCACAGCGCTTCATGGGTCCCTACCCCATCACCCGGATCATCAACCCGGTGGCTGTGCGCGTGGCTATTCCCCCCTCCCTCCGCATTCATCCTACTTTCCACGTGTCGAAGGTGAAACTGGCGGTTACTGACCCCCTTTGCCCTCCTCCTGCAGCGCAACCCGCGCCCCGGATGATTGGTGGCCATCCGGCCTGGTCCGCCTCCTCCATCCTGGACTCCCGGCGCCGGGGTCGTGGGTTGCAATACTTGGTGGACTGGGAGGGCTATGGGCCCGAGCATCGACAGTGGGTGCCCCCGTCGTTTGTGTTGGACCCATCGCTCATCGCGGACTTCCACCGAGCGCACCCGGATAAGCCATCGCCAGGAGGCGCTGCTAGAGGGGGGAGTACTGTCACGCCGCGCCATTCATCAGCGGCGCCACCTGCTCACGCACCTGCTACTCGTCAGCGGCGAAGGATAAAAGCCGCCTCGCCCTGAGCTTCGGCCTGAAGCCGTAGACTTCATTTTCCTTGCATGGACTTCTACCACATTCTCTTCAGCATCCTCTTTACCGGTAAGAAGTTCACTTACCTCATCTCTCCAGTCTGCTCCCCTGTGCACAGGTGGATTCCTCGGCGGCGGACAACCCCGTCCCTCGTCTCTCCTCGCTGCTGCACCGAGCCCTGCAGGTGGCTGTCTCCCGGGCTTCCATCCTTGAAGCGCCAGTCATCTGCCCAAACAAGTAAGCTTCTCTCCCTCGCCTATTCTCCTCCTGTGTTGGTGTGTGCTCATCACCCTGTGTCCAATTTCTCCCATAGGGTTGCCGGCTGAACGGTCTCCTGCCTCTGGGTCCGAAGCAGACGCCACCACCAACACATTAACATTCCGCAGACACGCACCCAAACATCCCTGTTGTTAATAAACAGTTTGAACTACTCTGAGCCTGTGTGTGTGCGTCTCCTGAGCCGAACGTTATGTCAATAAGTATTTGATCCCCAAGCAAAACGTGACTTAGTACTTGGTGGAGAAACCCTTTTTGGCAAGAACATAGGTCAGACATTCCTTATCGTTGGTTACCAGGTTTGGTCACATCTCAGGATGGATTTTGGTCCACTCCGCTTTACAGATACTCTCCAAATCCTGAAGGTTTCAAGGCTGTCAATTAGCAACTCTAAGTTTCAGCTCCCTCCACAGATTTCCTATGGAATTAAGGTCCGGAGTCTTGTTAGGTCACTCCAGGAACTTAATGTGCTTCTTCTTGAGCCACACCTTTGTTGCCTTGGCCGGATGTTTTGGGTCACTGTCATACTGGAAGACCTATCCATGACCTATCATCAGTGTTGTGGCTGAGGTGAGTAGGTTCTCATCCAAGATTCGAAGGCACATGGCCCCGTTCATCAGCCCCTCAATGTGGTGAAATCTTCCTGCACCCTTAGCAGAAAAAACAGTGCCAAAGCAGAATGTTTCCACCTCCATGTTTGACAGTGGGGATGGTGTTCTTGGGGTCATCTATCTATCTATCTATCTATCTATCTATCTATCTATCTATCTCAGGGAAAACAAGTGTTGAAATAAGTATTGAACATGTCAACATTTTTCTCATTAAACATATTTCTGATGGATATCTGAGATTTTCACCAGGTATTAGAAACAACCCAAGTAACCCATACATACTAAGAAAACAAGGCAACTGTGTTCACAAAACAAGTTATATTTAATAAAGTCGTATGACACAGAGAATAAGTATGGAACAATCTTGATGAAATTCATTTGGTATTTAGTAGAAAAGCCTTTGTTGGTAATAACAGCTTCCAGACACCTCCTGTATGGAGAAACTAGGTGCAGGCATTGCACAGGAGTGATTTTAACCCATTCTTCCACACAAACTGTCTTCAGATCTTTAAGATTCCATGGGTGTCTTCTATGAACTCTGATCTTCAGTTTGTTCCATAGATTTCCAATTGGATTCAGGTTAGGTGACTGACTGGGCCATTCTCGCAGCTTCATTTTCCTTCTCTGGAGCCAGTTTAGAGTTTTCCTGGCTGTGTTTGGGATCATTGTTTTGCTGAAATGTCCACCCTCATTTCATCGTCAGCATCTTGGCAGATGGCAACAGATTCTTTTCAAGGATGTCTCTGTTTATTTGCCCATTCATCTTTCCTCTAATTATATGAAGTCTGCCTGTACCATGTGCTGAAAAAAAACCACACCATAATGGGATGTGTAGTGCCATTTCTCCTCCAAACATGGTATGTGTAGTGGCATTCAAAAAGCTCAATTTTTGTCTCATTTTACCAGCCTATATTCTCCCAGTATTTTACTGGCTTGCCCAAATGTGGTGCAGCAATCTTTAAATGAACTTAAACATGTTTTTTCTTCAGCAGTGGAGTTTTGCAAGATGAGCGGGCATAGAGCCCATGTCGGTTGAATGTATTGCTTATTATTTTCTTTGAAACGGCAGTACCTGCTTACTTCAGGGGCCTCATGTACAAATGGTAAATGGTAAATGGCTTTCACTTATATAGCGCTTTTTTATTCTCATCTCTTGATGACCAAAGCGCTTTATAGATCCTGCTATCCACCCATTCACACACACATTTACACACTGATGGTGGCATACTACCTAACATGGCGCTTTCAGACCCAACGGGAGCAATTGGGGGTGAAGTGTCTTGCCCAGGGACAAAACAGCAGGATATCCGGGGAGAGCGGGATTCGAGCCGCCAGCCATGTGGTTATTGGACGACCTGCTCTACCCCCTGAGCCACTGCTGCCGCTACAAAGGGTACTTACGCACAAAAGCATGGCGTATGTCCTTTTCCACAGAAAATTTCAAATGTATCAAGAAGGAAATGATCATGGAAATATGTGCAGCCCCATGGCAACTTCATGGCTGGCGTGCATGTGTTTCTACTGTTGGCGACACTTTGAGGTGATGTTGGGAGACTGATAATGAGGTGAAAATTATTGTACACATCAGAGACACATGATGAACAAACATCCAAGTGTGTGCAATTAGATGACTAGATATAAAAGCAAGCACAAAGAAGTGCAGAAAATGCCTCTAACACCAATGGCATTCGCATTATTAGAGGATATTGCAAATCATGCAATGAGAAGAGAAAGGGTATTTAGAGACAAAGAAGATTTTCTGGCTCAGAATGATGACTGGCTTGTCAGCTGGTTTTGCTTTCCACAGGCAGTCCTTGTGGAACTGTGCTTAGACCTATGGCCGCCCTTGGAGCATGACACGGCGAGAAGCCGTGCGCTGCCCATCCCAGTGCAAGTGTTGACAATACTGGGTTCATGGCAACAGGGGCATTCCAGAGGTAGCTAACAGACTGATTGGGAATATCCCAGTTGACCCTAAGCCAAGCTATGCCAGCTGTGTGGGATGGTATTATTCGGCTGTCACCCAGGTACATCATATTCCCATAAAATGCAGTTGAACAGGCCAACATCAAAGCACAATTTGCACCAAGAGCCAGTTTTCCTCATGATTCTAATGAACAGCATTATTGGGAACAAACTACAAACTGTCACTGTGTGGATGGGTGGCTTCTTGGTGAGAAAATTCATGTGATTGTCCTAAATAACCCACCTGAACACCGCAACACCCCTGGACATCCTCAAATATCACCCTGTCTTCAAAGCTTGATTATCAGTCAGTGGTTGGAGTAAGTGACTTTCATTCTTTGCTGATTAAACTACAGTTTCAGAGCATTCTACCATTCCCCCGATTGCCTCTGTGTGTACAGGAGTTATGTCAATAAACACATCCGTAAAGTTTGAAATGCAACAGTGTCACCCTTTCCCCAGTGCACTTCATCCATTTAAAATAGTAGTCTGTGTAATCCATGTAAGTTGTACAGTGATGTGAAAAAGTGCTTGCCCCCTTCCTGATTCATTTTTTTTGTATGTTTGTCACACTTAAATGTTTCAGATCATCAAACAAATTTAAATATTAGACAATGATAATGCATGTAAACACAAAATGCAGTTTTTAAATGGAGGTGATTATTATTAAGGGTAAAAAAAAAAATCCAAACCTACATGGCCCTGTGTGAAAAATTGCCCCCCCCCCCGTTAAAACATAAATTAACTGTGGTTTATCACATCTTTGGAGTACTGAGTTCAATTTCTCTAGCCACACCCAGGGCTGATTACTGCCACACCTGTTCTCAATCAAGAAATCACTTAAAAAGGACCTGCCTGACAAAGTCAAGTAGACCAAAAGATCCTCAAAAACTAGACATGATGCTGCAATCCAAAGAACTTCTGGAACAAATGAGAAACAAAGTAACTGAGATCTATCAGTCTGGAAAAGGTTATAAAGCCATTTCTAAAGCTTTGGGACTTCAGCGAACCACAGTAAGAACCATTATCTGCAAATGGCAAAATCATGGAACAGTGGTGAACCTTCCCAGGAGTTGACAGCCAACCAAAATTACCCCAAGAGCGCAACAAAGACTCATCCAGTTCACAAAAGAGTGTTGGGCCTGCCCACAGTGTTCATGACTACACCATAAGAAAGAGACTGGGCAAAAATGGCCTGCATTGCAGAGTTCCAAGGTGAAAACCACTGCTAATTTGATGATCAGATGAGCATGCACCTCCTCCCCTCCTGTTTTTCTCTTCCCAGCTCCGGAGTCATCAGCAAACCTGCGCAATGTATGCATGTATTGCCGGCCCCTCTGCTTCACACAGTGAGCCATTTCCTCCTTCTCTCATTTTCTTCGCCCTGGGTGTTTCTTGATTCTAATTCTCTCTCTCTTCTTCCCCCTCATGCTCCATGAGCTCCAGCGGGCTCCTGCGTTTTAATGTCAGTTTAAGTTTGTGTCTAGTTTGCGCTGTTCCTTAGTTTTGCACATTTACCTAAGTTGGTGTATTTTAAGTTGTGTGTTTTTCATTAAAATCGTGTTTCTTTCACTACCTGAGTCAGAGTGCTTATCCGGTGTGGTTGCTCTGCTTTTCAGCCTTTCTTCTAAAAATCATGACAGAGCGGTCCAGCCAGGATTGAGGCTCAGTGGACGCTGAACTGGGTGAGCAATCGGCAATCTCGTGCTTGGATGCCACAGGAACGCCAGGTCATGTTCCTATCTGACCAACTCCAAACCATAACCCAACAATCGGCAACCATCACTGAGCATTTGTGTCAGCTTCCTGGTGCGGCACCTCCCTCTGCACCTTCTGCTCTGGCAGCCCCTCCCATCTGCAGGACCATTTCCGTTCCCTCATCAGCTCCCTATGCAGGGGAAGTGGGGGAGTGCAAATGGTTCTTGCTCCACTGCTGGCTATATTTCCAGCAGGCGGAGGGGGAGTACAGGGAAGATTTGGCCAAAATTCAATTTATGACCCTGTTGCTTCGAGACCAGGTGTTCAAGTGGGCACAGTCCATCTTGAGTGGCCCAGCGGGCCCCCTGTACACATTCGAATGGTTTGTGTGGGAATTTTCTGAGGCTTTTGACCATATGGAGAGCGAGGGGAATATTATTAGTAAGCTGATGGGACTTCGGCATGGGAATCGGTCCGTAGCTGAGTTCTCTGTCAAGTTCCGGGTTGCTGCAGCAGACTCTGGATGGAATGACATTACCTTGCGCAGCATCTTCCTCTGGGGTCTAAACGCTAACCTCTGTGACGAGCTGGCTATCCGAGTATCTCCCTCCTCTCTGGATGAGCTTATTGCACAAGCGGTGGCCCTCGATAACTGATTTAGGGAGCATGCTAGGGAGCAGAGGGCAGCTGCCTCCCCATTCGCTCCATGGCTGGCTCCCCCATCCTCTGTTGCTGCTCTGTCGGCATCATCACTGGAGCCGATGACCCTCGGTAGGGCTCATCTGTCTCCGGGGTAACGTCGACGTCGAGAGAAAGGGCGGGAGCGTGTATGTATTGCGGGGCCACTGACCACGTATTATCAAAATGCCCAGCTAAACCAAAAGATCTGGCCTGTCAGTAACTGTGGGGGGTCTGGTGCGAGGATCTTCCCAAAATCCTCCCAGCCGTTTTGAACTCCCGGCTCTCATTCAGTTACCGGGGGTTGAGTTCAGAACATCTGCCCTGATTGATTCCAGGGCAGAGCAGAACTTCATCCATCAGGCATTGGTCCAAAACTTTCAGATACCCACCAGGAACCTCCCAATGTCATTGAATGTTTTGGCCTTATCTGGCAGTAGGATTGCGGTGGTTAACGCACAAATGAAGCCCATTTCACTTATTTTGTCTGGTTACCATGGCGAGACTGTTCAGTTTTATGTGCTGCCCCAATCTACTATCACCATGATTCTGGGGTATCTGTGGCTCCAAATACATAACCCCATAATTAATTGGCGTCAGGGCTCCATTTCCTCCTGGAGTTCCTTTTGCCTGTCTTCGTGTCTCTGCTCGGCCACATGCTCGCCCTCTATCCCAGTCTCCTCCCCTCCGGCTGAGTCGGCAGATCTCAGCTCCATGCCCAAGGTCTATCATGACTTAGGAGAGATCTTTAGCAAGTCTAGGGCCCTATCTTTACCACCTCACCGGGCCTACGACTGTGCTATTGACCTCCTTCCAGGTGTGCAGCTGCCATCTAGTTGGCTCTACAGTATTTCTGGTCCGGAGAGGGAGGCGATGGAGACCTACATCCAAGACTCCCTCAGCGTCGGCCTTATTCGCCCATTGTCCGCCCCTCTCAGTGCTGGGTTCTTTTTTGTAGAGAAAAAGGATGGGACGTTGCGGCCATGCATTGATTACAGCAAACTTAATGCCATTACCCGTGAGGATAAATACCCACTGCCCTTAATTAACTCAGCTTTTGATCTTCTCCAACAGGCGCGTTATTTCACCAAGCTCATCCTCCGCAATGCATACCATCTGGTTCACATTCGCAAGGGGAAGAAGTGGAAGATGGCATTCAAAACACTTCTGGGCCAATTCGAATACTTGGTCATGCCATTTGGGCTGACCAACACCCCTGCCGTCTTCTAGTAGTTGATCAATGATGTCCTGCGGGATATGGTGAACCAGTTTGTTTTTGTTTATTTGGACGGTATTTTGATCTTTTACAACACGCTGGAGGAGCACATAGTCCATGTCCAGACTGTCTTGCAGCAGCTGCTGGAGAATCAGCTTTTCATTAAGGCTGAGAAGTGTAAGTTCACTGCCCGCTCCACTTCCTTTTTGCAATTCAACATCACCAAGGGCGCGTTAAAGGCCGATCCGGCAAAAATTAAGTTGGTAGTAGACTGGCCTACTCTCCAGTTCAGGATCCAGCTCCAATGCCTCCTGGACTTTGTCAACTTCTGCTGTCAATTTATCTGTGATTACAGCAGGGTGGTGCAACCTCTTACACAACTGATGTCTACAAAGAGTCTGTTCAAATGGTCCGAGGCCGCTGAACGGGCTTTCATGATGCTTAAGGGCCTCTTTACCAACGTGCGCATCTTGGCGCAGTTCATGATCCCCAAGCGCAGTTCATGGTCGAGGTGGATGCATCTGACTTGGGGATGAGCACTGTCCTCTCCCAGTGCTGCAGCTCCGATCAGTGGCTCCATCCATGTGCATATTTCTCTCAGCTGCTCATGCCAGCTGAGCAGAACTACGACGTGGGTGACCGCAAACTTCTGGCTATTAGACCTCTGAGTATGTGAATTTGTGTGCCCCTAGTGGCAGAGTGCGATGCTGTGCCTGTCATCTCACTCTGACATGATCGGCTGCATTGGGGATTTGTACTGATTTGTACTGATTTGCCAGTTTCAGAAGGTGGCAGACATCCGTTGGAGGACTCAATGGATAACATATAATACATCAAAGAGAAGAACTCCTCATTTCCTTTTCCTGTTTTTAGCATTTTAGCCCACAAAGCTAATATGGCTATGATCGGTCATCGTCATGTCACTTTCTCGGCTTTGTATGCGGAAAATAGCTGCGGGACGCAAGCGAAATTTATGTGGGATAATCATAAGACTTTGTAGATGTGGTAGAGTCCTTAAATGACCAAAAGAACGCAAAATAGCAACCACGATGGGTGAAAATGCAGCGACCACTCAGCCAGCCAGCCCCCCTTTGTCAAAAGTAAGTGAGGAATTTCTGCTTTTTTATTTTTAATTTTAATGTACTGATTTCTTGCTCATATACTTTGAAGATAAGATGATGATGTACCTCTGTGCAAAAAATGGTGTCAAAAGACTGAACCATTCTTTGTGTAAATACGTCCAAAGTCCAGTTTTGACAGAGTTATGGAATTTAAAGAGGTGCCACGACATTATGCAAATTAGATGTGAAAATTCATTCCTATCTGAAACTTTGGATCATATTTTAAATCTTTCTAATTGACAGTAAGCCATTATCTCTTACCACTTTCCAAGTCATAGCCTTGGAAATCTGAACTATTTTATTGACAAAAAATATTTACCACTCTTGACCACTAGGGGTTATGTCGTAATTTGGCAACAGACACACTCAGAGTTAAGTTGGCGATGGAGGAGTGGAGGCACTGGCTCAAAGGGGCTAGCCAACCGGTTATCATCTGGACAGATCATAAAAATATAAAATACCTCAGATCTGACAGACGGTTGAATCCTCGGCAGGCTCGTGGGCTCTGTTTTTTCTTAGATTCAATCTTTCTATCTCGTACCACCCAGGGTCCCGTAATGCCAAGGCTGATGCCCTCTCGTGCCAGTTTTCTCCTGACTCCTCCTCCTCTCTCTCCACAGCTGCTGCCTCTCCGCCGGAGACTATCCTTCCCTCTTCCTGCTTTCTTGGGGCTCTCTCGTGGGAGATCGAGGAGAAGAGAGGGCGGGCCCGGTCCTCTGAACCGATCCCGGAGGGAGGCCCGTCCAACCGACTGTGCCCTCGTCGTTACACAGGGAAGTCATCAAGTGGGGGCACACCAGCTTCTTTGCCTGCCATCCTGGGATATCACAGACTGTCGAGCTGCTGCGGCAAGTGTATTGGTGACCTACTCTCAGCAGGGATGTGAAAGAGTACGTTAAGGCCTGTCATGTCTGTGCTACCAATAAAACGGATTCATCTCCCCCAACCGGCCTCCTCCATCCCCTACCGGTGCCGAGTCATCCGTGGTCCCATATCGCTGTGGATTTCGTCACGGGTCTCCCTCTTTCTCAGGGGAATTCAGTCATCCTCACCATCACTGACAACTTCTCCAAGGCCATCGACCTTGTCCCTATCCTCAAATTGCCCTCAGCTGTGGATATGGCCAATTTATTGACCATCTATTTCATCCGCCTGCATGGGATCACCATAGACATTGTCTCCGACCAAGATCCACAGTTCACTTTGCATGTGTGGAAGGCGTTTTGTCGTTCCCTGAGTACCACTGCCAGTCTCACATTAGGTTACCATCCCCAGAGCAACGGTCAGGTCGAGCGTGCCAACCAATCCTTGGAGGCCACCCTGAGATGCGTAGCATCCTGTAACCTGACCAGCTAGACTCCCACCTAACCTGGGTGGAGTACACCCACAACTCCGCCATCTCCTCCGCCACTGGGCTGACGCCTTGTGAAGCCTTGATGGGGTACACTCTGCCTCTGTTACTTATGGCGGAGAAGGAGACTGCTGTTCCATCTGTGGAGGCCCACGCGCGCCACTGTCGCCGTCTGTGGAGGACCACATGAGCTGCTCTTCTCTGTTCATCAGAGCGGAACCAATGATACACAAAAGGCAGAAGTGCCAGCGCTAAAGTACGCAGTGGGACAGAAAGTCTGGCTGTCCGCCGAACAGATCCCCTTTAAGACGCAGTCCCGGAAGCCATATACCATCAAGTGCATCATCAATGATGTCACTGTTTGGCTTGGCCTGCCACGTTCACTGCGTATCCATCCGACCTTCCATGTGTCCTGGTTTAAACCCCTCTCTGCCAGCCCTCTATGCCCTCCTCCGGACCCCCCCCCCCCTTCTCCCCCGGATCACCGATGGGCAAACCGCCTATACGGTTCACAGGATCCTGGATGTCCATCGGCAGGGCCGAGGTCTCCAGTACCCCGTCCACTGAAAGGGGGACGGCACAGAGTTGAGGTCTTTGATCCCTGGGTCATTCATCTTTGACAAGGGCATGGTGCGAGCGTTCCATCAAGCACATCCCCAGAAGCCCAGTGGGATGCCAGGAGGCGTCCCTTGGGAGGGGAAGGCACTGTGATGATCAGGGGAGCGTGCACCCTCTCCCTTCCTGGTTTTGTCTTCCTGGTTCCGGAGTCATCAACACACCTGCACGATTGACTGCACCTGTTTCTCTCTGGGCTGCCAACATATTTAAGAGCCAGTATGCGTGTGTTTCTCCACTGTACCGTTGGGTATTGCTACCAGGCAACTAATCAGCTAATGTTGTTTGGTGTTTGTCCTCCAGTTGTCTTACTCCTGTGCTTCTCCTCTTCAGGTTTGCTACCATGTTCCTGGTGTGCTCTCCGGGACTGGTCACGCTCGCTTGAACCACTCACCTGTGAAGACAATGGATTCTCCACCCAGGTCAACAAACCCTGTCCCATCCTCACTGTTATCCCATGCAGGAGTTCCCTGCCGGCCCCTCTGCTTCACACAGTGAGCCATTTCCTCCTTCTCTCATTTTCCTCGCCCTGGGTGTTTCTTGTTTCTAATTCTCTCTCTCTTCTTCCCCCTCAGGCTGCGTGCGCTGCAGTGGGCTCCTGCATGTTAATGTCAATTTAAGTTTGTGTCTAGTTTGCACTGTTCCTAAGTTTTGCACATTTATCTAAGCTGGTGTATTTTGAGTTTTGTGTTTTTCGTTAAAATCATGTTTCTTTCACTACCTGAGTCTGAGTGCTTATCTGGTGTGGTTGCTCTGTGTTTGAGCCTTTCCGGTATAAATCATGACAGCTGAGCAAAAACAACATAAAGACTCATCTCAGTTTTGCCAGAAAAAATCTTGATTATACCCAAGACTTTTGGGAAAATACTCTGTAGACTGACGAGACAAAAGTTGAACTTTTTTGAAGGTGTGTGTCCCATTACATCCGGTGTAAAAGTAACACAGCATTTCAGAAAAAGAACGTCATACCAACAGTAAAATATAGTGGTGGTAATGTGATGGTCTGGGGCTGTTTTGCTGCTTCAGGAGCTGGAAGACTTGCTGTGGTAAATGGAACCATGAATTCTGCTGTCTACCAAAAAATCCTGAAGGAGAATGTCCAGCCATCTGTTTGTGACCTCAAGCTGAATTGCCCTTGGGTTCTGCAGACAATGATCCAAAACACACCAGCAAGTCCACGTCTGAATGGCTTAAGAAAAACAAATTGAAGACTTTGGAGTGGCCTAGTCAAAGTCCTGACCTGAATCCAATTGAGATGCTGTGGCATGACCTTTACAAGGTGGTTCATGCTCGAAAACCCTCCAATGTAGCTGAATTACAGCCACATTGCAAAGATGAGTGTGCAAAAATTCCTCCACAGCATTGTAAAAGACTCATTGCCAGTTATTGCAAATGCTTGATTGCATTGCTGCTGCTAAGGGGGGCCCATCCAGTTATTAAGTTTAGTGGGCAATCACTTTTTTCACACAGGGCCATGTAGGTTTGTATTTCCCCCCCCCTTAATAATAATCAGCTTCATTTAAAAACTGCATTTTGTGTTTTACTTGTGTTATCTTTGTCTAATATTTAAATTTGTTTGAAGACCTGAAATGTTTAAGTGTGACAAACATACAAAAAAAAAAAAAGAGAAATCAGGAAGGGGGCAAACACTTTTTTAGACCACTCTAACTATAAAGGATGAGATTTGCATTTTGGACATAAAATAAGAACTTGCCAAGTATAATATGATCTGCTTTCAACTAACAGCTTACAGTAGCTACCCACTAAATAGGTTTGTATTGTCTTCTTTTTCATTACTGTTTTCCTTTATTCAACGAGCTGATCCACCCGGCTGGTCACAAATCACAGCAATCAGCTGACACTTCTGAGGACAACTGCAGATGTCAGCCGAAACATGTCAAGGTTAAATAAACATCTCCTTCTCATCCCTATCTGAATAAAGGAAGACAGTAAACTAATCATAGGGCTGTGAGCAGGCTATTTAATTACCTGTATCTGGCACTAATGCCGGAGGACAGTGTGCAAAACAAAAAGTTTTTACGCGCCTCAACCTCATTCAGGAACGCCTCCAACTCACAGTCCGTGAAATTCCATTCAATCCATTGTTTTTGATTGTGGATACAGGGTGCAGGGTTTGACTATATCGATTTACATATCGATTTGCATGTAATTGCATATTCAAATGGAGGCGTGTCAAGGGAGGGGTCCAGTATGCACGTGCGTTCAATTTCAAGTAGATTGGGATGTGCTTGGATTCCTGCGTACGCACTGTTTCATACATCTGGATTTTTTTTTTTTTGTTTACGGCATTTTCTTGATTTAAATGTACATAATCTTTCAGTAGGAAATCCACGCAAGTCTTTGTACATGAGGCCCCAGGTCTTTCTGGAGTTCTCCATGAGTGGTCTTTAGCTCATGGATTATGTGTTGTGGGTTTTATAGGTGTTTATTGTTGGTACAAGTATTAATGTAAATATGATGATGATGATGTTCGTCCTTCGTGCTCGAAGATGACCAATGACATCAATTTGACGTTGAGCTGCTGCGGTGAGTCCGGAGGTGGCTGGTGAGGCCAATCCAGGCAACGAATCCTCTCCT
This sequence comes from Pholidichthys leucotaenia, assembly GCA_020510985.1. Taxonomy (NCBI): domain Eukaryota; kingdom Metazoa; phylum Chordata; class Actinopteri; order Cichliformes; family Pholidichthyidae; genus Pholidichthys; species Pholidichthys leucotaenia. The sequence goes on along the minus strand of CM035847.1, from coordinate 157,407,307 downwards.
ACAAGTAGGACAGAAGTGGGAAGGGGTTGTGATGTTGGTGCTAGTTGCTCTGCCCTTCCGCATCTGGCGTTTCTGCTCTGCATGCTGTACAGCTGCTGCTCCTCTGCTGTTTGAGCTCCTGTTGTGATAGCACTGCGCCAGGAGGGGCGATCAGTAGCAAGCGTCTCCCAGGACTCTGTGTTAATGGAGAAGTCTTTAAGGTTAATCTTCAGGTTGTCCTTGAAGCGCTTCTTTTGTCCTCTGACTCTGCATTTCCCTTGGGCGAGTTCTCCATAGAAGAGCTGTTTTGGGATGTGGTTGTCTGACATACGGGAGACATGGCCTGCCCATCTCAGCTGAGCCTTGCGCATGGTGGTAATGGCGCTGGGGATGTCTGCCTGCTTCAGCACCTCCGTGTCTGGAACTTTGTCTAGCCAGCGGATGTGGAGGAGGTTGCGAAGACACCTGAGATGGAAGTGGTTGATCTGTCGCTCGTGCCTTCTGTGTACAGTCCACTTTTCGCAGCCATAGAGTAGTGTGGTTAGGACGACTGCACGGTAGACCTTCAGCTTTGTTGTGAGGCTGATCCCTCTCCTCTCCCAGACATTTTTTCTGAGTCTCCCAAATGCGCTGCATGCTTTGGAGATCCTGTTGTTGATCTCAGCGTTGATCGTGGCATTACGGGAGAGGGTGCTACCCAGGTAGGTGAAGGTCTCTACCGCCTGGAGGGTCTGTCCATTTACCTGTATCTGTGGCTCGTGGTACTGGTTTCCCGGGGCTGGCTAGAACATCACCTCGGTTTTCTTGGTGCTGATGGTAAGGCCAAAGTTTTCACAAGCTGAGGAAAATCTGTCCATCTGCGACTGCATTTCCTGCTTGGCACCAGTATTGAGTGCACAGTCATCAGCGAAGAGGAAATCTCTGATGACAGTCTCCTTCACCTTTGTGATGGCTTGCAGACGCCTAAGGTTGAAAAGTCTTCCGCCACACCTGTACCTGATGTCGATGCCAAGCTCACAGTCTCTGAAAGCATCTGAGACCATTGCCGAGAACATCATGCTGAACAGTGTCTGGGCCAGAGCACAACCCTGCTTGACTCCATTGGTAACTGGAAAGGCTTCGGATGGTTCACCATCATCCAGGACTCTGGCTGTCATTCCATTGTGGAATTGGCGGACAATTGCAATGAACTTGCGGGGGCAGCCAAATTTTTTCATGATTATCCAGAGTCCCTCGCTACTGACTGTGTCGAAGGCCTTGGTCAGATCGACAAAGGTTGTGTAGATGTTGTGGTACTGTTCCATGCATTTCTCTTGGAGCTGGCAGGCGGCAAAGATCATGTCGGTGGTCCCTCGACCTGCACGGAAGCCGCATTGACTTTTAGGAAGAAGACCCTGCTCCAGGTGTTCCAGCAAGCGGTTAAGAGGACGCGGGCCAGGATTTTGCCTGCTATGGACAGAAGGGATATTCCTCGGTGATTGTCACAGGACTGGCAATTTCCTTTCCATTTGTAGATGTGGACAATTGTGGCATCTCTGAGCTCTTATGGTAGCTGTTCCTTGCTCCACATGGACTGGTACAGGCTGGTGAGCTGTCTAAGGGTGGTTGGGCCACCTGTCTTGTAGACTTCTGCAGGGATGGCATCAGAGCCTGGGGCTTTCCCAGTGGAGAGCTGTTTGATGGCTTTGCTGACCTCAACTTCCGAAGGTGGAATGTCCAGCTCATAGTTTATTGGCACCTGGGGAAGGCGAGCAATGGCTTCGTGGTTGATCTGTGCAGGCCGATTGAGCACACTACAGAAGTGTTCCGCCCATCTCTCCAGGACCAGCTTCTTTTCTGTCAACAGGGTAGACCCATCAGCACTGAGGAGAGGGGATGATCTGGAGGACTGAGGTCCATAGACAGCTTTCAGGGCATAATAGAACCTCTTTGTGTTGTGCCTGTCAGCAAAGCATTGAATCTCGTCAGCCTTGGCACTGAGCCAGGAGTCCTGCATGTGGTGTAGTTTGGCTTGAATTGCACTATGGATGTTGGTGAAGGCTGCTTTCTTTGCCATGCAGGTAGGGTCATTCTGGTGGGCCCGCAGCGCTCGGTGTTTCTGATCTAACAGCTGCTGAATTTCTGTGTTGTTTTATTCGAACCAGTCCTGGTGATTTCTGGTTACTTGGCCTAGGCATTCAAGGGCAGCCGAACGAGCGGTGTCCCTGAAGGATGCCCATTGGTCCTCAATGCTTGGCTGGTTGAGATGGAGATCTGACAGGCGGCTGTGCATGTGATCTTGAAACTCTTGTACCTTCTTGGGGTCTTTGAGTTTCATGACGTTCAGCTTCTTTGTCACTTTCTGGCCTTGTGGTCTCCTTTTGGGCTGGATGTGGAAGTTTATCTTTGAGATGATCAAGCGATGGTCAGTCCAGCAGTCGGCACCACACATGGCTTTGGTCATTCTCACGTCCCGCCTGTCCTTTGCCCTGATGATGACATAGTCAATGAGATGCCAGTGCTTAGAGCGAGGGTGCATCCAGGATGCCTTGTTCCTTGTAGGTAGGCGAAACATGGTGTTGGTGATGGCTAGGTCATGAGAGGCACACATTCTGAGCAGGAGGTGTCCGTTGCTGTTAGATTTTCCAATGCCGTGTTTTCCCAGTACTCTCTGCCAGGCATGGTGGTCGGCCCCTACTCGAGCATTGAAGTCACCGAGGATGATGAGTTTCTCAGATTTTGCTGAAGCAATGAGGGAGTCTATTTTCCTCATAAAACTTATCTTTGGTGTCTTCGGGGTTTGTCATGGTCGGAGCATAAGCACTGATGATGGTTGCATTTGACTTCTTCCCAAGTGGGAGGTGCATTTTCATCAGGCGGTCATTCAGACCCTTGGGAATGCTTGCTAGTTTCCGCACGTGAATGGATTTGATTGCGAAACCAACACCTGCCTCGCGCCTCTCCTCACTGCTGCGGCAACTCCAGAAGAAGGTGTAGCCACCACCGGTTTCTGTCAGCTGGCCTTTGTCTGAAAAACGTGTCTCGCTGAGAGCAGCGATCTCGATGTTGTAGCGAGCTAGTTCTCTGGCCACTAGTGCAGTTCGTCTTTCTGGTCTGTTCGCTTTGGCATTGTCGAGCAGAGTCCTTACGTTCCATGATGCTAAGGTGATTGCCTTTGCTTTATTTCTCTTTGGGGGCAATGGATCAGCGTTCTCGTCGCGCCCTCCGCCAGTACCCGGGCTCGCCTGGGGAAGCTAATGATCCTACCAGCAGACTAAATTCGAAGAGACGACGCCTCTGTGCCAAGTCAAAGAAGAATCCTAGCCACAGTCCTAAAGCCGAAAGCAAACAGCCCCAAGAGCACTTTGTGGTAGGATCTGCCCTTCGCATATTACAACTAAACGTTGAAGGCCTATCTGCAGCCAAGCGAAGCCTTATCGACGTCCTCGCCTTCCAACATTCGATTGATGTAATCTGCCTCCAAGAGACTCATATTGGCACAGAGGAAGCTGGCCGCTTGACCATCAAAGGCTTTGACCTCCTGTGCTATGTTCTACATGCTAAACATGGACGTGCCACCTATGTGCGTTCTGACATAGTTGAAGCAAATCACCTGATAACAACACATTTCTCATACACCATAATCATTGGTGGCTTCCATATTGTCAAGCCCCCTAATGCCAACTGGGATCTGCAGGTCTTACCCACCCTACCCCACCCTGCCATCTATGTGGGGGACTTTAACAGCCATCACCCTGACTGGGGATACCCAGCAGTGGACAGTGATGGGGAGGCACTTTCAGACTGGGCATCCAGAAATGACCTTGCTTTGATATACGACCCCAAACAAAGAGGAACCTTCCACTCTGCTAGGTGGAAGAAGGACTATTCTCCTGACCTGTGTTGGGTCAGCTCTTTGAATGGGGAGCCATATCCTACACAGATCCTCATTCTTGATGATTTTCCACACAGCCAACACTGGCCCCTGCTTGTACACATTGGCCTACAACTTCCAGTCATATACAGCCCAAGGAAGATGCGCTGGAACTTCCGCAAAGCCAACTGGAAGAAATTCAGTGAAACTCTGGACCGGAGCATTGTTACCATCCCACTCCACACCATCACTGTAGATGAAGCATACAACCGCTTCTGCAGCGCAATCTTCAAGGCTGCCCATACTGCAATCCCACGAGGCTACCGACCCCTCTATGTCCCATGTTTGGACGGAGAAAGTGCTGCCCTCCTACAATCCTATCAAACATCAGGGGACCCAGAGATAGCAGACCATCTCATTGAATCGCTAAATACAGCCCGGCGAAAGAAATGGGAGGAGACAGTTGCTGACCGGAGCTTTACCCACTCTAGCAGGAAATGTTGGAGCCTCATCCGTCGCCTAGGAGCTGCACAGAAGCCCCCTAGCCAAAGCCGAGCATCCGTCACACCCAACCAAGTTGCATCCCACCTACTGACTATCGCCAAAGCACCCCAAGACAAAGACACCAGAAGAGCAGTTACAACTGAGCTAAAAAAAACACCAAAAAATGCCTGTAGAGGAAACGAACCCTGAACCCTTCGAGGCTGCTGAACTGGAGAAAGTCCTACAGGGCCTGAAATGTGGAAAGGCAGCAGGATACGATAACATCTTCCCAGAATTCATGAAAAATCTTGGCCCCCGAGCCCTAGCCTGGTTGACACAATTCTACACAAGGATCACACAAACAAACTCTGATCCCAAAGAAATGGCGGACAGCAAAGGTCATTGCCATCCCAAAACCTGGCAAAGACCACAAACTACCAGCAAGCTACCGCCCAATCTCCCTACTCAGCGTTCCTTACAAAATCATGGAGCGCCTAATACTGCAACGCATTTTCCCAGAAATAGAGGATATTCTAAGTGTGGATCAAGCAGGTTTCCGCAAGGACCGCAGTACAGGAGAACAAGTACTGGCCCTAACCACCTTCATTGAAAATGGCTTCGAGAGCAGACTGAAGACAGGGGCTGTGTTTCTCGATCTTACAGCCGCCTATGATACAGTCTGGCACAAAGGCCTCCTCCTGAAACTTATAAAGGTGATCCCTTCTTGGGCAACAGCAATTATAAAAACCCTGCTGACCAACCGAAGGTTCAGAGTCCACCTCAGTCAGAACACAAGTGCATGGAGAATGCAGAAAAACGGACTCCCACAAGGCTCAGTTCTAGCTCCAACTCTGTTCAACCTCTACATAAACGACATGCCTACTACAAAATCCCGCAAATTCATCTATGCAGACGACATCTGTTTGGCATTCCAAGCACCAGACTTTGAACCACTGGAACGGGTGCTCACGGAAGATCTTGCTAAACTGGACCAGTTCTGCAAAATCTGGCGCCTAAAACCAAGCCCAGCAAAAACCGTCTCCAGTGTATTTCATCTCCACAATGCAAAAGCTGCCAGAGAACTAAACATCCACCTGAGCGGACTCAAGCTTAAGCATGCCCCAAATCCAACTTATCTTGGAGTGACCCTTGATAGGACCTTATCCTTCAAGGAACATCTAAAGGGGACGGCTGCTAAGGTGAAAGTACGAAACAACCTGCTCTGCAAGCTCGCTGGTGCAAAATGGGGGGCGGCAGTCTCCACCCTGCGCACCTCAGCACTGGCCCTTTCATACTCTGTAGCAGAATATTGTGCCCCTGTCTGGTCCAGGTCATCTTACACACACCATGTAGACACCCAGCTCAACTCAACCATGAGAACTATAACTGGAACAATCCGCTCAATACCACTCCCCTGGCTCTCTGTACTGTCAAACATAGCCCCTCCACACATCCGGCGAGCAGCATTAACTCAAAGGATGCTCCAAAAAGTTAAAGATTTTCCTCACTTACCAATCCATGCAGATATCTACACCCCTCCCCCAGCTGACTTTACCATCCAGACAGCTTGGCAAGAGGAATGGGAGACCAAGGAGGTCCCAAACAAACAGCTGGTGATAAACCCCAACCAACGGGTCCCGGGCACCAACCTCCCAAGGAGACAGTGGTCTACACTCAATCGCTTCAGGACTGGACATGGCCCCTGCTTGGCCAGCCTTCACAGATGGGGCAGTAGCCCTAGCCCACTGTGCGCATGTGGAGAGGAGCAAACTATGGACCACATCATAGAGGCTTGCCCGCTCCAAAGACTGGAAGGAGGATTACACACCCTCCATACAGCAAACCAGGAGGCAACTACTTGGCTTAAGGACTTTGCATTCGCTAACTAACTAACTAACTAACTAACTAACCTGCACTTATATAGCGCTTTTCTAGTCACAAAGACCACTCAAAGCACTTTCACTAATACTAACCCTCTATTCTAAGGGCCTATAGGAAACAGATATCTAGGGACAATTTAGAACAGCCAATTAACCTAACATGCATGTCTTTAAAATAAATAAATACATTTCTCTTTGTGTTTCGACCGCTATTTGGGGATCCCCGCCAGCCGTGGTGGGCTGACCAGGGTGAGGTGAGACCAGCTATGTTTGGGGCACCTTTTCTAGCCCTGTCCTCTTGCTAAGGAGGCGAGCAGAGCGATCCTGAAAAGGGCTGCTCAGTCGCTCAGGAAGCTGCCGAACTTCACTGCTGTCTCGGTTCAGTGGAGAGCGACCACTTGTCCTGAGCCGCCTGTGTGCAGGTTTGCAACTATAGCTTCCAGTGTATCCTCACCTGCTGCTTCGCCGCTCCCCCATCGCCACGGGGCTTAAAGTTGGCTAGGTGGTGATGTCATGACTTGCGCAGAACTTTGATTAAAGTGAGGGAGACTTGCGCAGGATCAGTCTCATTCACTCATCCTGAGACACCGGATCCAGTGGCAAGACAGAGTCAAGATGCCAGTCGACCGCCTTAGGGCTCCACTCCGGATTTTCTGTCAGGGTTAACTTCCTTAGCCTTTGACTTTTCCCAAGACACCCACAAGGCAGTGGAGCTATTTACCCATAGCTAGGACTGAGATAGGTTGTACTGGGTTACAGTTTACCAGTAGCAGATAGAATCTGACCTGACATAAATATGAATGTGAAATATGAATGTGTAAATATGAATGTGAGCAGGAATGAAGATTTCTTTTCATTACCAACACACAGAAGCTTGTGGGGCACTAGTCCCAATCAGTCTCAAAAAAACCCTGTGAGTTCTTGTCTGATTTTAATCAAGAATATGGGCATGAAATCAAACAATAACTCCCATATGTCTTTTCAGTAGTTTAATAAGAAATTTCAGAATAAATTAACATATCCGGATGACTTTAACACAGGGAATTCAACATGTATCATGAGCACCATAGACTGTTACTGAATTACTGAGCATAATATGTGTATCAAATATTTGTGGAACCAAAGAAACCATAGTTTAACTTGGCAATGTAATGGGAAATGAAAAAAAAAATAGCATTGGTTAAGAAAAGTGGATGCAATTTTATGAAGAAAACAATGATTAAACTATTTTGTAAATACGAAAATTGGTGTTACTCTGAAAAGGAACGGCGATTAATGAAAAGACAAATGCATTTGAAGTTCTGATAGGAGTTGGAAGATATTAAATTTATAGAACCTATGCCAGGAATATTCTGACGAGTTAAGTTTAAATTGGACAACAGACCTTCAGCACAGCAAGTCAGATTGTGCTGCGTTGTGGCAGCAGGCCTCCGGAACCAAGCTTGATCCGGATTTGTGGATTCTGTAGCGAGAGACTGGCAGAAAGGTTCTGCCACACGGCAATGGGTTTACAGCTATATGAGCTGGGTGTCTAGTACGCTGGTCAAGGTCTTCTTATGCACTGGAAAAGGAATTTAGCCAGGTTGCCAAATTCCTAATAATATATGTTTATCGTTCAAAATCCAATCAGAAAATCAAACTGGAAAAAAAACAAACAAAAAAAACAAAACAAATATGTTTCTTCCGATGTGTTGTGGGGAGAACAAGTTGGTTTAAGCTTAGTAAAAAAAAAAAAAAAAAAAAAAAAAAAAAAAATCAAAATCTTTTTAACACGGTAATTTAAGAAAAAGGAGTAAAATAGGAAAAAAGTGAATTTTAAATAAAAGAAAAAGCGTTTACACAGAGCATGATAGGCTCTGGGCCTGCTTAGAAAGAAAAAAATGGAGAGATCAGAAAATCTGCTCCCTCCCAGAGTCACTCCCTGCCGGCCGGGCTGCAGCTCTCAACTGCAGAACTACAGACAAAGGAAAGTTTTCTCAGGGTGTGGCAGGATGGCACAAGAAATTTCGTGACAACTGAGCTTGACCAATTACATTCAAAGATCAGGGTTGGATCTGCCCATTAGCGTAAACTTTTGACCACTTGCACTGAGTTTCTTTGTTTGGCAGACGTTGTAACCTGACAAAAAGGAAATCCAGGTAGACTTGGAAGCCAGTTGGTCAGTTCAAACTTCTGAGGTGGGTGTCTCCCACACAAAGAAAGGAGAGAGAATTTGATATGAGAAGTGAATTCCTCCTTGCATATATATGCTGCCTATTAAATAACATAAATTCTTTAAAACTTTAGTGACTAAGATATTGTACTTAATAATAGCGGAACAAACAATTTGTCTACATTGTAAATGTGATACTTTCTTTATGGTGACCATGCAAAATAAATTCTTCCTGAAAATAAAGCAACACATATCAAATCGTATCAATAAAAGCATTTCAAACCACAACTGTCCATCACTTGGTCCAGCCATATCTTCAATAGTGTCCTGAGAAGTATCTTCTGAAAAATTAGAATCTTGAGGAGAATAGTAGTTATTTAGTTGTTCAATTCACATTTCAACTGCAGAGAGAGAAAAAAATATTCCTGAGTTATTCACTGGAGGGCAATGTTGGACTTTTGAGTTTCAATCAGGAATCTTGTCTTTCAAGTGCCTGTGGAACATCCTCGTAAATTGATCATGTTTGACATTCCTTTGGCAAATGGATTTGAGGGGAAATGACTGCAGGTCTGGAGTAGGGATTGACTTCTAGGCTTTTATGGCCGATGGCATAGGGTTTCACAGCCCTGATATTGGGTGAAGGAAAGCAATTCATAACCAGACTTTTGGGTGAAATAATTTCTCCTCAGCACATAATGATTTTATAAATTGGAACCCTGCAGTTAAGGTTACACTCTTCTGATAATTCTTTTGACGTCTCTGTCAGAAATCTTGCAAGGTGCTCCTGGTCATGGCTGGTTTATGGCAAAATGATGTTCTTTCCATTTCTGAGTGATAGCTCCAACAGTCCTCACTGGAACATTCAGCAGTTTAGAAATCTGCCAGTGACCAATGCCACCACTATATTTTCCAACAATAAGGTTGCAAAGGTCTAGAGAGCGCTCTGTGCTTCAACCCATTATGAGATCTTTGTGGTGTGACAATCTGATATTCACAGACCTTTTTAAAGTCTATTTGTCATGTTCACTGTGTAATTGTGCAGCAAACAAGTGAACTGATATGAGCCCAAAGTGCAAGTGAAGTAAATGTGTTTATTGAACAGAAAAACATACATACAAAGTGTCCATGTAAAAGTCCAAAAATGAGTAATAAAGAAGAGATGACCGGCTACAAACTCCATTGGTTGGAGGAGAGATGCCCCACATGCTCCAAGGTGGGACTGGAGCAGAGAGGAAGGGTAGTGATTAACCATGAGGAAGACTTACATGCATGTCTGCGCTGAACAGGCTCTGGAAACAACGATACCATCGGGTTAGGGACGCTAACAATAAGTGAGCCTGGACATCAAATGTAAACTGACACCGACACACCGGGTACCTCCACTGCCACACATAAATACCCCCATAGACAAATGAGCAGCAAGTGGAAACAGGTGCGCGGCGACAGCCGGTATGTGAGCGGATGAGAGTGTGTGTGTGTGTGTGTGTGTGTGTGTGTGTGTGCGAGCATGCATGTGTGTGTGCATGTATGTGTGTGCGTCAGTAAGTGAACATGAATATAGGTGTGTGTGTGTGTGTGTGTGTGTGTGTGTGTGTGTGTGTGTATATACATGTGTATGTGTGGAAACAAAAGAGATGATGGAAAACAGCTGGTGAGTGCCTGGCCGAGAGAGAGAGAGGAGGGAGAGGAGGAGGCATGGCCATAGACTGGCAGAGAGCCAGGCTCAGAGGCTCTAATAACATGCCAGCTGGAATTAATTAACAACAATCAGACCTACAGCCACAGATCATGGACAGGGTTGGAGACATCCACCCCAGCCCGTGTCAGAGCCCCCCCCACAAGGGGTGGAAGCCAGACACCCACCGTACCATCAAAACAAAAAAGAAAACCTGCCCCCCCCACCCCCCAGAGCCCATCAAAACTAACCAGGGTGGGAGGATACCAGCTCAAGCTCCACTGCCATCCAGGACTCTGATGATCCGGGTGACATTCCCACAGGCTCAACCTCCTGGAGGTGCAGCTCGGGCAATGACTCTGCTGCGGTGGCCTCTGCAGCAGGCATGATAGTCTCTGCAGTCCATATTACCCCAGCTTGTGTGCTCCATGCAGGAAGGTCCTCCGGCATGACAGCTGGGGTCTGATTCACCATTGCTGAGGGGGGACGATCCTCCTGGACCTCTGGCTCCTCCTGGTCCTGATGGTGCAGCTCCAGTGTGCACTCGGAAGAAACAGGAGAGAGCAGGGAGAGGGCTGGTGAGCAATTCAAAGCTGCAGCAGGTGGAGAGATCTCTGGGGACTGTACACCCAGAGACCCTCTACCAGGGATCAGGCAAGAATTTTCAACAATTATAGAAACACAGGAGGAGATTACTGGCCTGTTCTCCTGGTTAGTGATGTTTCCTGCTGCAGCTGGTGAGGCAACATCCATCTCAGAGGCCGTGACGGCCCTGGACTCCTCCGTAGGCTGTAGAGAAGTCTCCAAAACCGGCACCAGTAGGGATGGAATAGAGAAGTAGCCTGAAAAACAGAGGATGAAGTGGCTGCAGGTCTCCTCTCCTCAAAACGGCGATCAATCTATGCCGGCCCCACCAGTCTGTGTTTCTTCCTGATCCCTGGCGATGAAGCGAGATCGGGCTCAGGAAACAGAAGCAGTCTGGGTGCAGATGGCTGGTGGATGGAAACAGTTTAGGCCTGGGAATGCCTCTTCTTCGACGTGCGTCCAGGCTTCTCCGGGCGTTTCCTCTCCGCTTCACCGTTCTCCCACTGCAGTGCGGTGATCAGGGCAATTCTCTCCCTTCCCTCAGCATGTGACTTCAGCTGAGGGCAGTTGCGGGCTGCAGCGTCTGTCGGTCCCAAGTACCACAATATGTCGTCTGGAGCAGAGTAAATGCGTGCTGCGGAGATGAGTGCGTCCACCTCCATGAGCACGCGACAGCATTCCCATTCCAGACGCACTGGATAGCCTCTGCTACCCGGCAAGTCCATCCTGAGAGTGACTCTGGAAAAGGGAAAACACACACAGGGAACGGTGAAAAACATAACACGTTACTCCACTGCTTGGGCTCAATTTGGTGTCGGCGTACTGTCATGTCCGCTGCGTAATTGCGCAGAGAGCAAGTAAATTGATACGAGCCCAAAGTGCAAGCGAAGTAAATGTGTTTATTGAACAGAAAATCATACATACAAAGTGTCCATGTAACAGTCCAAAAATGAGTAATAATGGAGAGATGACCGGCTACAAACTCCATTGGTTGAAGGAGAGATGCCCCACGCGCTCCCAGGTGGGACTGGAGCCGAGAGGGAGGGCAGTAATTAACAATGAAGAAGACTTACATGAATGTCTGAGCAGAACAGGCTCTGGAAACATTGACACCATCACAGTCCAAAGGAAGGGACGCTAACAATAAGTGAGCCTGGACATCAAATGTAAAATGACGCCGACACACCGGGTGCCTCCACTGCCACACATAAATACCCCCATAGACTAATGAGCAGCAAGTGGCAACAGGTGCGCGGTGACAGCCAGTATGTGAGTGGATGAGAATGTGTGTGTGTGTGTGTGTGTGTGCGCGCGCGAGTGTGCATGTGAGTGCATGTATGTGTGTGCGTCAGTAAGTGAACATGAATATAGGTGTGTGTGCATGCATGTGTATGTGTGGAAACACAAAAGATAATGGAAAACAGCTGGTGAGCGCCTGGCTGAGAGAAAGAGAGGAGGGAGAGGAGGAAGCATGGCCGTAGGCTGGCAGAGAGCCAGGCTCAGAGGCTCTAATAATGTGCCAGCTGGAAATAATTAACAATCAGAACTGACAGCCACAGATCATGGACGGGGTTGGAGACATCCCCCCTAGCCCATGACACTATTAGTCAGGACTTAACCAGCTGAAATTAATTTGCAGTAATGGAGGATGGAATGGCTTCCTAAATTCTGATGGATTTCAGCTGGTTTGTTGGCTTTCTATGCCTTTTTTGCACCGCTTTCTACATGTGTTCAATACTTATTCCCTGTGTCATTCCATTTTGTTAAATATAACTTGTTTTGTGAACACAGTTGCCTTTATTTCTTTGTATGTATGGATTTGTTGGGTTGTTATTGATATCTGGTGAAATCTCAGGTCAGTGGCTCCATCAGAAATATGTTTAATGAGAAAAATGTTGACATGTTTAATACTTATTTTAATACTTATTTTTTCATTTATTTATGTTTTTGTATACAGTATATATATATATATATATATATATATATATATATATATATATATATTGCTGGATAAGCTGGATATAAGCTGGATATCTACACTGATATGGACTGGATAATGTGTAAAGAATGGAAAGACGCCACAACTTTTGATGGAAATAAAAATTATCAACCTACAACCTACAGAGGGCTGAATTCAAAACACTCCAAAACTTACACAGATTAAAAAGTGTTCCTTTTATTTTTTTTTTTTGAGCAGTATATATAAAGAGTTCTTTTGCAAAAACAGATAAGTCCAATTGGTTTAATACTGAGAAAAACAACATTTTCATCTGTTGGTGTCATAATGCGCCCGTTTCACGGGTGCAAATAGGACACCAAGCGTTTGCTGTAGGTTGGTACATTATTAACAAAAACACAAACAACAACATTTCATACAAATACAACAGATGAAATAAAGAAACACAAACGCTGGAGGAGAGTGGGGCTCAACAAAATACAACAAAACTCAAAACCATAATTATAATCTTAAAGATACAAAAAGCAGACAGAAAAATGCTCACTGGCCAGAAAAAGTGAGCAAAGCTCTAACCTGTGCCCCAGGATCATGACAGAGCCCCCTTCTCAAAGGGTGGATCCCAGACACCCCAGGGTAACATCATAGTGAAGACAAGAAAAAACAAAACCTCCCACACACACAGAAATGACCCACCCTGAGGGAGAAGGAGGGGAACCCAGGCACAGAGGGACCAAAACCAGAGCACAAAACAAAAGGAAAACAAAAAGAAAACACTCATGAACCACACTCTGTCTACCAGGTGGCCACATGGGACTCTAAACCCGACTGATGAGTGGGTGGAGCAGTTCAGGTGGTCTTCCCGAGTCACACGACCACTGGCATCTGTGTTGGAGCACGTCGGGTGGCCTTCCCGTGCCCCAGACCAAACAGAGCAGCAGGAGCAATTCAGGTGGTCTCCCTAAGTCCCAAGACCACCGGCATCTGTGCTGGGACACGTCAGGTGGCCTTCCCATACCCCAGAACAAACGAAACAGAAGAAATAGCCCATCAGGTGGCCTCCCAGCATCCAAAGGCCAACAAGCCACGGGAGCTAGGAGACGGCACGCTCCAGCAAAGGGCGGCAGCTCAAGAGAAATTTCTCAGGATGTACTCACGGTGGCCCTGGGCTGGGGCGGAGCTGCACCCTCAATGGCCCCGGGCTGGGGCAGAGCTGCACCCTCAGTGGCTCTGGGCAGGAGCAGAGCTGCAACCTAGGTGGCTCCAGGCAAGAGCAGAGCTGCACCCTTGGTTGCTCTGGGCAGGAGCGGAGCTGCACCCTCGGTGACTCCAGGCAGGTGCAGAACTGCAACCTCAGTGGCTCCGTGCAGGAGCAGAGCTGCACCCTTGGTGACTCCGGGCAGGAGCGGCGCTGCGCCCTCAGTGACTCCGGGCAGGAGTGGAGCTGCACCCTCGGTGGCTCCGGGCAGGAGCGGAGCTACACCCTCGGTGGCTCCGGGCTGGAGCAATGTTGCACCCTTGATGGCCCCTGGGCTGGGGTGCAATGCCCATAGCGGGCCCCCTCTGGAGCGCAGAACCCAGGTTGGGTTAAGACTGTGGTACAGCACCCATGACAGTCCCTGGCTGGGACATAACACCCACGGAGACCCAAATAAGGGAGGAGCTGCACCCACGGTGGACCCAGACTGGGCCATGGCTGCATCCATGGGGGTCCCGGCCTGGGACAGGACACCTGCGACTACCTCCCCTGGGCAAGAAGCAGCACCCATAGGAACCTCAGCTAGAGGGGGGGGGGGGGGCAACATCTCCGGAGGCTCGGGCACAGAAACAGAGACACACATACACAGCGAGTCAGAGTCGCCGGCAGCAGTGGAGCTCGGTGAGGAGAGCTCAGGCACAGCTGATGGCTGTGCCTGGGAATCCCCACCAAGAGCCAGGCAAGATCTCTCTAGAACTTAAAACGTGAAAACAAGAAAGAGTACTTGCCTTAGCTCTTGCTCCACCACCATCCAGGACTCCAGCGATCCAGGCTAGGGTGCCTCGGTTCTCCCTATGCTGCGTGGGTTTACTCCGGGGGCTCTGGTTTCCTCCCACAATCCAAAGACATGCATGTTAGGTTAATTGGTTGTTCTAAATTGTCCCTAGATATCTGTCTCCTATAGCCCCTTAGAATAGAGGGTTAGTACTAGTGAAGTGCTTTGAGTGGTCTTTGAGACTAGAAAAGCACTATATAAGTACAGGTCCTTATCCTTTATCCCTTATCTCCACATGGGTGTCCAGATCCGACTCAGCCACCTCAGGAGAAAGAGGAGCAGGACCCACGTGCCAGATGGTGCAGATTCCTGAGCATTTGGATCCAGGGGACGCTCATCAGTTGGCTTAGGATCTGGGATTGTGGTGGTACTCTCCTCCCATCCAAGGTACAGCTGCAGAGTAGGAGCTGAGTTCTCCAGAGCAGCTGGCTCCTCTGTAGTCTGGCGGCTGCCACCCAGGACTGACGGGAACTCAGACCCAGCAGGAGAAATAGGAGAAGAAGAGGATTCAGCTCAGCAGCAGCAAAGGGGGAGAGCTCAGCTGAACTATGTGGCTGCAGCTGAGCTCCCCCACCGGGAATTAAGCAAGGCAATTCATCATCAGATGTTATAAAATGGGAAATTACTTGCCTAAATTCCTGGGCTGTGCTGGCAGCTGATGCTGGCGTCTCTGAAGATTCTCCCCTGAGCAGAGCAGTGGGCGAGGGCACCATCACCACGGCAGGTGGAGCCAGCCTAGCAAACCTGATGACAACAGGTTGGTCAGGCACTACGGTAGAGAGGTCCCTCCGGCACTCAGCAGCTGGACAGCGGCAAGAGGTGGAGAGTGTCTTCTCCAGGGGACGTCTCCTCGTCTGCTTTCCCCTGGGCGCTTGTTGCGGCAGATCTCCCAGCTGGCTGCGCGGGTCCTTCTGGAGGTCTTTGATGGTATAAAGTAGCCCCACATACCTGGGGTAGCGCCCTGTTCCAGGATACGCCTCCACAATGCCTGAAGCTGCCTCCGCATTCTTTTGAACCTCCTCCATCGAAAGGGAGGAGAAGGCTGCATCCACAAGCTGCTGCGCATAGTCCGCCGCCCACTGTTCATCAATAGTGGGGCTAGCCGCTTTAAATTTCCTATGATTAGCGGGACCCCGGCGTGCTGAAGGCATGATTAAATCATGCGTGTTTGTCAAAAAACAAGGGGGGAAACAGATTGGGAATTATAAAAAAAAGAAAAAAAAACGCTTAAACCTACAGCGGCTGGTGTCCACATTGGCCGTGTCCTTCTGTCATAACACACTCGTTTCACGGGCACAAATAGGACACCAAACGCTCAATCTAGGTTGGCACATTTATTAACAAAAACACAAACAAGAATGTTTTATACAAGTACAGCAAATGAAGTAAAGAAACACAAACGCTGGAGGAGAGTGGGGCTCAACGTCAGTGGTACAAAGTCAGGGAACGCCTGACCAGGGGAGAAGCTCAGCCGGAGGACCCTGAGGGCTATGGGGCTCGATGGCTGAGACAACAGAGAACAAAGACACCAGGACAGAGCGCACCAACTCACCTCGGCAGCAGGACCAAACCCACAGTAGCAGTCCAGAGGGTAGGAAACCGTGGAAGGAGTAGATGAAGGTGAAGATGAAGAAGGACACGACAACAGGCAAGGGTTGTCGTGTCCCTTAAGTACCAAACACATAATCAGAGACAGGTGTAATCCATGAGTAACAGAATAGACAGCAGCTGTGCAGCCTCGAAGGAACTAACGGCCTGAAGCTGCACTGTCAAAGTAAACAAACCGGAAACATAAAAATACAAACACAACAAAACTCAAAACCATAATAATAATCTTAAAGATACAAAAAACAGACAGAAAAATGCTCACTGGCCAGAAAAAGTGGGCATGGCTGTAACCCGTGCCCCAGGATCATGGCAGTTGGTTTATAGGTGTTAGAATTTCAAATTCAGCTTCTAAGACATGGTCACTTGAAATATGAGTATCTCAGACACAATAAAGCAAAAAATCGAATATCAACTCATAGTTACTTTTTCACAATTTATTAGTACTTTTTTTCACAAAAACAGATAAGTCCACAAGCCAGTCTTTTGCTAAAACAGACATGTCCCGAAAGCTATGGTAGTTTGTCTGGAACATACTTGAATGTCTATAAGCAGCAATGCAGTTTGATTGACACACCGATTTAGGCATATCCACTCAGTAAAATTGTATAATATAGCTATAATAAAGGTATAATTCAAGATTCAAAGATTTTATTGTAAATACTACTATATGTACAGGATATACAGGAGAACTGAAATAGTGTTTCTCTCTCTCTTCATTGGTGTGCAAAGTATAAAAAGAAAAGGAATAAGGCTGGAAAAAAAAGAAAACAACAGCAGCAGTCTAATACACAATATGTACAGTAATGTAACCCGTGGTGCAAATGGCAACAAGAAAGACCCAGAGCTCCCACAGTGCAAAATTGAGATAAACGATTAACAATGATAAAACCCAGCAATCCTATATACAGACAACTAGAGAAATAATACCTGTAGGTGCAGTTCAGTGTGGTAGTGTAGGTGCAGATAGTAACAGATTGGACTGCACGTGATCAGTATTGCAGTGACAGACATAGAGATGGCAGCAGATATGGCATTTGTGCAAATGGTTGTGGTTAATGTTAATGTGCATGTCATCACCCGCAGCTCACGGGCTTCCACCTCAGCTGCGCGCACACCTGCTCCTTGTTAGGCGCAGCTATTTATTCCATTCTGCCCTGAGCTGCGGCCTGGAGCCGTCTGTCTCCCTGCGTTGTCAACTCAGCAACTTCCTTCTCATCAGGCCTGCTGACGACTCGTCTGACACGTAGCTGTCATTATTGCCTTACCCTCTCTCGTCCAGACTTCCCCTGTGCACAGGTGGATTCCTTGGTGGCGGACTCTCTTCCCTTCGTCACGCTGCTCCTCTATCGCACAGCATCATCACGGACGCGCAGCAGGACGCTGTCTCCCAGGCTTGGGACTTGCCACGCCAGCCACCGTGCCGCTACAAGTAAGCACAGAACATCTTCACTCTCCCATGTGGTTGCCCAGCTAATCCCTGTTCTCCTCTCTTATAGGGTTGCCTGGCCGTACGGCGTACTGCTCTGTCCTGACTGCATCCTCCACCACAGCACACTTATATCTCACGTACACGCACCCATACACTAACATTGCTGTAAATAAAGCTTTCAAATCTATCTGAGCCTGCGTGCATGTTTCCTGGGCCAAACAATATGTCAGTGCAGAGACATACAGCAGCAAAGTAACAAGAATTCTGATAACAGAAGATAATAGTAGCAAGAATTCCGAATATTGTTCACTATTCCAACCTCGTTTGCGCCCTACTGGTGAACACATCACTGGTTCATCTCCTTCATCAAAATTATCCATATTTGACATAAAATGCAACAAAACTGTAAAAAAAAAAAGTCAGGGAAATCACTCACAGCAAGCAGGTGGTGTGTTCAAAATGCTCACTCCTTCCCCATATAGTGTACTATATAGTGAATGCGCAGCCAACCGAGCAGTGAGAGAAGAGCTTCACATCACAACATAAACAACCTTAAGGTATTTACATTTAATAATTCAGCAAAAATGATTTGATTTAATACATATTTACTACAAACTGCATGCAGGTATTCATTTTTTTTTTTACCACCGTTAGTCTGTTACGCTTTACTGTCTTACGTGAGTAAAGCGTAAGACAGTAAAGCAATAACAAGCCCAGTAGTGTCCGAAAGTGGTTATTTTATTGTTATATTGAGTTTACTGTATAGTCCACTATATCTAAATTCACTATATAGTGAGTAGGGAGGGAGTGAGTGAGTGAACATTCCAAACACAGCCAGTGAAATCAGTCAAAGCGAGCACACCGGGAAGGCAGCCAAGATGAGTCACGTGACCCAAATAGTAAGTGCTGATTTGTCGTGTGGAGTTATCTGCTGTGTAAAAAAAAAACCGCTCCTGGCTTTTAACGGCTTTAAAAAAAAACCAAAAAACATGAATTTGCAGTGTCTATAATATAGGACATATCAGATTTTGAGAAAAAAACAATAAGTAGGTAATGTTAACAGATGTTTGGTCAGGCATTGGTTTGCTTGCTACCAGATAACCATGAAAACTGGTACTACCTGTCTTATGGGTTGAGCCGTCGGCGACTCAACTGGCAACCCCGCCCTTCCGAGGGTGTGGAGGGTGAAACTGGGCATCCTGGCAGAACTAAAAACAATATCTGTCACAGGTCTGTCATGGACCACTCCCAGTTACGGTGGGACAAAAAAGTATTTAGTCAGCCACCAATTGTGCAAGTTCTCCCACTTAAAAGATGAGCGAGGTCTCCAATTTTCATCATAGGTATACCTCAACTATGAGAGACAAAATGAGAAAAAAAAAATCCAGAAAATCACATTGTCTGATTTTTAAAGAATTTATTTGCAAATTATGGTGGAAAATAAGTATTTGGTCACCTACAAACAAGCAAGATTTCTGGCTCCCACAGACCTGTAACTTCTTCTTTAAGAGGCTCCTCTGTCCTCCACTCGTTACCTGTATTAATGGCACCTGTTTGAACTCGTTATCAGTATAAAAGACACCTGTCCACAACCTCAAACAGTCAGACTCCAAACTCCACTATGGCCAAGACCAAAGAGCTGTCAAAGGACACCAGAAACAAAATTGTAGACCTGCACCAGGCTGGGAAGACTGAATCTGCAATAGGTAAGCAGCTTGGTGTGAAGAAATCAGCTGTGGGAGCAATTATTAGAAAATGGAAGACATGCAAGACCACTGATAATCTCTCTCGATCTGGGGCTCCACGCCAGATATCACCCTGTGGGGTCAAAATGATCTTGAGAACGGTGAGCAAAAATCCCAGAACCACATGGGGGGACCTAGTGAATGACCTGCAGAGAGCTGGGACCAAAGTAACAAAGGCTACCATCAGTAACACACTATGCTGCCAGGGACTCAAATCCTGCAGTGCCAGACGTGTCCCCCTGCTTAAGCCAGTACATGTCCAGGCCCGTCTGAAGTTTGCTAGAGAGCATTTGGATGATCCAGAAGAGGACTGGGAGAATGTCATATGGTCAGATGAAACCAAAATAGAACTTTTTGGTAAAAACTCAACTTGTCGTGTTTGGAGGAGAAAGAATGCTGAGTTGCATCCAAAGAACACCATACCTACTGTGAAGCAAGGGGGTGGAAACATCATGCTTTGGGGCTGTTTTTCTGCAAAGGGACCAGGACAACTGATCCGTGTAAAGGAAAGAATGAATGGGGCCATGTATCGTGAGATTTTGAGTGAAAACCTCCTTCCATCAGCAAGGGCATTGAAGATGAAATGTGGCTGGGTCTTTCAGCATGACAATGATCCCAAACACACCGCCCGGGCAACAAAGGAGTGGCTTCGTAAGAAGCATTTCAAGGTCCTGGAGTGGCCTAGCCAGTCTCCAGATCTCAACCCCATAGAAAATCTTTGGAGGGAGTTGAAAGTCCGTGTTGCCCAGCGACAGCCCCAAAACATCACTACTCTAGACAAGATTTGCGTGGAGGAATGGGCCAAAATACCAGCAACAGTGTGTGAAAACCTTGTGAAGACTTACAGAAAACGTTTGACCTCTGTCATTGCCAACAAAGGGTATATAACGAAGTATTGAGATGAACTTTTGTTATTGACCAAATACTTATTTTCCACCATAATATGCAAATAAATTCTTTAAAAATCAGACAATGTGATTTTCTGGATTTTTTTTTTCTCATTTTGTCTCTCATAGTTGAGGTATACCTATGATGAAAATTGGAGACCTCTCTCATCTTTTAAGTGGGAGAACTTGCACAATTGGTGGCTGACTAAATCAGAATCAGAATCAGAATCAGAATGAACTTTATTGCCAAGCACGCTTGTTTACACATACAAGGAATTTTACTTATCATTAAGGTGCGCTCATGTTAAGCGCTCCCTAATGACGCGGCAGCCACAGGCGCCTCATACAGTGGGGGTAAAGAGGGGGAGGGCGAGGGGGAGGGGGTGACACATTGGGCAGAGAGAAAAAAGCATAGTTATCAAAATAGAGCTCAAGTGAGCAAGATTGTGATCACATAGAAAAAAAACCTCTAATTGCACACTTAGCAGACAAGATACAGTTCCACACATTAACAAAGCAAGTTGAGAGAGACCAGTGTGTGTATGTCAGTCATGTGATATTCATGGATGCAGAGTGAATGCAGTGTGAAGTATCAGTTACTGGTGAACAACAAAATTCCTCTCCTAGGCAACGACTAGATGTTATGTCCATGGTATCCTAAACATAGATAACATGTCCACAGAGTTCATCTCTCTTCAGTGCATGTCAGATGGTAAAATTCCATGCTAGTCACATGATGACGCTGTCCACAGAGAGTTCAGATGGCTGCACATCAGAATGTTTGGGTTAGAGAAAAGCCAAAACTCCCTTCTGCCTTATCTTTTCTCCTGGAGGAATGAGTTCTCCCAAGGACGCAGAATCAAGGCCAGATAAGCACAGTTCACTTAGAGCATAGAATTTTCATCTCTCAAGCGATTCTGTGCATCACAATTTACATTAACATTCACAGGCTTTAAATCATTCCCTGGAGAGCACCCAGCGACTCCGAGATGTTTCCCACCTTCTGATTCAGTTCGCCATTAGCCGCTATCAGTGCCCTCCCCAACTGGTCGAATTGGTGAAGGAGCTTCGCCGGGTCTGCATTTTGACTAGCTCTTTCCAACTTCTTTAGTTTCCGATACACCAGGAAAACTCCAAAGCCAAACAGCAGAAATCCTGTGATCATGAAGCCAAACAGGTGGATGTCTTCCACATCTTCAATCGAAAGATCACACAGACACATGAGTTTCCAATTGCCCCATGAGTCTCTCACACACTTGGGCTCCCCCGGGCCCGATTTTCTGTTTGAAAAAGTGGTGTCAATTGCATTTAAAGCCCAGCTCACCAATTCCATAATTTTCCTTTTGGATCGAGATGCAGCGAGAAGAAGAGCGAGACACAGACAGGACACAGCAAGCTGGGATCAGTGAAGGGAGGAGAGGAGGAGGAGAGGAGAAGAAATGCGTCTGCTCTCTCTGAAAGCCGGAAGAAGACTTTTTTGCCCCACTGTACACGGGGTGAGACTGGACATCCTGGCAGATAAGCACATCTGTCACAAGGTCTGTGGTGGACTTTTGCCAGTCAGTGCATTGGGACATGCACTACACAAAGAGCAGAGATAAACAAATCTATCATCTGGTCAGTCACTGCAGTAGATACTGGAGTCAGTTTGTCTTGGCCTAGCCTTGCTACTGATAATACCTCTATCTGCCAAGAATGTGCTGCTAGTCCAGCAAAAGCTAGCAGTACTCAAATACTTTGCAAGCAGTTTCATGAAATGGTCAGTCAGAAAGCAACTCATACCGGCTCGGTCGTCGCCCGGGTTTGGAGGGTCGGGAGTTCCTGGTGGCGGGGGGGGGGGGGGGGGGGGTGGCGCTGCTTGGAGGAATCTGATTGGACTGTAAGTGAGACAGTCATCGTCGCCTGCGACAGACTGCTATGATGATGATGATGATGTAGAGAGGGAAATTTTCTTGGAAGTGGCATTTATATATATATATATATATATATATATACAGTATATATATATATATATATATATACAGTATATATATACATATATGAACCTTCCGGTTCCGGCGCCACACGAGTTGGCTGCCTTTTGCAACAGCGGCTCAATTCTGAGGCTTTTTTATCTTCCTTCTTCTTTCTGATCCGGTGATAACTTTCTGATCCGGCACACCTTTCACTCTATATATATATCACGGACACACAGATCGCCACAAAGGTCTCCCGAGTCGGTGGACAGAACCTCTGTTTACAACAGGAGACGATACAGCAGGGAAGAGCTAGCTAGCACTCAACCGCCACCCAGTGCTAACGGAGAAACTCGACATACCGGGAGAACTGAAGCAAAAACGACGCGGGTGCCGGGCTGGAGTTTAGGCGGCGTGCAAGAAATATAAGACAGAATAATAAAGAGTGATGGCAAGAACCAAGCAGACCGCCCGTAAATCTACTGGAGGAAAAGCCCCCAGGAAGCAGCTGGCCAACAAGGCTGCTCGGAAAAGCGCTCCGGCCACCGGCGGAGTGAAGAAGCCTCACCGTTACAGGCCCGGTACCGTGGCTCTGAGAGAGCTCCGTCGCTACCAGAAATCCACGGAGCTGCTCATCCGTTAGCTGCCCTTCCAGCGCCTGGTGAGGGAGATCGCTCAGGACTTCAAGACCGACCTGCGCTTCCAGAGCTCCGCCGTCATGGCTCTACAGGAGGCCAGCGAGGCCTACCTGATGGGTCTCTTCGAGGACACCAACCTGTGCGCCATCCACACCAAGAAGGTCACCACCATGTCCAAAGACATCCAGCTGGCCCGCCGCGTCCGCGGAGAGAGAGCTTAGGCTTTCTGCTGCACATTCACCAACCACAATGTTCTGCACTGTGTGTCTATATATATATGTGTATATATATATATATATATATATATATATATATATATATATATATATATATATATATATATATATATATATATATATACTGTATATGTATACACACACACACACACATACACCAACATGTAGACTTTCCAACAAGAGGAGACAATTTGATGGACCTGATGTACACAACTCACAAGAAAACATCCAGACACTCCCCCTTCCCCACCTGGGTCTCTCTGATCACATCACCATCTTGTGATGGAAATACAAACCCAAAGTGAAAACAATCAGATCAACAAAAAAGCAGGTACGTGTGTAGCCAGAGGAGGCATCTGACGCTCTGAAAGACTGCTTCAGCACAAGACACTGGGACACTTTCAAGCATGCAGCCACTCACAATGGACATACAAAACTAGAGGAGTACACTGAAGTTGTTGTAGCATACATAGTAGCTAAATGTATTGATGATGTCACTTACTGCAAAATCATCACTGTTCGTGCTAACCAAAAGACATGGATGACAACGGAGGTCCACAGGCTCCTTAGGGCTCAGGATGCAGCCTTCAGGGCTGATGACACTGCAGGACGAACAAAAGCTAGGGCCAACCTATCCCGTGGCATCAAGGAGACAAAGCGACAGTACAGCAAGAAAATATCCGGCCACTACAGCAACACCAGAAATGCACGTTCCCTCTGATGTGGCATACAGACCCTCAACAAGTACAAATCTCCACTTCAGACCTGTGTGAGTAACATCACACTGCTTAACAACCTAAATTCTTTGGCCACTTTGAAGCATAAAACAGCACAACAGCACAGAAGACCACTCTTCCTCCAGATGAGCAGGCCATAAGTCTGGATCCGGCTAGCGTGAAGAGGACACTCTCCAGCATCAACCCACACAAGACACCTGGACCAGACAACATACTGGGTTGCGTTCTGAAGGACTCTGCAGAGGAGCTCAAAAATGTCCTGGCCAACATCTTCAACATCTCCCTGAGTCAAGCTGTTGTCCCCACATGTTTCAAAACTGCTACTATAATACCAGTCCCATCCAGCTACAACGATTACTGGCCCGTACAACTGACCCCCATCATAATGAAGTGCTTTGAGTGGCTGGTCATGCAGAACATCAAATTCATCCTCCCTCCCCGCTGCCAATGGTGCACATACCTTGTCGGGGTGCAGCGGCTTGCGTGCCTCAGCAACCGCCGGAGCTATGTCGACGGGAGCCTAGTGCTCCCAGAAGGTTCAACCATGTCGAACAGGTCCGCGTGGGGTAGAGGCCAGACTAAAGAGTGCACCCTGGTCCTCCAGGTTGGGGGTTGTGCAGCATGTAACAAATCCCTCACGTAAAACCCAAGTTTTTGTTACAGCAACAAATGTCCCAACAACTGAACAGGCGGAGAGGAGAGCGAACTCCCAACAGCTGTGAAGGCAGAGGAGGACAGACAGTTGCACGGGAAGAAGGGTCTCGGAAAGCCTTGGCAGGCAACCTTTCTACAGGGTGGACCAAGCTCTCAACAGCCCAGCCATGGAAGGCAGTTGGTCTAGGGGAGGGACCCCCAACAAACGTCCATGGCTGAAGACGGAGATGCAGGACCCCTGTGGTGCCACAAACCTCTGCATCACGCATATTCGCTTCTAGCGATCGACGAAGAAGAAGAAATCCTCCCTCCCTCTCACTACCCATCTCAGTTTGCATACAGTTCAAACAGATCCACAGAAGATGCCATTGCTGCTGTTCTCCTTCAAGCGCTCACCCACCTGAACTTAAAGAACTCCTACGTGTGAGTGGCTGTTCTTGGACTTCAGTTCAGCATTCAACACAATCATCCCCCAGCACCTAATACAAAAACACAGACACTTGGCTCTCACAACCTTAATCTGTAACTGGATGCTGGACTTTCAAACAGGGAGGCCACAGAAAGCGCGGGTTGGCAGCAACACATCCAAGACCATCACACTGAGCACAGGGGCCCTGCAAAGGTGCATGCTCAGCCCACTGCTCTTCATCCTGCTGACCCATAACTGTGTGCCAACCAACAGCGCCAACCACATCATAAAGGTTGCGGATGACACCACGGTGTTGGGCCTCATCACCAACAATGAGAAGGCCAACTACAGAAATGTGGTGAGCCAACTGGTCCAGTGGTGTAAAGACAATGATCTCTTCCTGAACGTGGGAAAAACTAAGGAGATTGTGGTCGACTTTAGGAGGGGACACACACAGCATCCCCCTCTGATCATCGATGGAGCAGCTGCGGAGAAGGTGAGCAGCACCAAGTTCCTGGTAGTACACATCTCTGAGGACCTCTCCTGGTCCAGCAACACCATATCACTGGCCAAGAAGGTTCAAACGCGCCTCCATTTCCTCCGCAAACTGAGGACAGCACAAGTCCCATGCCCCATCATGTGCTCATTCTACCGGGGCACCATTGAGAGCATCCTCACCAACTGCATCACGGTGTGGTATGGAAGCTGCACCGCCTCCTGCCGGAAGACACTACGACGCAGTGAAAGCAGCTAACACGATCATCAGTGCCCCTCTGCCCCTGCTCTCAGACATCTACCTCACCCGCCTCACCCGCAGAGGCATCAACCTTGCAGGCGACACCTCCCACCTCTCACATTCCCTCTCCAGCCCCTTGCCCTTGGGAAAAAGGTAATGGAGCCTCCGGGCCCACTCCACAAGACTGCTAAACAACTTTGTTCATCCGTTCATCAGGACCTTAAACTCTGTCAACACACCCCCGCCCCCCGGACCGTAACTCACTCACCCACACAATAACTACCTCAGCTGTTGGCACAGAAAGACTGGCACACCAACAGTAATACATCTGCTGCTGTATGTTTCTGCACTTTACTGCAAGCATTTGCACAAATGCCATATCTGCTGCTGTCTGTTTTGCAATACTATTCATGTGCAGTTCTATCTGTCATTGTCTGCACCTACACTGCAGCGTCAAATTTGCAACTACGAGTATTACTGTTCTACTTTATCTGTATATAGGATTGGTGGGTTTTATCAATTATCTTTATTTGCACTATGGAATGTCTGGGCCTGTTTTTTGTCTCTATTTGCACTATGGGTACCATTACCATACTGTTGTTGTTTTTCCAGCCTTATATATATATATATATGCATCCGGAAAGTATTCATAGCACTTTAGCAGTGCAGTTTGGTGTGGAATTCTGTGAATTGAATCTCTGCTACAAACAGCTCCAACTGGGTCCTGTTTCTTGCCTCTCAAATATGATTTATAATGACAAAAAAGCAAAGGTAGGACCAAATGTATTGGAGTTATTCTTGCTTTTCCTGTGTGTGTTTGTGTGTGCACACAGTTGTTTGTTGCAGCTTTGAAATTAATTTAATCTGTCAGAATAATGACAGACGATGTGTCAGTTTAATGGATCGATGGATTAACTCAGGAGGGTAAATGGATGTGCATGTGTTTTGCTATTAAAACATCTTTTTCACGTAATCTCGAAATAAACATAGTCCATTCTTCAACTGTGAAGTGGCTCGTTTGTAAATTTTTCACCCAGAACACCAAAACAGTAAGTTATATTCATACCAGTTTCGCTGGTTTGTGCTTCTCCGTCCCTGCTGTTAGATTAACTTGTGACAACAGCTGCTACAGGTGGGAAATATAGGTGAGTGCCCTGATGCCTGTCCAAAATTATGCAAAGGTAAATATTTGACAAATGCTCATGTTGTCATTGTTTCTTTCTCATCGTTTGTTTCTCATACAGTTGTTACTTAGAGGAGATTTAAAGAAATCCCCCTCACACACACCCAAAAAGCAAACAAACGCCGATTAATGCTGTGTTGATCAGTTGTTCCGGGTGAGCGTTGGTTGTGGTGGTCTGCTTCTGTGGCCGTGGCCGCTCTGGGGAAGATTGGCGGGGGGGGGTGGCTGCCGATCTGCACTGGTGATCTCCCTGGCTGCTATCAGGAATAGGTGCATGTTCATACCGGCTACATCTGTGGCGCGGCCGCCCCAAGTGATAAGGGTGAATGAGTGTGGGTGAGTGTGTCGGAGAGAGTACGAGTGGATGTGAGTAAGTCCGAGTGAGAGTGTGTGTATGGGTGAGCGTGGGTGGGTGTGGGCAACTGTGAGGGCGAGCGTGAGTGGGAGCGAGATTGAGCAGGTACAGGAGTGGGTGAGAATGGGTGGGTCTGGATGTGTAAGTGCGAGTGTGGGATTGTGTGGGGGAGAGGGCGAGCAAGAGTGAGTGAGTGCGTGTGAGTGTGTGTGGGTGCGTATGAGATCATGAGAGTGTGAGTGCATGGGAATGAGTGCGTGTGCTGGTCGGGGGGTGCTGGACTGATGGGGTGGCACCTCCTTGCCATGTAGGCTCCCTTGGACTGGGGGGATGGCCCCCGTGGGGCTCCTGTGCCTTGCTGCCACCTTCCTTAAGTGTGGGGGCATGGGGGTTCCTGGGGTTAGTGTTGGTGGTGCTGGGGTGGACATGGGCTCGCTGTGGGGGTGTTTGAGGGGGCTTGCACCGTAACGCGGGCTGGTCTCCGGCCTGGGGAGGGTGCTGGCCTTCCTGCACCTGGGGTTCAGGGGCTGGCACTGGCCCCACTGGGGGGCGGGAATTGGCCTGTCCGGGGGCGGGGGTGTGCTGTGCTGGTCTCTTGGCAGCCCAGTCTCCCTCAGCTGTCCCTCTTGGGGTGGATGCCTGGTTGTCCGGAGGGCTTGTTGGCCTCTGGGTATTTGTGCTGTGCGGGGGTTGGTGTTTGCTTGCTCGGGGTTTTGGGGGAGTGGGGTGCTGCTGTGACCTTCCACCCTCTGTATGTTTCCTGGCAAACCACTCACATGCACACACATACTTTGCGTGTGCTCCCATACACATGCACACACATACATACACACACACATAAACCTCTCCTTTAACAAGTGCAGATGTAACCCTTGCCTTATGTTAATTAGGTAAGGGAAATTATTAAGTGTAGACCAGTTGCTAGGTTCGTAAGGGTTACAATAGGGAATTAGAGTGAGTGCGGAATGAAATAGCTGGAGGTAAGAAATGAGCAATTCATATCTGTTATTAATAAAGATAAAAGGAGCAAAATATACAAACAATGTACAAATATACAAATATAACAATGGCCGGCATGAAATAAAACCCCAAAAATGTCCTACTGAGCTCAGTGTTTGTTTGTCCGTTTGGTTTAGTCGTTTAACCAGTCAAGATATCTTGTATCTCCAGGCTCAGGTTTCTTTTCCTTTTCTTAAGCGGCGACTAGGGTTGTTACCCTATCTTGACTTGGGAATCTTGGGCACTGGAGAGAGGAAGGATGCTCTTCAATCGAGATCTTGGTTAGATCTCAGTTCAATCTCGGATCAGTCTCGGGTCAGGCTCGCCATCTCCATTCGGAGAGAATCCAGGATCCAGAAGGTTCTTGATCGGCAACCAAAAAAACCTAGCCTGCACAACAATAATGGTATAATTGTTTACAGCTAGAGTAATTCGTTTTCCAATCCCTTCTTATATAACACCATAGCTTAGTGTTTAAATTCTTCTCTCATATTACTATTATTACAATCCAGTAATATAGTAAGATCTTACAATTCACATCTTACATGCATGTGTTCTTTTCTCACAATCTCTCTGATAGCACAAGAAATACCCTTTTTTCATGTAACCAATTAAATGGATTCCTCTTTTTATCTCTACATCATTTAACCATGAAATTATGATTAATCCTTTCTAACCTTGTCTTTGTAAATCATGAAATGAAATACAATTAATTTATCACATAACCAGGGAATATCCTGTCCCATTACTTCCAATATTCCCTTTTAAAATCAGTAAAACCCTGTCTGAGCTACTGGGTTTAGCATAACCTATGAATTTACATAGAAGACCAACACCATGTGCTTTTAGCATCAAACTACACATTACATTCAACAGAAATAGTGCATAAGAACTAAAAGTACTTCAGCATACTGTTGGGAACTGAAATCACATTTAGGAAACCCATACAGACACAAAAATAGCCTTTTCCATTGCTTTTAAACAGAAAAAATCCACTCGCGATTAGCATTAGCATAACGCTAACATTAGCATGTATTTCACTCACCAAGATGAGGTATCAGTGTGAACACAGCAAAAGGACACATCCACCATGCCTCCCAAGCTCGTGCTCCCATCAACTTAGGATAATAAGGGTTTCAAATTAGCGTTTGGAGAGTGTTTAGTTCCATTGATAGCATTTTTTTGAATTAACTCACCAAGAAGAGGTATCAGTGTGAACCAGACCGCCCACAGCTTCTCTCGTCCGTTCTCGGATCGTGAAAGACCAACGACCAGCAGAGCGCCTCAGCACTCTGCTCGGAAGGCAGGGCTAGTATCACTCTTAATGAATGAAAAGACTCAGATCACCCAACGTGACCTTGAAACGGGAATTTAAAAGTTGGATAATGAGGATCACACTTCCTCTTCTCAAAATAACCATTTTTCAAAATAAAATCCCACACTTTCACTACTGCAAATGAAATCTGAGAAAAAAGGGTCATTTTCTCAGCTGGGTTACACCCTCCCCCGCTAATTATCATGCACGTCCCATTGCATGTGTAACCAAGACTGTCCATCGTCAGTATTTAGAAACTCTAAGAAAGCTGTATTCAAACCTTGAAAAAGGGACTTAACAACCGTCACTAGAGGATTTCCTAATTCAGGATACTCTAGTCTTTTCGGAAGTTGTCTGATTCTTTCAGACCGTCGTATTGGTTGGATTGTAATATGATCATTTTTGTCCATTCCATCAGGTAAATCATTTGATTGGTGTTCTTGTCTCTCGACTGAACTGTCAGAAGGTTCTTCTAGTATTGTTGCTGTTTCATTTTCCACAGGTTTGTCATTCTCAGTATTGTCTCCTTCCGGTATCATTTCCACAGGTGAATTATAGGAAAGTTCAATCTCATTTGCATTATGCTCCCTATCCAGTTCTGCATTGGCAGTGGTTTCAGGTAAGTCACAATCAGGTGGGTTTGTCATTTCCGGTGTTTGCAAAGGTTTTGGATAATCATGTACAGTAGTAAATCTGGTTTTCTCCTCACGTGGGGAATCCTCAACCCACGGAATCAAAAATTCATTTTCAATTTCGGTTAACTCTTCGTGATCATTGTTCTCTGCAACAGTTGTCTGGCGTGTCTTAGGACGGTGAATAGGCTCTGGCTCAGGTGTTTCTGCTGTGGCAACAGGGAGGAAACTGCAGGGAAGCAAAAGGTCTCTGTGTAAAGTTCTTGAGGGACCTTGCTTTGACTCGGGTTTAACCGTGTAAACGGGTAAATTACCTGCACGCTTGACTACCACATGAATGTCGGCCTCCCATTTATCAGCAAGCTTATTTTTTCCACGCAGTCTCACATTTCTAACTAAAACCCTATCCCCAGGTTCAAGCTCAGAAACAGTGATTTTGCAGTCAAACCTGGCCTTGTTCTTGTCTGCAATCTTTTGTGCATTTTGTGAAGCTAACTTGTAGCTTTCTTCGAGCCGTTTCTTGAGATTTTCAATGTATTGCAAGTGAGTAACTCTCTGATCTTGGTTGAGAGGAAGTCTGAACGCTAGATCAACTGCCAATCTGGGTTTTCTACCAAACATTAATTCGTAGGGAGTAAACCCGGTTACATCACTGCGTGTACAGTTGTATGCATGTACTAACGGCATAACATAGTCTTTCCAGTGGGACTTTTGTTTGGACTCAAGCGTTCCTAACATACTCAGTAGCGTTTGGTTGAATCTTTCAGTGGGTTTACCCCTGGGGTGGTATGGAGTTGTTCTTATTTTCTTTATGCCTGAGATCTCACAAAGGTCTTTTATTAGTTTTGCCTCAAAATCAGGACCCTGATTGCTGTGCAGACGCTCAGGTATAGCGTAGTGAATGATGAATTGATCCCACAAGCACCTGGCAACCGTTTTGGACCTTTGATTTGAGGTAGGCAACGCAAGGGCAAATTTAGTAAAATGATCAGTTATTAAGAGAATATTGCTGGTATTACTACTGTCTGGTTCCAGACTCAGGAAGTCCATGCAGACTAGCTCTAAAGGTCGTGTGGTGGTTATGTTGACCAGGCTAGCCTCTTTTTCAGGAGGACTCTTCCTTCGTATGCACCGATCACATGTTTTTACCTTTTGCTGACATCTGTTGCCATATGTGGCCAATAGAATCGTGTTCAGACCAGATCAAGGGTTCTGCCAATACCTAAGTGGCCCATGTCATTGTGCAGACTTTGGAGTACAGGAGCTCTGAGCTCCTCGGGAAGAACGAGCTGGTGGGTCACTTGGTCTCCAGTTTGTCTTTTTCTGTACAACACTTCATTGTACATCTCCAACCTATGGAGTTGTCTGAGTAAAAGAGGAAGATCTGGGAGTTCTTCTCTAGCAGTCGGTGGGGGTGTTTGGCCACATTCGATTTGTTCAATAACTTGTCTGATTGTCGAGTCTGCTCTTTGTTTGTCTTTGATTTCTGTTTAAGACAAGACAGGGATAGTGGGTAAGCCATTGTCTTGCTCCAAGGCATACAAGTCTGGGATTGCGTCAGCTGAGATGGTAAGTGACTCCACAAGTGTAACACCATTATCCTGATTGTCATCACAAATTTTAACAAGGTGGTTTTGACAGATGGCTTGAACAGCTTCATCATTTAGAATCTCTGTGGTGTCAATGTCAGCTAGGTGACGCTCTACAAAGCGGCTTACACGCTCCTGCTCTTTCCTGGACTGGACATCGTTAACGAGTTCACCATGAGGACGTCTAGACAATCCATCTGTGTCTAGGTTTTGCTTGCCTGCTCTATACTGTAACTTAAAGTTGTAGTTAGACAAAGCTGCAAGCCATCTGTAGCTTGTGGCGTCTAATTTAGCCAAGGTCAATACGTAGGTGAGTGGGTTACTATCTGTAACTACCGTGAACTGACAACCATACAAATAGTCGTGAAACTTTTCAGTTACTGACCATTTTAGAGCTAAGAACTCTAGCTTGTGAGCTGGATAATGTGCTTCGCTCCTTGATAACCCACGACTGGCAAAAGCTATGGCCCTAAGCTGACCGTCCTGCTCCAGATAGAGTGCTGCCCCTAAGCCAGTGGTACTAGCATCAGTATGGAGTACGTAAGGCATCTTCGGGTCTGCAAAGCCTAAGATAGGAGCTGATGTTAACTTTTCGATGATGGAGTCGAAAGCTTTTTGACAGTCTGTGGTCCATCGACTCTCAAATGGCAGTTTGGGATCAAAGTAGGTTTGGTCAGTAACTTTGGATTTTCACTTTTTGTTGAGTGGTGGGTAACCGCGTGTGAGGTCATTGAGAGGGCGTACTATAGACGAGTACCCTTCAATGAAGCGTCTGTAGTACCCTGAGAACCCTAAAAAGGATCTCAGTTCCGTGAGATTCTTAGGCCATGGCCAGGTCTTAAGGGCCTGAATCTTTTCGGGATCTGTCTCGACACCGCTTTCGGAGACTACATGACCTAGGTACCGGACTGTTGTTTGAAAAAATTTACATTTTTCTGGCGATAACTTTAGCCTGTACTCTTTAAGACGATGGAGTACCCGCATGAGTCGCCGTTCATGTTCATCCAAACTATTTGAAAAGATGATGAGATCATCTAGAAAGACTAGCACCTCATTTAAGTTCATGTCACTGACGCAGCACTCCATGAGCCGCTGAAAGGTGCTTGGGGCGTTGGTTATGCCCTGCGGCATGTGGTTGAACTCCCAGAATCCAAGGGGTGTTACAAAAGCAGTCTTTTCTTTGTCTGCTTCTTCTACCTCAATCTGGTAATATCCAGACTTAAGATCGAGGACTGTAAACCACTTGGAGCCTGTGAGCGCCGAGAACGTCTCCTCCAGATTTGGGAGGGCGTAAGAGTCCTTTCTTGTTTGCAAATTGAGTTTGCTAAAGTCTATACATAGACGCACATCATTGTTTCGCTTCCTCACTACAACAATGGGGGACGAGTAGGGAGACTGGGACTCTCTTATCACACCTGCAGCGAGCAGCTCTTGAAGGTGTTTACGCACTGCCTCAAGGTCTTGGGGGTGTATAGGGCATGCACGGTGCTTAAAGGGAGTCGGATCATGAAGACTGATGGAGTGTTTCACTTTGCTCGTACACCCAAAGTCCAAATCATGGAAAGCAAACACTTCTGGGATGTCATTTAGTTGTTTGGTTATTCGCTCTTTCCACTCCTGTGGAATCGGTGAATCACCAAAGTTGAAACTCAGTTGTGGCTTGTTTGTGGCCGACTCATTTGCACTGACGACATTGTGCTGGGACAGGATATAATGGAAAGCTCCAAGTTCTGCGATGACACACGTGGACGGCATTGTGACATCTTGCTCTGTTTCATTCGTAATCATTACCGGCACTTTGTGTGGAGCTCGGGAAGGAAGTGTTATCAGGCAAGTTTTAACACAAAGGCCACCCGGCAAGGAAGACTGAGAGGGGTGTTCCACTATAGCACAGGTGTCTGAGGTACAGTGAACGTTGGCAGACCCCTCTAAAACTACAGTTTTACCTGCTGGGACTACAGCTGGGGCTTTGCTTGACAAGGTAACTAATCCAATGTTCCCATCTTTGTTTTTGTATGTCTTAGTTCGAGAGTTTTCAACAGTATCCTAAAACTGTAAGAGCTAGGTAAGTAATCAGGAGTCTTCATGTCTCTCGTGCCGGCTGGAGAACATCAACTCTTTTCGAGATCGTCACTTCCTTGTGGTAACGTATCGTCACTTCCTGTTTTGCTGTCTGCCTGTGTGGTTTGCTCTCCAGCTCTCGAGCCACTAGCTATGGCTACTAGCTCTCTTTCCTCTCCTCCTCTGGTGTGCTCTCTCTGTCAGATGTTTAGCTACACCTCTGCCTCTTTTAGTGATAACGGTAAATGTAATAAATGTTGTCTTTTTGAGGCGCTCGAGGCGAGGTTGTCTGATTTGGAATCCCGGCTCCGCTGCATTGAAACACCGTCTGCGCCAGTTAATCTCGACGGAGGCCCCTTAGCTGCAGCGGAGCTAGCTAGCTTAGGTCCCCCTGTCACCGGTTCCCCGGCTCTCCTCTGCAGCGAGGAGACTGGGTGGGTGACGGTGAGAAGGAAGCCTAGTCGCAAAGCCCCGGTTCACCACCAACCTGTTCACGTTTCTAATCGTTTTTCCCCGCTCAGCGACACACCCGCTGAGGAAAAAACTCTGATCATTGGCGACTCTGTAGTCAGAAACGTGAACCTAGAGACTCCAGTGGCCATAGTCACATGCATTCCTGGGGCCAGAGCAGGCGACATCGAGTCAAATTTGAAAATGCTGGCTAAAAGTAACTGTAAATATTCCACAATTGTTATTCACGCCGGCATTAATGACATCCGTCTCCGGCAGTCGGAAGTCACGAAACTTAATGTAGAATCGGTGTGTGACTTTGCAAAAACGATGTCTGCCACTGTAGTATTCTCTGGGCCCCTCCCCAATCTGACCAGTGATGACATGTTTAGTCGCTCGTCATCCTTGAACCGCTGGCTGTCTGTGTGGTGTCCTAAAAATGACGTGGGCTACATTGACAATTGGAGCTCTTTTTGGGGAAAACCTGGTCTTATGAGACGAGACAGCATTCATCCCACTTTGGATGGTGCTTCTCATTTATCTAACAATCTGGCATCTTTTTTATCCAAATTTCCAAAACCATGACTACTCAGAGTTGGGACCAGGAAGCAGAGTCGCAGTCTTACACGCCTCTCTGCAGCTCCTCTTCATCCACCACCCCTCAGCTTAGCCCCTGTCTTCCCCATCAGAGAATCGTTGTCTGCTCCCTCCAAAGTAAATAAAAATATAATGTATAAGCATCCCAAAGTGATAAAGCAAAATATTGGTAAAACTCAAATTAAACATAAAGCCTCTAAATTGAATGATTTGGCCTCTGTTCCTCCTCATAATTTAAAAATTAAATGTGGTTTATTAAATATTAGGTCTCTAACTCCCAAGTCTCTGTTAGTCCATGATCTGTTAATTGATCATCAGATTGATTTAATTTCCCTTACAGAGACTTGGTTAGGACAAGAGGATTATGTTGGTTTAAATGAATCAACTCCCTCTGGTTATTTAAACTGTCAAAATCCCAGAAGTTCTGGTCGTGGAGGAGGAGTAGCAGCAATTTACCATTCCAAATTACTAGTTAATGTAAAGCAAAAAACATGTTATAATTCCTTTGAGGGCCTGGTCCTCAGTGTTGGGCACTTTAGCAATTCCAGGTTAAACCCAATTTTATTTGCCATTGTTTATCGTCCCCCATCAACCTATTCAGAATTTTTATCCGAATTTCCTGATTTCTTAGCTGATTTAGTGCTGAAATCTGATAGAATAATTATAGTAGGGGACTTTAATATACATGTGGATGTAGATAGTGACTGCCTTAATGTGGCTTTTAATTCAATATTAGACTCGATTGGGTTTTCTCAGAAAGTAGGAAATTCTACTCATTACCTCCACCATACATTGGACCTTGTTCTGACATATGGCATAGAAATAGAAAATCTGGTAGTGTCTCCTCATAACCCTGTACTGTCAGACCATTGTCTGTTAACCTTTGATTTTACTATTTCTGACTATTTGGCTCCTAAAGAAAAATATTATCACAGTAGATGCCTCTCAGATGATGCTGTTTCCAAATTTATGCAGATTGTTTCCTCTATGCCATGTGTCAACACAACGGAAATAAGCTATAGACAGCTTGCTCCTTCTGTAATTGATAACATGGTGGATAGTGTTTCAGCTTCTCTACATCAGGCTCTAGACTTGGTGGCCCCCTTAAAAAAGAAAAAGTCTAATCAGAGATTTTTAACTCCTTGGTTCAACACAGAAACTGGTAGCTTAAAACAGAAGACTCGTCAATTAGAAAGAAAATGGCGCTCTACTAATTTAGATGAAATCTATTTAGCTTGGAGAAATCATCTTTTAATTTATAAAAAATCTCTTAGAAAAGCTAGAACGAGTTATTACTCTGCATTAATAGAAGAGAACAAGAATAATCCCAGGTTTCTTTTCAGTACTGTAGCCAGGTTGACAAAGAGTCAGGACTCTGTCAATCCTAGCATCCCCTTAGAGCTTACTAGTCAGGACTTTATGAACTTTTTCAATAATAAAATTTCATCCATCAGAGATAAAATCAATCAGATTCTTCCCACAGTTAACTTAAATACTGTAACTACTACAACTCCTTCTATTGATGTCTGTCTTGATGAGTTTACTCCAATCGACCTTTGTGAGTTAGACAAAATAGTTTCCTCATCCAAACCTTCAACTTGTCTTTTAGACCCTATTCCTACCAGGTTATTTAAATAAGTCTTCCCACTTATTGGTAGCTTTATTCTTCATATAATCAATTCTTCATTAACTTTAGGCCATGTACCGCAGGCTTTTAAAATGGCTGTAATTAAACCCTTACTCAAAAAGCCAACGCTAGATCCAGGAGCTTTAGCTAACTATAGACCAATCTCTAATCTCCCTTTCATTTCAAAAATCTTAGAAAGAGTTGTTGCTATGCAATTATTTGACCACCTGCAGGGAAATGGTTTATTTGAGGAGTTTCAATCTGGGTTTAGAATCCATCATAGCACTGAAACAGCCTTAGCGAAGGTCACTAACGACCTCCTCATTGCATCTGATAATGGACTAGTTTCTGTACTTGTCCTTTTAGATCTTAGTGCAGCTTTTGATACTATTGATCATAATATTCTACTTGATAGATTAGAACACTATGTTGGACTTAATGGAACTTCGTTGCAGTGGTTTAGATCTTATTTATCTGATAGGTTCCAGTTTGTTCATGTAAATGATGAGTTTTCTCTCAGCTCAAAGCTTAGTCATGGAGTTCCACAGGGATCTGTGCTTGGCCCTACTCTTTTTAGTTTATATATGCTTCCGTTAGGCAACATTATTAGAAAGCACTGTATACATTTTCACTGTTATGCAGATGACACACAATTATACCTGTCAATGAAACCAGATGATACTAATCAATTAGCCAAGTTAGAAGCCTGTCTTAAGGAAATCAAAGTTTGGATGACTTGTAATTTCCTGCTATTAAATTCAGATAAGACTGAAGTCATTCTTGTTGGTCCAAAAAACCTTAGAAATTCCTTTCCAAATCAAACTTTCAGTTTGGATGCAGTTACTCTTTCTCTTAATAGCTCTGTGAGGAACCTTGGAGTTATTTTTGATCAGGATTTGTCCTTCAATTCACATATTAAATTTGTTTCTAAGACTGCCTTCTATCATTTGCGTAATATTGCCAAGATTAGGAGCATCTTGTCTCAGAGTGATGCTGAGAAGCTGATCCACGCTTTTGTTAGCTCGAGATTAGATTATTGTAATTCTTTATTATCAGGTTGTCCTAAAACATCTTTAAAAAGTCTTCAGCTGATCCAAAATGCTGCAGCAAGAGTTTTAACAGGTACTAGAAAGAGAGATCATATCTCTCCGGTTCTGGCCTCCCTTCATTGGCTTCCCATAGAGTTTAGAATTAAGTTTAAAATCCTTCTTCTTACTTACAAAGCTCTAAACAATCAGGCTCCTTTTTATTTAAAAGATCTGATACTACCGTATCATCCTAACAGAGCACTACGCTCCCAAAATGCAGGTTTACTTGTAATACCTAGAATCTCCAAAAGTACAATGGGAGGCAGAGCCTTCAGTTATCAAGCTCCTCTCCTGTGGAATCAGCTGCCAATCTGGATTCGGGAGTCAGACTCGATCTCTGTTTTTAAGAATAGGGCTAAAACCTACCTTTTTGATATAGCCTACAATTAGGGAGGGATCATGTGTTTTCTGAACCCTCCCTTAGTTATGCTGCTAATAGGTTTAGTCAGCCGGGGGACCTCCAGTAATGCACTGGGCCTCACTCCTTTCCTCACTCTCTATGAAATATTTTTTTTTTTGATGGTCATTAACATTTGTTTGTTCTCTCCCATAGATTGAGTCCCCATCGTGCTGTTTGCTCTCTACATGTCTGTTCTTTTCTTCTTCTCTATCCCCTCACCCCCCAGCCAGTCGCAGCAGATGACTGCCCCTCCCTGAGCCTGGTTCTGCTGGAGGTTTCTTCCTGTTAAAAGGGAGTTTTTCCTCTCCACCGTCGCCAAGTGCTTGCTCACAGGGGATCGCCTGATTGCTGGGGTCTTTCTGCAACTGTGGGGGTCCTCCCTACAGTTGATAGTGCTATGAGATGACTGTTGTTGTGAAATGGCGCTATATAAATAAAGTTGAATTGAATTGAATTGAATTGAATTGAATTAAATACTTTCCATAAAGAACATCAAGTATGTTTGTTCCCACTGACACTGGTGTCTGACTATTAGGATTGGCATCTGGAACAATGAGAGCTAAGGTCGGTATGTCAATCTCTGTGAATAAGAAGTCTTTTGGAAAGGTAATACACATCTCTATATAACCTAAATAGGGAACGGGCTGACCTGCAGCACCCTCTACTTCTAAAAGGTCATAGAGTGGTTTAAGGTTTTGATCGGGAAAGTTCTGTTTGTAAAACGACTCGGTGACTGTAGTCACTTGTGACCTTGAGTCAAGAAGACAATGCACATTAACATCAGAAATGCTAACTACAGCTGTGCATTTGGAGCCAACTAACCCTTTTGGTAGGCTATACTTAGGTGGGTTAGTAACAGATTGCTTAAGGCTAGCGCATTGCTTGTACTTAGTGGGACATGATTGTCTGGCTACAGTCTCCATTTGCCCCGTAATAGGGACTGTTCTTAGTTTAACCCGGTCTTTATTAGCTGTGGGATTTTTAGACCCCATCTCTTTTGTTTCTCTTTAAACAGCTTACGCTTTTCAGTAACTAAAGCTGGGTTTGGTTCGTTTTCGCAGTTCAGCTTGATGTGGCCATCCTCTCCACAATGGAAACAGTACCACACTTTGGGTGGGGTACTTCGAGTTCTGGCCGTTTGTTCTGTGGGTTCCTTTGTCACTTTATTCGGCTTTCGTTTCTCTTTTGGCTTTGTACTGGGTGTACTTTTTGAGTTTTGAGCTTTTGATTTTATAGTTAGTTTTACTAGTTGATTTTGAATTTCTGCAACTTGTTTTGAGAGTTCTTGAATTGAGTTTAACGTGATTTTGTTCTCATTTTCATCTGAACTACATTGCACAGTTTGCACGTGGGATGTCACTTTTTGTTTTGAACTGCTCAAATGTTGTCTCATTCGCAAAGTTTTGGCAGCATTTTGGTCTTCTTCAGTACGTAGCAAGAGAAGCAATTCAGGAAAAGTTGGGGGATTTGTTTGTTTTTGTTTTAACTGGAGTGCAGTTAAAAAGGAATCATCCCAACAACCTCGACAAAACTGCGTGACAAGCAGCCTGTCAAAATCCTGGCTTGAAGCTCCACCACACTTCACAGTGTGAGTCAAAGCTACGTGAAGACGTTATAGATATGACGAGGGTTTCTCACCTGTGTTTTGGAAGGTGTCAATAAACCTGGCGTAAAGCTCTCCGCCATCTTGAACTGTACCATAAGCAGAATCTAACAGCTGAAGGTATTCTGATGGTGAGCTGTTGGGGTTCAAGTACTTGACTACATCAGCTGCTGGGGGTAAAAGGGACTCAATGATCTTTCGGGATTGCTGCAATTTGGACATAGCAGGATCAGTCAAGATTAATTCTACACTGGAGCGCCAAGTGTCATAATCTAGCTCATAAGATGGTCGGAGGTCTTTGCCAGAAAAAGCTCCGAGCTTTTGTGAAAACGGCTGCACGGAAAAATCTTCCCTTTTTACAATGTGCTCAACTACCACCCGTTGCACTTCTGGGGGATTTAAATCATGTGCAGAAATGGTGGGCATACTTCGAGCTGGGGTGCTCGTAGTGCGATTTGACTGGTTAGTTGGTTGTGCACCTTGAATACTGGACTCAGCTGCAGAAGGCTGAGGTTGAGGTTCATCCAAGAAAGCTTCAAGTAAGTTATCAGGTAACTTAACTTGCTCTGATTGATCATTTTCAGATTCTTTGATTAACTCAGAAAGCTGTGATATCATGTCTTTCAGGACATCTGCAAAATCTCTGCCACTCACCTTCGCTAGGTTTTTAACGTTAGTGAGATATGACTTGGTCTTATTGTTCCCTACACGGTGCGTATAAACACTGGCAAGAGATTGTATCATATAGCTGGCTCCACTATCAGATACATGAGTACATGGCAATGGGTTAAGAGTTTCAAAAGCAATACCCGAGTGATACTCAAAAATAGCACTCTGGAAAAACTCAGACTTAATATCTGTTACTTTTATGACTCTTGAAATCGATCCATACCATTTCAAAAACTCAGTCACTTCATCAAGTTGCCCATCTCCAGCGATTTCACTCACTATCACTGCATTTGGAATTTTCACAGATTCATGTTCAACAATATCCATTTTGGGTACGTTATAGGCTTGAAATAACGTAAGGGAGAGAAAAAAAAGGCCCCTGGCTGGATCGCCACTTCTTATTGTAACCCTTGCCTTATGTTAATTAGGTAAGGGAAATTATTAAGTGTAGACCAGTTGCTAGGTTCGTAAGGGTTACAATAGGGAATTAAAGTGAGTGTGGAATGAAATAGCTGGAGGCAAGAAATGAGCAATTCATATGTTATTAATAAAGATAAAAGGAGCAAAATATACAAACAATGTACAAATATACAAATATAACAACGGCCGGCATGAAATAAAACCCCCAAAATGTCCTACTGAGCTCAGTGTTTGATTGTCCGTTTGGTTTAGTCGTTTAACCAGTCAAGATATCTTGTATCTCCAGGCTCAGGTTTCTTTTCCTTTTCTTAAGCGGCGACTAGGGTTGTTACCACTTTGAATCTTGGGCACTGGAGAGAGGAAGGATGCTCTTCAATCGAGATCTTGGTTAGATCTCAGTTCAATCTCGGTTCAGTCTCGGGTCAGGTTCGCCATCTTCATTCGGAGAGAATCCAGGACCCAGAAGGTTCTTGATCGGCAACCAAAAAAACCTAGCCTGCACAACAATGGTATTATTGTTTACAGCTAGAGTAATTCGTTTTCCAATCCCTTCTTATATAACACCATAGCTTAGTGTTTAAATTCTTCTCTCATATTACTATTATTACAATCCAGTAATATAGTAAGATCTTACAATTCACATCTTACATGCATGTGTTCTTTTCTCACAATCTCTCTGGTAGCACATGAAATACCCTTTTTTCATGTAACCAATTAAATGGATTCCTCTTTTTATCTCTATATCATTTAACCATGAAATTATGATTAATCCTTTCTAACCTTGTCTTTGTAAATCATGAAATGAAATACAATTAATTTATCACATAACCAGGGAATATCCTGTCCCATTACTTCCAATATTCCCTTTTAAAATCAGTAAAACCCTGTCTGAGCTACTGGGTTTAGCATAAGCTATGAATTTACATAGGAGACCAACACCATGTGCTTTTAGCATCAAACTACACATTACATTCAACAGAAATAGTGCATAAGAACTAAAAGTACTTCAGCATACTGTTGGGAACTGAAATCACATTTAGGAAACCCATACAGACACAAAAATAGCCTTTTCTATTGCTTTTAAACAGAAAAAATCCACTCGCAATTAGCATTAGCATAACGCTAACATTAGCATGTATTTCACTCACCAAGATGAGGTATCAGTGTGAACACAGCAAAAGGACACATCCACCACGTCTCCCAAGCTCGTGCTCCCATCAACTTAGGATAATAAGGGTTTCAAATTAGTGTTTGGAGAGTGTTTAGATCCATTTATAGCATTTTTCTGAATTAACTCACCAAGAAGAGGTATCAGTGTGAGCCAGACCACCCACAGCCTCTCTCGTCCGCTCTCGGATCGTGAAAGACCAAAGACCAGCAGAGCGCCTCGGCACTCTGCTCGGAAGGCGGGGCTAGTATCGCGCTTAATGAATGAAAAGACCCAGATCACCCAACGTGACCATGAAACGGGAATTTAAAAGTTGGATAACGAGGATCACACTTCGTCTTCTCAAAATAACCATTTTTCAAAATAAAATCACACACTTTCACTACTGCAAATGAAATCTGAGAAAAAAAGGGTCATTTTCTCAGCTGGGTTACACAGACTCGTGATGAGACCTTTCCAGTAGGAGAAACAGTTTGTCTTCTGTTTGTTTCAGTTGTGTTTGTCTGTTTGTCTTCTCTGTTTGTTCCTTTCCATTTTCTTTCCCCCTCCCAACCCCTCCTTTCCCCAATCCTCCCCGTCGGGTCCTTTATTGGTAAAACAATTTAAATAAAGAATTAAAAGTTATTATAAGAGGAGTTTAAAATAACATACAGTGCATATATACAGTATGTACTGTTTAAAGCTCCTTTTGACAAAGCAAATCTGTTTGGCACAATAAGGGAACCAGATATCTGTTCTGCTCACCTAGCTGCTTGACAGGACAAGGAGAGAGAGAAAAAAAAAAGATTAATGTTGTTAGCTTCTCCATCAACAGTATGTGATCTCGCTACGCCAGATTATCCTGTGACAGCTATACAGCAGAATGTGTAGACCTATTTGTTGTTAATTTTGTGATAATGCATATGAACTATAAAATCTTATATTTATTCAAATCTCTGAATCCTGGGTTCGATCCCAGCCCCCAACCAACAGTGATCTGTGTGGAGTTTGTATGTTCTCCCCATGTCTGCATGGGTTTACTCTGGGATTTCTCCGGTTTCCTCCCACATGCCAAAAAACATGCAAGTTAGATTAACTGGCATCAAAACTGGGGATTCTAAATTGTCCTTAGGTATGACTATGAGAGTGAATGGTTGTCTGTCTCTCTGTGTTGGCCCTGCAATGGACTGGCGATCTGTCCAGGGTGTGCCCTGCCTCTCGCCCAAAGATGCTG
The DNA here is from genome assembly GCA_020510985.1 of Pholidichthys leucotaenia. Classification (NCBI taxonomy): domain Eukaryota; kingdom Metazoa; phylum Chordata; class Actinopteri; order Cichliformes; family Pholidichthyidae; genus Pholidichthys; species Pholidichthys leucotaenia. Next base: position 157,364,310 of record CM035847.1, on the reverse strand, counting down.
GGATAGGCTCCAGCACCCCCGCGACCCGAAAAGGATTAAGTGGAAGAAGATGAATGAATGAATGAATGTTTTGGTTACGTCATGGTAAATGTATCTAAGACATTTAATCCACAGATTACTAAAAGTTTAATGTAAAAAAAAATTCTTAATCATTAATAATAAAACTACTACCAGCTGGACTTTAACCTAGGTTAATTCTGGTTTAAGTGACTCATAAAATGTTTTTTTTTCTGCATGAGCTATACAGCGTCTTGAACTAGAGGATATTTTTTTGTTTTGTCCAGCCATAATTTACATCGACATGCGATGATGTGAAACACTTCTCCCCATAATGTTGGAAGTAAACATAACTTTGTCACACTCCTCCCTTTGTCATGGCGTATATTTAAGTCTTGCAGGTGCAGACCTTATTATAAAATATAATTGTGAAATAAAATATATTACGAATGAACCCATCTCATCACTGTCCCATTGTATTCTGGGTCTGCCCAGATTATAATGTGACAGGTTGCTGTGACGTTCTTGTGATATTTTTACTACAACAATGTCGTGAATCTCCCCAAGTAGTAACTGTATGAGAAACGACTTCCAGTTATGGCGGCTTGGTGAGAAGAGACATGAATTTGGCTCACTGAGAGATTTCGGAAAGATTACTTCTAAAGATGACTGTAACAATTATTATATCGATATAGATACCGTTGGAAAAGTTGAAAAGAGACTATGACACCTAAAAATCAGAAACTTGGTCAGCTATCATTTAAAGCTGTGGCACAAACCAACACAGCTAATACTGCAGCTAACGATACTATTACTATTACGGGTGTAGGAACATTTATTTGGTCATAAGGTACAAAGATCATTTAATTTAGACTTAGAGGTGTATGTGGGAACAGAGGTTTACTGCGTTACCACCAGCACTCACAAACAAGAGGAAAACACTCGTAAAGGGGCACCAGTCCAAAAACTTGGACAATTTATTAATAACTAATCTTTATAACTTCAATCAATCAGTCTCAAATCGTGAATTCTACTGGGTGCCTTTAAAAAACAAACACAGGAAAAGAAATCGACAGTAACTTCTATATACCATTTACAGTTTTAATTATCATACTCAGATTAAATTACATTACATTCAATGGATTTGTTGGTAAAGTGAAATGATCACGTATCAAGCATCACATTCAATTTGTAACTGATTATTGAGCAAAAGAGTATAATCACATTTGTGGAACCAAGGAAACCTTATTATGAATTTGTAACTGTGATGAAAATGGAGACTGAAAAAACTGTAACCAAAAGATGAAGAAAATTGGATGCAAATTTATTTAGAAATTCATTAAAACTGATTATGTGGAAAAGAGATTCTGATTTACTCTAAAAAACAAACAAAAAAAAACAATAAAAACGGAATTTAATGAAAAGAGGAATATTATTTATCTTTAATTCTATAGCTCCGATCAGAGTTATGAACTAGTTTTAAACCTGAGACAAATTATGGCATACTTGTTAAGGCAATGGACATTGCATTACTCAGGGGATGAAACAAAGGAATCTTGCTCATGTGACCTTTGGTTTTGTTGGCTTTTAGCTGGATTCAGGAGCCAAAGCTTTATTTGAAGATTATACCAGAGAATATCTGCCAGCAGATATTTCTTCCCAGGGCAGTAGTCAGGAGCTGAGGTCCGGTGACGCTGATGAAGCTGTTGGCCATGGAGTATGCCATGTGGAACAACACGAGAATCTTTCAGCAGTGTTCTCGAGTCCAAATAAATTGGATATAGTTCAAAGTCTGATCAAAGTCACAGAATCGGAGCTAAAAGATTAATAGAAAAAAATTCAAGCCACAGAATCCGAGTTAGCTCCAGCCTGGAGCCACCGCGGGTGCAGGTCTGTCCCGGACCGGGACCATTGTGGGTGCTACTATCCCCCAGCTTGGAGCCATGGGGGGCAGGGGGTCTCCTTCCTCATCTCTGCTTTATGATGTCGGGGCTCTCCTTCCTTGGTCTCCCTTTCAGTTGGTCCTTCCCGTGGTGAGACCACCTTCCGGGCAGCCGTTTCTGAGCTGGTGGCTCGAAGACCAAGCTTGTCCGCCCGACAAACTATGTTGTGGGGTTAGATGGCCCTTTTCCCCTAGCCGGCCACCTGACCCGCTCTACCGGGCGGTCCAACTGATCTTGGACCTGGACAGACCACCTGATTGGTCTCCTTCCATCACCCCTGGGGCCTGGGACTCTCGTCGTTGTTTTCCTTCTAACCCGTTTTCCCCCACCTCCCACCCTGGGTTGTTGTTGTTTTCCTCTGGGGGGGGGGGGTCCCTTATTGTGTTTTTTTGTGCTTTTCTTCTGGTGTCACTAGGGTGTCTGGCATCCACCCCTTGGGTAGGGGCTCTGTCATGAACTTGGGTTTGGTCGTCTCAATCCCAGTTCTGACACGGTGGCTATTTTTGTCTCGTTGCATTGTTTATGTTCTATCAGGTGCTTCAGGGAGCTCTTTGGGTCCTCCACTCCCTGACAGCTCGGCCACGCCTGCTCCTCCTGTCAGTGTCACCAGCTGTTCCTCATTATTGGTTTTCACTCACTCACACACGCACACACACATTCACACTCACTCTGTCCAGTCCATGCACTCCCTCTCATTATGCACACCGGTGATCTCTTTCCTCATCAGTATTGTCATTACGTAAGCTCTGCATTTGTGGAAAGAGATTGCCGGATCATTGCGCTTGGTACACAGTCGCTGTTCCCCTCTGTGTATGTTAGCCTCCACTCCCTACATTGTACTTTCAGCCTGACCAAGTGGTCTTCTTTTGACACTGCCTGACAATTGCTTGTTACCTGGAATTAGCAGCTGTTCCTGTTCCGCCTACTCTCACCAGACAACACAGACTGCCTCGAACCACTCCAGCCCGTAAGTTTATGTTTGCCTTTCTCCTTGTGCCATTCAGCTGTCCTGTGGCACTAGGCTTCCTCTCCCTTGGGCTGTTGAGCATCCAAGAGGTGTCCCTGTTCTCCTGGTGTCCTCCATGACTATAATCTCATCCCTCTGTTTCCATCCATCCATCTTCTACCGCTTTTCCGGAGGTCCGGGTCGCGGAGGCAGCAGTTCAAGCAGAGAAGCTCAGACTTCCCTCTCCCCAGCCACCTGCAACAGCTCTTCAGAGAGGATACCAAGGCATTCCCAGACCAGTTGGGAGACATAGTCTCTCCACCGAGTCCTGGGTCTGCCCCGGGGTCTCCTCCCAGTGGGATGTGCCTGAAACACCTCAAGTGGCAGGCGTCCAGGAGGCATCCTAATCAGATGCCCATACCACCTCAGCTGACTCCTTTCAATGTAGAGGAGCAGCGGTTCTACTCTGAGCCTCTCCCGGATGACTGAGCTCCTCACCCTATCTCTGAGGGTGAGTCCAGCAATTCAATGGAGAAAGCTCTCTTTGATAATCATAACTGTTTGCCGGACTGAACTTTATGTGTTGTTCAATAAAGTGCACGCAACTATCTCCGCACGTGGTTTTTAATTCCTTCTTCCGTGCGCTGCGTAAAAGTACACGGGGAATCATAACAGACACAAAATTTGTACAGTTATCCTTTAAGTCTAATCAAAATGTTCACTTAATTGCTGTGTGCCAGATAGATGAGATATAAAAAATACATCCTGGAATGTGAGGGGTCTAAATAAATTGGGGAAACTTAAACTAGTATTGGGTAGAGTTAAACAGATGGGATCCAAGATCATTTTTCTGCAGAAAATACACTTACAGTAACTAACTAACTAACTAACCTGCACTTATATAACGCTTTTCTAGTCACTTACAGTAGTTAGAGAGGATATTAAAAGGATAAGAAATAGGTGACCAGGACAAGTTTTCTCAGTCTGTTTCAACTCCCATGCTAGAGGAGTGCTGATAGTAATTCAGAAATCAATTTGATTTCAGTAAAAAAATCAATCTGCAGATCCATCAGGAAGGCTTATCATTTTGAGTGGTACTATTGTTTCTGTTCAGGTTGATCTCGTGTCAGTATATGATCCTAATTGAAATGATCCTTCTTTTATCAACACATCCCACCCTGTCTTCCTATCGTGGATACTACATAGTTGGGGGTGACTTTAATTGTCTATTGGATCCAATAAAGGACAGATCAAGTGGCATAGACGATACTCATTGACAAACTAGAAAGATCCTAAAACTCTTTTTGACTGATTTAAACCTAACAGATTATAGAAACACCTCAATCCAGAGAAAAGACAATACTCATGCTTTTCCGGTACACTAAGACATATTCCCGGATAGGTTTCTTTTTAGTATCTACTGGATTACTATCAAAAATTGGAAATTGTTGATACAACGGTATTTTACTATCTGACCATGCTTCTGCGTCATTAATTATACAATTATTTAATATTTTTTCAACTCGTCCACAATTTTCTTTTCAGGCTAAATGGCTTCAATCTACAGAATTTGTAGAACTTTTAGATAAGAAAATAGACCAATATTTTTCTATAAATACAAGTCAGACAAATGCTTCAGTGAGGTGGGAGGCATTCTGACATGTTTCAGGACCCAGGAGACAGACACAGACACGGGCAGATACGAACAATTATTCTTTATTAAAGAGTGAGAGCATGTAGTGCGTGTGTGAGTGCAGATATGGCAGTCTGGTCACCGGGGCTGAGCAATTCAGATGACGACCTGGCAACCCTGGAACACACAAGCAGAAACAGTTAAGGCTGTTCAGCGATAATGGACAATTGTAGGTGTGAAGCTGACTTGAGAAAACCACAGGCTGTATTCTGCTGACTCCAAGTGTCCGTGTGATGTGGAGGTGTTTGTGCTCGTGGCCGTGGTGGTGGTTGCTCCTGTAGCTGTGGTGATGGTTTTGGTGAGGGTGGTAATTGTACCTGCAGCTGTGACGATGATTGCTCCCGTAGCCGTGGAGGTGATAGTGTTTGTAGCTGTAATGATGATGGCTCCTGTAGCCGTGGAGGTAATTGTACCTGCAGCTGTGGTGGCGATAGTACCTGTAGCTGAGGCGATGGCTGTTCCTGTAGCTGTGGTGGTAAGGAGGAGCTCCGAGAAGGAGGGGGAGATGCCCCGTTGGTCGGGGAAGCTGGTCCGCCGCCTGGGAGGTCCACCTGTGCACAGGGGCTAAGATTTGGGGTAGAATAACAAAGGGTATTCTTACGTGGCTGGTTGAGACGTGACGTTCTTGGCTTGGCTGTAGAATGAAGCTCTGGCTCATACTCAGACGAGGAAGACAGACGACTCCGTGCCGGGCTGTCAGCGACACTGGCTTTTAACAGCCGCTGATTGGCACCTGCTGGTCTGTGCGCAGCTGGAGCTGATGAGACAGATGACGGCCCAGCGGCTGTCATGACAGTACTCCCCCTTCTAGCAGTGCCTCCAGGCACCTGCCCAATTCTACCTGGATTCGCCCGATGGAAGTCGCGGATCAACTGCTTATCCAAGATCAATGCTGGGCGAATTCAAGAACGACCCTCCGGTCCAAAGCCCTCCCAGTCCACCAAATACTGAAGACCACGACCCCGCCTGCGAACGTCCAGGATGGCAGTCACCCCCCAGGCAGGATGGCCATCGATCATCCTCAGGGGGGCAGGCGCCGCAGGGGGCGGGCACAGAGGGTCCAAGATGTACGGCTTAACCTGGGAGACATGAAAGGTGGGGCAGATGCGCATGGAAGGGGGAGAGACAAACGCACAGACACAGGATTGACAATTCGAGAAATGGTGTAAGGACCAATGAAGCGCTTAGTGAGCTTGCACTTCTCGGCCAGTACACCAATATTCCGGGTGGACAACCAAACTTTCTGACCCACCTTGTAGTCCGGGGCGGGTCTCCTGTGATGGTTGGCCACCTGGATGTTGCGTTCAGCGGTCTTCAAAAGGGCCCTGCGGGCGATGGACCATACTCGCCGACAGCGCCTAATGTGGGTCTGGACAGACGGGACCGCTACCTCCTTCTCCTCCTCTGGGAACAGTGGTGGATCGAACCCAAATGAAGCCTTGAAGGGAGAAAAGCCCGTGGCCGTAGAGATCGTGGTGTTATGGGCGTACTCTATCCAAGGAAGGTGCTTGCTCCAAGAGGACGAACAGGAGGAGATGACACAGCGCAGCGCGGCCTCAAGCTCCTTGTTAGCCCGTTCACACTGGCCATTACTCTGTGGATGATAACCTGAAGAGAGGCTAGCTGTGGCTCCCAGCGCCGAGCAGAACGCCTTCCAGACCTGAGAGATGAACTGTGGTCCCCGGTCTGACACTATGTCAGCGGGGATACCGTGGAGATGGACCACATGCTGAACAAGGAGGTCCGCCGTTTCCTGGGCCGAAGGCAAACCCCGAAGAGGCACAAAATGGGCCGCCTTCGAGAAACGGTCCACAATAGTCAAAACAGTGGTGAAGTTATCTGAGGGGGGCAAACCAGTCACAAAATCCATGGCAACATGAGACCAAGGGTGGGAAGGGATGGGCAGGGGATGCAACAGACCCGCCGGGGGAGATGATGTCGTCTTCCCTGTGGCGCATTGAGCACAAGCCCGGATGTAACTCACCACGTCCTTCCGCAGCCCTGGCCACCAGAAGGTCCTCTGGAGCAGGTCCACAGTCCGACCTACTCCCGGATGACAGGCCAGCTTGGAGGCGTGACCCTACTCAATCACCTGACCCCGAATAGAGCGTGGAACAAACAAGCGCCCCCCCCCCCCCAGATCTGGCTCTGTCTTCAACGCTCTCCAGACTTTAGTACAAATACCCCAGGACAGAGCGCCCACAACACAAGAGGGTGGTAGGATGGGTGCTTCCTGATCTTCGGTAGATGGTGCATCGAACTGCCGCGAGAGGGCGTCCGGTTTTCCGTTCTTGCTTCCCGGCCGATAGGTGATGGAGAAGTTGAAACGGCCGAAGAAGAGGGACCAACGAGCCTGACGTGCGTTCAGCCGCTTCGCCGTCCTGAGGTACTCCAGGTTGCGGTGGTCAGTTCATACAACGAACGGCTGAGCGGCCCCCTCCAGCCAGTGTCTCCATTCCTCCAGGGCGAGTTTCACCGCCAACAGTTCCCTGTCTCCAATGCTGTAGTTCCTTTCCACCGGTGACAGGCAACGGGAGAAGTAGGCACATGGTCGGATCTTGCCGTCCTCAGGAGAACGCTGGGAGAGTACCGCTCCCACCCCCGAATCCGAGGCGTCCACTTCCACCAAGCACTGAAGATTCGGGTCCACCTGGGTTAGAACACGGGCCGAAGCAAACTCCTCCTTTAATTTCTCAAATGCTCTGGCTGCCTCCTCACTCCAGCAAAACGGGGTCTTAGGGGAGGTGAGCGCAGTCAGAGGGCGAGCAATATTCCCAAAATTGGGCACAAACTGACGATAAAAGTTGGCAAAGCCCAGGAACCCCTGGAGCTGCTTCCTGGAGGTCGGAGCGGGCCAGTCCACTACCGCCTTAACCTTGGCCGGGTCGGGGAGCACCTGGTTCCGGGCAATGATGAACCCAAGGAAGGAGGTCTGGTTTGTGTGAAACTCGCATTTATCTGCCTTGATGAATAATTGATTCTCCAGGAGGCGCTGTAACACCCTGCGAACGTGTACCTGGTGCTCCTTCAATGTGCGGGAGAAGATCAGTATGTCATCAAGATACACAAACACAAAGGAGTTAAGGAAGTCCTGCAGCACATCATTTATTAGTCGCTGGAAGACGGCCGGAGCGTTGGTCAACCCAAACGGCATTACCAGATACTCGAAATGACTGCTTGGGGTCCGGAAAGCCGTCTTCCACTCGTCACCTTCTCTGATGTGCACCAGGTGATAGGCATTCCGGAGATCCAGCTTAGTAAACCAGGTCGCCCCCTGGAGGGAGTCAAAGGCGGTGTTCATCAATGGCAGAGTGTATTTGTCCTTAATCGTGATTTCGTTAAGCCCCCGGAAGTCGATGCAGGGGCGTAGCGAGCCATCCTTCTTCCCAACAAAGAAGAAACCGGCACCCACAGCCGAGGACGACGGGCAGATGATACCTGAGGCCAGGGATTCTTTAATATAGGTGTCCATGGCCTCGCGCTCCGGGGCTGACAGGCTGTACAGGCGGCTTGCAGGAAGAGGGGCCCCAGCCTTCAGATTAATAGCACAGTCGTACGGCCGATGGGGGGGGTAGAGACAACGCCTGTGACTTGCTAAAAACTAACCCCAGGTCATGGTAAACCTCTGGTACCTTGGACAGCTCCTGGGGTGACGTCGAGGGAGGAGGCACCTTGACAGATGGGGCACATGCCGCAGATTGAAGACAGGCACTCAAACAGAAAGTACTCCACACTGTAATACTCCCTCCCTGCCAGTCGATGGTGGGGTTGTGAAGCCGAAGCCAGGGGTAACCCAGGATGACGGGCGAAGAAGAGACAGGCAGAATCAAAAACCTAATCTCCTCCCTGTGATTACCTGAGACGATCACGGACACTGGGGCCGTCTGATAAGCAACGGTGGTCAGTGACGCCTTCGACAAAGTGATGAGCTTGACAGGAGGATCCAGAGGCTGACAGTTGAGGCCCATCTGGGTTGCCAGGTCTCTGGAAACAAAGTTTTGCTCAGCTCCTGAGTCTACTAGAGCTAGCGTGGAGTGTTCTGTGTGTTTGTGGATTAGTCTAATGGGTATACAGAAACTCGTGAGGGGTTTTTCTAAGTCCGTGTCCGTGAATCCCCCTACTGTGATCCACGGACCTTCCCTTTTAACCAACTAGGGCATCCGAAAACCCCATGTGACTGCTTTCCACAGTAAAAACAAAGGCCTAGATCCCTGCGGCGCTGTCTTTCAGCCGCTGACACTTTAGATTGGCCTATTACCATTGCCTCTTGACCTGGAAGCTCCTCTGATGCCGGAAGAGCGAGCAGGGGAGAGCTAGTGGAACGAGGGCGGGGCTTAACTGGACGGGAAGTAGACCGTCATTCAGCTGCTCGTTCCCTTAACCTACTGTCTAAGCTTATAGCAAGGGCAATTAGCTCTCCTAAATTGTCTGGTTTGTCCCGTGCCGCTAACTCGTCCTTTAACTCCGCGTTGAGACTGCGGAGGAAAATACCGCAAAGTGACGGTTCCCCCCACCCAATCTCAGCGGCAAGGACCCGGAAATCAATAGCATAGTCAGCAGCTGATCTAGTGCCCTGCTGCAGGCTCAACAGCCGTTCAGTCAACACCGCACCCCTATCTGAGTGGTCAAACACGGACATAAACTCCGCCACGAACTGCTGGTAAGTCAACATAGGATAACCTGGTTTCGCCATCACTGTATATGCCCAGTCTAAGGCTCTACCCCCCAACAAGTTGATGATATATCCTATTTTACTTGAATCAATGGCGAAGTCTCCCGAAACCCGGAGAAAAACTGACTCGCATTGTAAAATGAATCCACAAGCCTCTCCGAGTTTCCCACAAAAACGGGCAGGAGTTGGCACAGGGGTGAGGCGAGATGTGGATGTGATGTTAGCTTGACCTGGCGCTAAGCCTGCAGGGGTTGAAACGCTAGCGACCGGGGGAAACGCCTGGTGTCCCTCCAGGCGATCCAGCCGGCCATTAATTTGAGTAAGTTGATTAAGAATAACTGTCTGCTGATGTGAAAGCATATCTACCCGGGCGCTAAGGGTGTTTAATCTGCGCGACAGTGTGCTGTCCGCTGGGTCAACGTGACGGAGTCGTACTGACATGTTTCAGGACCCAGGAGACAGACACAGACACGGGCAGATACGAACAATTATTCTTTATTAAAGAGTGAGAGCGTGTAGTGCGTGTGTGAGTGCAGATATGGCAGTCTGGTCACCGGAGCTGAGCAATTCAGATGACGACCTGGCAACCCTGGAACACACAAGCAGAAACAGTTAAGGCTGTTCAGCGATAATGGACAATTGCAGGTGTGAAGCTTACTTGAGAAAACCACAGGTTGTATTCTGCTGACTCCAAGTGTCTGTGTGATGTGGAGGTGTTTGTGCTCGTGGCCGTGGTGGTGGTTGCTCCTGTAGCTGTGGTGATGGTTTTGGCGAGGGTGGTAATTGTACCTGCAGCTGTGACGATGATTGCTCCCGTAGCCGTGGAGGTGATAGTGCTTGTATCTGTAATGATGATGGCTCCTGTAGCCGTGGAGGTAATTGTACTTGTAGCTGTGGTGATGATGGCTCCTGTAGCCGTGGAGGTAATTGTACCTGCAGCTGTGGTGGCGATAGTACCTGTAGCTGAGGCGATGGTTGTTCCCGTAGCTGTGGTGGTAAGGAGGAGCTCCGAGAAGGAGGGGGAGATGCCCCGTTGGTCGGGGAAGCTAGTCCGCCGCCTGGGAGGTCCACCTGTGCACAGGGGTTAAGATTTGGGGTAGATTAACAAAGGGTATTCTTACGTGGCTGGTCGAGACGTGACGTTCTTGGCTTGGCTGTAGAACGAAGCTCTGGCTCATACTCAGACGAGGAAGACAGATGACTCCGTGCCGGGCTGTCAGCGACACTGGCGTTTAACAGCCGCTGATTGGCACCTGCTGGTCTGTGCGCAGCTGGAGCTGATGAGACAGATGACGGCCCAGCGGCCGTCATGACACATTCAAGGCGTACATAAGGGGGGAAATATAAGCTACACTAAATACAAAAACAAAAAATATCATAAACAATTAGATTCCCTTGAAAAATGAATCAAGTTGTTGGAACAGGAATTATACCATAATTATAATGTTGAAAAACAACAAAAATTGCTCCTGCTGTAAGTTAATTATAATGAACTCAATACTAACAAAATAGCTACCAGTCTATTATAGCTGAAGCAATCCAACTATGATCAGGATGAGAAAGCACCACAATACTTGTAGGTTATTAAATATATTATATATCAAACAAGATGCCAGCGACCATGCACTTCTACCATTAGACACAGAAAAGACTTTTGATAGAACTGAATGGAATTACCTTTTTGTAACCCTTAAAAGAGTTTTTTTTTTTGTGGCGGCTGTGGCACAGATGTAGTGTGGCCGACTACTGATTGGAGGGTCAGTGGTTCGATTCCCGCTCTGTCTGCAGTCTGCATGTCGAAGTGTCCTTGAGCAAGACACCAAACCCCCAGTTGCTCCTTGTGGGTCAGGCCAGCGCCTGTGTATGGCAGCTCTGCCACCATCAGTGTGTGAATGGGTGGATAGCAGGGTCTGTAAAGTGCTTTGGTCATCTACAGATGAGAAAAAGTGCTATGTAAGTGAATGCCATTTACCTGCACAGGGAGGGCACATTGCTGTCCTTTGAACAATTAGTTAATAAATATAATCTGCCCAAAAAAACATTTTTTAAATACCTGCAAATAAGAAATTTTATAAAAACGCAATTTAAGTCCACATCAAAACCTCTACTATACACTATTGAAAATGTCACAATGAACCATCTTCAAGATAAAGGTCTTATATCAAAATTTTATGATGTGCTGTTGGCAAGTTCTAAAGAGAAGTCTCTTCCTTAGTTGTCTGCTTGGAAAAATGACCTCCAAATAGAAATCTCTTTTCAAGACTGGGAGGAGGCCTGTCTTGTAGCCCAAACCCAAACCATTAACACCAGGTTTAGATCACTACAGTACAAATGGTTGTTTAGAACGTACATCACTCCTGTTAAGCTACACTACTTTAATTCAAACATTCCTGTTTGCATTAAGTGTAACAAAGAGAAGGGCACCTTATTCCACTGTATGTGGGGATGTGAGAAAGTTCAGACTTTTTGGAAAGAGATTCTCAAATTAATCTCAAGATTAATAGAACATGTTATTCCGTTGGATGCAAAGCTATGTATATTCCATATTCTCCCTGTACAGTTTGGAGTAACCAGAAGGGAAAGAAAAGTGCTAAATTTTTGCCTGTTGCAGACCAAACACCCCATCTTTCTGAGATGGAAGGACATGCATGGACCCACTCCTAATCAATGGATCAAAGAAATGAATTGTAACCTTGCACTGGAAAATCTGACATATCTGGCTAAAGGAAGGATTGAAGACCTTTACAAGATTTAGACACTCTTTCTACAATTTCTACAGGAATTATCTGTATAGACATTTACGTTTGAACAAATGTAAGCACTGAAAGTAAGATGCTGTTATGAGGGTAGGGTCGGGGGGATTGTTTTATGTTTGTTATCTTTGTTTATAATGCAAAAATACAATAAAAAAAATTTTGAAAAAAAAACTGTATGAGAAACAAACATAAATAATGACAACACAAGCATTTGTCAAATATTTTATTTACCTTTGCATAATTTTGACAGGCATCAGTAGGGTCACCTATTTTCCCCAGCCTCAAACAACACCTGCAGCGGCTGTCACAAATTAATCTAACAGCAGCTATGGAGAAAAATAAAGCAATAAAACTGGTATGAAAATAATGTACTGTTTTTGTGTTCTTGGTGAAAAATTGACAGATGAGCAACTTCACAGTTTAAGAGTACACGTTTATTTTGAGGCTACGTGAAAAAGATATTTACCCTCACCAGTTAATCCATCACCAGTTAAACTGACACAGCGGTCTTTTGATTAATTTCCACTCTTTGTCTCTGCCCATTTATCTGTGTTTCCTATTCAAATGTCCGCTGAACTGAGGTGAGGCGGTCAACGATCCATGCTGTCTGCAGGGTCATTTAGCGGGAGTCATCTGACATGTGTAACCCTATTCAGATAACAGCAGCAAGCCTACATTGAAAGGGGCTTATGCATTTTTTTTTTTTTTTTTTTTTAATGAGCAGTAACGTGAGTTCCCTGATCTGTTTCTGGTATCTAGGGACTTCAGGACCTGAGAGGGTGTAATGTTTGTTTGTTTGTTTTGGGGTTTTTGTGTGTGTGTGTGTGTGTGTGTGTGTGTGCGCATGCACATGCATGAGGGGCACCGTATCTTAATCTCGGCTACGCTGCCAAAATGGCCAGGGCTGGCCCTGGCTGCAGAGATGGTTGTCTTTCTGGAAGGTTCTCCTCTCTCCACAGAGGAACCCGGGAGCTCTGACAGAGTGACCATCAGGTTCTTGGTCACCTCCCTGACTAAGGCCCTTGTCCCCTGATCGCTCAGTTAAGACAACCGGCCAGCTCCAGAAGGAGTCCTGGTGCCCACCCAGTATACCCATGTGGGCCCACATGAACCTGCTCATTCACATTAAACCCATGTGGGGCCGAGACAGGTTTAATGTGGGTAAGCAGATTATCTGCTTACCTGTATAACAGGTAAAGTCTATGTGGGGAAACACAGATGGGGCAAACGTGGAACCTGTGGACAAACCCACATGGGACCCAAAAGACAGCCCAGCTAAAACCTATGGTGGGGCCCACATGGGCATGCTTGCTGGGCGGTTCCAAACTTCTTCCATTTACAGATGATGGAGGCTACTGTGCTTATTGGGACCTTCAAAGCAGCAGAAATTTTTCTGTACCCTTTCCCAGACTTGTGCCTCAAGACAATCCTGTCTCAGAGGTCTCCATACAAATCCTTCGACTTCATGCTTGGTTTGTGCTCTGACATGCACTGTCAACTGTGGGATCGTATATAGACAGGTATGTGTCTTTCCAAATCATGTCCAATCAACTGAATTTACCACAGGTGGACTCCAATGAAGCTGTAGAAACATCTCAAGGATGATCAGTGGAAACAGGATGCACATGAGCTCAATTCTGAGCTTCATGGCAAAGGCTGTGAATACTTACAGTATGTACATGTGATTTCTTAGTTTTTTATTTTTAATAGACTTGCAAAAATCTCAAAAAACAACAACAAACTTTTTTCACATTGTCATCATAGGTGTTGTGTATAGACTTTTGAGGAAAGAAATGAATTTACTCGATTTTGGAATAAGGCTGTAACATAACAATTTGTGGAAAAAGTGAAGTTTTGTGAATACTGGAGTGGTGGCCTAGTTGAGAGAGCATCTGCTCCACAACCGGGAAGTTGAGGATTCAAAACCTGCCTGGGTCATACCAAAGACCATATAAAAATGGTACTTCCCACCTTCTAGCTTGGTGTTCAGCATAATAGAATGGGGGAAAGAGAAGTTGTTTGTGCCAGTGCCTTGCATGGCAACGACCCCTCTGGTTCCACATGTGATAACATTGTCGATAGAAGAAATGTAACTTCGTTCTACTGTACATGTTGGACTGAATGACAATAGAGATGGCTTCTTCTTCTATACTTTCTGGATGCACTATATATATATATATATATATATATATATATATATATATATATATATATATATATATATACATACAGTCACGTGAAAAAAAATTTGACACCCCTTTAAATATTCAGTTTTTTATAAAGAAATGTTCACATATCTATGTCTAATCTTGTTTTTGTTTTTTATTTGCATATTTTTTTTATTTATTTTAGCCATTTTAAGTGGGAATTAATGTGGGGATGTCCGAAAAAAGATGGGGGTGTCCTAATTTTTTCCTCACTATTTGTTTAGAATTACATTTTAGAGAAAATTTGAAAAAAAAGTATTTAATGCATTTTTAATTGTTTAGTTGTATTACATGAATCTCCCAGTAATTTTAACAGTGATATTAAATAGCCATATGTCCAAATATGTTAAAATAACACACAGGCTTAAACAGAGTGTCCTAATTTTTTAACATGACTGCATATATACATAAATGGTGGGCGGATCAATCCAAATATTGATAATATCAATACCAACATTGGTATTGATGTTGATCAGTACCAGTGTAATGAGATCAATACTCTGTGTCTGTGTTGGCAGCTCCAGTCACAGCACGAAGCAGGCACACTCAGGAACACTTTGCTCCTCTTCTTCTTGTGATTTCACCTTCTCCCTCCTCCCTCTTGTACCATCTCGTGACTCAGCAGCACCAGGTAAACAAGCGAGCAAGCAGCATCTGCTGGCTGCTGGTGTTGTGCACACACAGCACAGAGATGGAGCAGAAGAATGGCAGAGAGGAAGAGGACCGCCGGGTGGCTATATTTCCAGGCTGAAAATGAAACAACGACAAGCTGTACAATTTGTTAAAAGGCTCGGAAATACAGTGGTAACACAAGTAATTTCTACAAGCATATGAAAAATCATCCAAAAGACAATGCTGAGCTACAGAAATGGAGATAGGACAGAAATCCCCCACCCCTGGCTCTGACAGACTCAGACCCCCGACCCAGAGGCAGGGATCATTGGCAGAGGCCTTTCAGTATGGCAGAGAATATCCAGGTAGATATTAGTGGTGAAAGTAATATTTTAGTCATCTTCAGCATTAGTTAATATTAATTTTCAAAGTGCAACTGGTCATTTATTACTTGAGCCAACTCAAAAAGTATAAATTATGCTAAGACCTTGGTATAATACATTTCACCTGTTGAAACATTTTATTTAAAGGCGGTGGAGGAGTGGTTAGCACTGCGGCAGCACAGCAACTCACCCTTGGCCGGGGGATCCTGGGTTCAATCCCAGCCCCCGACCAACAGTGATCTGTGTGGAGTTTGCATGTTCTTTCCGTGTCTGCGTGGGTTTACTCCGGGATTTCTCCGGTTTCCTCCCACATGCCAAAAAACATGCAAGTTAGGTTAATTGGCATCAAACTGGGGATTCTAAATTGTCCTTAGGTATGACTGTGAGAGTGAATGGTTGTCTGTCTCTCTGTGTTGGCCCTGCGATGGACTGGCGATCTGCCCAGGGTGTACCCTGCCTCTCACCCAAAAGAAGCTGGGATAGGCTCCAGCCCCCCTGTGGCCCAAAAAGGATTAAGCGGAAGAAGATGAATGAATGAATGAATACATTTACTGGAACTGAAACAAATACATATACTGAATATAATATGGCTCAGATTTGATTGAATATAATTCCCCTGTTTTGTTAACTGTGAAAGTGATAGTGTTGGGCAAGTTACTAAAAAATAGTAACTAATTACAGTAGCTAGTTACTTCTTTTCAGAAGTAACTGAGTTACTTACCAATTACTGCATGATTAAAGTA
Organism: Pholidichthys leucotaenia; assembly: GCA_020510985.1. NCBI lineage: Eukaryota > Metazoa > Chordata > Actinopteri > Cichliformes > Pholidichthyidae > Pholidichthys > Pholidichthys leucotaenia. The sequence continues at coordinate 157,348,358 of CM035847.1, read as the reverse complement.
ACTAGATAGATAGATAGATAGATGTACTTTATTGATCCCAAACTGGAAAATTACAGTGTAACAGCAGCATGACAGTAGACAACCAAAATTACAGAAACACACACAGCATAATAGACAAAGGGATTTCGCATGGAAAATAAAACTGCCTTAATAAGTTATATACATCCTAGATGAATAGATGATGATGATAAATGAATCATACCCGCTGTACAAGGCAGGACTATCAGGTGCAGGGTGAAATATGAGGTACCAATTAGACTGTAAGGTGCAGTATGGCAGCATAGTTATGACCAGAATTTAGCTGTTCAGCAGCAAAGATGTAGCAGTCTGCTGGAGAAAGTGCTCCGCTCCCTGTCCAGTGTGTGGTGGAGGAGGTGATCAGGATTGTCCATGATGTATCAAAGTTTGTTTAGTGTCCTCCTCTCCACTACAGTCTCAAAGGTCTCTGGCCTGAGACCAAACACAGAGCCAGCACTCTTGATAATCTTGTCAAGTCTGTTGGTGTCGCTGGCTCTGATACTGCTACCCCAACAGACAGCAGCAAAGATGATGGCGCTGGCGACAATGGCCTGGGAGCAAAGCTCCAGCTTTTCTTTTCTTAGTTACATGGAAAAGTAACTTTCAAGTTACTTTTAAATGCATACTTAAATCATATTGCACACATAGCAAGATAATTTACTTAATGGATTACATTAGGGGCTTATTAATGTCAGGCTGAAAACAGACTGTTTCAGACAGAGCTATTAGAACATGTTCAGTCTGCTTTATGTTGCCTTGAGAGCTCTTATTGTGGGAAAAATCTGAAGAAAATCAGCACAAAATTGCCAGTAATTTCCTCATTTTGGAGTGAGAAATAGGGTTTGTGGAGTGAGAGAGAGGGGAAAAGAGTGAGAATCACTCCAAAAGAGTGAGAGTTGGCAACACTGCATAAAGCTGTCAATGTTTATGTTACCTTTATATTATGGATTTTATCTGATGTGCAGTGTTGCAAAGAAAATGTACATTATCCACAGTCCAAATGTCTGGTGTGACAGAAACATGATCCAGTCCTTTAGATTCCTTTTGGAGATCAAATCCATTTTTGAATAATCTTTATCCAGGTAGCAGGTAAATGTGTAACGCATTTGATCAAATTTCAGTAACTGTAACGCATTACTGAATTTTTAAACAGTAATTTTGTTACACAGCACGTTACTGCAAAAGTAGTAGCATTACAGTAATGCGTTAGATTATAATGTGTTACTCCCAACACTGGTGATACTGTATGTACTATTTACCTCTGGTTCCAAGGTTGTCATAGCCAGGAGCGGCACTGGGGTTAAGCTCCCAGTGCTCATAAAATGCTCCTTATGGCGTGCATCTCGAAAAGCCTCTGACAACTAAGTCCAACTCCTAGCCTGCCCGTGTGGTTTGGTCTCTAAGCCCGGCGGAACTGCTTTTACTAATAGGAGAAGGGGCGAGGGCGGATCTCTGGCGCCTTAAAACCAGATGCTTCGGGTAGATGGTAGCTCATCAACCTGGGAAGGTAGCCCATCTAGGGGAAGGTAAACCCTGATTTCAAACCTCCGCTGCCTTGCGGCACACCCGGTCACGGGAAAGGCTTCGGGAGTCAACCCTGAGGAAAAATCCGGATTCGGAGCCCCTAAGGCAGTTCTCTGTTGTGCTCAACATCGTTCTGGCTGCTCCTGCGACGGCGCTGGTGCCAAACTGTAGCAGCCCTGCTGTTCCTTTGGATTCATCAGTGTCGTGGAGAGGGGGGACATGCTGCTGGGCAACATCTTGTCCTCCATATCTTCCTGCCCAGGCTTGAATCCTACCAACGCCCAACGCTGGAAGGTAGAACACTGGATCACTGGAGAGGACACTCCAGCTTCGCCTTTGGCGTAGACAAAACACGGGGATTGACAGTTACCGGTTATAAGCCACCGCTCAATTGGCGTAGAGCGCGGCGCCAGGGGTTGTTCCCGACGGTGGGAGGGATCATCGGATCTCACTGGACAGCTACTGCCCGCCTCAAGCTGGGCAGCCCCCAGCCAATAAGGTGTTGTCCCGCCACAGCTTGCTTTCCTCATTGGGTGCATGGGGATGAGGAGAAGTCCGAACAGCAGGCTGAGAACCTTTGCACCAGGCAAGACAAAAAAACAAAAGAGACCAACTCTAAAACTGGGAACTTGGAACGTCCGCACTATGATGACAGGACTCGCTGCTAACCTCAAGGACATCAACGACACCAGGAAGACTGCCATCATCAATAATGAGCTGAAGAAACTGGGAGTGGATATTGCCACTCTCCAGGAAACACGGTTGGCTGACGCAGGCACACTGAGAGAGAAGGACTACATGTTCTACTGGCAGGGAAAGGGCAGTGACGAACACAGGGAACACGGAGTGGGCTTCGCAGTGAAGAACACCTTGCTGAAGATGGTGGAACTGGGCGGCAATGGCTCTGCACGACTCCTCACCCTCCGCCTCAACACCACTCAAGGCCCAGTCACCCTCATCAGTGTGTATGCCCCAACACTGACAGCCACACCAGAGGAAAAAGACGAGTTCTACGAGAATCTCGCAACAACTGTCAGGATCATCCCCAAGTCTGAACAACTCATTCTCCTTGGAGACTTCAATGCCAGAGTGGGTGCTGACCATGACTCCTGGCCCTCCTGTCTTGGACCATTTGGCGTGGGCAGAATGAATGACAACGGACAGTGGCTGCTCGAGTTCTGCACATATCACGATCTGTGCATCACAAACTTGTTCTTCAAGACCAAGCCCCAACACAAGGTTTCCTGGCGACATCCACGCTCAAAGCACTGGCACCAGCTGGACTTGATCCTGACCAGGCGCACCTCACTGAAGAATGTGCTAATCACTCGTTCGTTCCAGAGTGCAGATTGCGACACAGACCATTCATTGGTATTTTGCAAGGTCAAGCTGCAGCTGAAGAAATTCCATCATGCTAGACAGCCTGGAAAGGCACAGATTGACACCAGCAAGATGGCCCAACCAGAACATGTTGAGCAGTTTGCCTCCACCTTTGAGAAGGAACTTGGTGTACCACAAGAAGGAGAATCTGCAAAGCAGAAGTGGGAAGACCTGCGAAACACCATCCACCACACAGCCTTGGCTACCTTTGGGAGGAAGACCTCGAAGTCACAGGACTGGTTTGATGCCAAGTTGACCGAGATGACCCCCGTCATTGAAGCCAAGCGCTCAGCACTTGCTGAGTACAAGAAGTACCCAAACGAGAAGAACCTCCAGATTCTCAGGGCTGCGAGAAGCAAAGTTCAGCAGACTGCTTGGTGCTGTACCAACGAGTACTGGACTCAGCTCAGCCAAGACATTCAAACCGCAGCCATAACAGGGAACATCCGTGGTATGTACGATGGCATCAAGAAAGCACTTGGTCCGGCTCAGAGCAAGACGACCCCCCTCAAATCCCCCACTGGGGAGATGATCACAGAAAAGAACAAGCAGATGGAGAGATGGGTGGAACACTACTCCGACCTCTACTCCAGACAGAACACCGTGACACCGTCAGCCTTTGATGCCATCGACTGCCTGCCATCCATGGATGAACTTGATGCCGAGCCAACCATCGACAAACTCAGCAAGGCCATTGATAGCTTGGCCGCTGGCAAGGCACCCGGCAATGACGGCATACCCCCCGACTTGATCAAGCACTGCAAGACCGCCCTACTGCTGCCATTGCATGACGTCCTCTGCCGGTGCTGGAAGGAAGGTGCCGTACCACAGGACATGAGGGATGCCAAGATCATCACCCTCTGCAAAAACAAAGGGGAGAGAGGCGACTGCAACAACTACAGGGGCATCTCCCTCCTCAGCATTGTTGGCAAAGTCTACACACGAGTTGTTCTCGTTCGTCTACAGAAGCTTGCCGAACGTGTCTACCCCGAGTCTCAGTGTGGCTTCCGCACTGAGCGATCGACGGTAGACATGATATTCTCCATCTGCCAACTCCAAGAGAAATGCAGAGAACAGAACATGCCCCTGTACGTCTCCTTCATCGACCTCACCAAAGCGTTCGATCTGGTCAGCAGAGAGGGCCTTTTCAAGATCCTGCAAAAGATAGGATGCCCACCAAAGTTGCAAAGCCTCATTGAATCGTTTCACACCAACATGCAGGGGATAGTGCAGCATGACGGCAACGTCTCAGAGCCATTCAACATATGCAGCGGAGTGAAACAGGGCTGTGTACTTGTGCCAACCCTCTTTGGGATTTTCTTTGCTATGCTCCTGAGGCATGCCTTCAGCACAGCAACAGAGGGAATCTACCTGCACACAAGATCTGACGGCAGGCTTTTCAACCTTGCCCGCCTGAAAGCCAGAACCAAAGTACGCGAGGCTCTAATCAGAGACATGCTGTTCGCAGACGACGCTGCAGTCACAACCCACACACAGCAGGAGCTTCAGACCCTGATGGACCGCTTCTCCCAGGCATGCAAGGACTTCGGGCTTACCATCAGCCTTAAGAAGACTAACGTCTTGGCGCAAGGCATGGAAGCACCACCAACCATCACCATCGACGACTACGAACTGGAGGTCATGAATCAGTTCATGTACCTGGGGTCCACGATCAGCAACAACCTCTCCCTTGATACAGAGATCGACAAGAGGATTGGAAAATCAGCCTTCACACTCGCTTGCCTCACCACACGAGTGTGGGAGAATCCCAAACTCTCTGTCAAGACGAAGATGGCAGTGTACAACGCCTGCATCATCAGCACACTGCTCTATGGGAGTGAGACGTGGACAACATACGCCTGGCAGGAAAAGAGACTGAACTCCTTCCACTTGCGCTGCATTCACCACATCCTGGACATATCCTGGCAGGACAAAGTGCCCAACACAGAAGTTCTGTCCTGCGCTGGCCTTCCCTCCATGTTCACTCTACTCAGGCAGTGCAGGCTCCGCTGGCTAGGCCACGTTCACCGTATGGAGGATGGCAGAATCCCCAAAGACGTCCTCTACGGAGAACTGGTGACTGGCAGGAGAGACGTTGGCCGCCCACAGCTGCGCTTTAGAGACGTCTGCAAGAGAGACATGGAGGCCCTGGAGATCAACACAGAGCGCTGGGAGGACCTTGCAACGGACCGCTCCAAATGGAGAGGCACCCTGACCAGACAGCTCAAGGCGGGTGAAGAGAGACTGACTGCTGCAGCAGATGAAAAAAGGACCCGCAGGAAGAACCGCCACAGACCCAGCAGCATGGAGACCACCCACAAGTGCGACCTGTGTGACAGGGACTGCCATTCGCGCATCGGCCTGTTCAGCCACAGGCGGTACTGTTCCAGCAGAGTAGACGTTTAGGATTCCCTTCCATGGTCATCATAGACCGACGGAGGCCAACGATGACGATATTTACCTCTAAACTTTGCCCAAATTCTTTCCTGGGTTTTAACTAATTAATACAGTGGATATAAAAAGTCTACACAACCCTGTTCAAATGCCGGGTTTTTGTGATGGAAAAGAAAATGAGACCAAGATAAATCATTTCAAAACTTTTTTCCACCATTAATGTGATCTATAACCTGTACAACCCAACTGAAAAACAAACTGAAATCTTTTAAGGGGAAAAATAAAAAACTTACAATAACCTAGTTGCATAAATATGCACACCCTTAAACTAATATTTTGTTGCAGCACTTTTGGTTTTTATTACAGCAGTCTTTTTGGGTAGGAGTCTATCAGTGTAGCACATCTTGATGTGGCAATATTTGCCATCTCTTCTTTCCAAAAAAAGTCCAAATCTGTCAGCTTGCGAGGGCATCTCCTGTGCACAGCCCTCTTCAGATAACCCCACAGATGTTCAATCAGATTCAAGTCTTGACACTGGTTGGGCCATTCCAAAACCTTTTCTTCTGGTGAATCCATTCTTTTGTTGATTTGGTTATGTGCTTTGGGTCACTGTCATGCTGAAAGATGAAGTTCATCTTCATCTTCAGCTTTCTAGAAGAAGCCTGAAGGTTTCGTGCCATCACTGACTGGTATATGGAACTGTTCATAATTCCCTCCACCTGGAATAAGGCCCCAGTTCCAGCTGAAGAAACACAGCCCCAAAGTAGGATGCTGCCACCATCATGCTTCATTGTAGGTATGTTGTTCTTTTGGTGATGAGCAGTGTTGTGTTTGCTCCAAATATACCTTTTGGAATTATGGCCAAAAATTCAATTCAATTCAGTTTTATTTATATAGCGCCATTTCACAACAACAGTCATCTCATAGCACTATCAACTGTAGGGGGGAACCCCCACAGTTGCAGAAAGACCCCAGCAATCAGGTGATCCCCTGTGAGCAAGCACTTGGCGACGGTGGAGAGGAAAAACTCCCTTTTAACAGGAAGAAACCTCCAGCAGAACCAGGCTCAGGGAGGGGCAGTCATCTGCTGCGACTGGCTGGGGGGTGAGGTGACAGAGAAGATGAAAAGAACAGACATGTAGAGAGCAAACAGCACGATGGGGACTCAATCTATGGGAGAGAACAAACAAATGTTAATGACCAGCAAAAAAAAATATTTCATAGAGAGTGAGGAAAGGAGTGAGGCCCAGTGCATTACTGGAGGTCCCCCGGCTGACTAAACCTATTAGCAGCATAACTAAGGGAGGGTTCAGAAACACATGATCCCTCCCTAATTGTAGGCTATATCAAAAAGGTAGGTTTTAACCCTAATCTTAAAAACAGAGATCGAGTCTGACTCCCGAATCCAGATTGGCAGCTGATTCCACAGGAGAGGAGCTTGATAACTGAAGGCTCTGCCTCCCATTGTACTTTTGGAGATTCTAGGTATTACAAGTAGTCCTGCATTTTGGGAGCGTAGCGCTCTGTTAGGATAATACGGTAGTATCAGATCTTTTAAATAAAGAGGAGCCTGATTGTTTAGAGCTTTGTAAGTAAGAAGAAGGATTTTAAACTTAATTCTAAACTCTATGGGAAGCCAATGAAGGGAGGCCAGAACCGGAGAGATATGATCTCTCTTTCTAGTACCTGTTAAAACTCTTGCTGCAGCATTTTGGATCAGCTGAAGACTTTTTAAAGATGTTTTAGGACAACCTGATAATAAAGAATTACAATAATCTAATCTCGAGCTAACAAAAGCGTGGATCAGTTTCTCAGCATCACTCTGAGACAAGATGCTCCTAATCTTGGCAATATTACGCAAATGATAGAACGCAGTCTTAGAAACAAATTTAATATGTGAATTGAAGGACAAATCCTGATCAAAAATAACTCCAAGGTTCCTCACAGAGCTATTAAGAGAAAGAGTAACTGCATCCAAACTGAAAGTTTGATTTGGAAAGGAATTTCTAAGGTTTTTTGGACCAACAAGAATGACTTCAGTCTTATCTGAATTTAATAGCAGGAAATTACAAGTCATCCAAGCTTTGATTTCCTTAAGACAGGCTTCTAACTTGGCTAATTGATTACTATCATCTGGTTTCATTGACAGGTATAATTGTGTGTCATCTGCATAACAATGAAAATGTATACAGTGCTTTCTAATAATGTTGCCTAACGGAAGCATATATAAACTAAAAAGAGTAGGGCCTAGCACAGATCCCTGTGGAACTCCATGACTAAGCTTTTGAGTTGAAAGAAAACTCATTATTTACATGAACAAACTGGAACCTATCAGATAAATACGATCTAAACCACTGCAACGAAGTTCCATTAAGTCCAACATAGTGTTCTAATCTATCAAGTAGAATATTATGATCGATAGTATCAAAAGCTGCACTAAGGTCTAAAAGGACAAGTACAGAAACTAGTCCATTATCAGATGCAATGAGGAGGTCGTTAGTGACCTTCGCTAAGGCTGTTTCAGTACTATGATGGATTCTAAACCCAGATTGAAACTCTTCAAGTAAACCATTTCCCTGCAGGTGGTCGAATAATTGCGTAGCAACAACTCTTTCTAAGATTTTTGAAATAAGATAAGATAAGATAAGATAAGATAAGCCTTTATTAGTCCCACAACGGGGAAATTCCAGGATTGCAACAGCACAGGGATAGCAACACTCAGAGCAACAATCAGAAGGCAAGAAAAAAAACAAGCAAGCAAGAGCAGCTAATAAACATATGTACGTATTACTATAAAATATATATATATACACACACACACAGACACACAGTGCAGAGCATTGTAGCTGGATGGAATAAATATATGAATATATGAACACACAGTGCAGAGCATTGTAGCTAGATGGAATAAATATGTAAATATATAAACACCCACAGTACGGAGCATTGCAGCTAGGTGGAATAAATATGCAAGTATATAAACACACACAGTGCGGAGCAATGTAGCTAGATGGAATAATATGTAGATATATAAATATATAAACACACCCAGTGCTGAGCATTGTAGCTAGATGGAATAAATATGCAAATATATAAACACACACAGTGCAGAGCATTGTTGCTAGATGGAATGAAACAGCATAACCGTCTACTTAGTTATCCTACATGGTATGATTATGTGCCCATACATATTCTCACCCTCCATAGCGACCGGTATGTTCCTAGTTGTATGCCGGAGGGGACCATTGTGTAAGTCTATTGCATCTTTTGCATTCAAAAAACTATTAGTTTGTTACGTCTTTTTGCTATCTCTGCGAGCAGCCCTGCTTAGGTTGTACAGTCTGACAGCCGTTGGTAGGAAGGACCTACGAAACCTCTCGGTTGTGCACCTGGGATGATGTAGTCTGCTGCTAAATGAGCTCCTCAGTGCATTCAGTATGTCCTGCATAGGGTGGAACTCGGACTCCAGCAGAGATGACAGTTTAGCCACCGTCCTTCTCTCTCCTATCTCCTCCATCGGATCAAGGCGCTGCCCCAGGACAGAGCTAGCTTTCTTAATCAGTTTGTTCAGTCTCTTCCTATCGGCTGCAGTAATGCCACTGCCCCAGCAGACCACTCCAAAAGTGATGGCTGATGCCACCACCGTGTCATAGAATGACTTCAGCAGCGCCCCTTGTACACCAAAAGACCTGAGTCTCCTCAGCAGGAACAGCCTGCGCTGTCCCTTCTTGTAGAGTGCATCAGTATTGTGTGACCAGTCTAGTTTATTGTTCAGATGAATACCCAGGTACTTATAGGATGTCACCATCTCGATGTCTGTTCCCTGTATATTTACTGGTACTGTGAGGGGCTGCCCATGCCTGCGGCAGTCCACCACCAGCTCCTTAGTTTTCCTCGCGTTGATCTGGAGGCAGTTCCGATGGCACCAGTCCACAAAGTCCTGGATAAGCCCTCTGTACTCAGCTTCATCTCCATTGGAGATGAGGCCAACGATCGCAGAGTCATCAGAGAACTTCTGTAGATGGCAGTGTGTTGTGTTGTGTGAGAAGTCCGCAGTATAAAGAGTGAACAGGAAGGGAGCCAGCACCGTTCCCTGGGGGGCCCCCGTGCTACTGTAGTAGTAGTAGATTAGTTTATTTGACAGGGACAGTGCAATAAACATAGACAATTAATCAAAGACAATCAATCTGATGTGTTGCACATAGAGTGTATAGCTATTAGCTAATTTGCAACTCTTGTCCCTGGATGGGCTTTAGAAAAAAGAATCAAGATAAAAAATATACACAATAACCACATACATCAATGCAGAAAAATTATAAATACACAATTATAAATATTATAAATATTATAAATACACAAATATAACAGCCTGACTCACATTTAACATAAATATTATAAATATTATAAATACACAAATATAACAGCCTGACTCACATTTAACACATATAACATAACTCACATTTGCCTATTTCAGGCCTTCCTCCCTCCGTCACTCACTATAAACAAACACATTTATTCCTTCCCTTCATTCACTCTCACTTTGCAGACAATTAATTCATACATGAGTACATTCTTGTTTATTTTTCAGCCAGTTTTTAACATTTTTAGTGAATGTTTTAAAGTCCGTTATTATTTTAATTTCATTTGGCATTGTGTTCCAGATGTGACTGCCCTTTATAGAGAAAGCTGTTTGTCCAAATGTGGTTCTGCGGTGGAATATTTTACAGTTATTGTTAACAGAACTCCTGGTGGCTCTGCTGCTGTCCTGTCTTTGGACAAAACCAGCAAGTGGCTCGGGTGCTGATTTATGAAAACATTTGAACGTTAATTTCAGAAGACAGAGGTCAATGAAGCTCTCAAAACTCAATAGGTTGTATTTTTTTAAAACATTACAGTGATGCCACCTAATGGGCTTTTTGTCCAAGATTTTTAGGGTTTGATTATATAATGAACCTATATGTCTTATTGTGGAAGGGGCTGCTTGAGCCCAGACTGTCAAACAGTATGATATATGAGAAAAAACCATAGAATGCATATACAGTGCAGCTGCTTCGTAAGGTATGTAATATCTAATTAATTTAAAGCAGTTCAGATTTTTTTTTACTGTTTTTGAAATTTTCTTTATATGAAGATTAAATTTGAGTTGAGGATCTAGTACAATGCCAAGGTATTTGAATTCTGTAACTAAACTGATGTCATGATCATGTATATTAACTTTAAAATGTTGCAGGTTACATTTTTTGATTGAAAAGCACATTGAGACTGTTTTCTGAAGGTTCAGCAATAGATGGTTCTTGAGGAGCCACTCTTGGACATCAACCATACTTGTAGACAGTACATCTGCAGCCTGTGCTGGAGTCTTGGCAGCTGTGTAAATAACTGCATCATCTGCATAAAGTTGGCATGTTGCAGCTGAGCAGTGTAACGGCAGGTCATTAATAAAAATGCTGAAAAGTAAAGGACCAAGAATGGACCCTTGTGGGATACCCATGCGGTTGTTTAAAAATGAGGATTTATCCTGGTGAACTTTTACACACTGTTCTCTATTCTGGAGATAAGATGCAAACCATTCTAATGTATTTGGGGAGAAGTTAAAAGATACCATTTTGGATAAAAGCAAACTGTGGTTTACAGTATCGAAAGCCTTTTTGAGATCTAGAAAAACAGCTCCTACCACATTACCCCTGTCCAAGGACTGTTTGACGTTTTCAATAAGGCAACAATTTGCTGTTTCTGTTGAGTATCCTGGTCTAAAACCAAATTGATGTGGATGAAGAAGTTGATTGTCTTGTAAGTAGTCTATCAGCTGTGTAGCTACAACTTTTTCAAGAACCTTAGATAGGACTGGTAAGATAGAGATTGGGCGGTAATTGCATATATCGTCTTTACTGCCTGATTTATGAACTGGTATGACGACAGCTTTTTTCCAGCCAGATGGAAATGTACTAGACCTAATGGAGAGATTAATGAGATGAGTCAGTGGTTTGATTAATATTTTGCTGTGCATTTTGAGAAAGGAGGTGCTCATATTGTAGATATCATTAGTTTTTGAGTTTGACAGTGTTTTAACAATACCAGCAATTAACTTCTCATTTACCTCATCGATGTGAAAAGTATCTGTTGGAAGTATGGAATTTGTGTTGTTGAGCACATTTGGCAGCACAAAAATTTTTGTTAAGTCTTCCACAGAGCCCACAAAGTGTGAATTAAATTCATTTGCCAAAGTAGCCTTGTCACTGACGGTCTTGCCATTGATTCTAAGTTCCTTTACCCCCTTCTGATCGTTTTTTTTATTAGTTAAGTTATTTAAATGCCTCCATAGGGAACTGTTGTTACCCTTTGCATGATCTATCAGTTTATTGTAATAAGATATTTTTGATTTTCGCAGCTCATGTACCACTTTATTTCTTAAACTTTTGTACACAAGGTGATCATTTTGTAGTTTGGAGGTTAGTGATGTTTTCAGTGCATAGTCTCGCCTCTTCATAAGTTTTCTTATTTCATTATTTAACCATGGTAGGCTAATCTTCTGTTGTCTACTTTTAATTTGCTTTGAAAATTTTTCTATAGACTTTGTGATTGTTGCAGTTATAAAATTACAACAATCATCTACTTCACATGTTGACATGAGCTGCTCCCAATTTTGATTCTCTAAGTAATGTTCAAACTCCTCATTTTTTGATTTGGGGATAATAAAATTTGATTTGTCAATATCGACTCCCCCAAAATACTGTAGTCGCTTTTTAGTAAGTTTCCTGACAGCAAGAACCATGTTATGATCTGAGAGACCAGTTACAAGATTATAGGTTCTGGTTATTCGTTCTGGTTTATTAGTAAATACCATGTCAATAAGTGTTCTGGATTGTTTGGTTATCCTGGTGGGTCCTTTGATGATTTGCTGGTAATTAAATTTAGTCATGAGGCTTTTCAGTTTTTGTTTGTCTTTTTTATCAGACCAGTTGATATTAAAGTCACCATGAATTATTGTTTCTCTGTTCTTCTCAAGTTGTTTAACCAGATCACTTAATTCATTATAAAAGGAAGAATTGTGTGATGGTGGGTTGTACAATACTGCAATGTTGAAATTCATTACCGGAGAGAGACATACATTAACAGCTAAACATTCAAGTGAAGTATTCAAATCAACCAGTTGACATTTATATTTGTCTTTGATGTAAATTAAAACACCTCCTCCCCTCCCTACCTGCCTGTCTTTTCTAAAACACTGGTAGCCCACAATATCGATCATATTAGTGTCTATGTTCCTGTGTAGCCAGCTTTCTGAGAGACAAAGGTAGTCCAGATTTGAGTCCAACAGCAACACCGAAATCTCATCTCTTTTGGGGATTATGCTCCGTATGTTTAAATGACCGCCGAGGATCCCCTTTGGTTTAGCCTTGGTGTCCCAAAGAACTCGTGCATGATTAACAGTTTGGAAAAATAAATGTTGTTTTTGCTTTTGTACAGCTCGGTTTTGTGCTAACCCAGTGGTCTGCTGTTTAATAGTGGCAGGTCCAGGGTTAAGGTGAATATCTCCTGCCAGAAGTAGCAGAACTAACAGAACTTTAATTGTATATCCTCTGCCATATTGTGATTTTTGCTTACTGATGATCGTGTCGGACACACAGTCCCGGGTTCTCACAAACTGAGGCCGGTTCGTGAGGTAGTCCAGGATCCATGATGACAGGTGCTGGTCCACCCCTGCGCGCAGCAGCTTGTCCTTCAGGATCATCGGTTGGATGGTGTTGAAAGCACTGGAGAAGTCAAAGAACATGATCCTCACCATATTCCCGGGCTTCTCCAGGTGGGACAGAGAACGGTGAAGGAGGAAGATCACCGCATCCTCCACCCCAATGCCATGCTGGTAGGCGAACTGGAGTGGATCCATCGCTGGTTCCACCAGGGGGCGGAGGTGAGCAAGGAGCAGTCTCTCCAGGGTCTTCATCAAGTGGGACATCAAGGCCACCGGTCTGTAGCTGTTCAGGTCTTTGGGGTGGGAAGTTTTTGGTACAGGTACCACACAAGATGTTTTCCACAGCTGTGGTACCCTCCCCAGTTTCAGGCTCATGTTGAAGATATACGTCACAATCCCACACAGCTGGTCTGCACAGGACTTGAGGAGCTTTGCGCTGATGCCGTCCGGTCCCGGCGCCTTCCTCGCCTTGATCTTCCTCAGCTCCGTCCTCACCTGGGTCCTGGTCAGGGTCAGGATGGGGGGCTGTGTGTTGGGAGTGGGGGGGTGTTGGTGGAGTGGGGCGTGGGCAGCAGGACTTGATTTCTTTCGAGGCAGCAGTGGTTGTTGTGCAGTCAGGGGGGAGGGCGGTTGGTCAAATCTATTGAAAAACAGATTCAGGTTGTTCGCCCACTCCCTGCCCCCTGTGGCCTGGGGGGAGGTATTCTGGAGCCCCGAGATGGTTTTGAGGTTTCTCCAGACCCCGCTGATGTCGCTCTGTTGCAGCTTGTCCTCCATCTTCTTCCTGAAGCTGTCCTTGCCTTCTCTGATCTTTCTCCTCAGCTCCCTCTGTACGGACTTCAGCATCTCCCTGTTCCCTGACCTGAAGATCCTCTTCTTCTCTCTCAGAAGTGTTTTTATCTCAGGGTTGATCCAGGGTTTGTTGTTTGAGTGACGCCGTATGGTCTTGGTGGGAACGGATTTGTCCACACAGAAGCTGAGGTAGCCCGTGAAGGTGTGAATGAGGCCATCGATGTCCTCACCATGTGGATCGCAGAGCTGCTTCCAGGCGGTGGCTTCAAAACAGCCCTTTAGGGTGTCCATTGTCTCCTCAGACCATAACTCCACAGTGTGCATGGCCGGAGGTTGTCTGTGCACTAGGGGTTTGTACACCGGCCGGAGATGAACCAAGTTGTGATCCGATCTCCCGAGTGGGGGGAGTTGTGATGAGGTGTACGCCTCCTTAGTGTTTGCGTAGAATAAATCCAGTGTTTTATTGTCTCTAGTGTGGCATGTGACATACTGGGTGAACGTGGGTAGAATGGGAGACAGTGAAACATGGTTGAAATCGCCTGAGATGAGGAGAAGAGCATCTGGGTGTTCTGTCTGCAGCCTGCTGGTTACTGAATGGATGACGTCACGTGCTGTCCCAGCGTTCGCCGTCGGATTTGCATAAACAACAATGCAGATCACGTGTGAGTGTTCTCTCGGGAGATATGTAGGCCTCATGCTAACAGCTAGCAACTCAATGTCTTTGCTGCAGTGTCGTTGTTTAACAGTGATATGTCCCGGTCTGCACCAGTTGTTGTTAACATACATTATCACTCCACCGCCCCTAGCCTTGCCACTGTCTGGTGTTCGGTCAGCTCGTATCATGTGAAAACCCTCCAGCTCAATGTTAGCATCTGCTGCTAGTTCAGTTAGCCACGTCTCAGTAAACAAAAGGAGAGAGCACTCCCGGTATGTGCTATCATAACGGGAGATAGCCGCTAGCTCATCTAACTTTCCCAGTATCGACCGTACATTTCCCATGACAACAGATGGAAGGGAGGGTCTGTACCTTATATTTTTTGTCCTCCGCCTTACTCCAGCCCGGCAGCCGCGGCGTTTTCGCCTCAGTTCTCTCGGTATGTCGAGTTTTTCCAATGGGACCGGGTGGCGGTTGAATGCTAGCAGCTGTTCTCTGCTGTATCGTATCCTGCTATAGACAGTGGCTCCGTCCACCGGCTCAGGAGACATTTAGGACGATCTGTGTGTCCGTGATATAAGTGGGGTGAAAAAAAAAGACGGATCAAAAGAGAGAGGAAGGGAAAAAGACTCGGAATCGAGCCGCTGTTGCAAAATGAAATGAAAGGGAGATTAGAGATTGGTCTATAGTTAGCTAAAGCTCCTGGATCTAGCGTTGGCTTTTTGAGTAAGGGTTTAATTACAGCTGTTTTAAAAGCCTGCGGTACATGGCCTAAAGTTAATGAAGAATTGATTATATGAAGAATAAAGCTACCAATAAGTGGGAAGACTTCTTTAAATAACCTAGTAGGAATAGGGTCTAAAAGACAAGTTGAAGGTTTGGATGAGGAAACTATTTTGTCTAACTCACAAAGGTCGATTGGAGTAAACTCATCAAGACAGACATCAAAAGAAGGAGTTGTAGTAGTTACAGTATTTAAGTTAACTGTGGGAAGAATCTGATTGATTTTATCTCTGATGGATGAAATTTTATTATTGAAAAAGATCATAAAGTCCTGACTAGTAAGCTCTAAGGGAATGCTCGGATTGACAGAGTCCTGACTCTTTGTCAACCTGGCTACAGTACTGAAAAGAAACCTGGGATTATTCTTGTTCTCTTCTATTAATGCAGAGTAATAACTTGTTCTAGCTTTTCTAAGAGATTTTTTATAAATTAAAAGATGATTTCTCCAAGCTAAATAGATTTCATCTAAATTAGTAGAGCACCATTTTCTTTCTAATTGACGAGTCTTCTGTTTTAAGCTACGAGTTTCTGTGTTGAACCAAGGAGTTAGAAATCTCTGATTAGACTTTTTCTTTTTTAAGGGGGCCACCAAGTCTAGAGCCTGATGCAGAGAAGCTGAAACACTATCCACCATGTTATCAATTACAGAAGGAGCAAGCTGTCTATAGCTTATTTCCGTTGTGTTGACACATGGCATAGAGGAAACAATCTGCATAAATTTGGAAACAGCATCATCTGAGAGGCATCTACTGTAATAATATTTTTCTTTAGGAGCCAAATAGTCAGAAATGGTAAAATCAAAGGTTAACAGACAATGGTCTGACAGTACAGGGTTATGAGGAGACACTACAAGATTTTCTATTTCTATGCCATATGTCAGAACAAGGTCCAATGTATGGTGGAGGTAATGAGTAGAATTTCCTACTTTCTGAGAAAACCCAATCGAGTCTAATATTGAATTAAATGCCACATTAAGGCAGTCACTATCTACATCCACATGTATATTAAAGTCCCCTACTATAATTATTCTATCAGATTTCAGCACTAAATCAGCTAAGAAATCAGCAAATTCGAATAAAAATTCTGAGTAGGTTGATGGGGGACGATAAACTATGGCAAATAAAATTGGGTTTAACCTAAAATTGCTAAAGTGCCCAATACTGAGGACCAGGCCCTCAAAGGAATTATAACATGTTTTTTGCTTTACATTAACTAGTAATTTGGAATGGTAAATTGTTGCTACTCCTCCTCCACGACCAGAACTTCTGGGATTTTGACAGTTTAAATAACCAGAGGGAGTTGATTCATTTAAACCAACATAATCCTCTTGCCCTAACCAAGTCTCTGTAAGGGAAATTAAATCAATCTGATGATCAATTAACAGATCATGGACTAACAGAGACTTGGGAGTTAGAGACCTAATATTTAGTAAACCACATTTAATTTTTAAATTATGAGGAGGAACAGAGGCCAAATCATTCAATTTAGAGGCTTTATGTTTAATTTGAGTTTTACCAATGTTTTGCTTTATCACTTTGGGATGCTTATGCATGATATTTTTATTTACTTTGGAGGGAGCAGACAACGATTCTCTGATGGGGAAGACAGGGGCTAAGCTGAGGGGTGGCGGATGAAGAGGAGCTGCAGAGAGGCATGTAAGACTGTGACTCTGCTTCCTGGTCCCAACTCTGAGTAGTCATGGTTTTGGAAATTTAAAGTTAAACAATGGTTTCATCAGACCATAACACATTTTCCGACATGAGTTTGGAAGATTTCAAATGTGTTTTTGCAAAATGTAGCCAGGTTTGGATGCTTTTCTTTGTAAGATAAGGTTTCTGTCTTGCCACCTTACCCCATAGCCCAGACAAATGAAGAAGATGCGAGATTGTTGTAACATGTACTAAACAGCCAGTACTTGCTAGAAATTCCTGAAGCTCCTTCAGTGTTGCTGTCGGCTTCTTGGCAGCCTCCCTGATCAGTTTTCTTCTCATCTTTTCATCAATTTTGGAGGGATGTCCAGTTCTTGGTAATGTCACTGTTGTGCCATATTTTCTCCACTTGATGATGACTGTCTTCACTATGTTCCATGGTATATTTAATGCCTTGAAAAATTTTTTTGTACCCTTTTCCTAACTGATACCTTTGAACAATGAGATCCCTCTGATGCTTTGGAAGCTCTCTGTGGACCACGACTTGTGCTGTAAGATGTGACAACAAAAATGTCAGGAAAAGCCTCCTAGAACAGCTGAACTTTCTTTGGGGTTAATCAGAGGCACTATAAATGGTGGCAGGTGTGTGCTGACTCCCATTAACATGACTTTGAATGTGATTGGTTAATTCTGAACACAGATACATCCCCAGTTATAAGAGTGTGTGCATATTTATGCAACGAGGTTATTGTAAGTTTTTACTTTTTTTTTATTTTTCCCCTTAAAATATCTGTTTGTTTTTCAGTTGGGTCACATTAATGGTGGAAAAAGTTTTGAAATGATTTATCTTGGTCTCATTTTTTTTTACATCACAAAATCCTGGCATTTGAACAGGGGTGTGTAGAATTGTTATATCTACTGTAATCCAAAGGAAAAATCACAAAACACTTAAAGGTCATGAAAATTAATTCAGATTTAGTAATTTGATGATGTATCCACCTTAGTTCTTAAAAAGTATTGGTATCGTATAGATGTTGGCAATACTGGCCCTATATTTACTTGATATCAGATCGAAACAAAATTTTGCAGTATCGCACACCACTAATATATATACATACACACACATTCAAGGGATATAATAATGCACCACAACATTTATTTTTAAATTCACTGGTGAGTTTGTGTTGTATGCAAATGACCCCTCATGTATTGCTTCTCATTACCTTTTAATGAATATCCTAAGTTAATCAGTGACAAAACAAACAAACAAAAAAATTGTCAAGAAACTTAAGCACCATACATTGAGGTAATGTGCCTTCTTCCCCAAAATGGTGTTTTGAGATACATCACTACTCACAATAATCAGTCAGGCTGACCAAATCCCCAAAATTGGGAATTACCCTACAGGCATTTGTACATCTTGTTTTCTTAATAGAGAAGAGCTCCTCCTAAATTGGGCCAAAAATAGTGCATTGCTTTATCAAATCCCTTGAGTATATACACTACCGTTCAAAAGTTTGGGGTCGCCCAGACAATTTTGTGTTTTCCATGAAAAGTCACATTTTTATTTATCACCATGAGTTGTAAAATGAATAGAAAATATAGTCAAGACATTGACAAGGTTAGAAATAATGATTTGTATTTGAAATAATAATTTTTTCCTTTAAACTTTGCTTTTGTCAAAGAATCCTCCATTTGCAGCAATTACAGCATTGCAGACCTTTGGCATTCTAGCTGTTAATTTGTTGAGGTAATCTGGAGAAATTTCACCCAACGCTTCTAGAAGCCCCTCCCACAAGTTGGATTGGATGGATGGGCACTTCTTGCGTACCATACTGTCAAGCTGCTCCCACAACAGCTCAATGGGGTTTAGATCTGGTGACTGAGCTGGCCACTCCATTACAGATAGAATACCAGCTGCCTGCTTCTTCTCTAAATAGTTCTTGTACAATTTGGAGGTGTGCTTTGGGTCATTGTCCTGTTGTAGGATGAAACTGGCTCCAATCAAGCACTGTCCACAGGGTATGGCATGGCATTGCAAAATGGAGTGATAGCCTTCCTTATTCAAAATTCCTTTTACCCTGAACAAATCTCCCACCTTACCAGCACCAAAAGCAACCCCAGACCATCATGTTACCCCCACCTTGCTTGACAGATGGCGTCAGGCACTCTTCCAGCATCTTTTCAGTTGTTCTGCGTCTCACAAATGTTCTTCTGTGTGATCCAAACACCTCAAACTTCGATTCGTCCATCCATAACACTTTTTTCCAATCTTCCTCTGTCCAATATCTGTGTTCTTTTGCCCATATTAATCTTTTTCTTTTATTGGCCAGTCTCAGATATGGCTTTTTCTTTGCCACTCTGCCCTGAAGGCCAGCATCCTGGAGTCGCCTCTTCACTGTAGATGTTGACACTGGCGTTTTGCGGGTACTATTTAATTAAGCTGCCAGTTGAGGACCTGTGAGGTGTCTATTTCTCAAACTAGAAACTTTAATGTACATATCTTCTTGCTCAGTTGTGCAGCGGGGCCTCCCACTTCTCTTTCTGCTCTGGTTAGAGACTGTTTGTGCTGTTCTCTGAAGGGAGTAGTACACACCGTTGTAGGAAATCTTCAGTTTCTTGGCAATTTCTCGCATGGAATAGCCTTCATTTCTAAGAACAAGAATAGACTGTTGAGTTTCACATGAAAGTTGTCTTTTTCTGGCCATTTTGAGCGTTTAATCGACCCCACAAATGTGATGCTCCAGATGCTCAACCTGCTCAAAGGAAGGTCAGTTTTATAGCTTCTCTAACCAGCTAAACTGTTTTCAGCTGTGCTAACATGATTGCACAAGGGTTTTCTAATCATCCATAAGCCTTCTGACGCAATGAGCAAACACATTGTACCATTAGAACACTGGAGTGATAGTTGCTGGAAATGGGCCTCTATACACCTATGCAGATATTGCACCAAAAACCAGACATTTGCAGCTAGAATAGTCATTTACCACATTAGCAATGTATAGATTGTGTTTCTGATTAGTTTAAAGTTATCTTCATTGAAAAAAAACAGTGCTTTTCTTTCAAAAATAAGGAAATTCCTAAGTGACCCAAAACTTTTGAATGGTAGTGTATATGTAGTAGACATTTTTATGGTCATGTGTGGGGGGGGGTTTACAAACAAAAAAAAAACCTATTTTAAACTACATCCATCCATCCATCCATGCATCCCAGGAATCATTTTCAGATAACTTAAATAACAACCACCGCCTTCCGGCTCGGCAAACACGGAGTGAGACGCATGTGGAGGAGCTCCTGCAGAGCTAATTTATTTTTTCTTTTAAACGGCACCATTTACATCACTTCTACAGTTTAAGCTTGTACTAGTGCTTTTTTGACTTGGTCACCTTGGCTGTCTTATCGCAAAAATGCCTGCAAAACATAATTAGCCAGGAAAAATCTCTCAGCCTAGTCTGCGGCCTGTCGTGCATGTAGCCTCACCGCCCCACAGTGATGCTGCTCCACCTGCTAACACCTGCAGCATGCCACCTCCAACTGCAAACATTGCTGCGCTCAAAACGGATATTCTTTCCGACCTTCATAATGAGGTTGCAGCGATATTTAAGACCGAGTGTCAAGCAGCACTGAGTGACAATTTAACATCTATTAAGTTCGAACTGCTCACTCTGAAAACAGAACTGTCTGGTAATATTTCCTCCATGAAGTCGGATGTCACGGGGCTTAAAGCTACGGTTACTGAGATGGAGCACTCTGTCTCCACTTGTTCTGATGACATTGTTGCTCTCCAGCATAAAGTGGAACATTTATCTAAATATTGCATGAGGCTGGAGAATAAATGTGAAGATCTGGAGTCGAGAGCTCGTCATCACAATATAAGAATTATTGGTGTCCCGGAGGACGACCCCACCCCCCCGTCTGTGGCCAGTGTATCCAAACTACTAAGGGAGGCTTTCAGTTTGGATGAGGAGCCACTTGTGGATCGTGCCCACCACTCTCTTATGCCGAAGCCTGGAGGTCACCCCCGCACTAATGTGGTAAGGCTTCACTACTACACAGACTGTCTCGATATCCTCAGGAGAGCTAGAGAGCTGCAGCGGATAAAACTCCATAATATGACCATTTCCATCTTCCTGGACCATACCCCCAAGACGGCGGGAGCTCGTGCCACCTTCAATGATGTTCGCTGCCAGCTGTGCAAGATTGAGGAAGTCAGATTTGGTCTGCTATATCCTGCCCGGTGCGCGTAACATACAGAGGCCAGCAGCGACAGTTTACATTGCCAGAGGAAGCCATGGCATTTATCAAGAACTCATCCAATGAGACTGCATCTTAGTTTCCTTTGTGAGTGAATAAATTAAACAAACATGATCCCATATCATAATCCACTTAAGGACATTGCCTATATGAACAATACTGTTAACTACTGGAGGCTTACAATATTTTTTCTATTTCATGTCGTTCCACATTAATGGATAATATGGATGGTTAATATGGATATTAAATATATCCATATTATTTTTTCTCCTTGATTACTGTAGCCATGCTATAAAATAACTTTTTTTTTCTTTTTTTTTCTTTATTTACTTATTATCATTACTACTTTTTTTTGGGGGGGGGGGGGGGTTATACTCTGCAGTTTCAGCAGCTTATAGCTGTAATATTCTTTCAGATTGTCAATTACTATGTGTCATATATTTTATACTTCAGTTCTGTTTCTACAGGCACTTGTAAATTAGCTTAGCTACTCAGTCGAAATCAACTCTTTTGAGTATGGCTCCTTTTGAAGTCCGCACAGTTGTTCTTATCGTTTGGGGATGGGAACACTAGATGTGCAGTTATGTGGGTGGGTATGTGGGAGGGTGGGTGGTTGGGTTGTTGGTTCTTGGGTTTTGTCTCTGTGTGCATGGAAGCTTTTTTGTTTTATTGTTTCCCTTTTTTCTTCCTTTTTTTCCTTACCCCAGTCATGAGGGGCAAGACAGTCACCTTTGTGATTCTGCTGATAGTTAACACCATCTCACATAACATTCATACTGGATAAAGCATTAGATTCTTAAGCTCGAATGCTAAAGGCATGAATAATCCAGTTAAGCGTTCAAAAATATTTTCACATATTAAGCGTTTAGACATTGATATACACACGTGGACAAAATTGTTGGTACCCCTCTGTTAATGAAAGAAAAACCCACAATGGTCACAGAAATAACTTGAATCTGACAAAAGTGGTAATAAATAAAAATTCTATGAAAATTAACCAATGAGTACTTTAATCTGACTTCCGGTCTGGACACCATGGTGGTAGCCGCTTAACACTGAAGCTCCCAGATCCCATCCGTGAAAATACCATGAAAATCAGATTTAACGGATTTGTGGAAGAGTGAAAATCAAAAGATAAAGTTATTATGCCTAAAGGAAAACAGAAGAGATCGACATTTACCAGACCAAGACACGCATCAGCCAGAGAATCTGACCTCGAAGACAATAACCATTCGGAAATGGAGGAGCAAAATAGGGCTAGCAACACGGCTAGCTTAAAAACGATACTTCAAGAATTAAAAGAATTTTGCCGAGAGTGTGGGGCCAAATTTCGTGAACTTAAAGACGAAATGAAAAAGACAAACAACAGAGTGGACCAGGCTGAGGACGGAATCAAGGAAGCAGAGGAAAGAATAAAAGGGCTGGAAGAAACCACGCTGGAATTACTTAAACGACAGACAAGACTGGAGGCTAAGCTAACTGACCTGGAAGGAAGACTAAGAAGGGACAACATAAGAATTCATGGTCTGAAAGAAGGAGTCGAGCATGGTTTCACCACAATGGCTGCATGCGTGGAAACCATACTGAGAGAAAAGTTGGAAATTCCCCAATCCACCGACTTGAAAATAGAAAGGGCGCACCGTTCATTAGCCCCAAGGCCGTCGGCGGAAGCCCCCACGCGATCGGTGGTAGTGAAGTTTTCCAACTTCAGAACAAAAGAAGAGGTTTTGAGACTGGCTTGGCAGAAAAAAGGATTTATGCACCAAGAAAGAAAAGTTTTTGTGGAGCATGACTACGCCCCGGAGGTTCTTAAAAAACGCTGGGAATACAATGAAGCTAAAAAGGTACTAAGAGAGAAGAAACTGCACTTTCAAACCTCAAACTTGTTAAAATAGAAATGTGACAATGAACCACATGAACTCTCCACACTAACAAATATTGTATTACCGTGATTGTTTGCTGTGATGGTGGTGGGAGGTAGCACATAATTTCATAGGGTATAGGCAGAAAAAAAAAAAAACATCTACAAAAGTTCGGATTGGGATCTGAAAATCACGTTAAAAACATGGGACGACTTACAGGGGTAAGAGAGGGCCCTCAACACATAACAAAGTTTGAGGAATTTCCCTCAGAGCCAACACACCATCAAGGCTCCTCTAAGGTCGCTAAAAAGACTTCAGTTCAGGAAGATCTTTTGACAGTTTTAGGTTTTAAAGTTTTATATACTATGTTCTTAATTTTTTTTTTATGTTCTTAATGTTCTTTCAGTTTTTGAGGAGCATAAGAGGGGGCCACTATACTATTATACTAAATAAGACAATACAATGGAGAAACAGGGTTCAACCAAAATAATCTCATATAATGTAAAAGGGATCTTGAATCCAGTTAAAAGATCCAAGATTCTAGGAAAAATGAAAAAAGACAAAGCAGGAATAATATTTTTACAGGAGACCCACCTAACAAACTTGGAACACACTAAACTTAATAGACAAGGGTTTAAACTGATCTCTTCATCTTCATATAAGTCAGGGAGGAGGAGGGGGGTGGTGACATTGATCTCAACCAAAATTATGTTTGAAAAAAACTCAGAACACAAAGATAAAAAAGGGAGATTTAGCATGGTACTTGGTCAGCTAGAGGGAGAAGATATCACCCTGCTGAATGTATATGCACCTCCAGAGGCCAACTGGAAATTTTATAAAAATGTATTTGACCTAATGATAACTAAAGCCCAAGGTTTAGTGACATGTGGTGGAGACTTCAATCTAAGACTGAATCCATACTGGGATGCATCAGGTAATTCTCCACATCAAAATAACACTCAAAGTAGAAAGACTAGGATGCTACTAAATGAAATGGGAATCTGTGACGTGTGGAGGGAATTCAACCACAGCATAAAAGATTATACATTTTACTCAACACCACATTCATCATATTCAATGATTGACTATTTTTTATGTTTAATAGAGACATTGGAAGAGTAAAAACATGTAAAATAGGACTGATGGATCTCTCTGACCACAGTCCGATCTATATGGACTTAAATATCCAAAAATACACAAATAATACATTTTCTTGGAGGTTAAATTCAAATGTGCTGAAAGGACCACTGAAAGATGAATTGGAATCAGATATTCTCAGATATTTGGAAGAAAATGATAATGGGGAAGTATCCCCTTTAATACTGTGGGACGCATGCAAAGCTGTAATAAGGGGAAAGATTATTGCAAAACTGGTACTCCAAAAGAAATTGAGACAAGAAAAACTAATCACATTAGAGTCAGAACTTAAGAAACTAAAAAAAGAGCACAAAGACAACACCCATTCTAATGACTCGCTCAAAATTAAGGAAATAAAAAACCAAATAAACGAGATCTACACAGCAGAAATCCAGAAGAAACTTACATTTCTGAAACAAAAATATTATGAAACAGGTAGCAAATCGGAAAAAATTACTAGTCTATAAATTGAGGAAAAAACAAACGGAGAGAGCAGTCTACAAAATCAGAGACTCAGTATCAAAGGAAATAAAAAATAATAGAATTCAGGAAATTCATAAAAGCTTTGAGAATTACTACAAGAACTTGTACTCCCTCAAAAAACACAAAGACACATCCGAAGCCTTCCTAAATACATTAAATCTTCCCCAACTTACTGAGTCACAAAATAAAAAAATACTATTGGCAGAAATACAACCTATAGAATTAGAAAAAACAAATATGAAACTTAAAGCTAACAAATCCCCAGGAGCAGATGGTTATACAGCAGAGTGGTACAAAACTTTTAAACAGCAACTATCTCCTCTCCTCCTGAAAACATTTAACTATGTCCTGCACACAGGGGAAATTCCCCCCTCCTGGAGAGAAGGGGTCATTGCAGTCATACCTAAACCTGAAAAGGATAAATTACACTGCTCCAACTACAGACCAATCAGTGTGTTAAATCAGGACTATAAACTTTTTACCGCTATCCTTGCCAAAAGGTTAGAAAATATACTGACAGACTTAATTCATTTAGACCAAACAGGTTTTATAAGACAAAGACAGACACAAGATAACATTAGACGCACTTTACACATAATTCATCACATAAAAAAAATATAATTTAAATGCAGCCATACTGCGATTAGATGCTAAAAAAGCATTTGATTCGGTTGACTGGTCTTTCATATATAGAATCTTGTCCAGTTTCAATTTTCATAACAGCTTCATTAGAACTATCCATGCATTATATAAAAAACCAACAGCTAAAATAAGGATTAACGGTAAATTATCATCATCTTTTGAACTGGAGAGAGGATGTTGTCAGGGTTTCCCCTTGTCTCCACTGCTCTTTGCAATCTTCATAGAACCTCTGAGCCAATGGATAGGACAGAATCAAAAAATTCAAGGTATTACACTTGGTCAGAACGAACATAAAATAGCACTCTTCGCTGATGACATTTTAATATACCTGGGGCAGCCGGACACCTCTTGCTTCACATCCGAAGCCTTCCTAAATACATTAAATCTTCCCCAACTTACTGAGTCACAAAATAAAAAAATACTATTGGCAGAAATACAACCTATAGAATTAGAAAAAACAAATATGAAACTTAAAGCTAACAAATCCCCAGGAGCAGATGGTTATACAGCAGAGTGGTACAAAACTTTTAAACAGCAACTATCTCCTCTCCTCCTGAAAACATTTAACTATGTCCTGCACACAGGGGAAATTCCCCCCTCCTGGAGAGAAGGGGTCATTGCAGTCATACCTAAACCTGAAAAGGATAAATTACACTGCTCCAACTACAGACCAATCAGTGTGTTAAATCAGGACTATAAACTTTTTACCGCTATCCTTGCCAAAAGGTTAGAAAATATACTGACAGACTTAATTCATTTAGACCAAACAGGTTTTATAAGACAAAGACAGACACAAGATAACATTAGACGCACTTTACACATAATTCATCACATAAAAAAAATATAATTTAAATGCAGCCATACTGCGATTAGATGCTAAAAAAGCATTTGATTCGGTTGACTGGTCTTTCATATATAGAATCTTGTCCAGTTTCAATTTTCATAACAGCTTCATTAGAACTATCCATGCATTATATAAAAAACCAACAGCTAAAATAAGGATTAACGGTAAATTATCATCATCTTTTGAACTGGAGAGAGGATGTTGTCAGGGTTTCCCCTTGTCTCCACTGCTCTTTGCAATCTTCATAGAACCTCTGAGCCAATGGATAGGACAGAATCAAAAAATTCAAGGTATTACACTTGGTCAGAACGAACATAAAATAGCACTCTTCGCTGATGACATTTTAATATACCTGGGGCAGCCGGACACCTCTTTTCCAGAACTAATCTCAGTTTTTTCAGAGTATGGAGAGTTATCGTGGTATGAATTGAACACGCATAAAACCCAAATTTTAACCCAAATCAGTATTTACTAAGGAAATTCAAAACTAACTGGGAGATGGAATCTATGAAATATCTGGGGGTCAATATCCCGAAACAACTCAACAAAATTATAACACTAAACTATGATCCACTGATGGCAAAAATAAAAGCTGATCTAGCAAGATGGAATACGATACCATTCTTGGGTACTGCACAAAGAATTGAAGCAGTCAAAATGAATATACTTCCAGGTCTTTTATACCTTTTCCAAACAAAACCGGTAGAACCTCCCAAAAAAAACATGGCAAGAACTGGGCAGAAGGATCTCAAGATTCATATGGCAGGGCAAGAGACCAAGAATCAGGTATAGAACCCTTGTGGAGACACTCAGCTCTCTTCTCTTGGTTTTTTCTGCTGCACTACTGATATGTAGATGTGCTTTGGTGTAACCCCCACAGACAGACTGGTCAAACACAGCGCTCGGCTAGAGCAAATAACAGAACAGTGAAATGTGTATTAATGTCTACAGGCAGACTCGTTTCGTCTGGCTCACTTCTGTGATGTTAATGTTGCCTTCCATGCATTGTGCTCATGCGTCCTGTCCTCACTGTGACCTAGGGACTGAGATCAATATGTCTCTCAAATGCAAATGTCTTATGCCTGTTCTGTTATCTCTTTGATCATACTAGCTGCTGGGGTATGCCCTTGATGTATTGTTGTAGTCGAGTATATATGCTGCAACTCTGTAACGCAAACTCTCTCTTTCTCTCACTCTGGTTCTGCATCTGCTGCGAGACACACACACTGTCTCCTCTTTGAGAGCCTGAGGAATTCGGCTTCAGCCTGCTCACACTATGGGCTGGAGCCGAGTTCTGATGAAGGTGGGTGATAATAAAGCTACTTAAAAATCCAACTCTCCTTTAAACCTACAGCATTCGCTGCTTATATTTTTTATCATCCTCTTCACCCTACAGCTAAACAAAGTCAAAGGTGGGCTCGCACTGCCAAATATCAGGGACTATTTTAAAGCCGCGCAAATTAAAACTTTAGTAGAGATATGTAACCCATTCTACACTGCACAATGGAAGGAGATAGAATGCCAAATAACAAGTGGCATTCACCTACAGGTGATAATAGGGAATAATGCCTTATCTAAACATTTGAATAACACTAACCCGTGGATAGAGACCCCGCTAAAAATTTGGTTTAAGATAGTCAGAGAGAATCAAACTAAAGAACACTATCGATTATTGCAATGGATTTCCTATGATCAGGATTTTACTCCTAATAAAACAGACACTAGATTTAAAAAGTGGAAAGAGAACGGAGTGATAAAATAGTACAGTTTTTTTAAAGGGCAAAATTTAAAAAGTTTTGAAGATTTGAAAAAACAAGGTTTAATAAATCAAGACCTTTACAGGTTCTTTCAGCTTAGACACCACATAAACAAAATACTTAAAAAGGAGGATTTGGAAAGGGCCCAGTCAGGTGTTCTGAAGGTCTTCTTAATGGCATATAAAGGGATCCCAGGGATCACATACATTTCTAAAATATACCATGGTCTTCAAGATTAAGGGCGGCGCGGTGGTGGAGTGGTTAGCACTGTGGCAGCACAACAACTCACCCTTGGCCGGGGGATCCTGGGTTCAATCCCAGCCCCCGACCAACAGTGATCTGTGTGCAGTTTGCATGTTCTCCCCGTGTCTGCGTGGGTTTACTTCGGGATTTCTCCGGTTTCCTCCCACATGCCAAAAACATGCAAGTTAGGTTAATTGGCAACAAACTGGGGATTCTAAATTGTCCTTAGGTATGACTGTGAGAGTGAATGGTTGTCTGTCTCTCTGTGTTGGCCCTGCGATGGACTAATGATCTGTCCAGGGTGTACCCTGCCTCTCGCCCAAAGATGCTGGGATAGGCTCCAGCCCCCCCGCGACCCGAAAAGGATTAAGCGGAAGAAGATGAATGAACACATCATATATAAAACAGAAATGGGAAAAAGAGGGGAATTTCACTTTACAATTGGAAATATGGGAAAAACTAAACAAACAACAATGGAAAAGTACCTCATCCCTGCTGTGGAGAGAATTTCGATGGAAAAATTTGGTAAGATTTTTCAGAACACCTGCACAAAACAAATTTACTCGTAAAGGGTTGAATTGCTGGCGCTTGTGTGGTGAAAAGACTGCAAATCATTTTCATGTGTTTTGGTCATGCCCGGTTATCCACCAATATTGGACTAATGTACAGACAATATTGGCGAAAATATTCAAAGTAACAGTTCCCTTTTCTTTTGTAACTTTGTATTTGGGTTTACTACTGGAATCACTGGAAAGATGAGGAGAAAAATATTTATTCAATGTTTTAATATTGGCAAGTAAAAAAACACTAACAAAAAAATGGATGTCGAGAGACTGTCCTGCACCTGAAGATTGGATTAACGTGATTCAGAACATTTATTTGATGGAAAAGTTGACATTTGCACTGAGACAGGACATGAATGGGTTCTTGAACTTTTGGCAGCCCTGGAACGCATATGTGTCTTCCATCAGATCTAATCTTTGACAAACACCATTTCAATAATGGCACCTCTCTTTGTTCCAATGCTACTCAGATGTTCTTTTATTTTTCTTCTTTTCTCTTTTGTTTTATGTTTTTTTTTTAAATTTTCTTTCCTTTCACTTAAAAACGGGTGTTGAAATATTTTTTTTTCAATCTTGTCAAAAAACAAAAAAAAGGAATATGTGATGAAAATATAAACAATGCAATGCTGTAATGACATGTATACCCTTTACAAAAACTTAAATAAAAAAAAAAGAAAATTAACCAATGAAAATCAGACAATGCTTTTGAATTGTGGTTCAAAAGAATTATTTTAAAAAACAAACTCATGAAACAGGCCTGGACAAAAATGATTGTACCCTTAACTTAATATTTTGTTGCACAACCTTTTGAGGCAATCACTGCAATCAAACAATTTCTGTAACTGTCAATGAGACTTCTGCACCTCTCAGCAGGTATTTTGGCCCACTCCTCATGAGCAAACTGCTCCAGTTGTCTCATGTTTGAAGGGTGCCTTCTCCAGAAGGCATGTTTCAGCTCCTTCCACAGATGTTCAATAGGATTTAGATCAGGGCTCATAGAAGGCCACTTTAGAATAGTCCAATGTTTCGCTCTTAGCCATTCTTGGGTGTTTTCAGCTGTGTGTTTTGGGTCATTATCCTGTTGCAAGACCCATGACCTGCGACTGAGATCAAGCTGTCTGACACTGGGCAGCACATTTCTCTCTAGAATACCTTGATAGTCTTGAAATTTCGTTGTACCCTGCACAGATTCAAGACACCCTGTGCCAGATGCAGCAAAGCAGCCCCAGAACATAACAGAACCTCCTCCATCTTTCACAGTAGGGACAGTGTTCTTTTCTTGGTATGCTTCATTTTTGCATCTAACTAACTAACTAACTAACCTGCACTTATATAGCGCTTTCATCTGTGAACATAGAGCTGATGTGCCTTTCCAAAAAGTTCCAGTTTTGTCTCGTCTGTCCATAGGACATTCTCCCAGAAGCTTTGTGGCTTGTCAACATGTAGTTTGGCAAATTCCAGTATGGCTTTTTTATGATTTGTTTTCAACAGTGGTGTCCTCCTTGGTCGTCTCCCATGAAGTCCACTTTGACTCAAACAATGACGGATGGTGCGATCTGACACTGATGTACCTTGACCTTGGAGTTCACCATGAATGTGTTTAGAGGTTGTTCTGGGCTCTTTTGTTACCATTTGTATTATCTGTCTCCTCCTGCGGCCACGTCCAGGGAGGTTGGCTACAGTCCCGTGGATCTTTAATTTCTGAATAATATCTGCAACTGTAGTCACAGGAACATCAAGCTGCTTGGAGATGGTCTTATAGCATTTACCTTTAACATGCTTGTCTATAATTTTCTTTCTAATCCCCTGAGACAACTCTCTCCTTTGCTTCCTCTGGTCCATGTTTAGTGTGGTACACACCATGTCACCAAACAGCACAGTGACTACCTGTCACTCTTTAAATAGGCCGACTGACTAATTACAAGTTTGTAGATACCTGTGATGTTAATTAGAGGACACATCTTGGTCACATTATTTTCAGTCTTTTCTAGGGGTACCATCATTTTTGTCCAGGCCTGTTTCATGAGTTTGTTTTTTAAAGTAATTCTGTTGAACCACAATTCAAAAGCATTGTCTGATTTTCATTGGTTAATTTTCATAGAATTTTTATTTATTACCACTTTTGTCAGATTCAAGTTATTTCTGTGACCATTGTGGGTTTTTCTTTCATTAACAGAGGGGTACCAACAATTTTCAGAATCAGAATCAGAATCAGAATCAGGTTTATTGCCATTGTTCATGTAGTACACAAACTAGGAATTTGTCTCGGTACAATGCTGCAACATTAAACATGATAAGATAAGAGAAATAAACTATACATGTAATAAAGTGTAGGATAAGATTAAGTGATACTGGTCAACAGTTAAAATATATATTAGCCAGCAGCAGATACTGTGGAGAACTATATAGTGCAGTCGGTAATGCAGGAAGAAAACAGTGATGATTGACATGAGTCTGGTTGAGCTGCTGTACATGGTGCACGAGAGTCACTTAGTGTTCAGCAGTCTAATGGCAGAGGGGAAGAAGCTGTTCATGTGACGGGAGGTTTTAGTCTGGATGGACCGAAGTCTTCTACCAGAGGGGAGGGGGGCAAACAGTACGTGACCAGGGTGTGAGGGATCAGCTATGATCCGGCCAGCACGCCTCCGGGTCCTGGAGATGTACAGATCCTGGAGAGATGGGAGCTTGCAGCCGATCACCTTCTCAGCAGTGCGCACGACGCGCTGCAGCCTTAGTCTGTCCCTGGCAGTGGCTCCTGCGTACCACACGGTTATGGAGGTGGTGAGGATGGACTCGATGATGGCTGTGTAGAACTGCACTAACATCTTGGTGGGTAGCTTGAGCTTCCTCAGCTGCCGCAGGAAGAACATCCTCTGCTGGGCTTTTTTGATGAGTGAGCTGATGGTCAGCTCCCATTTGAGGTCCCTGGTGATGGTAGTGCCTAGGAAGCGGAAGGAATCAGCAGTGGTGATGGGAGAGCCTGAGAGGGTGAGGGGGGGCAGAGGAGTAGTGACTTTCCTGAAGTCTACAATCATCTCCACTGTCTTCAGAGCGTTCAGCTGCAGGTTGTTATTGCTGCACCAGGACGCCAGCTGGGCCACCTCTCTCCTGTAGGCGGACTCGTCGCCGTTGGAGATGAGCCCGATGAGGGTGGTGTCGTCCGCAAACTTGATCAACTTGACAGACTGGTGGCTGGAGGTGCAGGAGTTGGTGTAAAGGGAGAAGAGTAGGGGGGAAAGTACACAGCCCTGGGGTGATCCGGTGCTGATGCTAGTATAGTCTGAGACAGTCTTTCCCAGCCGCACATGCTGCCTCCGGTCCGTCAGGAAGTCGATGATCCACCTGCAGAGGGAGTCAGGCACGTTGAGCAGGGACAGCTTGTCCCGGAGCAGAGTGGGGCGGATGGTGCTGAATGCGGAGCTGAAGTCCACAAACAGGATCCTGGCGTAGGTTCCCGGGGAGTCCAGGTGCTGCAGGATGGAGTGGAGGGCCAGGTTGACTGCATCGTCTACAGACCTGTTGGCTCGGTAGGCAAACTGCAGCGGGTCCAGGAGAGGGGTGGTGATGGACTTGAGGTGGGACAGGACCAGGCGCTCAAAGGACTTCATGACTACAGAGGTGAGCGCTACAGGTCTGTAGTCATTAAGTCCAGTGATCCGTGGCTTCTTGGGGACAGGGATGATGGTGGAGGATTTGAGGCAGGATGGCACGTGGCATAACTTAAGGGAGGTGTTAAAAATGTCTGTGAATACAGGAGCCAGCTGTTTCGCACAGAGTCTCAGGGTGGAGGGAGACACGCCGTCTGGGCCGGGGGCCTTGCGCGGGTTCAGTCTGGAGAACTGTTTGAGCACATCCTGCTCACTGATGATAAGGGGAGGGGGGGAGGAGGGGGGGGGGTGCCTTAAATGAAGTAGGGAATGTGGAGGCTGTGGAGCTGGAGGGAGGGGGGGAGTTGGACACAGATGACGAGGTGTCAAAACGGGCAAAGTGTTGGGACAGTCTCTGACAAAGGGCTTTGTCATCCTGACCTTTAGGAGCCTGAGGCCGATAGTTGGTGATCTGCCTCAGTCCTCTCCACACGGAAGCCGAATCATTAGCAGTGAACTGCTGCTGGAGTCTCTCTGAGTACACAGATTTAGCCCTCTTCAGCTCTCTGTTAAACCGGTATTTAACCTCCCTGTAGCAGTCCCTGTCTCCACTTTTCAGCGCTGCTTCCTTCTCCTTCCTGATCTGTCTGAGCTTAGCTGTGAACCAGGGTTTGTCATTAGAGTAACTCACCCTGGTGCGTGATGGAAGAATGTTCTCTTCACAAAAGTGGATATATGAGTTCACAGTGTCCGTGTACTCATCCAGATCATGCGTGGCTCCTTTAAGCATGCCCCAGTCAGATATTTCCATGCACGTTTCCAGCTTCTCCTCAGCATCACTGGTCCGTATCTTCGTAGTGCTCACAACAGGTTTAGTGAGCTTCAATCTCTGTCTGTATGTGGGAATGAGGTGAACCATCACGTGATCAGATAATCCCAGCGCAGCTCGAGGGACAGCGCGATATGCGTCTTTCACTGTGGTGTAACAGTGATCCAGTGTGTTTAATCCTCTGGTGGGGCATTTAATAAACTGTTTGTAGCGGGGGAGATCGTGGCTCAGATTGCACTGATTAAAGTCGCCAGCCACAATAATCAGCGAGTCTGGAAAACTCCGCTCTGTGTGTTGAATGTGATCCGCGAGCACGCGCTGAGCTTCGCGCGTGTCCGCGTCGGGAGGGGCGTACACAGCGATCATTATGAAAGAAGCAAACTCCCGCGGGGAATAGAAGGGCTTGCAATTGATAACAAGAAATTCCAAGGCAGGAGAACAGTGTTTGGAAATTACCGTTACATCAGAGCACCAGCTACAGTTGATGTAGAAGCAGACACCGCCTCCTGTGGTCTTGCCGGAAAGCTCTGTGTCACGATCAGCACGGAAGAGCTGGAAGCCGTCGAGGCGCAGCGCGCTGTCCGGTATATTTTCCCGGAGCCAGGTCTCAGTAAAGCAGAGGACAGCTGAGGAGGCGAGGTCCTTAAAACGCATCAGCAGTCTCAGTTCATCCACCTTGTTAGAGAGAGAGTTGGTATTGGACAGAAATATGCCAGGCAGCGCCGTTCGCGAGCCTCTCCTGCGAAGTCGTACGAGAGCGCCCGCTCGTCTTCCTCTCTTCCGCCGTCTCACTTTCCGAGCCAAACAATAAACCAGATCGGCGGCAGGGGCTAGAAAAACTGGGAGGAGGTCCGTGGGGGTCAAAGTCCTGATATTTAAAAGTTCTTTTTGTCCACGGCTGTAGCTTTCCTTCAGGAGACCCATTTGCATAATAGAGACCAATTCAGACTCAGATGCCCTTGGGTTGGGGATGTGTTTCATTCAAATTTTGATTCAAAGGCTAGAGGGGTTGCAATTTTGATCAATAAGAGAGTTCATTTTTCCCCTCTAAGACAATAGCTGACAAAAATGGAAGATACTTAATTGTTACAGGTATGCTGCACCATAACCCTGTATTGTTGGTAAATGTTTATGCACCCAATTTTGATGTACCAAATATTACCGATTGGTTATTTAGTACCCTCCCATTCTTGAACACCCACCTTCTGATATTGGGTGGCGATCTGAATTGTGTTATTAATCCTTCTCTAGACCATTCCAACCCCCACACTTTGACCCAATCCTCCATGTCCAAGTCAATTTCTGACTTAATGTTCAAAAGTGGATTTGTTGATCCCTGGAGGTTCTGTAATCCTCAAGCTAAGGAGTTTTCTTTTTTCACAAGTACATCAAACATATTCTCGCATTGATAACTTTTTTGTTGACAGCCCTCTTCTTTCTAAGGTAACCTCTTCCAAATACCACCCAATTGTTGTTTCAGATCACGCCCCCCTAACTTTATACATAAGACTTCTTGAACAGCCTCGTTTTTCTTCACCTTGGAGGTTTAATTCACAGTTGTTATCTGATGACACATTTAATGCCTTTATATCTTCCTCAATGGACGATTTCATGGCCCTTAACAAATCAGACTCCATCAGTTTTTTGTTATTATGGGAGTCACTCAAAGCATATTTGCGTGGACAAATCATTTCTTATTCAGTGTATACTAGTAAAATTCACAAGGCAAAAGTGCAGGAGCTCACATCAAAAATTTCAGATATAGACAAATTAAATTCAGTTAACCCAAGCCTGACCTTGTTGAAGTGTCGGCTCAATTTACAGTCGGAGCTTGAGCTGATAACAACAGCAGATGCTGAACGTCTTTTACTATGCTCCCATGCCAATTATTATGAATATGGCGATAAATCGAGCAGGTTGTTGGCTCATCAATTAAAAAGACAAGCCACACTCGACTGATCCCCAGAATTAGAGACTCTACCGGTTCAGTCACTTCTGATTCAAATACTATCAATACAGTTTTTAAGTCCTTTTACTCCTCTCTTTATGAATCTGAATCTCCACCCGAAACAGCAGAAATGACTTCCTTTTTCAAAAATCTCAGTGTACCTACTGTTGACCCGGATGTGGCTAGTGAGCTTGATGCTCCCTTTAGTTTGCAAGAAATTACAGCAGCCATTAAAGCAAGGCAAAGCAATAAGACCCCTGGCCCCGATGGATTTGGTGTTGAGTTTTTTAAAAAAAAATACACAGATAAACTTTCCCCTCTACTCATTTCAGAGTATGAGTCCCTTGAAAGAGGTTCATTGCCTCCAACCTTGACCCAGGCCTCCATAACCCTTCTTTTGAAGCGGGACAAGGACCCTGAATTATGCACCTCTTACAGACCTTTGTCCCTATTGAACTTTGATGCCAAAATTTTAGCTAAAGTATTAGCAATTCGTCTTGAAAAGATTCTTCCTAATATCATATCAAAAAAACAAAATGGGTTTATCAAAGGCCGCCAGCTCTTTTAAAATGTTTGCACACTTTTGAATGTAATTTTTTCCAAAAATCCCTCTTTGGTCCCTAAGGTTGTTATCTCAATCAATGCCGAAAAAGCATTTGACTGAGATGAATGGATTATCTTTTTACTACACTCCATAAATTTGGATTTGGTGACAAATTCATATCATGGATTAGACTTCTTTACACTTTCCCCCAGACTAGCATTTATACTAACGACACTAATTCCACTTATTTTACATTATCGCGTGGCACTAGACAAGGGTGTCCTCTTTCTCCTTTCCTTTTTGCCTTAGCCACTGAACCACTGTCAATTGCTCTGAAATCTCTTCCACTCTTTCATGGTGTCTCTCGATCTGGTATTGAACTGAAATTGTCCCTTTATGCATATGACCTGCTCCTGTATGTGTCACGCCGCGCCGCTCATCAGCGGCACCACCTGCACACACACCTGCACATCATCAGCGGCGAGGGATTTAAGCCGCCTCGCCCTGGGCTTCGGCCCGAAGCCGTCAGACTTCCCTACGCATCGCTGTGAGTTTCCCTTTCATTCTCAGCTGAACATTCCGGTAAGAAGATCTTACCTTTTTTCTCCTCCAAGTCTGCTCCCCTGTGCACAGGTGGATTTCCCAGCGGCGGACTACTCCTCTCCATCGCCTGTTCCTCGCTGCTGCACCGGGCCTTCCAGGTGGCTGTCTTCCGGACCTCGTCCCTTGTTGTGCCAGTCATCCGTCCTGTCCAAGTAAGCTCCTCTCTCGCTTATTTATCTCCTGTGTTGGTGTGTGCCCGTCACCCTTCTCCCTGTGCTTTTCCCATAGGGTTGTCCGGCTGTACGGTCTCCTGCCTCTGTGCCCGAAGCAGACGCCGCCACCAACACATTCACATCCCGCAGACACACATTCATACACTCCTGTTGTTAATAAAGCTATTTGAGCTACTCTGAGCCTGTGTGTGTGCGTCTCCTGAGCTGTGCGTTATGTCAGTACGGCTTCAGCAGAGCGGCTCGGCAGACGGCGGGCTCGCACACCGGCTTACCACTCTCGAGGCTCGAGTGGACCAAGTAGCTTTTCAGCAACAGGTGATTTTTAATCAGTTGATTATTATAAATAACCGATTGGACCGCTTGGACCCCCAACAGCCGTTCCCCCCGGCTCGTCAGGGTGGCGCGGCTCCTGCTGCTCCAGCGGCCGTCCAGCAGGCTCCAGATGCACCGGCTCGGCTCACGCCCATTCCAACCCCCGCCCGCTTTAGCGGTAAGCTCGGCGGAGCTCGGGGGTTCATAATGCAGTGTGAGTCCGTTTTCCACCGTGTGCCCGGAGACTTTCCCTCAGATCATAGCCGAATTGGTTATATCAGGAATCTCCTAGAGGGGCGAGCATTAACTTGGACCTACGCCGTTATGGCGAGGCCCAGTTATGCCACCCTCACGTATGACCAATTCGTGAGACGCTTCCTGGAGGTCTTTGACCACTCTCTTACCGAGATGGTCCAGGTCGATCGGCTTCTCAGCCTCCAGCAGGGAGGCCGGTTGGCAGCGGACTATGCGGTCGACTTCCGGGTAGCGGCGGAGGAATTGGGCTGGGAGGAACGCTCCCTCTGTGGCCTTTTCCTCCGCAGTCTCAACGATGATCTGAGGGATGAACTGGCTGGGCGGGATATCCCGGAGACTCTAGCGGAGCTAACTTCCCTAGCAATCAGTTTGGATAACAGGCTGCGCAAGCGCTCCTCGGGGCGGAAGTCGTCTTCTTCTCGCCCTCGTGGAGTCTCGCCGCGCCTGTTCCAAGCTCGCCCCCTGGCGACGCCGCCACCATCGTGCCCCGAGGAGTCGGAGCCAATGGTGACGGGTTGGACAAAGCTTTCCCCGGCGGAGAGACAACGCTGCCGTGAGTTGGATCTCTGCATGTATTGCGGAGATGACCAACACACGGTGAAGCTTTGCCCACGGAAAGCCAGTCGGCGGGGTCCGCGAGTCACTGTAGGGGGCCTCGCGGATGTCAATCGGTTAAGTCCCCTCACACAATTGAAACTGCCCATCCGTTTTTGTCACAACTCCACTGGGCATCTCACCCACGCACTGGTGGATTCGGGCGCGGAGGGCAGTTTTATTTCACAAAGCCTGGCAACCTGATTGGGCATCCACTGTCAGGCACTAAGGAACCCTATCTCCCTGGTCAACCTCTCTCGTGCCTCCCTGGGGAGAGTAACACACCAGACCATCCCTGTCCCAGTTATTATCTCTGGAAACCACCGGGAGGAGATAACCTTTTATGTCCTGCCCAACTCTGTGTCGCCCGTCATCCTGGGGTATCCCTGGCTGCGCCTCCACAACCCCGTTTTGGATTGGAAGTCCGCCGGGGTGTCGGCATGGAGCACGTTCTGCATGAGCACCTGTCTACAGTCTGCTGCCTGCTCTCCGTCCGCTTCTCCTTCACCTACGGACGCTGCGCCCCCGGACCTGTCCCTGGTGCCATTGGAATTTCACGACCTGGGTATGGTATTCAGCAAGTCCAAGGCGATGTCTCTCCCTCCTCATAGGCCCTATGACTGTGCAATCAACCTCCGCCAGGGGGCACCCTTACCCTCTGGGTGACTCTACAGTCTGTCGGCGCCGGAGAAGGAGACCATGAACTCTTACCTCAAGGAGTCGCTGAGTGCTGGGATAATCCGCCCATCGTCATCTCCTGTGGAGGCAGGATTCTTCTTCGTCGGTAAGAAGGACGGATCCCTCCATCCTTGCATTGACTATCGTGCCCTTAACGACATTACGGAGAAGGATCGCTACACCCTGCCCCTCATGGACACCGCTTTCCACTCCCTCCAGGGGGCGACTTGGTTCACCAAGCTGGATCTACGCAGCGCATACCACCTCGTCCGGATCCGGGAGGGAGATGAGTGGAAGACAGCCTTCCGTACCCCGAACGGCCACTTCGAATACCTGGTGATGCCGTTCGGGTTGACCAACGCTCCAGCCGTCTTTCAGCGCCTCATCAATGACGTCCTCCGGGATTTCATTGGCCTTTTTGTGTTCGTCTACCTGGATGACATTCTTATCTTCTCCAAGTCCAGGGACGAGCACCAGGTCCACGTGAGGCGGGTCCTCCAAAGACTGCTGGAAAACCGGTTGTACGTGAAGGCCGAGAAATGCGAGTTTTACGCGAAGACAACATCCTTCCTCGGGTTCATCATCTCCCACGACCAGGTGCTTCCGGACCCAGAGAAGGTGAAGGCGGTGGTGGAATGGCCCACACCTGCATCAAGAAAGCAGGTGCAGCAGTTCGTTGGGTTTCCGAACTTCTACCGCCGCTTCGTCCCAAATTTTGGCACCATCGTCGGCCCGCTGACCCGCCTCACGTCCCCTAAGGTCCCGTTCCGGTGGACCGAAGAGGCCGCGGTTGCCTTTCAGGCGCTGAAGGCGGAGTTCTCCTCCTCCCGGGTCCTTAGCCAAGTCAACCCTGCGCTGCAGTGCATCGTGGAAGTGGACGCTTTGGACACAGGAGTGGGGGCGGTGCTATCCCAGCGGTCGCCAGATGATGGAGTCAAACGGCCCTGCGCCTTCTTCTCCCGGCGCTTGTCCCCGGCGGAGCGGAATTACGACGCAGGGGACAGAGAGCTCCTTGCCATCAAGCTCGCGCTACAGGAGTGACGTCACTGGCTAGAGGGGGCGGACCTACCGTTCGTGGTCCTGACGGACCACAAGAACTTGGAGTACCTTAGATCTGCCAAGCGCCTGAATGCCCGCCAGGCGAGCTGGTCCTTGTTCTTTGCCAGGTTCCAATTTAACATCACCTTCAGGCCTGGCTCCAAGAACGGCCTGCCCAACGCCCTCTCTAGGCAATTCGCCCCTGAGGAGTCGGAGGACACGGTCCACACCATCCTACCCAGGTCGTGCGTCGTGGGAGCCGTCACCTGGGACATTGAGAGCAAGATCCGGAAGGCGCAGGAAGTGGAACCTGACCCTGGCGGCGGACCGGAGGGGAGGCTGTTCGTGCCATCCACGGTTCGGGGGGAGGTCATCCACTGGTTGCACACATCCAAGCTCACCTGTCACCCTGGCTTCTCCCAGATGATTGACCTCCTCCAGCGGTCCTTCTGGTGGCCGGGCCTGCGGAGGGACGCTGCCCGCTACGCCCGGGCCTGTCCAGTGTGTGCCACCAACAAGTTGGGTAATGCCCCTCCAGCGGGTTTGCTCCAGCCTCTGCCCATCCCTGGCAGGCCCTGGTCGCATATCGCCCTGGATTTCGTCACCGGACTCCCAGTCTCTAACACCTACGACACCGTCCTGACCATCGTGGACCGCTTCTCCAAGGCGGCACACTTCGTCCCCCTACGAGGTCTTCCTACTTCCCTGGAGACGGCGGACCTCCTAATCCAGCACGTGGTCAGGCTGCATGGGATTCCGGTGGACCGGGGGCCCCAATTTGCTTCAGAAGTTTGGAGGTCATTTTGCAACGCCCTAGGAGCCAAGGTGAGCCTCTCCTCCGGCCATCACCCCCAAACCAACGGGCAGTGTGAGCGGACCAACCAGGAGCTGGAGGCTGCGCTCCGCTGCGTGACGGCGTCCAAACCAACGTCCTGGAGTAACCACCTCACCTGGGTTGAATATGCCCACAACACCGCTCGCTCTTTTGCTACAGGGATGTCTCCCTTTAAGGCGTCCCTGGGTTACGACCCCCCGCTGTTCCCGGCGCAGGAGAGTGAGGTAACTGTCCCCTCAGTACGGGCGCATCTCAGGCAGTTCTGCTCCATCTGGGCGTCAGCACGCAATGCGCTTTTACGCACGGCGGAGCGCAAGAGAGCCGTGGCAGACCGGCACAGAAGACCTGCCCCGGTGTACAGAGTTGGTCAGCAAGTCTACGTGTCGACCCAGGACGTGATTTTAAAGGGTGAGAGGAGGAAGCTGGCACAGCGCTTTATGGGCCCATACCCCATCACCAGGATCATCAACCCGGTGGCTGTGCGTGTAGCTATCCCCCCCTCCCTCCGCATCCACCCCACCTTCCACGTGTCCAAGGTGAAGCTGGCAGTCTCCGACCCCCTTTGCCCTCTTCCTGCTGCACAACCCGTGCCCCGGATGATTGATGGCCATCCGGCCTGGCCCGTCTCCTCCATCCTGGACTCCCGGCGCCGGGGTCGTGGGTTGCAGTACTTGGTGGACTGGGAGGGCTATGGGCCTGAACATCGGCAGTGGGTACCCTCATCGTTTGTGTTAGACCCATCGCTCATCGCTGATTTCCACCGAGCGCACCCAGAGAAGCCATCGCCAGGAGGCGCTGCTAGAGGGGGGAGTACTGTCACACCGCACCGCTCATCAGCGGCGCCACCTGCACGCACACCTGCACATCATCAGCGGCGAGGGATTTAAGCCGCCTCGCCCTGGGCTTCGGCCTGAAGCCGTCAGACTTCCCTATGCATCGCTGTGAGTTTCCCTTTCATTCTCAGCTGAACATTCCGGTAAGAAGATCTTACCTTTTTTCTCCTCCAAGTCTGCTCCCCTGTGCACAGGTGGATTTCCCGGCGGCGGACTACTCCTCTCCA
The DNA here is from genome assembly GCA_020510985.1 of Pholidichthys leucotaenia. NCBI lineage: Eukaryota > Metazoa > Chordata > Actinopteri > Cichliformes > Pholidichthyidae > Pholidichthys > Pholidichthys leucotaenia. Next base: position 157,307,229 of record CM035847.1, on the reverse strand, counting down.
TCGCCTGTTCCTCGCTGCTGCACCGGGCCTTCCAGGTGGCTGTCTTCCGGACCTCGTCCCTTGTTGTGCCAGTCATCCGTCCTGTCCAAGTAAGCTCCTCTCTCGCTTATTTATCTCCTGTGTTGGTGTGTGCCCGTCGCCCTTCTCCCTGTGCTTTTCCCATAGGGTTGTCCGGCTGTACGGTCTCCTGCCTCTGTGCCCGAAGCAGACGCCGCCACCAACACATTCACATCCCGCAGACACACATTCATACACTCCTGTTGTTAATAAAGCTATTTGAGCTACTCTGAGCCTGTGTGTGTGCGTCTCCTGAGCCGTGCGTTATGTCAGTATGTATCAGATCCATTGACTAGTATTACACCAACATTTTCCCTCTTAAAGCAGTTTGGCTCTTTCTCTGGCTATAAAGTCAATCTTTCTAAGAGTGAATGCTATCCCATAAATTCCTCTGCTCTGTTACTTAAACAATCTGACATACCTTTTAAACTTAGCTTGTCGGGGTTTAGATTTCTGGGGATCAACGTGACACTCACTCCAACCTCTCTTTTTGCTGCTAATTTTTCTCCACTGATGAGTCAGGTCAAGGCAAACTTGCAGAGGTGGAATTCTCTACCACTGTCTTTGTTAGGTAGAATTAATGCAGTGAAAATGACCTTATTGCCTAAATTTCTATTTTTGTTTCAGTGTATTCCTTTGTTTTTACCTAAAAAGTTTTTTAAATCACTTGATCAAATTGTTACAAACTTTTGTGGGGTGGTAAAACTCCTAGAGTTTAATATTCACTTTTGCAAAAGCTTAAACTCGATGGTGGTCTTGCATTACCTAATTTTCTGTTTTATTATTGGTCAGCGCATATTCACAAATTGATCCATTGGTTTCACTGTCCGGGGTTATTATGGTGAAGGCTGGAGGCTCAGTCACTTTCTTCTTCTTCCCTATTGGCTCTAGTCTCCGCCTCCCTACCTTTGAATCCATCCAACTTTACAAGTAACCCCGTGGTGCTCTCCACCCTTAAGATTTGGGTTCAATTTAGATGCCATTTTAAATTTTTGTCACCATCAACTCTTACACCTGTAACACAAAATAATCTGTTTCCTACATCCCTTATTGATACCACTTTCATGATTTGGCAGAGTTGTGGCCTTAAGCATTTCAGGGATCACTACAAAGACGGTATTTTTTTCCACATTTTCAGATGTGAAGTCAACTTATAACTTGCCAGCATCCCATCTGTTTTGTTACTTCCAGCTTAGACATTGTGCCTCTTCCCTGTTTCCAAGCTTCCCATCCCTCCCCGCTAGCCAACCATGGGACGATCTCCTAAATCTGAAACCAACTCAGAAATCTCTTACACCTAAAATATATGTACAGCTATTCACATTTGATGATCAATCAGTTGCAAAAGCATGAATTTCTTGGGAACAGGAGTTAGGTTTGAACATAAGAGATGAGTTATGGGACAAGGCTGTCTCCAGTGTACGCTCTAGCAAACCTTGTGCCAGGCTACAGCTTTTACAGTTTAAAGTGCTATATAGGGCTCACTGGTCTAAATCTTGTTTATCTGAAATTTACCCTGATATTGGAGACCAGTGTGACAAATGCCACCCGTCTCCCTGTAATCTTAGTCATATGTTTTTTTTCCTATCCTAGGCTACAGAAATTTTGGGGTCACTACTTTGAAATCATGTCTAAGGTTGTGGGGAAAAACGTTTCTCCAGCCCCCCTCATGGCTATGTTTGGGCTGTCTGTTAACTCCCATCACATTGACTCTACCCAGTCAGACATATTAACCTTTACATCTCTCTTAGCAAGACGCCACGTTTTGTTTTCATGGAAATCCCCTAACCCCCCCCCCCCCCTATTTCCCTCCGGCTTCAGGATGTCATGTTTTTTCTTAAATTGGAAAAAAAAAATTACATTTGCAGTAAAAGGTTCTTCAGCCTTTTTTTTTTCATAAATGGCAATCTTTCATAGATTACTTGGAGTCATTGCAAACCTTGCTTCCAGACTGACCCCCCTCCCCCATTTTTTGTTTTTTTATTTATTTTAATTTTAATTTAATTTATTTTTTATTTATTTTTTCCCATGTGTATTCCATACTTGATATTTTGTTATTGTACTGGACAGAGGCTTTGTTCTGTTGTTGGCCCGAGGTGGGCCTTGGTGATGGTATGGGTGTTCTGGGGACAAAGAAAAAAAAAAGAGAGAAAAGTTGTATTTGTGACACTGTCTTTACATTCATTGTATGCTTTTTAAAAAGATTAATAAAAACAATTAAGAACCACATTCACATTCAGACTGATCTGACTCAAATCCGATTTTTTATTTTCTTAGACTGAATCTGACTCACTTTCATATCTGCTCCTAGATCAGATCATTCAATATATTTATGCAACTTGATTAAAAATGCTAAGACCCAGTGATAGTTGGTGATGATAATGGCTGTTGGTGTTAAGAGGTGTGAAATGCGAATTGGTTGGACACTTTTTTATACACCTGTCAAAAGACGGGAGGCATTATGGTATGATGATATCTGTCTGTCCATCCATATGAGTTTGTACAGTGAACTCCTCCCACAGTTTCAAGAAAGAACTTTTTTTTTTAAATTTTACAGTGTTTCTACAGGTATTGAATATGTGTATATTACTAGGATTTTGATTTTGGATAATTTTGTGAAAATTACAGATTGTATAACTTTGGCACTTTTTGAAGGAAATTTCAATAGAGGGTTTGTCCAGCTCCACAGTTTTCAAGCAAGGACATTTTCATTTTACACAATGTTTACACATGCATTGAAGATGTGCAGAGTGTAGGGGATTAAATGGTTTTCCGATACTGTCTCTAAAGTTGTTCCACTTTGAATTGGAGAGTGTTTGCTTTAACTCTGTGCAACTGCATGCCAATTAGTTTCATTACAGATCGAGAGTATGATGAATCTTGAATTTGTAATCAATTTTTCGGTTGAAGGTGTGCTAGTTATGCATCCATAATGACTGTGGACCGATCTACTGTGTGCAGTGCTCTTGTTTACCCACTGCACACCCAAGGGCAAGCCAGAATCTCAAGGTACCGTGCATCCGGAACATATTCACAGTGCTTCACTCTTTCCACATTTTGTTATGTTACAGCCTTACTCCAAAATTGATTAAATTCATTTTTTCCTCAAAATTCTACACACAATACCCCATAATGACAACGTGACAGAAGTTTTTTTTTTTTTTTTTGAGATTTTTGCAAGTTTATTAAAAATAAAAAAAACTAAGAAATCACATGTGCATAAGTACTCGCAGCCTTTGCCATCCATCCATCCATCCATCCATCATCCATCTTCTTCCGCTTAATCCTTTTCGGGTCGCGGGGGGGGGGGGGGGGGGGCTGGAGCCTATCCCAGCATCTTAGGGCGAGAGGCAGGGTACACCCTGGCCATGAAGCTCAAAATAGAGTTTGGGTGCATCCTGTTTCCGCTGACCATCCTTGAGATGTTTCTACAGCTTAATTAGCATACCCCTGTGGTAAATTCAGTTGATTAGACATGATTCAGAAAGACACACACCTGTCTACATAAGGTCCCACAGTTGACAGTGCATGTCAGAGCAAAAAACAAGCATGACGTCAAAGGAACTGTCTATAGACCTCCGAGACAGGATTGTCTTTTTGGCACAAACTTGGGGAAGGGTACAGAAAATTTCTGCTGTTTTCAAGGTTCCAATGAGCACATAATCCTCCATCATCCATAAATGGAAGAAGTTCAGGGCTACTAGGACTCTTCCTAGAGCTGGCTGGCCATCTGAACTGAGCAACTGGGGGAGAAGGGCCTTAGTCAGAGAGGTGACCAAGAAGCGGATGGTCACTCTGTCAGAGCTCCAGCGTTGCTCTGAGGAGGGAGGAGAACCTTCCAAAAGGACAACCATCTCTGCAGCAATCCACCATTTAGGCTTGTATGGTAGAGTGGCTAGACCAGGGGTGTCCAATCATGTGCCATGGAGGGCCAAGACCCTGCAGGCTTTCTCTTCTACCCAGTATCTTCAGCAGGTGTTTTCACTTATCAGCAATCAGTGGGAAGAAATTCAGTGGAATCTGCTGTTGAAGACACTGGTTGGAGGTAAAGCCTGCAGGGTCTTGGCCCTCCATGGCACATGATTGGACACCCTTGGGCTAGACGAAAACCACTCCTTAGTAAAAGGCACATGGCAGCCCACCTGGAGTTTGTCAAAAGGCACCTGAACGACTCTCAGACCATGAGAAACAAAATTCTCTGGTTTGATGAGGCAAAGATTGAACTCTTTGGCGTGAATGCCAGGCGTCATGTTTGGAGGAAACCAGGTACCGCTCATCACCAGGCCAATACAATCCCTACTGTGAAGCATCATGGTCATCATGCTGTGGGGATGTTTCAGTGGCAGGAACTGGGAAACTAGTCAGGATAGAGGGAAAGATGAATGCAGCAATGTACAGAAACGTCCTGGATGAAAACCTGCTCCAGAGCGCTCTTATCCTCACACTGGGGCAACGGTTCATCTTTCAGCAGGACAACGACCTTAAGCACACAGCCAAGATATCAAAGGAGTGGCTTCAGGACAATTTTGTGAATGCCCTTGAGTGGCCCAGCCAGAGCCCAGACTTGAATGCAATTGAACATCTCTGGAGAGATCTGAAAATGTCATGGCGGCCGCCGGGCCGTCATCATCCTCAGCTGTGCACACACCGGCTGTTGGTAATCAATGGGCTTTAAAAGCCAGGATCTCAGACTGCTCTGCACGGAGTCGTCTGTCACCTTTGACTCGCAACGCGTCTAGGATACGACCTCAAGCCAGAGCCAGAGCCAAGTCGCCACGCCAAGCCACGTCACGTAAGAAACCTCTTCACTCATCCCTTCCTAGTGTTCTCCCCTGTGCACAGGTGGACCTCCCTGGCGACGGACTTACCTCCCCTGTTGACGGGACGCCATCTCCTCCTCCTTGGAGTGCCTCCTCACCAACTCAGCGTTGAGCACCACGCGCACCACGCTGCACCGGAACACGGAGCCAGCAGGATTCTCTCTACGGCGCCTGCAAGTAAGCAGCACAAGCTTCAGCTTCCCATTCATGTGAACTGTAATAATCCCCTATGCTTGTGTGTTCCAGGGTTGCCAGGTGGCAGCAGGAATCGCTCAGCTCCAGTGACCAGACAGCCACACACTCACTCCCTCATTCACACACTCAACACTCATCACCTTAATTAATAAATAATTGTCTACTATCTACTCGTGTCAGCGTCTGTCTCCTGGGTCCCTAATCATGTCAGTACGACTCCGTCAAGATGACCCAGCTGACAGCGCACTGGTGCGCCGTTTAAACACTCTTAGCACCCGAGTAGATTTGATTTCACACCAATAGACAGTTATTTTGAACCAGCTAACTCAGGTTAACAGCCGGCTGGACTGTCTGGAAGGACACCAGGCGTTCCCCCCGACTGCCGGGGCTTCTCCAGCCCCTGTAGCCTGTCCTACTAGCCAAATTTACCAACCATCTTTACCTCGCCTCACTCCCGTGCCAACCCCCGCCCATTTCAGCGGAAAACTCGGGGAAGCACGAGGTTTTTTGCTACAGTGTGAATCGATGTTTCACCGCGTCCCGGGAGGTTTCGCCACCGATCAAAGCAAAATTGGGTACATTTTCAATCTGCTCGGGGGAAGGGCATTAGATTGGGCCTATACTATTATGGCTAAACCCAACTACCCCCTTTTGACTTACCAGCAGTTCGTGGCAGAATTTATGGAGGTGTTTGATCATACAGACCGGGGCACGGTGCTAACCGATCGGCTGCTAAGCCTTCTGCAGGGCAGTAGATCTGCCTCCGATTACGCCATAGACTTCCGGGTATTAGTCGCTGAGGTTGGGTGGGGGGAGCCAGTGCTTTGTGGTATCTTCCTCCGCAGTCTTAGTTCGGAGCTTAAGGATGAACTAGCGGCACAGGATAAACCAGACAGGTTAGGGGAATTAATTTCTCTCACCATCAGTTTGGATAGTAGGCTAGGGGAGCGAGCGGCCGAACGGAGGACAGTTAGCCGTTCGAGTAAACCCCGCCCTCGCTTCACTAGATCACCTCTCCTCGCTCTGCCTTCGTCAGAGGAACTTCCGGAGCAGGAGGATATGGTTATCGGACAATTGGGAGTTTCAGCGGCTGAGAGACAGCGCCGCAGGGATCTGGGTCTATGTTTTTATTGTGGCAATGGGTCTCACGGGGTTGCCGAATGTCCAAATCGGTTAAAAGGGGAGGTCCGTGGATCCCCCTACTGGGATCCACGGACAGAAAAAGCCCCTCACTAGTTGCCGTGTCCCCATTAGACTGCTCTACAAACATAAGGAACATACTACACATGCCTTAGTTGACTCTGGAGCTGAGCAGAACTTCATCTCCAGGGGACTTCCGGTCTGGACGCCATGGCGACTGCAGCTTAACGCTGAAACTCTCAGACCCAATCCAAGAAAATACCTTGAAAATCAAACTTAATGGATTTTTGGAGCAGTGAAAATCAAAAGACAAAATCATCATGTCTAAAGGAAAACAGAAGAAACTGAAATTTCCAGGCCAGGACACGTATCGGCCGGAGAATCTGAACTGGAAGATCTCCATTCAGAAGACGAGGGACTGGTTGTAGCTAACAAAAAGGTTAGCTTGAAATCGCTTTTTGAAGAGCTACGACGATTTCGCCGAGAGTTTACGGCCGAATTTCGGGAATTCAGAGACGAATTGAAAAGGACAAACAGCAGAGTGGACCAGGCCGAGAACCGAATCTTGGAAGCAGAGGAACGAATAAAAATGCTCGAAGATTCTGTGCTGGACCTACGCAAAAGACAAGCATCTATAGAGGCTAAGCTAACCGACCAAGAAGGAAGACAGACAAGAGACAATATAAGAATTCATGGTCTGATAGAAGGAGCCGAAAACAGTTTTAACTCAATGGCAGAATGCGTGGAATCTTTACTAAGAGAGAAATTGGATATTCCACAAACCACCGACTTGAAGATAGAAAAGGCACATCGTTCATTAGCCACTAGGCCAGCAGCGGAAGCGCCCCCACGTTCGGTGTTGGTAAGATTTTCCAATTTCAAAATAAAACAAGAGGTTGTAAGACTGGCTTGGCAGAAAAAAGGATTTATGTACCAGGAGAGAAAAGTCTTCGTGGAACACGATTACGCCCCGGAGGTCCTTAAAAAGCGCATTGAATACAATGACGCCAAAAAGGTACTACGTGAGAAGAAACTACACTTTCAGACGCCATTTCCTGCAAAGTTAAGGGTCTTCTACGGCGAAGAAACATGTCTCTATAACTCGGCGGAAGAAGCAACAGCTGACATGGCGAGAAGAGGGCTCCCGGTAACGGTATTTAAACCCGCAGCAGACCCGAGTGAGAAGATCAAAACGCAAACATGGACAACACAGAGACCTTCAAAATCCACGGGCCAGCAGCAGGAAACCCAGCACCAGAGCGTTGCGGATAAACTGTCTGTTTTCAGGTTGGAATAGCGACCATTTTTTTTTTTTTGAGTCAATCTGCACATCCAACCCCCCTCATACAAGGTAACAAACATTAAAGGAGATGCGTATTCAGCATGTGGTAAAACATTTCATGGAACAGTCATAATATTTGAAACAAATAAGTCTTTTTAATAAAAAAAAAAAAAACTTGTTAAAATAGAAATGTGACAATAATCCACATGTTCTCACACCAACAAATACTGTTTTTGCGTGAATGTTTGCTGTGATGGGGGTGGGAGGGTGCACACAATTTCACAGGGTATAGGCATAAAGGAAAAAAAAAATCATTACAAGTTCGGATTGGGTTCTAAAACTCATGTTAAAAGCATGGGACAACTTACAGGGGTAACAGAGGGCCCTCAACACGTAACAGAGTTTGAGGAATTTCCCTCGGAGCCTACACTCCATCAAGGCTCTTCCAGGGTCTTTAAAAAGACCTCAGCTCAGGAAGTTCTTTTGACAGTTTTTTGTTTTAAAGTTTTATACACTATGTTCTTAATGTTTTTCTTGTTCTTAATGTTCTTTCAGTTTCTGAGTAGCACAAAAGAGGACCACCACACAGTTATACTAAACAAAACAACACAATGGAGAAACAGGGTGTAACCAAAATAATTTCATATAATGTAAAAGGAATCCTGAATCCAGTTAAAAGATCCAAGATTCTAGGCAAAATGAAAAAAGACAAAGCAGGAATAATATTTTTACAAGAAACCCACCTAACAGACGTGGAGCACACTAAACTCAGTAGACAAGGGTTTAAAATGATCTCTTCATCTTCATATAAGTCAGGGAGGAGGAGGGGAGTAGCGACATTGATATCAACCAAAATTACATTTGAAAAAAAATCAGAACACAAAGATAAAGAAGGGAGATACAGTTTGGTAACTGGGTGGCTAGAGGGAGAAGATATCACCCTGCTGAATGTGTATGCTCCCCCAGGGGCTAACTGGAAATTTTATAAAAATGTATTTGACCTAATGATAACTAAAGCTCAAGGTTATTGATATGTGGTGGGGACTTCAATCTTAGACTGAATCCATACTGGGATGCTTCTGGTAATTCCCCACATCAAAATAACACCCAAAGCAGGAAGACTCGGATCCTACTTAAAGAAATGGGAATCTGTGATGTGTGGAGGGAACTCAACCCCAGTGTAAAAGACTATATATTTTACTCAACTCCACATTCATCTTACTCAAGGATTGACTATTTTTTTATGTTTAATAGAGACATTGGAAGAGTAGAAACATGTAAAATAGGACTGATGGATCTCTCTGACCACAGTCCGATCTACATGGACTTAAATATCCAAAAATACACAAATAATACATTTTCTTGGAGGTTAAATCCAAATGTCCTGAAAGGACCATTGAAAGATGAATTGGAATCAGATATTCTCAAATATTTGGAAGAAAACGATAATGGAGAAGTATCCCCTTTAATACTGTGGGATGCATGCAAAGAATGAATGAATGAATGAATGAATGAATGAATTTATTTATTTCGGATAGTACATTACAGGTTAAAAGAAACTGTATAATATAACAACAAGGTCAAATTAGACAAAGACTCCTTCTACTATACAATTCCACGTGAAATGGGTGATGGCTGAAGCCGCAGCTTATATTGCCCACCCATATTCCATCCAAGAATTCAAAGGAGAAAAAAGAGAAAACAAGACAAGAGCGATTACAATTTAAAACAAGGCTAAGACAAAATATGACTGAGAGAAAAAGAAAACTGAGCTAGTCTAAGTTAAGCGGTTACTATTCAAAAACAAATCTAAGACATAGTGTCACAGAGAAAAAAGAAAAACTAAGCTATAACACAACACAGGCTGGAAATGTCAATCCTTATGTGAGTTTACATGTCGTCTTGTAAATATGTTTGGAGTATTTCTTCCTTTAGTTTTTGTTTAAATTGTCCAAGCTTTGTACATGATTTTAATTCAGGTCCAAAATCGTTCCATAATCTGACACCTTGCACTGAAATACAGTGTTGCTTGGTAGTTGTTCTCACTGTAGGCTTTTGAAATATACATGTTCCTCTGAAGTGATATCGTTTCTCCCTTGTTTGGAACAACTTTTGGATATTTGCGGGCAGTGATAGATTCTTCACTTTGAACATTATTATTGCGGTTTTAAAGTCGATCAGATCTTTCAACTTGAGAGTTTTTTGTTTAAGAAAAAGTGGGTTTGTTGGATCCCTGTAAGCTGCTTTGTTGATTATTCTAATAGCTCTCTTTTGAAGCATAAAGAGTGGATATATGTTTGTTTTATATGTATTTCCCCATACTTCATTACAATATGTCATGTATGGGAGTATTAATGAATGATACAAGGTGTATAGTGTGGGTTGATTCAGCAAATTTTTCACTCTGTGTAATATTGCAATTGATTTGGATACTTTACCTTTTATATAATTAATATGTGGCTTCCAACACAGTTTGTTATCAATTATTACTCCAAGGAATTTAGTTTCGGATACCCTTTCAATCTCTACACCATTTACACTGAGTTTGGGTACTGGGTAGTTGTGATGGTTGTTAAAGACTATAAATTTTGTCTTGCTTAAATTGAGCGTTAATTTGTTTGAATCAAACCACAGTTTCAGCTTTCCTAATTCCTTTCCGAGTGTATCCAGAAGTTGTTCCAAATTGTTTCCACTGCATAGCAGGTTAGTGTCATAAGCAAACAATATTAAGTCCATTTTTTCTGAAACTTTACATATATCATTTATATACATATTGAATAATAATGGTCCCAAAACTGAACCCTGTGGGACTCCACAGGTGACCTTCAGTAGCTCTGAGTTTTTGTTGTTAACACATACAAACTGATATCTATTCTTTAAGTAACTTCTTAACCAGGACAGTGCTACCCCTCTGATACCACAATTTTGTAGTTTCTTTAATAATAGATTGTGATCTACTGTATCAAATGCTTTTTTAAGATCCAGGAATACTCCAACTGAATACTCTTTATTTTAAATGGCTGTTGATATTTTTTCTGTAAATTCCATTAAGGCATATGCTGTTGTTCTTTTGTGTCTGAACCCATATTGCTGCTCACACAATAAATCATTCTTCAGTATGAAGTTGTCAATTCTCTCATAGAATATTTTTTCAAGTATCTTGGAAAATTGCGGTAATAGTGAAATTGGTCTGTAGTTGGAGAGTTCCCCTCTGTCGCCTGTCTTGTAAATCGGAATTACTTTAGCTATTTTCATTGCATTGGGAAATATACCTGATTGGAGAGACAGGTTACAGATATACGTCAGTGGTTTCACTATGCATTCGATAACAGTTTTGACTAGTAGCATATCAATACCATCGCAGTCAGTAGATGTTTTACTTTTGAACGATTTAACAATTTCAATGACCTCTCTTTCGTCTGTGTTCTTTATGAAGATGGTGTCTTTTACAGCAGTGTTATTGCATATTGAATCACCTGTTGGCACCGTAGTGGGTATTTCTCGGGCCAGTTTAGGTCCAATGTTAACAAAAAAATTATTAAATTCATCTGCAGGTGAAGCTATATTCACATTCGGAGTCGATTTATTATTTTTTGGAATGTTAGTTGGGTAGCTGGTATTTCTGCTTTTATTTCCAAGGATACTGTTGATTATTGTCCATGTATTTTTAATATTGTCTTTGTTTTTTCCAGTTCTTTACTGTAATAGTCTCTTTTACTACATCTTATTATATATGTTAACTTATTTTTGTATGTTTTATACCGCTGCTCTGCTTCTTTTGTCCTTTTCTTTATGAAAGCTTTATATAATAAATTTTTCTTTTTACACGCCTTTTGTAGTCCTTTGGTTAGCCATGGTTTGTCAGTAAATTTGTGTTTAAGCTTTTTTTTAACTAATGGGCAGTTTTTTTCATAAAGAGTGGTTACAATGTTTATAAATGTGTCATAGGCTTCATTTACATCTGATACATAGACTTCTGTCCAGTCTTGCTTCAGCAAGTCCTCTTTAAAAGAACTGATTGCGTTTGGTGATTTGTGTCTGAATGATTTTGAGATTCTGTAATAAAAGCTGTAATAAGAGGAAAGATTATTGCAAAACTGGCAACCCAAAAGAAACTAAGACAAGAAAAACTATCCACATTAGAGTCAGAACTTAAGAACCTAGAAAAAGAACGCAAAGGCAACACTCATTCTACTGACTCGCTCAAGATTAAGGAAATTAAAAACCAAATAAATGAGATCTACACAATAGAATTCCAGAAGAAACTTACATTTTTGAAACAAAAATACTATGAAGCAGGCAGTAAATCGGCAAAATTGCTAGCCTATAAATTGAGGAAACAACAAACAGAAAGAGCAATCTACAAAATCAGAGACCCAGTATCAAAGGAAATAAAATTCAGAATTCAGGATATTCTTAAAAGCTTCGAGAATTACTATAAGAACTTATACTCCCACAAAAAACATAAAAACGCATCCGAGGCATTCCTAAACACATTAAACCTTCCCCAACTTACGGAGTCACAAAATAAAACACTACTGTCAGAAATACAACTTAAAGAATTGGAAAAAGCAATTATGAAACTTAAAGCTAACAAATCCCCAGGAGCAGATGGCTATACAGCAGAGTGGTACAAAACCTTTAAACAGCAACTATCTCCTCTCCTCCTGAAAACATTTAACTATGTCCTCCACACAGGGGAAATCCCCCCTCCTGGAGAGAAGGGGTCATTGCAGTTATACCTAAACCTGAAAAGGATAAACTAGAGTGCTCCAACTACAGACCAATCAGTGTATTAAATCAGGACTATAAGCTTTTTACCATTATCCTTGCCAAAAGGTTAGAAAATATACTGACAAACCTAATTCATTTAGACCAAACAGGTTTTATAAGACAAAGACAGACACAAGACAACATTAGACGCACTTTACACATAATTCATTATATAAAAAAATATAACTTAAATGCAGTCATATTGGGATTAGATGCTGAAAAAGCATTCGATTCGGTTGACTGGTCTTTTCTATATAGAATCTTATCCAGTTTCAATTTTCATAACAACTTCATTAGAACTATACAGGCATTATATAAAAAACCAACAGCTAAAATAAGGATTAACGGTAATTTATCATCATCTTTTGAACTGGAAAGAGGATGTCATCAGGGCTGCCCCCTGTCTCCACTGCTCTTTGCAATCTTCATAGAACCTCTGAGCCAATGGATAAGACAAAATCAAAAAATTCAAGGTGTTACACTTGGTCAGAAGGAAAATAAAATAGCACTCTTTGCTGATGACATTTTAATATACCTAGGGCAGCCAGACACTTCTTTACCAGAACTAACCTCAGTTTTTTCAGAGTATGGAGATTTATCGGGGTACAAATTAAACATGCATAAAACCCAAATTTTAACATTCAACTATGACCCAAATCATTATTCACTAAGCAAACTCAAAACTAACTGGGAGTCGGAATCTATGAAATATCTGGGGGTCAATATCCCGAAACAACTCAACAAAATTATATCACTAAACTATGATCCACTGGTGACAAAAATAAAATCTGACCTAGCAAGATGGAATATGATACCATTCTTGGGTACTGCACAAAGAATTGAAGCAGTCAAAATGAATATACTTCCACGTCTTCTATACCTTTTCCAAACAATACCGGTAGAACCTCCCAAAAAAACATGGCAGGAGCTGGACAGAAGGATCTCAAGATTCATATGGCAGGGCAAGAGACCTAGAATCAGATATAGAACCTTACAGCTAAACAAAGACAAAGGTGGGCTCGCGCTGCCAAATATCAGGGACTACTTTAAAGCCGCACAAATTAAAACTTTAGTAGAGATATGAAACCCAGTCTACACTGCACAATGGAAGGAGATCGAATGCCAAATAACAAGTGACATCCCCTACAGGCGATAATAGGGAACAATGCCTTACCTAAGCTTTTGAATAACACTAACCCGTGGATAGAGACCCCGCTAAAAATTTGGTTTAAGATAGTCAGAGAGAATCAAACTAAAGAGCCCTATCGACTTCTGCAATGGATTGCCTATGATCAAGACTTTACTCCTAATAAAACAGACACCAGATTTAAAAAGTGGAAGGAGAAAGGGCTGATAAAATATTATGATTTTTTTAAAGGGCAAATTTTAAGAAGTTTTGAAGATTTGAAAAAACAAGGTCTAATAAATCAAGACCTTTACAGGTTCTTCCAGCTTAGACACCACATAAACAATATACTTAAAAAGGAGGATTTGGAAAGGGCCCAGTCAGGTGTTCTTAAGGTCTTCTTAATGGCATATAAAGGGATCCCAGGGATCAGATACATTTCTAAAATATACCAAGGTCTTCAAGACTTAAAAGGAGACAACACATCATATATAAAAGAGAGATGGGAAAAAGAGGGGGATTTCACTTTACAACTGGAAATATGGGAAAAGCTAAATAAACAGCAATGGAAAAGTACCTCATCCCTGCAGTGGAGAGAATTTGGATGGAAAAACTTGGTAAGATTTTTCAGAACACCTGCACAAAACAAATTTACCCATAAGGGATTGAACTGTTGACGCTTGTGTGGTGAAAAGACTGCAAATCATTTTCATGTGTTTTGGTCATGCCCAGTTATCCACCAATATTGGACCAATGTACAGACAATATTGGGGAAAATATTTAAAATAACAGTTCCCTTTTCTTTTGTAACTTTGTATTTGGGTTTACTACCGGACTCACTGGAAAGACAAGGAGAAAAATACTTATTCAATGTTTTAATATTGGCAAGCAAAAAAGCTCTAACTAAAAAATGGATGTTGAAGGACTGTCCTACACCTGAAGATTGGATTAACATGATCCAAGACATTTACTCGATGGAAAAGTTGACATTCGCACTGAGACAGGACATGGATGGGTTCATGAACTTTTGGCAACCCTGGATCGCATATGAGTCTTCCATTAGATCTAATCTTTGACAAATACCATTTCAATAATGGTTCCGCTCTTTGTTCCAATGCTACTCAGATGCTCTTTTACCTTTATTTACTTACTTTTTCTTTTTGTTTGTTTTTTGCTGGTTTGTTTGTTTGTTTGTTTGTTTTTTATTTTATTCTCTTTAATTTCACTTTTTCTTTCACTTTAAAAAAAAGGGGTATTGTAATAATTATTCTTCCAATGTTGTCAGATATCAGAAAATAAGGGAACATGTGATGAAAATGTAAACAATGCATTGCTGTAACGACCTGTATACCCTTTACAAAAACTTAAATAAAAAAAAAAAAAAGAACTTCATCTCCAGAGACCTGGCAACCCAGATGGGCCTCAGCTGTCAACCTCTTTGCCCACCTGTCAATCTCGTCACGTTATCCAAGACGTCACTGACTTCTGTTTCCCACCAGACGGTCCCCGTGTCAGTGATAGTCTCTGGGAACCACCGGGAGGAGATTCGTTTCTTGGTATTACCCATCTCCTCTTCACCTGTGATCCTGGGGTACCCATGGCTTCGGCTCCACAACCCCACTTTTGATTGGCAAGCTGGAAGTATTATCGCATGGAGTTCCTTTTGTTTGAGTGCCTGCCTCCAGTCTGCAGCGTGTGCTCCCTCGGTATCGGTGCCTTCTCCTTCGACGCCACCCCCGGACCTGTCCGTGGTGCCAGAAGTCTACCACAATCTGGGAGCGGTGTTCAGCAAGTCACGGGCGCTGTCCCTTCCCCCTCACCGTCCTTATGACTGTGCGATCAATCTCAGGGCGGGGGCCCCTCTCCCGGCAAGTCATCTATACAGCCTGTCTGCCCCGGAGCGCGAGGCTATGGACACTTATATTAAGGAGTCCCTTAGTTCTGGGATTATTCGTCCTTCGTCTTCGGCGGTGGGTGCAGGAAAGAAGGATGGCTCGCTGCGTCCCTGCATCGACTTCCGAGGGCTCAACGAGATCACCATCAAGGACAAATACACGCTGCCGCTGATGAACACGGCCTTTGACTCCCTCCAGGGGGCGTCCTGGTTTACAAAGCTGGACCTGCGTAACGCGTAGCACCTGGTGCGCATCAGGGAGGGCGACGAGTGGAAGACGGCATTCTGGAACCCAAGCGGCCATTTCGAGTACCTGGTGATGCCGTTTGGGTTAACTAATGCTCCGGCCGTCTTCCAGCGTCTGATAAACGACGTCCTCCGGGATTTCCTTAACTCCTTCGTGTTCGTTTACCTTGATGACATCCTCATCTTCTCACGCACGTTGGAGGAGCACCAGGTGCATGTGCGACGGGTCCTGCAGCGCCTCCTGGAGACCCAGCTGTTCGTCAAAGCTGAGAAATGTGAGTTCCACACAGATAAGACCTCTTTTCTTGGTTTTATTATTGCCCGCAATCAGGTGCTTCCCGACCCGGCCAAGGTCAAGGCGGTGGTGGATTGGCCCACGCCCACGTCCAGGAAACAGTTGCAGGGGTTCCTGGGTTTTGCCAATTTCTACCGCCGGTTCGTGCCGAATTTTGGGAACATCGCCCGCCCCTTGACCGCTCTTACATCTCCTAAGGTGCCTTTTCGTTGGGTTGAGGAGGCTGCCGCAGTGTTCGGGAGATTAAAGGAGGAGTTCGCTTCGGCCCGTGTCCTGACCCAGGTGGATCCGGCGCTGTAGTGCCTTGTGGAGGTGGATGCCTCGGACTCGGGAGTTGGGGCGGTTCTCTCCCAGCGTTCTCCGGTGGATGGTAGGATCCGGCCGTGTGCTTACTTCTCCCACCGCCTGACACCCGCAGAAAGGAATTACTGTATTGGGGACAGGGAGCTGCTGGCCGTGAAACTTGCCCTGGAGGAGTGGAGGCACTGGCTGGAGGGGGCTGCCCAGCCGTTTGTCATCTGGACAGATCATAGGAACCTTGAGTATCTCCGGACGGCCAAGCGGTTGAACGCTCGCCAAGCCCACTGGTCTCTTTTTTTCAGCCGGTTCAATTTTACCATCACCTACCGGCCAGGGAGCAAGAATGGCAAGCCTGACGCCCTCTCGAGGCAGTTTGACGCACAGTCCACCGAAGAGCAGGAGGAGACTATCCTGCCGTCGTCTTTTGTGGTGGGTGCTCTGTCATGGGAGATCCGGGACAAGGTCAGGTGAGCGCAGGAGACGGAGCCTGACCCGGGTGGGGGTCCCCCGGGCCGTTTGTTCATCCCTCCTTCTGTCAGGTGCCAGGTTATTCAATGGGGTCACGCATCCAAGCTGGCGTGCCATCTGGGAGTTGGCCGCACCATCGATCTTCTCCAGATTCTTTTGGTGGCCAGGATTGAGGAGGGACATTAACAACTATGTCCGGGCCTGCGCCCAGTTCGCCACCGGGAAATCATCATCTTCCCCCCCGGCGGGTCTTCTTCACCCTTTACCAGTCCCTTCTCGCCCCTGGTCCCACGTGGCCTTGGACTTTGTAACAGGCCTGCCCCCCTCTGGTCATTTTATGTCAGTCTTGACAATAGTGGACCGTTTTTCCAAGGCAGCTCATTTTGTGCCTCTCCGGGGGCTGCCTTCGGCGCGGGAGACGGCGGACCTTCTAGTGCAGCATGTGGTCCGTCTTCATGGAATCCCGGCTGACATCGTATCGGATCGAGGACCACAGTTTGTATCCCAGGTCTGGAAGGCATTCTGCACGGTGCTGGGGGCCATGGCTAGTCTCTCTTCTGGGTACCACCCGCAGAGCAACGATCAGTGCGAGCGGGCTAATCTAACTAACTAACTAACTAACTAACCTGCACTTATATAGCGCTTTTCTAGTCACAAAGACCATCGGGTCTGGAGGCTGCACTTCGCTGTGTCATCTCTTCCTGCTCCTCTTCTTGGAGCACGTTTCTATCCTGGATCGAGTACGCACATAACACCACGGTGTCCTCTGCTACAGGGATGTCCCCTTTTAAGGCGTCTCTGGGGTTTGATCTACTACTGTTCCCGGAGGAGGAGAAGGAGGTGGCGGTACCTTCAGTGCAGGCTCACGCTAGGCGTTGTCGGCGAATCTGGTCCATCACCCGCAGAGCCCTCCTTCGGACTACAGAACGTAATATCCAGGTGGCCAACCACCACAGCAGGCCCGCCCTGGACTATAAGGTGGGTCAGAAGGTCTGGTTGTCCACTAAGAACATCAATGTGCCGGCTGAAAAGCGCAAGCTGACCAAACGCTTCATAGGCCCTTTTGTAATTTCACATATTATCAACCCTGTGTCTGTGCGCCTTGCTCTCCCCTCTTCTATGCGCATCTGCCCTACCTTTCACGTCTCCCAGGTCAAGCCGTACATCGCCGATCCTCTGTGCCCACCCCCCGCGGCTCCTGCCCCCCCGAGGATGATTGACGGCCACCCGGCTTGGGGGGTGATTGCCATCTTGGATGTCCACCAGCGGGGTCGGGGTCTTCAGTATTTGGTGGACTGGGAGGGGTTTGATCCTGAGCATTGCTCCTGGATTCACCCAGCGTTGATCCTCGACAAGCAGCTGATCCGCGATTTTCATCGGGCGCATCCAGGTAGGATTGGGCAGGTGCCTGGAGGCACCTCTAGAGGGGGGAGTACTGTCATGGCGGCCGCCGGGCCGTCATCATCCTCAGCTGCGCACACACCGGCTGTTGGTAATCAATGGGCTTTAAAAGCCAGGATCTCAGACTGCTCTGCACGGAGTCGTCTGTCGCCTTTGACTCGCAACGCGTCTAGGATACGACCTCAAGCCAGAGCCAGAGCCAAGTCGCCACGCCAAGCCACGTCACGTAAGAAACCTCTTCACTCATCCCTTCCTAGTGTTCTCCCCTGTACACAGGTGGACCTCCCTGGCAGTGGACTTACCTCCCCTGTTGACGGGACGCCATCTCCTCCTCCTCGGAGTGCCTCCTCACCACCTCAGCGTCGAGCACCACGCGCACCACGCCGCACCGGAACACGGAGCCAGCAGGATTCTCTCTACGGCACCTGCAAGTAAGCAGCACAAGCTTCAGCTTCCCATTCATGTGAACTGTAATAATCCCCTGTGCTTGTGTGTTCCAGGGTTGCCAGGTCACAGCAGGAATCACTCAGCTCCAGTAACCAGACAGCCACACACTCACTCACTCATTCACACACTCAACACTCATCACCTTAATTAATAAATAATTGTCTACTATCTACTCGTGTCAGCATCTGTCTCCTGGGTCCCTAATCATGTCAGAAAATGGCTGTGCACTGATGCTTCCCATCCAACTTGATGGAGCTTGAGAGGTGCTACAAAGAGGAACGGGCGAAACTGCCCAAAGATAGGTGTGCCAAGCTTGTGGCATCATATTCAAAAAGACTTGAGGTTGTAATTGCTACCAAAGGTGCATCAACAAAGTATTGAGCAAAGGATGTGAATACTTATGTACATGTGATTTTTTAGTTTTTATTTTTTTTTAATAAATTTGCAAAAATCTAAAAAAAAACCCTTTTTTTCATGTTGTCATTATGGGGTATTGTGTGTAGAATTTTGAGGAAAAATGAATTTATTCCATTTTGGAATAAGGCTGTAACATAACAAAATGTGTAAAAAAAAATGAAGTGCTGAGATGCACTGTATACCTGTATGCTTCACAGAAAGGCCTCTAATAATTTTTATTACTTTGTATGTTTATTTTAATGCATCTTTTTGTTCTAAAAAAAACAATAAACATATAAATTCAGCTGACGCTTTGTAAAATACTGAGATAATGATAAGGCCAGTCCTGTCAAAAGAGATGTTTTTCTGCATCGTTTACTACTTATCAGTATTTTAGAAATTGATATTAAATAGGAATCCCACTGCAGTGTGGTTAAAGCAGCAACAGAGCAGGGGCACAGCAAACTAATTCAAGCTATCAGTTATTGTAACTGATTTTTAATATTTTTGAGAACATTTGCCTGACAAAATAATGTCTGTGGCCTTTCAATGTGCTGCACAGAATATTAATGTTATCAACAAGTGCTCACCTATATAAAAACAGCAGAAATTTAACGAGGATTGGGCATGCATTAGCATTAGCATCACTAGAAACCAGGCTGATATTAGCAAACAAGAACAGAAACTGAAATAAACTTACGTCTCCCCCACTCTGTGTCAGTTTATCTGCCAGAGTCTCACCATTAAACCTCTTTTCTCTGGGTTTCACGGGCCACATCTGGGTCCCCGCCTTTGTTGATCTGTTCCAGACTGACAAAGGTGCTGTCAGAGTGAATGAAGGAGCCGCAGAGAGACGCCTCCAGTCATAGAGAAACGTCCTCTCTCCCACTTGCCATCATACTGTACGTAATGTCTGCTGTCATGTGGGCATTTTTTTTTTTTTTTTTAGCCCAACCATGAAGCAAATCCAGGGGGTGAGGGATCAGGTCTTACAGGTCTTGCACTTACAAATTGACAAATATAACTGGATCATCCAGTAGACAACCACGCTACAGGGTTTGGACTGAGCCCATTTATACATATCTAGTGTTTACTTGTGAATTTTGAGGACTCTTACGACTTTAAAGTCCCACAAAACAAAAAAAAGAGTAAAATGTTTACAGTTTATAATAACCCTTGTATTATGTTAAGGGTCAATTTGACCCATTTCGATTTTTGTGTTGACCAAAGTACGGGTTATCCTTTCTTTTTCTTCATGAAATTTTGTGACTTTTCCTCATCTAGGGTCATGAACTGGTGTGTAAAATCTGGACACTTTGATGTGTAGTGGAATGTATGTGCAGAGTTTGTATACAAAGATGATGTTGTGGGTCATTTTGACCTGGACACTTATGTGGGTAAGTAGCTGTACAGATCCAAAATAAACTTGCCTCTTTGATGTACTTTATTTTGACTGCCCAGTTAATTGTATTTTGACTGCCAGAGACCCAGGTGTGTGTCGAGGAGGAACTTTCTCTCCCTTGTCCTTGTCACTTTTCTCATGCTATCTATTTGACAAACACACCAAAAATGAGCTCCAGAAGGTTTACAGCTGAAGAAGCTTCATCACATATTTTGAACTGGGATAGTGACGCAGAGTAAGAGATTTCAGAGACCGAGGACAATGTAATTGATGATCCAGATTGTCAATTTTCTGACGATGAGGAGGACTCAGAGGACGAGCCTGCCGTTGTGTCTCCATCGGATGAAAGCCAAGGAATGCAGCAATCATCATCCACAGAGGGGACATGGGCATCTAAAGATAGTAATATAAAATGGTCAACATCACCACACCAAAGCCGAGGTAGACTGTCATCTTCCAATGTCATCAAAATGACTCCCAGTCCTACAAGATTTGCTGTCACACGAGTTGATGATATTCAATCCACATTTCAGCTCTTCATATCCCTACCAATAGAGAAGATTATACTGGAAATGACCAACTTGGAGGGGAGGCATGTATTTCAGGAGAAATGGAAGCCACTGGATCAGACTGACATGCATGCTTACATTGGAATTCTGGTATTAGCTGGAGTGTACAGGTCAAAGGGAGAAGCAACTGCAAATCTATGAGATGAAGAGTATGGAAGGCCAATCTTTCGAGCAACAATGTATCTGGAGACATTTCACATGATATCTTGTGTGATCTGATTTGACAACCATGACACTAGAGCTGGTCGACATGAAAGAGACAAACTAGCTGCGTTTAGAGATGTATGGGATAAATGGGTTGAAATTCTACCTTTGTTGTACAATCCTGGTCCCCATGTTACTGTAGATGAGCGCCTTGTACCATTCAGGGGGCACTGTCCTTTCAGACAGTACATGCCCAACAAGCCTGCCAAGTATGGCATCAAAATGTGGGCAGCCTGTGATGCAAAATCTAACTATGCATGGAATATGCAAGTGTATACTGAAAAGCTACCTGGAGGAGCATCTGAGAAGAATCAGGGGATGTGTGTGGTGCTGGAGATGAGTGAAGGGTTGCAAGGTCATAACATCACATGTGACAACTTCTTTACATCCTACCGCCTTGGAGATGAACTTCAGAAGAGGAAGCTGACTATGTTGGGAACAGTCAGAAGAAATAAACCAGAACTTCCCAGTGAAATTCTGAAGATGCAGGGCAGACCTCTGCATTCCTCAATATTTGTTTTCAATGAGAAAGCAGTAGTTGTTTCATACTGCCCAAAGAGAAACAAGAATGTTCTTGTAATGAGCACAATGCACACAGATGCATCTCTGAGCACAAGAGGAGACATGAAGCCACAAATGATCCTGGACTACAACTCCACTAAAGGAGGAGTTGACAATCTGGACAAAGTCATAGCAACATACAGCTGCCAGCGCAAGACTGCCCGTTGGCCCTTGGGGATTTTCTACAACATTGTCGATGTGTCTGCTTACAATGCCTATGTCCTGTGGACTGAAATCAACCAGCAATGGAATGCCGGCAAATTGTACCGACGTTGGCTTTTCCTGGAAGAACTCGGCAAAGCACTTGTCACTCCCAAGATCCAGAGGCGAGCCAGACCAGCTCGATCCCCAGCAGCTGCAGCTGTCATTGAAAAGGTCAAGGTCAGGTCATCTAACCAATCTGCAATGGATCCAGTGGACACAGATGTAAAGAAACGGAAAAGATGCCAGGTCTGTCCCTTCCAAGAGGACAGTAAAACAAGTACCTCTTGTGTGAAATGCAAGAATTACATCTGCAGAAAGCACACAGTTACATTCTGTCCATCATGTGGAGAGCATTGAAAATGCTGAACATTGAAAATGTGAGAAAAAGGGGCAAGTTAAATGAAAAAAAAAATGCAGAGGGAAAAACTTGAACAAAATAGTTATTAAATATAGTGTTGAAATTAAAAATGTATTGTTATGTCTCTTTTATAAATGTTTATATAATCTAAAATAAAGTTACTGGTTTAACCTGTTTTTTGACTGTTTTGAGTGGATTTACACAGTACGGGTCAAAATGACCAGCAACATAATCAATGTATTTTTTTAACATAATACAAGGGTTAAATAATCTATAATCATATAATAACTTTTAATCATACTTAAATATTTATAATTTATGACTTTTTTTCCTCAAACAAGGGGGTCTTAGCCCCTCTGGCCCATTGAAACCAGCTGCCCCTGCTCAGACAATAATTCATGTGGCTATTTCTGCCCATGTAGGGTGCTGATGTCCTTACTTTGCTCCATTGTTCATGTCTGTGCTAGCAGTTGCTTCTATAACAGCATTTGGCATGATCATCTGGCTTTAATCCTACTTCTGGACCTCACCTCACTAACTACTTAAATCCTCAAGAGCAAAATACCAAGCTCAACTTCAGTAAAAATGCATCAAATTTTTTTTATTTTTTTCCATTTAGAATGAATGAGTGCTTTTCCAGATATTATTTATTTTGTTGTTGCTGATAGTGCAGTGGCATACCTTATCTGTGTTGGCATGCTTGCTATTGTGTATTGCACCATTTCAAAGAACAGGCGTGTTCATCTTTGAGTCAAAAAAGGCACTTGTAATTATGAATGTGAACTATCATGTCATAAAAAAAATCAATCTCAGAACTTAACATTGTGGCTTGTAGCGTGAATATAGCCAAAATATGTGGAAACATTTTGTTTTTTCACAATATCCAGATTTAGTCCCTGGATAAATAAAAGCAGCCATTAGTTTGGAACATTTCTTAAATATGCAAATATGTCCCATATTGTATTATTTCATTTTGATATGAATTTGTAAATTAACTGTCATTAGTGTTTTTAGTACTGCGTTTTGGATAACTTTAAATTTTATCATTAAACCGGTAGATTTGTAGTGGAAACTGTTTTGGGGTAAAACAGTTAAAAACTAAGAACTAAATTAATATAATCTGTTGTGTACTGCAGTGTTTTCTTTTTGAAACTGTAATATCATGTGTCCAGGCCTTTGTCAGAATTGTGCAAGTTTTCAAATTCCAGAAATTCATGAGTGATAAAAGTCCATGGATGCAATATTTATTTGTTTGTTTGTTTGAAAGAAATATTGTATATTGAGGAACATTAATATAACCATAAATATGCCAGCTCTAGCAAAGCTGCTAAAATAAATTTGTAGTCCCTTGTCAGGTCTAAAAAATACACAGTCAGACAATTTATAATACACGAAAGAGACAATTGTAAGAAGTGAGCTTCTAGAGGAATCAGATATTTTACAATGGCTTTAGCTGTTTTTTTTTTTTAGTGTACATGCAGGATCTGCCACGCTGCATGTCCGTTCTCCATCACTCATCTTGTCTAAGTTTAATATACAGATTTGCTGCATTTAATCATAGAAAATTGAGATAAGGATCATTGAGCATCTGGGTTAAACCCTGTTGCAAAAGTATTCTATTCAAACTTAGAAATAACTTTGTAGGTTTTCTCCAACCACCACGTAAACCTGTTAGAGTCTCAATTACATAATTCTACTCATCTGAGGGTATTTTGCCATTTTTCCAGCATGTACACATACACAGAAAAAACACACCCATGTACACATTCCTACCTTGAGGCTGTGTGATGCATGCAGTCAGGCCTGATAAATGGAAGTGTCCGGGAAGAGGAATGAGTTGGAGCCTTGACCTCCCTCCTGGCATGGGCATCCTTCTCCAGCCTGCCTTATCATGAAACAAATGGCCACAATGGTACACACATCACTCCCTTAAAAATGTGCACTTGTAAAGTAGCCCTCCAAGTATTTAAGTCATCAGCTTAAAAAATGCCCAAGAGCTTGCACAAAGGACATGCTACTTTTCCGACTTTATAGAACCCCCACCCCTGTGTAAAATTAAAAAAAAAAAAAAAAGGAACAAAGAAATCATCATCGTGTGCACTGAGGTAAGAGCTGTACAGTCAGTGGTGTGACTTGGTTAACATCACAACAGCAGTGCTGCCAACTATTTTTAAAGAGACACAGTTGCAAGGTTTGTTGAAAACTTGCTTTGGCATGATGCGCTAGAAAGAAGAGGAAAAACAAAATTGCAAAGATATTTTCAAATCTGCTAAATCTAGCGACAAAATCACTCGGTTGACAACACTGCATGAGTGCTCTTGCTGCAGTGTACAAAGGAATATACCAAGAGTCAAAAAACACGACAACACTAGCTGTGAATATTTCTTTATTTTAATCAAAATATTTTGGTTCCATCAGAGTATTTTATTGGGGAAAGTAGGTAACAATCTTCTTTTTTTTAATTATCATTTCAAATATATTAACACAACCAAGGATTTGTAGACATAATTTCTTGTATGTGCTCTTCCTTGCTGGAATAATAGGAGCAATGTGTACAAACCAGATTGCACCTGCTTCCAAAACATATGAATTCAGATTGCTGGCTTGATAATTCAGGTTTGCGTTCATGCAGGGAACATTTTCATTGTCGCCACCCAGTATCTTGTGGGCAGCAGCAAAAACTCCATATTTTGCATTTTTTTAAGCCCTGTCCTGTCCAGCACCTTGGTAAGCAGAACCAATATCTGCTTCCTTCATTGTGCTAAAGAGATTTACTTTACCAAAACAAGCTCTGCTCTTATTTGATATATGTTGTATATAAATAGTATTTATAGACTCCTCTTGCTATGTAATAACTTTAATACTTTATTTAAATTGCTTTACTTATGATGGACCTAACAGGGGGAAATGGGGAGGGAAGTAAAATGATTTAAAGTGGTCAGAAGGTGTGGGAGGTGTGGGGGTAGGAAGAGGGACAGTAAGAGAGAGGAACAAACAGATAAACAAATTCTGCTCCTTCAATATCTGAGATCTCATCATTTTTGATATCTGCATCTGTAAGAGAACAGAGACACACCGGGCATACCCAGTCACAGCGGACCCGGGCCCACCCCAGAACCCCAAATACATGCCCCGGGAGCCACTGGGCACCCACACCTAAGGGGGAAGTAGCAAGGAGCGGGGAGCCACAGGGGCAGCCAACTCCCCCACACGCCAGAGGTGGCCCATGTGGCCAGGAGGTAGTACCCCTATCAGCACACACACTCACTCACACTCTCATCATGCTCCCACTCACACTCTCACTTAAGCTCTCACTCACACCCATGCTCTCACTCGCACTCACTCACTCAATCACTCACATTCAAACTCTTTCACACTCACCCATGGTCACACTCATAATCTCACGTTCACATTCTCATTCGTGCTCTCATTCACTCACTCTCACTCACCATTCACAGTCACCCTCTCTAACTCTCTCTCTCATTCTCATTCCCTCACTCACTATTTTTTCATATTACAGTTTTTCACGATTACTAAGATACATTTTTTGAAAGCTGCTCCCCTTTTCTCAAAACTGTAAACACAAAACCAAAAATTCAAGCTACATTCACAAAACTTCTCACTCTTCTGGCAAAACCAAACAATTGCCTCAAAAGCATTTTACCTGCACTCAAAATTAAACATTACTGTCAGATCACACACACAGCCAGTCACCAAGTAGACACTACAGAGCAGTCATTAAACACGACGCAGAAAAATGGAAAACACTGCATTAAGGGCATGCAGAACATAATGCTTATTACGTGTGGTAAATATATTTAGCATTTCATAAAAGACAAAGAAAACTGTAAATGAAAAGTGCATTACTGTAAATCACTCAAAAATCTTGTACATCCTCAAATCAAACGGATGACAGATTCATTCTGTCTCAGCATCATGTCTTTGTGCAGCGTCTGGCTAGAGGACTTCATCCACATCACAGGCAATATTTTCTCTTGCCAAGCAATGGGGGAAAAACCCTCTGGTGTGTTGGATCCAGCCTTGACGATACTCCACACTTACCTCACCACAGGCCATCGCCATTGCTTCTAAAAGATTTCCCCTGGTATATGGGTTTCGGTCATGGACCGTCCACTGCCATGCAGAGAAAAAAAATTCTTCTATTGGGTTCAGCAAAGGGCTGTATGGTGGAAGGCATACATTTATGAAACTCTGGTTGATGTTGAACCACTCCCATATACAGACACCACTGTGAAAGCTGACGTTATCCCAAACCACAATGTAGACAGAGTCCTCTACCTGCTGACGATCCTGTCTCTCACACTCAAACAAAGCATCCCAAAGACTACCCAGGAATGTCAGAAGGTGTTCAGTGTTATATGATCCAAGTGTTGCTTGTCAGTGGAGAACCCCATGATTACTTATAGCTACACAAAGGGTGATGTTGTCACCATGCTGGCCAAGGACTTCCAATATGGCACATTGGCCAATTGTGTTCCTGCCTCTCCTTCTTCTCTTTGCCAGATTGAACCCTGCCTCATCTACAAAAATGTATTCATGGGGTCTTTCCATGGAATCCAGTTCAAACACTCTCTATAAAAAAAGGAAATAGAAGAAAAGGTAGTTTAGTAACTGAGGCAGAAAGAGTAACTTCAGCATTAGTGTATTTGCAAGCACTTCTGATTTACATACTTTACAATAGAGTACAGTGTACAGTAACGGTAAGCTAGTATAGATTTGTTCTCTAAGCATCAGCACAGAAATTGCCAGAGTATATACTTTCTTCTTTTGCACATACTGAAATCATAACTCCTTCACCCTTTCTGAGTTATGCTCAAAGGATACTCTATACACTTGCTTCATGCGAATCTGGTTGCGCTGGAGGACACGGTCAGTGGTAGAAACGTTGAAACTGTTGATTCCTTCAAAGTTTACATTGTCCTGAACAACTCTCTGCTGTATTTCTCGAAGTTGAATAGCATTGTTTTGAAGGACCATTATCAACATTGAGAGTCTCCTGTGGTTGGGAGAACATACGTAACAATTCTCCCACCTCTCTGTAGTTGTCGTGCAATTCTGGAAATATGGAACATGCACTTACAAATGTATACAAACAGCATGCACATTACTTCAATTAACTGTTAGAGGGTTTTTTGCTCCCTGGTAAGTTTTTTTTTTTTTTTTTCTCTCCAGTCCCCTTTCCATAGAAAAGTGCAAATGTAAACTTGCAGTAACCAGCAGACATTGATGTTACCTGTTGTCCTCTCTGGATGTCTTGATGATGGTGGCCACAGAGAATCGGCTCAAATTGGATTGTACGCTTTGTCCTGCTTCTTTCATTGTCATTCCATGAACAAGAACATGATCAATTATAGTTGCTCAAATTTCATCAGAAATTATATTTCTTGATCTTCCTCTTTCTTGTACTCCTCTTCTGTTACGTATGGCTCTCGCGAGCCATACAATGAGAGCCGAGGGCAGACCAGTGAGTTTGCGTTATTTATTGTGATAAGGGGAAAGGAACAAAGGAACAGGGCCTCGTGGGGCCAAAACACAAATGATCGTACAAGGATAAACACTTACACACAATGCAGAACAATGAGCGGGTGGCTGGCACCAGACGAAGGGGTTCCAGCCTTACCCATGCCAGCGAAGAGCGTGGATAATGGTGCAAGGTCACAGCCCCGAATGATCGGAGCTGCTCCCTTTTACACTGGTAAAAAAAAAGACCACTACTTAGGCAGAGAATAAATGTGGCAATAACAGAGACTAAGGCACAGGAAAAAATCACAATACTCCACAGTCAAGAATAATAATGTACAGACAAATTCAAAGGAAGACAACCCAGGAGACCATAAAATGAGAGGAAAGACTCCTAAGGGCGAAATCTAATAAGTACAGGCATCCCTTAAACAGGAGGGGAAGAGAGAAAAAAAAAAAAAACACGCTAAACGCGAAGCAATTACAAAGGATCACATGGCTGCACCCACCCAAAAACACAAAAACTAAGCACAGCAGAGAAAATTCAATTCGGGGGGTCTCCCCGCACCCAGCATCTAAACCGCCAACAGGGGTGAAGGGAAAAGTTCAGGCGGCCTACCCGGATCCCAGGCCAGAAAACACAGTCTCTCGGGCGGCCTAACCAGATCACCGAACAGGAAGTCCAATGGGTTGGGCGGCCGCACCAAGGAGCCGAATGGGCACGGCAGTCCCTCTGGCGGCCGACCCGCATTGCTCAGCCACCTGGCCCGAAGGGGAGAGAGGGGCAACGGCTTCCCTATGGAGGAAAATAATGAGGGCAAGCCGGGCCTAAAGTGAGAGGTCCATATGGACCCTGGTGGAGAAAGCTTGGGGGGAAGATGAGGGTGACTCGGATGACGACGAATAAGGGGAAGAAGATGATGATGAGCCGGTCAAATGTCCGATGGCAGGGGATCTGCAGCTCCCTCACCGGACCTGGATATCACTGGTGCCGCACCCACGTTGGACCCCGATTGGGTCTCTGTAGCACCCGCGTAGCACTCCGATAGGATCGCGGCTGCTCCCGTGACGGACCCCGATTGGGTTTCAGTAGAACCCACGTCGGACCCCGATTGGGTCAGCGCCGCACCAGAACTGACTTCCAATCCTGAACCAGGAACCTCTGGCACAGCGGGCGATAGGAGCTCCTCGCCGGCGACCCTGGAAGAAGGCTCAGGAGAGAGAAAAGAACCGGGATCAGGATCACCGGCAGCACCAGAACCCGGCGAGACAAGCTCGGAAACAGCGGACGGCTGCACCCGGCTCATCTCCCCTAGAGACAGGCTAAAACCCTCTAAAATGAGAAGGAGAAAGATAAAGTAGAGCACTTGCCTGATCTCGGGTTCTGACGCTGTCCAGGACTGCGAAGATCCAGGTTCAAGCGTCAGGAGGTCGTCTTCAGGCTCCCATTCTGCTGCGTCGGGCTCCGCAGCTGGCATGATGGAATGTGCAGCTTGCGAGTCCTCCGGCACCGGTGCCCACGCCAATGGCCCACATGGCATGGTGGCAGGAGAACCTCGTCCCGCTGGACTGGACCGCTCCTCCGTGGAGACCCGGGGACGCTTCGTCGTCGGCGCAGGTTCCACGCTGCAGTCCGCTTTCCTCCTCCGCCCACGGCGTAGCTGCGGAACCGGAACCAGGCTCTCTAGAACCGCAGACCCCCCCCCCCCCATCCCACGACTTTGGCCTGGCGTCGAGAACCGCTCAGCGGAGGGAGACACAGAGGATGAAGGATTAATAATTACAGCCACAGCAGGTGGTGGGAGTTCGGGGAGCTGCGAACCCCGAACTCCACCTCCAGGAGTCTGACAAAGCAAATCACAATAAGTGAATGAACTAACTGGGACTTGCCTGTCTCCTAGAGGCTGGATGGTGACCGCTGTGGCGGACGTTGCTCCTCCCTTTCCCCGCCGGACGGTAACAGAGGACCCCCTGGGAGGACGTCCGGGAGCCACTCATGATGATTCCGAAACGGAGCTCGCCAGGTCAGGACTCTGGGTGCACACAGCAGCCAGAGAATGCGTCGAGGAGGAGGGGGTGACAGCCGAGATGAGCCGGGCCCGGAGCGCTGACGTAACAGCGGGGGAAGATGGCTCGGGAGACGAGGCTGTGGGATTTCCTCTCTGATGAGGCACGGGAGTGACAGCTGTGTGGGGGATTGAGACCTTGCAGCGGCCCAGAACTGTATCCGGACGGGATTCGTGCTGAGGTGGACAGGCAGTGTGACGACGGCTACTTGCAGCGGGCGACGCGAAGGTGAGACCCGGAAATCGCCGCTCCTGAGCAGAGACAGAGGCGAGGAGGGCGTCGAACTCGGGGAAATCATGCAGCCCTGGATTCCTCTCCACCAGTCTAACTGCCGCCGTCACATGCTTAATGATTCTAGAGGGATGCACAGCGGAGCGAGCAGCAGCCACTCGGTCCCGGACCTTGATTGCTGTCAGCTGCAGCTCCTTCGGGGGAATCCCAAGTGACGTTGTGCTGAATGGAGAAAGACCTCTGGATGGTGCAAATTCCCGGGCCGGAACGGAGGCAGGAGCGGGATCCCGAAGCGAGGGACGGCGTTTCCTCCTCTTCGGCTTCCTGCCGGGATTTCCTTCCAGCCCGCGGAGTATCTCGCACTGTGCAGCAATGTCCAACCTCCTCGCGCTCACCTCAGGATGGTCGGCGAAGCGGGGAAGATAGTCGAGGACCTCCTCAGCTTGATCCAGGTACCAGTGCACCTCGCTGCTGAAGTAGAGGAGGGAGGCGGTGTTAAGGATTTCGTCCACGCACTCGAGGGCGTCTGCGAGGACATCACTCTGACTCTGAGTGCGGGACCTCCGTGACGGCATGCTTCAGCAACGGTACCCAGACAGGTAAGAGCAACAGTCCAATACTGCTAAACTCACGGTCGCCGGCAACTCGCTTGGCTGTGACCTACTGTTACGTATGGCTCTCGCGAGCCATACAATGAGAGCCGAGGGCAGACCAGTGAGTTTGCATTATTTATTGTGATAAGGGGAAAGGAACAAAGGAACAGCGCCTCGTGGGGCCAAAACACAAATGATCGTACAAGGATAAACACTTACACACAATGCAGAACAACGAGCGGGTGGCTGGCACCAGACGAAGGGGTTCCAGCCTTACCCATGCCAGCGAAGAGCGTGGATAATGGTGCAAGGTCACAGCCCTGAATGATCGGAGCTGCTCCCTTTTACACTGGTTGACAGCGCCTCAGCTGATGAGAGGTAATTGGGCTCCAGCCGTCCCGTAGAGCTTGACAGCTTGGAGCCCGCTGAGACGCTGTCACAATAAGAGCTGGGCTGAGGAGCGATATGGCCTGAACGCCGGATAACACGGCGTCTCGCCCATATGACATCCTCCTCTTCCACCACCTCTTCCACCTACGAACTCCTCCTCCTCTACCACCACCTCTGATACGTACTCCTCTTCCTCTGCCTCTCAGGTGATTGTTTCCATACATTGTTGGTGTCCCGTGGACTCTAAACTGGCTTGTATCATGTGCAGTTTGTTTGATCACATCATTTGAAACAAGTGTGTTCAATTTTGAGTCGTTGTGTCTAACTGATGACACCAGTGCTGTATTTGTGTTTAACTTTTGCCTCCTGTGTTCATCATTTTACAGCTCATGTGCATCACAGTGAGAAATGTGTTTTAGAGAGTGAGAATGTGTCTAGAGTTTTGCAAAAAGTGTTCAACAGATTTGCAAATTGTGTTGAACTGTGTAACCCAGCTTAAGGTTGTGCCAAAAGAGTGAATCATTTGATAAATGAGTTTGCGCTGCTGAGTATTTGAGTCGGAGAATTGGGTTTAAGTGTTTTAGCAATTGTGAAAAACTGTAATTAAGGAGAAGGTGAAAAATTCACAATGCAGCAGTGTTTTGCTCATTTGAATCATGCAAATGGGCAAAATTAACATAATATCTCACTGAGCTGCAACAAGTCAGGACTACTGTATTTGGAGAGCAGTATTCACAATGGAGTCTCCAGAATGTCTAAAATGTTCACAGGGGTTTGCAATTTCCTCTGGTGAGTGGCAAGGCCTCAATTTCATATTTAGAATTTCCAACATACTCAAAAAATTTGTGAGACAAATCTTCCCAAATAGTCACATAATTGTTGCTGATGTCTCAAAACTGTCTTGAACCCTTTTCAATATAGTTTCCATGAGTCAGAAAGTTCAAGAAAACTTAAACAACTTTGCCTGGGGTTGGGGACCTATTTGTGACTCAGTGGAGACAGAAAGGGTACAACATTCCATGTGTGAGACAGGTGCAACATCCTGGTTGTCTTCTAACACATTCTGAAACAGCTGAAACCGACGGTGTCACTATGCCACCCAAGAGCAAGAAAGGCAAGCTACAGAGGAAGCAGAGCCAGTTTCAGGGCCTGCTGTGTCTGATGTGCAGGACTCTGAGGCAGCCTCCTCATCCAACAGTCTCTGCACTTCTCTACGGTTAACCTCGCTTGATGTCTGATGATAAAGTGACTAGTGGAACTGGGAGATATGGTCCCAATTTTGCAATTGTCATACAGTAGATACTGTCATACAAGGGTTGCACAGGATTTGCACGGCCGTCACAGACCAGTTTGTAATGTCTGGAAACCCGGAGAGACTCACAGAGTGGCGCTGTTGTGAACACAAACTTTACATACAGTAGTAGAATATACAACACGAGTGAACCGAGCACTGAGCTGCTATGTATCTATTGGTGAAGAGAGAGCCTAAGATGACCAACTCCTCTCT
Organism: Pholidichthys leucotaenia; assembly: GCA_020510985.1. Lineage (NCBI taxonomy): Eukaryota > Metazoa > Chordata > Actinopteri > Cichliformes > Pholidichthyidae > Pholidichthys > Pholidichthys leucotaenia. Next base: position 157,274,822 of record CM035847.1, on the reverse strand, counting down.
TATATACTGTAGGTCAGCGTGATGACAGCACCCACCAGCTACGTCATCATGCCACTACTTGTGATTAACTCCTTATGTCCCCCCCCCCCCCGGAAAAAAAAAACAGAGAACACTTTAATAATTGTAACCCTCCCCAATTTGGCATACACAACAATATTTAACAATCCTAATGTCAGGAAAGCAGCTTCAGGGTCTCCTCCTGCCTGCTACTCATCCCTGGTGCCAGGATTCCCCACCAGGGATGTGTACAAAGAGTTAAGGACGAGCCCTGACAAACAACACGTCTTTCTGGGGCCGGTGAGAACAGCAGCATTTGATCCTACTCCGATAGACTGTGGACACACCTCCGCCCCGCTGTGAAACACGCTGAAGGTTTTTTTTTTTTTTTCTGCCCATGCAGTGTAAAGGATAACTCCCATTTTAGATTACTTGGATTAATGACATGTCTTTCCCCTGGATTAATTCTTGGGCATTTTTAGAACCCAGTGTGATATTATCTTTTTAGGCTGTGCAAATTTTTAATGTGTTTTTTGTTGAACTGGTGTATTTTCTAAATTTTTCAAGATTTGTATAGTAAAAGGATTAACTGATGATCTGCCTCTGAGTGTTTGTGTTGTTGTGGTCCGGGAGTCTTATTTTAAATTACGTGCTCATAGTAATTTTCATCCTCAAACTGTGATACTTTTCTGGCGTTGTCAGCAGGACTCCCTTTCTACACATATGTGGAAGGGCATGTTGAACCTTCTGTTTCAGCTGTAAATAATCAGGCTGTAGTTAATAGAGTTGTCATGCCATGGTTTATGGGGGAGCCTTGGGTCCCAGAGTTTTCTGGGGAGAATAGCGAAATTAAGTTTGGGGAATGGCTATGGCAGACTGAGGCAATGTTGAGAGCCCAGGACCTCAGCGATGATCAAAAGGCCAATTTTGTTATTGGGGCTTTGGAAGGCGATGCCAGGAGGGAGATTTTGTTGGTAGAGCCTAACTTAAGAAGAAATGTTAAAGAAATGTTGCTTTATTTAAAGACATTGTATGGCAAGCAAACCCCTTTAGCAGAATTGTGGGTCCAATTTTTAAAGTGTAGGCAGGGGGATGGAGAAAGTGTGGGGCTATTTATCCTGCGCCTATGAGAACTTTTTGGCAGGTGGCATGATCAGGAACCTGATGGCTCAGCTCAAGATGAAAACACAGCTCGTGATCAACTAATACTGGGTCTGAAGGCTGGTGCTGTTCAACAAGAGTTGCAGTGGCTTGTGAGACGTGAGCCACAAATGACTTTCTCTGAAGCCTGCAATGAAGCTTGAGCATTGGAAGGACAAAATCTTGGTCAAGAAAAAGTATGGATATCAAGGGTAAATGCACCTGCACAGATCACACACCTGCCAGAAATGGATGATTGGAGAGAGAAGTTTAAGGCAGAAATATGTCATGAAGTGCAAGACAAATGTCCATGCTTAGCCTTACCTTGGTGGAGGAGATAAAACAACTACTACCTAGTATGCGCCACAGTAATCCATCGGGGGCACTTCCTCCAGAGAGAAATATACTTCTACCTCCCACAGTAGGCCAGCTTTCCAGTGGGATGAACAAGGTCATCCCATTTGCAGAGGTTCCAATAAGTCAGGCCACATTCAAAGGTTTTGTCCTGACAGAAATCAACAGGCACAGGTTTTTAAAGTAGCTGCCCCACCCGCCATTGGGCAGGTGACTGAGGAAACTGAAACTGGGACTTTGAAGGAGAAAATGGTTGGCTCATGTCGAGGAGTAGAAGTGAAGGTGGCTGGTATAAAAGTTCCCTGTGTTTTATACACGGGGTCTCAATTGACATTGTTCTGAATCTTTCTTCCAGAAGTGGTTAAACCATGTCCCTTTAGCAGATGTGGGAGAGCTGGAGTGGCTAATGCTTAAAGCAGCTGACGGTCTGAATATGCCGTATGTGGGTTATGTGCTGCTTGACTTTGAAGTTGCAGGACAGGAGTCAAGGTACCAAGTATAGGAGCCGTTATCGTAAAGGATGTCTGTTAAGGCTTTGATGGGGGAATTTTGGGGTGAATGTTATTTCTAGCTGCTGGAAGGCATTGTTTCAGTGACCCCACTTTGGTGTTTCTGCTTTTTGAGTTAGAGTCTCCTCCAGCCCTGGGACAGCGGGAAAGAGCCTTTGCTGTTCACAGCCATGTGGCTCAGGAAGAATCGGTGGATGGGAAAATGGGTGTGGCACAAATATCCAAACAATCCCCTGTAGAGATTCCAACTCGCAATAAGATGGTGGTCGGGGACCGCCAGTTTCCATGTGGACCTGGCATGGTGGAAGGGGTGTCTGACAGCATGGAGTGGCAGGTTGCCAGGGCTGTGACTAACCTGGAGAGGGGACAGCCTGTAAAGCTACCAGTAGCAATTGCCACGGGAGTCTGCCCACAGCCTGAGCAGTATATCATGGATGAGTGGGTCCATCATCACCACAGAATCTTGAATAAAGCCTATAAACGAGTCTTGGCCCAAACACAGCAGCAACACACAGACAAGCGGAGGTATGGTCGTTGCGCCAAGGACATCCCACTGGTGCCAGGAGAGAGGGTGTTGCTCAGAAACTTCCGACGCTGTGACCAAAAGAAGGTTGCTCCCCGATGGCAACCATCAACTTTTGTAGTAGTTTCCCAGCTGAATCCACACACACGAGTGTATAAGATTTGACCAGAGGGTCGGAGTGGGCCAGAAAGAACAATTCATGGGAATAATCTCAGACCATGTCCCATCAGACCCAGTGACTCTCGGAATGCCGTGCCAGTTCCACAAACTGAGCCTGTGAACATTGGGGAACACCTATTTTTACATTTATTTTTTTTTTGCCTCCTGCAGGGCCAGGTTTATTTCCAAATCAGGCTGTTGAAGCAGAGCGGTTACAAGAGGTGGTGCAGGGGTTTCATCAGCCTGCCTCAGTATCATCAAAAGAACAGGTACCCCTGAGATATTCCCAGTGTAGTAATTTGGGTTAAAAGCAATCTAGATATAGTGACTGAAATGAATAGTAGTTGGGGACGACTATCTAAAAAGCAAGGGGGAGAAATGTCAGGAAAGAAGCTTCAGGGTTGTTGGGTGTGTATTTTATTTTATTTAACATATTACAGCTCCAGAGCTGTTTAGTGTGAATTTTATTATTTGCTTTAATGCATTGCATGTTGAAATTTGTAGTGTTATTTGCACGTTTTGATACTTGATTGAGTTTATTTCTTTTGTGTTTTGGTTTGGTTGTGAGTGATTATTGCCAACAACTGAGCTGACAGTTTCCAGTCAGCAAGAGCCAATCAGTGAGCTCTAGCTGCAAACTCTTCCCCGGTGGGACCTATTAAGGGATGGTGCATGACTGTGGTTACAGATTTCGTACACGGACACGTAGATTGGGATGCAGATTTGACTGTGATGGATTGATTGACTGATGGAGCAGGCAAGGTGAAAGGAGAGGATGGCAGTTGAGGGGAGGTTCATGTGAGTGAGATTTTATGAATGCAACAGGTGCTGGGATTAGCAGCAGCAGCTTGGGACCGAAGACATCACAAGGACGCCAGAGGGTCCAGCCAAAGGAGACGCAGTTGTGTGGAGAAAAGCTCATGCAAAGATAAGTGGAAGGAACGTCCTTAATGTCTGTGTGCATGTGAATGATTATCGGCCACCCGGTGCATCTGTGGGGTATTGAGTTTGTGCTGCGTTGTGTGCTGCAGGTAATCCCAAGCGACGGCTCCGCAGGATCCTGCCCCTCTCCTCTCCTCCTGCCTGCTTCTCCTCCCTGGTGCCAGGATTCCCCACCGGGATGCATACAAAGGTTTACGAATGAGCCCTGACAAACAGCACATCTTTCTGGGGCTGGTGAGGATGGCAGTGTTTGAGCCTGCTCCAATAGACTGTGGACACGCCCCCGCCCTGCTGAAAAACACACTGAAGGTTTTTTCTGCCCATGCAGTGTAAAGGGTAACTCCCATTTTAGATTATTTGGACTAATGACACCTCCCACTTGCCTCCTTGGACGCCTCCCACTTGAGGTGTTTCAGGCACGTCCCACTGGGAGGAGACCCCGGGGCAGACCCAGGACTCGGTGGAGAGACTATGTCTCCCAGCTGGTCTGGGAACGCCTTGGTATCCTCTCTGAAGAGCTGGAACAGGTGGCTGGGGAGAGGGAAGTCTGGGCTTCTCTGCTTGAACTGCTGCCTCCGCGACCCGGACCTCCGGAAAAGCGGTAGAAGATGGATGGATGGATGGATGGATGGATGGATGGACTAATGATATTTCTTCCCCCTGGATTAATTCTTGGGCATTTTTAGAACCCAATGTGATATTATCTTTTTAGGCTGTGCAAATTTTTAACCCATGTGTTTTTATTGAACTGGTGTATTTTGTAAATTATTCAAGATTTGTATAGTAAAACGTTTAACTGATCTTATGCCTCTGAGTGTTTGTGTTGTTGTGGCCCAGGAGTCATATATTTTAAATTACGTGCTCACAGTAATTTCCATCCTCAAACTGTGACACTAACTAGAGTTAGGACCACTGCTCAACCCAACACGGCTGAGTGGGTTTTTCTGCCACTCATCTTGGCAGCCGTGCTCCTGATAGAACAGTCGTTTTTTTCTCAGTCTTCCATGGGGAAAGTGGTTTTGCTGGAGGGGCCTTGTAGCGTGCTCATGGTAGACGCGCCCCTGGTGGCTCCAATTTCAGCAGTCCCGGGTGACATTCCTCTGGATCCATGGCATGCATGTCAACACTATCCCAGCCCAGATCCCAAACCAGCAGGATTGGCTCCAATGCTGCATCCCGATGTGCAGCAGCTGCCCTCACCTCCCGCGGATGGCTGGCCCGCCTTCCCGATCCATCCATCATCTGAACGGCAGTTGTTCTCAGCTGTGCCAATATCTTCATGTGTGTCGGTGGTGGTTACAATGCATAGGCCAACTGTGAGTCCAGTTGCTTGGTTCCGCAGACCCAAACCCAGTTCATCACTCTGAGTGGCACTCTGTACAGCTGCATATGGTGCTGTGGTTGTAACGGTGTGGTACTCACGTTTGTTGCAGGGCATCCACCAGGCTGTGGTTGTGCTACATCCTGTTGGGTTACGGACTCCTCACCCAATGCTACAGCAGCAGTCCCCGGAGGCCAATGCTGGTTGTAGATCCTGAAGACATCCGGCGTCTCTCCTGTCTCATTTACGGTCACAGACTCTTCACCTGTCGGCTCAGCCGTGGCTCCAGTAGACTGGTGCTGAGCGATTATTCTGAAGCAGTCCATTTATTTCTCACGTTCATTTGGTGCTGGTTTAGGTTGAGGTGATGTGTCACTGTTGTCGGTAACGGGACGCATGTCGGGCCACCTTCGGTCACCGGGGTTCCCTTTCTCCATGAACTCCCTCTCTTGCAGCTCCATGGTGGCTGTCCGAAGCTCATGCCTGGCAAGGATTTGAAGAGAGTCTGGTCGCTGTCCCCCCACTCGGCAGCGTTCCTCCTGTGCGCACAGGAAGGTTGCACTCTCGTCATCGCCACTTCCTATAGATGCAGGCTCCCTCTCCTGCAGTTCTGCAGCAGTACCCTGAAGCTCATGCTGGGCGAGGAACTGAGGCAAGTCCGGTTGCTATTCTCTCTCCATGATGTGTTCATTCTCCATGTCGTGTTCACCCTCTGCGCTGTGGTCACTCCCTGTGCTGAATTCTCCCTTTGCGCTGTGTTCACTCTTTGTGTTGTACTCTTTGGTTTGCTTATCACGGATTAGCTCTGTGTTTAGCAATAGCTTTTCCTTTAGCCACTCATTGTTGGTTCCGTGTACTAGCTTGTCACGGACTAGCTTGCCTTCTAAGGGCCCGAAGGCGCACGTGCTTGTTAAGACTCGGAGCTCCGTGGAATAATGTTGAATTGACTCACCCGCTCTTTGATAGTGGCTGAAGAATATGCATCTTCATGCCGTCACGTTGCACTTTTCGCCATGGAATTTGTCAAATAGGCTCACACAGTCGCCGAAAGATTCCGCTTGGCCCAGGGTACGGAGCATGTGCCGTTCTTCTTCACCTAGACTGCAAACCAGTATGCTGTTCAGCTTCTCATTGTCAGCATCACTCAGGCCAGCCGCGTTGACATAAACTCTAAACATGTCAAACCAGTGGCGTCACGGGATGAACGGCTCACTTTGAGTCTCCAGAAACAGTTGTGGTGGCCTTACGCACGCTTTCATGGTTTAACGCTCATCGCCAAATGTTATGTCTGGAAACCCGGAGAGACTCACAGAGAGTGGTGCTGTTGTGAACACGAACTTTATTACACACAGTAATAGAATATGGGCTTTACGGTGGCGCAGTGGTTAGCACTGCAGCAGCACAGTTTACCCTTGGCCGGGGGATCATGGGGATCGTGGGATCGTGGGTTCGATCCCAGCCCCCGACCAACAGTGATCTGTGTGGAGTTTGCATGTTCTCCCCGTGTTTGCGTGGGTTTACTCCGGGATTTCTCCGGTTTCCTCCCACATGCCAAAAACATGCAGGTTAGGTTAATTGGAGACTCTAAAGTGGCCCTAGGTGTGAATGTGTGTTTGCATGGTTAAGGGATAGCGCCGTATCGTGGCTGCTTCATCCATCCAGGTGGTGGATGCCCTCAATTTCCCCTCTGGGGATCAATAAAGTATACTAAATCTAAAAAAATATATACAACACGAGTGAACTGAGCACTGAGCTACTATATACATATCTGTCGGTGGAGAGAGAGCCTAAGATGGTCAACTCCTCGCTTATATAGGTCAACGTTATGACAGCACCTGTCGGCTGCGTCATTATGCCACTACTTGTAATTAATCCCTTACATCACACAGTTGTATTTAAAAAAAAATGCACAATTTTGTCACATGCAAGTTGTGTAAATGTCATGAGCATGCACATGGCATTTATTCAAAGTTTGAGACATTTGTACATTATTTGTGCAACATACGCAAATGTGCCAATTCAGTCTGACTCCAAGTGAAAATTGTGGGTAAGTCATGCATTTGTCACGTTTTTTTTTTTTTTTTTTTTTTTTTTAAATCTCCAGCTAGTTGCGAGCTGTCCCAGGTCAGTGACATACTCAGTTTGCTTATTTCCTTGCATGTGTTTGGCACGTTGCATTTTTTCAACATGTGCAAACAATGCCCTTAGTTGCTAACATCAGTATAGTGTTAAGCACCAAAAGAACAAATACAAAAACAATAAACAAGTAAAAGTCAAACAGAATCTTGAAATCAAACATGCACACACAGAATGTGAACTTGTGTCCCCTGTGTTTTAGGCAAATCTCCTACACCACCATCACCCCTCCAAGCTCCTTCTGAGTTTGTGACAAACTCAGAAGGAGAAACAGACTCAGAAACAGACTCTACTTTCTGCAGGCTAATGTGACATTACAGAATATTGTGCAATTAGAGCAACAATCCATTATGTCCCTGAAGTGTGATCATCGTAACATGATCTATACTATAATTCATGCACATACCATTATTATTATTATTATTGGACTTGAGAGTTCACAAGGATTTTAATTTTTATTTTGTCATTATTTATCTTTTCTGAAAAGCTAAATCTCTCAACTACAGTAAGAGAGAGATGGTATGGCTGATGGTTAGCCACCTCTCAGATTTCATTTTCCAAAAGGACTGATTAAACAGATGGATGCATCGGCATCTGTTTTACTTGTTTTGGTGGTCTGAGATGCTGTTTTGATATTGTACACTCTTTTAGCTATTTTTGGTTGATTTTTCAACTGATTCTGTGTAGTGTAGTATAGTACAGTAGACCTAATTTATAGTCTAGTTTTCCGACATACGGAATATATTTACTTCAGGATGACCCTAACAACTTTGACTGACAACAACAAACTTCAGAAACTACAGGAAGCATATAAGATAAGATAAGATAAGCCTTTATTAGTCCCACAATGGGGAAATTCCAGGATTGCAACAGCATAGGGATAGCAACACTCAGAGCAACAGTCAGAAGGCAAGAAAAAACAACATCTAGTAAACATATGTCCATATTACTATAAATGTATATATATAGACACACAGTGCAGAGCATTATGGCTGGTGAATGTGCATATACAGTAATTGTTGACCTTAAGGAAGACATTCGTCTTCTCCACTGTGAATTTGAGGATAAAAACGCACTCCTCTTCAGCTTTGCCACATGCCTCCCCCTCCTGACGAGCACCTTAATGGCACAACAAGCAAAGAAACTGGTCTCCAACACCACTGACACCATTCTCTGGGACCCCACCACTTGCCCCCGACATCCCTCCTGCTCCACGCCGAACCATGAGTCAACGAGGGCCTGGGTGGTGGTCCGTGGCCAAATAACTTTACCTGCTGAGTCTCCCTCTGCCATCAAGCTGACTCTTTCTAACCGCTTCTCTCCACTGGATACAGAAAACCCAGTACTTCCGACAGATTCTGCTCCCACAATTATTCCCCCGCCAACAGCAGTGGCCTCGGTAGGTGGCCACAAGGTAAATGACCATCCCACATCTGAGCTTCAACATCGTCTTCCCCTGTTCACAACTTCATCTACCAGACGCAAGGTCCTGAGGGAGGCCGTTGGTCAGGAGCCAGTTGAGGCTGCTGACGTGGCAGCTGTCCTTGATCCACCATGCCACTCCCCTGCCCAAAGTGGGACCCATAACATCATCTCCTGCTTGATTGCTGGACACTCAATTGTCTGACATGTTAAAACCAAATCATCTGTGACTCATTGTCTTTCCAGAGCTAAAGTCACTGATGTACTACAACAGATTGTGGATCTCCTCACACAACACCCTCATATTCAGAACTTCTTCTTCTTCTTCTTCTTCTTCTTCTTCTTCTTCTCCTTCTTCTTCTCCTCTGTCTCCATCACACCTTATCCCTTGCATCTTCCTCTGTAACACCAACCCTCTCCATGTCCTCCTTCACTACATCCATGAGTCTTCTCTGTGGTCTTCCTCTTTTCTTCCTTCCTGGCAGCTCCATCTTCAACATCCATTGTCCAATATATCCACTATCCCTCCTCTGCACATATCCAAACCATCTCAGCCTTGCCTCTCTTATTTTGTCTACAAACCGCTCAACCTGAGCTGTCGCTCTGATATACTCATTTCTAATCCTGTCCCTCTTTTCACTCCCAATGAAAATCTTAGCATCTTCAACTCTGCCACCTCCAGCTGCACCTCTTGTCTTTTTGTCAGCGCCACCATCTCCAAACAATACATCATAGCAGGTCTCACTGCCATCTTGTAAATCTTCTTTTTCACTCCTGCTGCAACACTTCTATCACAAATCACCCCTGACACTCCTCTCCACCCACTCCACCCTGCCTGCACTATCTTCTTCACCTCTCTTGTGCATTTTCCATTGCTTTGGATGGTTGACCCCAGGTATTTAAACTCATCTACTTTCACTACCGCTACTCCTTCCATCTTCACCACTGCACCTGCCTCCCTCTCATTCACACTCATATATTCCGTCTTGCTTCTACTGACTTTAATTCCTCTTCTCTCCAGTGTATACCTCCACCTCTCCAGGTCCTTTTCCACCTGCTCCCTATTCTCACTACAGATCACAATGTCATCTGCAAACATCATTGTCCATGGAGACTCCTGCCTGACCTCATCTGTCAGCCTGTCCATCACCATAACAAACAAGAGCGGGATCAGAGCCGATCACTGATGTAATCCCACCCCCACCATGAATCCATCCGTCACTCCTACAGTGTACCTCACCACTATCTCGCTGTCCTCATACATGTCCTGCACCATCCTCACATACTTCTATGCCACTCCTGCTTTCCTCATACAGTACCACACTTTCTCTCTTGGCACCCTATCATATGCTTTCTCTAGATTCACAAAGACACAGTGAAACTCCTTCTAACCTTCTCTATACTTCTCCATCAACACTCTTAAAGCAAACATTGCATCTGTAGTACTCTTTCTTGGCATGAAACCATACTGCTGCTCACTGATTGTCACCTCTCCTCTTAACCTGGCTTCAACAACTCTTTCTCATATCTTCATAGTGTGGCTGATCAACTTTATGCCTCTGTAGTTACTACAGCTCTGGGGATCACCTTCGTTCCTGAAAATTGGTACCAAAATACATCTTCTCAACTCCTCAGGTATCCTGTCATTCTCCAAGGTTGTGTTAAACAATCTGGTTAAAAAGTCCACTGCCATCTCTGCTAATCATCTCCATACCTCCACAGGTATGTCATCTGGACCAATTGCCTTTCCTTTCCTCACCCTCTTCAAAGCTGCCCTCACTTCCGCCTTGCTAATCCTCAAGACTTCCTTGTTCACCATCATTACTTCATCCATCCTCCTCTCTCTCTCATTTTCTTTATTCATCGGCTCTTCAAAGTAGTCCTTCCACCTTCTCAACACACTCTCATTATTTGTTAGTACATTACCATTTCTGTCCTTAATCAACCTAACCTGCTGTACATCTTTTCCAGCTCGATCTCTGTCTAGCCAATCGATACAAGTCCTTTTTTCCTTCCTTAGTGTGTAGCCTCTCATACAACTCACTATATGCCTTTTCCTTTGCCTTTGGCACCTCTCTCTGCCCCGCACTTAGTGTCACGTTCTGAGTGCGGGGGGATTCCACCGGGCTCAGGTTGTTTGCCTTTTTTTTTCATATTTGTACTGTGTTGTTATTTTGAGTTGTCATGTAGCCTATATTGTTTCTCAGTATGGTTTATTTTCTCATTGCCTTTTTATCCCCCCCCCATGCTTTTTTCTAAGATTTGTGTTTTTCCGCTGGCATGGCAGCGTTATCCGACTATTGTCAGTGTGGGTTTAGTGAGGAGGAGTGTTGGACTCTTAACATTGTACATAACATCTTGTCGGAGGCTCATGTTTCCCACACTCCCAAGGCAGCCCACAAGTGCCGGGTTGGAGCCGCACAGGTGCTGGAAGCATGCCGCAGCCTGTGGAGCCATCTGGAACTCACAGACCTTCTCCTCTCCATAACTAACCCATCGATCCTGCTCCACGGGCTGGGGGAAATCTCCTCCAAACCCCTGCCTGCGCCCACAGGGAAGCGGCACCGGGCGTGGAAGCCTGAGCCTCTCGTCACTCTCCAGCAGCAGCAGCCCCACGTTCTCCTCCCGAACTGTGGCCTGAACCATTGGTGGAGGAGCTGGAGGAACGCCAGTGGGTTTTGGTGGCAGAGGCGGATCTGCTTTTGAATTATAAACCATGACTCCTCCCTGAACTCACGGCCCAAGCAGAGGGAGATGTCCAGCTCTGCCCGTAAGTGTGCATGCAGGGCCAGATTGGCCAGCGTCTGCATTGGTGCCTCCGCAGTCAGTAGTGAGGAAACTTCTGGGTCATCTGCAGCAGCCACCACCACACCTCAGGAGCACAGGCAAGTGTCTTTTCATTCTTTTACATCTGAAAATGAATTGTCTTGCCTTTTTCCCAGTTTGGGGGGGGGGGGGCTCAGCAACAGTCACCCATTTTTGCTGATCCTTCCCTGCCTGCTACTGCAGCCATTTCCTCATCTTCATCTGCCTGTCCTGTTTCCTCCCCGCTTCTCCCTGTTTGTCCCCCATTCCTGGGAGGGAGCCATCGGGCAGGGAGGAGCTCTGTGGTTCTGGAGGACTTGGTGACAACCGTGCAGTTATACCCCATAAGGGAGAGGAGTGCCCCCCGTGGGCCGAAATCTTAGCCGACGAGGAGTCCCCTGATTTCGACATTGCGGGACCCGGTACCATCAGTGAGGCAAGTCCTGGGTCCCCCAGCATTGGCCTTCATGCCTGGAGGTCCACCAGCGCCCATCGCCTCATCCGGGGTCCCACCAGCAGCAGCCATCATGCCTGGAGGGTCGCCAGCTTCCTCAGTCACCTTGCCTGCTGCCTGGGCCACCGCAGCAGAGTTGCCGGAGTCCTGGACGGCGATGAAGCTCAAGCCCAGGCAAATGCTCTGTTCTGCCTTAATATCATCAGATTCAGAGAACCCTTGTCTGGCTCAGGGTGGGGAGAATGAGGTGCAGATGTCCTCTTATCTTGAGCTCTCCTCACCAGGCTCCACTGCTGCTGTTGATTCTTCCCCAGTGTTTGTCTTTGTTCCTTCTCCCAAGGTGGCTGCATCGGGGAAGGTAGCCCAGACAGTGGAGGCCGAGATGTCTCAGCTGGAGTTGCCGGAGTCCTGGATGGCGGTGGAGCTCGAGCTCAGGCAAGTTTCCTCATTTAGCCTAGAGAGATCTTGCCTGGCTCTTGTTGAGGGAACCAAGTGCAGCTGTTAGCTGGACTTGAGCTTCTCCCACCAGGCTCCACTGCTGCCGGCCACTCTGATCTGGTGTGTGTCTGTTCCTTTTCTGACTCTTTTCCTGAACTCTCCGGAGGTCCCGCCTATCTGCCTGAGGCCACTGTGGGTGTGACGCCTTCGTCTGAGGCCACTGTGGGTGCTTTTCCCCAGCCTGGGTCCTTCGTGGGATCTTCACCAGAGCAAGGGACCTCCAAGGGTGCAGCGTTGGCTCAGTCTGTATCCACTGAGGGTGCGGCTTTGGCCCAGTCCAGGGCCACCAAGGGTGCAGCGTTGGTCCAATCCGGGTCATCTGAGGGTGCAGTGTCACTCCAGCCCGGAGCCACTGCGAATTAAGTTCCATCCCAGCCTGAGTCCTCTGAGGGTGTAGCCTTGGCCCAGTCCGGGTCCTCTGCAGGTGCAGCCATGGCCCAGTCCGGCTCAACTCCTGCCCGGAGCCACCAAGGGTGCAGCTCTGTTCCAGCCCAGGACCACCATGGTTGCTGCTGTGCTCCAGCCTGGAGCCACCGTGGTTGCTACTGTGCTCCAGAGCCGGAGCCACCGTGGGTGATGCTGTGCTCCAGCCCGGAGCCACTGTGGGTGTAGCTCTACTCCAGCCCGAAGCATCCATGAGCGCAGCTCCGTTCCAGTCTGGAGCCACCACGGGTGCAACCCTGCTTCAGTCTGGAGCAACCAAGGGCGCAACTATGTCCCAGTCTGGGACCTCCGAGGGTGCTGCTGGCCAATCCGCGGGTGTCGTTGCCACCACTCCCTTACCAGACACTGTCGTGGTCCCCCATACTCTTCCTGATGCCGTCAGGGTTCCCCTGCCTCTGCCTGATGCCGCCGTGGTTCCCCATCCTCTGCCTGACGCCATTCTGGTCCCCCCTCCTCTGCCAGACGCCGTTGTGGTTACCTATCTTCTGCCTGATGTCGCCATGGTTCCCCTTCCTCTGCCAGTCGTTGTCGTGGTCCCTCGTCCTCTGGCCATCCTGGTTGGGCAGCCGCCCCCTGGACCAACATCCCTGTGGTGGTTTCTAAAGAACTTTGGCCAACTGCTTGACAGGCGTTGCCGTTGGGTTGGGTGGTTTACATTCTCCGGCAGACCACCCGACTCTTACCACCTCACCGTCTGTCAGGCCTTGGACTTCGGCCGACCACCAGAACCGCTTTGTTCTTTGGTTAAGGGGGGCCTAGGTGCCCAGTTTTGTGTGGGTCCTGAGTGGGATTTTGTTTTGTTTTCCTTCAGCTTGGGCCTTGCTGGGAAGCTATCCTTAAGGTTTCTTCTTGTTCCTTTTGGTTTGGTTTGACCCCCTCCGTGCCTGGGTCCCCCACCTCCCACCTGGGGTGGGGTTGTTTTTTCTTTTCAGGGTGGGATTTCTGTGTGTGTGGGGGTTCTTTTTTTTGATGTTACCACGGGGTGTCTAGCTTCCACACCATCGGGGGGGGGGGGGCTCTGTCACGTTCTGATCACGGGGGGATTCCACCAGGTTCAAGTTGTCTGCCTTTTTTCCATATTTTTACTGTGTTGTTATTTTGAGTTGTCACGTATCCTATATTGTTTGTCAGTATGATTTATTTTCCCGTTTACATCATTATAGTTTGTTTATTGTATTTTTGAGTTTGCCTTTTTCCATTTTTTTCCTGATCGTTATATTTGTTTTCTGTTATGTTCTTTCTCTCGAGGTTGACAGCTGTCAACAACTTTAGGGGGTTTTGCTTTGCGTGTGCGTGACCCTGTCAGCTGTCGGCTCCGATGACTCCCTCATTATTCCCAGATGCTCCGAATTGCATCTTTATTTTCTCCTGCCCGCTAAGATTGCCCAAACCTGTTGATACTTATTTTAGTTTGTTTGGAGCCTTCATTTGGCCCTGAAAAGGGAGTTTATGACACTGAGATTCCAAATCCTCTTTTCTACTTTCTTCATCTCCCTGACTATCCCACTTTTTCTTTGTTACCCTCTTCCTTAAAATACTTTCCTGTACTTCCTTATTCCACCACTAAGTCTCCTTTTCCTTCTTTCTCTGTCCACTGGATAAACCACATAACTTTCTACCCTTTTCCCTCAATACTTTTGCTGTATTTTCCCAGTCATCTGGTAATTCTTTCCTACCACCCAGAGCCTGTATCAACTCCTGCCTGAACTCTGTGTGACCTTGTTCCTTCTGTAACTTCCCCCACTTAATCTTTGGCTCTGTTTTCCCTGTTTTCCTCTTCTTGCTTTGTAAATTCATCCTGCAGACTACCACCCAATGCTGTCTACCTACATTCTCCCCTGCCACCACCTTGCAGTCTCTTATCTCTTTCAGGTTTCTCCTTCTGCATAAGATTAGTTTAGTTTAGTTTATTTGAAAAGGGACAATGTAATTTCATAAAACACATGATTACACATGATTAAAAAAGTCAGAATTAGCCAAAAGGCTAGTTTTCATCTGTAGTCCCCTGGCCAAGATGTAAAAAAGCAGTAAAATGCATCTACAAGAAAAAAAACATGGTTAGACATTTAAGAGGGCACTAATGTAACAAATAATATATACATAACAAACCGTACATTGAAACACAACATCAAACATCACAGCAGACTTATCTTTTAGTGTTGGCAGCTGTAGGTGTTTATAAGCAACATTTTCAATTTTTTTGTGAAGGCCTTGAATGTTGTGAGCAGTTTAACCTCCTCAGGTACTGAGTTCCACTCACTAGCGCTCCTCACTGACCAGGCCGACTTACTGAAAGTGCTCCTGCACAGAGGAATGAAACAGTCACCTCTGACAGAGCCTCGAGTGACGCGCTCAGAGCTGTTTCTTTGGCTGATGAACTCTGCCAGAGGATCTGGAGCCAAATCATGCAGTACTTTATAAGTCAAATTTAAATTTGCAAATGTATGAAGACTATCCCAATTTAAAAGACTGTATTTTTTTAAAATTGCACAATGATGATAATGCCTAGGTTTTTTATCCATAACTTTAACTGCTTGTTTGTACAAAACTTCCAATGGTTTTTTTTGCACTCAAACCCGCCTGGGACCAGCTAGTTAGGCAATAGTTGAAGTGACTCAGAATCATTGAATGCAAGTATATTTTTGCGGCTTCAGTTGACATTTCATTTCGAATTGCATGAAAATTTGCAAGATTTAACTTGATTTTTTTTACACAATTTAGCAATATGGGCTTTAAAGGAAAGCTGTGAATCTGTTATTAACCCAAGATATTTATATTGGCTAACAATTTGTATTTTTCCTCCATTAACATGTATGTCAGGGTCAGGTGACACTATTTATTTTAGTGAAATACATGCCTACAGTTTCAGAAATATTTAACTGTAGACAGCACTCCTGCAACCAAGTTGTGACACAGGACATTGTTTTACTAAGTTTAGCAGCAACAGTGTCTTTGGAGCGACCATGAACAAAAAAAACCGTGTCGTCTGCATACATTAAGCATTCAGCTTCAGAACAAACAGTGGGCAAATCATTAATATAAAGACTAAATAAAAGGGGGCCTAATATTGATCCCTGAGGGACTCCAGAAGTTAGCCTAACAGAATCAGATCTGCAGTTGTTAACTGATACAGATTGTGTTTGATCATGCAGATATGATTCAATCCAGCTCACAGCATTGTGAGAAAAGTTAAATTTAAAGAGCTTGGTAAGAAGAACAGAGTGATTTAAGATAAGATAAGATAAGATAAGATAAGATAAGCCTTTATTAGTCCCACAATGGGGAAATTCCAGGATTGCAACAGCATAGGGATAGCAACACTCAGAGCAACAATCAGAAGGCAAGAAAAAACAACATTTAGCAAACATATGTCCATATTACTATAAATGTATATGTATAGACACACAGTGCAGAGCATTATGGCTGGTGGATGTGCAGCAGAAAGTCTAAGCTCTCTCTCCGCGGATGCAGCGGGCCAGCTGGAAGTCTTTGGGCATGATGGTGACCCCCTTAGCGAAGAAGAGACCACCAGGTGGGTCTCGCTGGTCTCCTGCAGAGCCATGACGGCGAAGCTCAGGAAACGCAGGACGGTCTTGAAGTCCTGAGCGAACTCCCTCACCAGGCGCTGGACGGGCAGCTTACGGATGAGCAGCTCCGTGGATTTCTGGTAGCGACGGATCTCTCTCAGAGCCACGGACCTGTGACGGCGAGGCCTCTTCACTCTGCCGGTGGCCAGAGCGCCTCTCCGAGCAGCCCTGGTGGCTAGCTGTCTCCTGGGGGGCTTCTTCCTCCAGTAGATTTTACGGGCGGTCTGCTTGGTTCTTGCCATCGCTCTTTATTATTCTGTCTTATATTTCTTTCACGCCGCCTAAACTCCAGCCCGGCACCCGCTTCGTTTTCGCTACAGCTCCTGGTATGTCGAGTTTCCCATTAGCACCGGGCGGCGGCCAAGTGCTAGCTAGCACTAGCTCCTCCCCGCTGTAACGTCTCCCGCTGCAAACCGTGGCTCCGTCCGCCGACCCGGGAGACCCCCGGGGCGATCCGTGCGTCCGTGATATATATACAGAGTGAAAGGTGTAGAAAGAAGAAGGAAGATAAAAAAAAAAGGCTGTTGCAACAGGCAGCCGACTCGTGTGGCGCCGCCGGTCCGGCAGAGCCGGAACCGGAATTACTGTATCGAATGCTTTCCTGAGGTCCAAAAACACCGCCCCTACAACTCCACCCTTATTAAGAAGAGATTTTATTTTCTCAATGAAGAGGCATGTAGCCATTTCAGTAGAATGCTTGGATCTGAAACCAAACTGCATGGCGTGGAGAGAGGGGGAACTACTGTTTAAATAATGGACAATCTGTTCTGCCACCCATTTTTCTGCAATTTTGGAAATAGCCGGAAGAATGCTTATTGGTCAGTAGTTATGCAGAAGAGTTGAGTCACCGGATTTAAAAACAGGGGTAACAATAGCAGATTTCCAGGCCTTTGGAAAATGGCCAGATGAAATTGAAAGATTAATGATTGAGGCAATAGGAGTGGCGAGAGCTGAACCTAAATCTTTGAGCATGTTTGTGTCCATTCCAAAAACATCCTTTGCTTTAGATGGTTTGAGTGATTGAATTAAATCGATAACTTTGGTCTCAGTAATATTTGTAGTAGTAAAAGACTGTGATGCAGACAATACAGGGTATTCCTTCCTTTGTTTTACTATAAACTTATCAGAGATTTCTGACACAGATTCAATGAAGTAGTTGTTAAAAGCATCAGCCATCACTTGAGGTTCTGTCAAGATGTTTCCATTCAATTGAATTTGCATTAGTTTTGCTTTGTTTTTCTGGGAATCACCCAATAGTTTTTTAATATATGTCCAGGTTATTTTAGAATTTCCCCTTGCACTATTCAAAACAGTAATGAAAAAGTCAGCTTTAGATTTTCTTATTTCTTTCACTACCCTATTTCTCAATGAAATAAATTGGTGCCTGTTTTGTCCTGATTTAACTGACAACTTCAAAAAGTGATCTCGTTCTTTCATCAATTTCAGAATAAATTTGTTTAACCAAGGAAGGCAATTCTTTCTAGCTTTTAGTTTAATTATCCGTGTAAATTGTATAATAATTTGTTGTATTTTGTTGGCAAATTTAGAACAATCCTCATCTAAATTTTTGCCAACGAGTAATTCATCCCAATTTACTTCTTGAATTGAATCTTGAAAATTTTGTTGTTCCTGTTTTGGTATCCTATAGAATTCAGTGGCGGTCAAGGATTTGAAGCGCTTTTTATTTAATTTTCTTGTGACCATTATAAGATTGTGATCAGACAATCCTGTGAGCATATTGTATGACTTCAAGATCCTTTCTGGCCTGTTAGTAAAAGCTAGATCAATCTGAGTGCTAGTGGAGTTTGTGATTCTCGTAGGGCCATTAATTACCTGAGTCATATCCATGTCATCCATAACCTTTTTCAGATTTTTCCTAACTTTGTTGACTTCCCAATTAACATTTAGGTCACCCATTATTATTATTACCTCTTTTGCAAAATTAAGTTGTTTCAATAAAATGTCCAGCTTTTCATAAAAATCTACATTTGATGAAGGAGATGTAAGATGTAAGATGTAGTCCACCTGTGTGCACCTCCCTCCACTCTTGTAAGTCACCCTATGTTCTTCTCTCTTCTTGAAGAATGTATTCACCACAGCCATTTTCATCCTTTTAGCAAAATCCACAACCCTCTGTCCTTCCACATTTCTCTCCTTAAGACCACGCCTACCCAGAACCTCCTCATCACCTCTGTTCCCTTCCCCTACATGTCCATTAAAGTCCACTCCAATCACCACTCTTTCCCCCCGGGAACACTCTCTATCACTTCATCCAACTTACTCCAGAAGTCCTCTTTCTCTTCTACCTGACATGCAACTTGTGCGGCATACGCACTGACAACATTCAACATCACACCTTTGACTTCTAGCTTCAAACTCATGATTCTGACTGCCTCTTTACCTCCTGAACACTCTTCACATACTCTTTCATCAAGATAATGCCTACTCCATTTCTCTTCCTATCTACACCATGGTAAAACAGGTTAAATCCACCTCCAATGCTCCTAGCCTTGCTTCACTTCCATCTGGTTTCTTGAACACACAGTATGTCTACCTTTCTTCCCTCCATCATATAAGCCAACTCTCTGCCTTTACCAGTCATAGTCCCTACATTAAATGTCCCTACTTTCACCTCCACACTTCTACTTTTCCTTTTCTCTCTTTCTCTCCTAGCACACCTTTCCCCTGTCCTCTTCCTTGATCTTCGACCAACGGTAGCCCAATTTCCACCGGCACCCTGTCGGTTAACTGCACCGGTGGCGGTCGTTGTAAACCTAGGCCTCAACCGATCCGGGATGAAAGTCTCATTCGTCATGATCAGCATGTTTGATTTGGCCAAGGTTTTACATCAGATGACCTTCCTGGCACAACACTCCCCATTTATCCGGGCTTGGGACTGGCACTAGAAGTAAACTGGCTTGTGCACCCCCTGTGATGGGGTTGGGAATCACCTAATTGATAGCATTAGAAAATTAAAATAAATGAAACTGACACTGACACTGTATCAGAAATTAAATTTTTAGGAGTCATTATCCATTGTACAGTAAGCAGGAAATCACACATTAATGATGTCAAAACAAAAATGAATCCATTGCAATTAAATATAGAGGTAAAGAGCTTCTATGTGAGAAAGTCCTGCTCATATTTTATCATTCCTTGGTGGTTCCATACATACAGTGGTGTGAAAAAGTGTTTGCTCTCTTCCCGATTTCTCATTTTTTTGAATGTTTGTCACACTTAAATGTTTCAGATTATCAAACAAATTTAAATATTAAACAAAGATAACACACATAAACACAAAATGCATTTTTTAAATGAAGGTGTTTATTATTAAGGGTAAAAAAAAAATCAAAACCCACATGGCCCTGTGTGAAAAATGTGACCCCCCCCCCCCCCGGTTAAAACATAAATTAACTGTGGTTTATCACATCTTTGGAAAGATGAGTTCAATTTCTCTAGCCGCACTGAGGCCTGATTACTGCCACACCTGTTCTCAATCAAGAAATCACTTCAATAGGACCTGCCTGACAAAGTGAAGTAGACCAAAAGATCCTCAAAACGTAGACATCATGCTGCAATCCAAAGAAATTCTGGAACAAATGAGAAACAAAGTAACTGAAATCTAG
Organism: Pholidichthys leucotaenia; assembly: GCA_020510985.1. NCBI lineage: Eukaryota > Metazoa > Chordata > Actinopteri > Cichliformes > Pholidichthyidae > Pholidichthys > Pholidichthys leucotaenia. The sequence goes on along the minus strand of CM035847.1, from coordinate 157,254,905 downwards.
AAGTCTGGAAAAGGTTATAAAGCCATTTCTAAAGCTTTCGGACTCCAGCGAACCACAGAGAGAGCCATTATCCACAAAGGGCAAAAACATGGAACAGCGGTGAACCTTCACAGGAGTGGCTGGCCAACCAAAATTACCCCAAGAGCAGCGACGACTCATCCAAGAGGTTACAAAAGACCCCACAACAACACCCAAAGAACTACAGGCCTGACTTGCCTCAGTTAAGGTCAATGACTCCACCATAAGAAAGAGACTGGGCAAAAATGGCCTGCGTGGCACAGTTCCAAGACAGAAACCACTGCTGAGCAAAAAGAACGTAAAGGCTCGTCTCAGTTTTGCCAGAAAACATCTTGATAATCCCCAAGACTGTTGGGAAAATATTCTGTGGACTGACGAGACAAAAGCTAAACTTTTTGGAGGGTGTGTGTCCCATTATATCCGGTGTAAAAGTAACAGTATTTCAGAAAAGGAACATCATACCAATAGTAAAATATAGTGGTGGTAGTGTGAAGGTCTGGGGCTTTTTTGCTGCTTCAGGACCTGGAAGACTTGCTGTGGTAAATGGAACCATGGATTCTGTTGTCCACGATAAAATCCTGAAGGAGAATATCCAGCCATCTGTTTGTGACCTCAAGCTGAAGCACACTTGGGCTCTGCAGCAGGACAGTTATCCAAAACACACCAGCAAGTCCACATGTGAATGGCTTAAGAAAGCCAAAACAAAGACTTTGAAGTGACCTAGTCAAAGTCCTGACCTGAATCCGACAGATGCTGTGGCATGACCTTAAAATGGCAGTTCATACTCGAAAACCCTCCAATGTGACTGAATTACAACAATTCTGGAAAGATGAGGTGGCCAAAATTCCTCCACAGTGCTGTAAAAGACTCATTGCTAGTTATCAAAAACGCTTGATTGCAGTTGTTGCAGCTAAGGGTGGCCCAACCAGTTATTAGGTTTAGGGGGCAATCAGTTTTTCACACAGGGCCATGTAGGTTTGGATTTTTTCCCCTTAATAATAAACACCTTCATTTAAAAACTGCATTTTGTGTTTACTTGTGTAATCTTTATCTAATATTTAAATTTGTTTGATGATCTGAAACATTTTAGTGTGACAAACATAGAAACAAGTGAGAAATAAGGAAGGAGGCAAACACTTTTCACTGTGTATCTTACTGTATAGAGGTTTGGGGCAATACATTTAAATCAAATGCAAATCATATTTACTTTCTGCAAAAGAAAGCCAAATGCATTGTTTGAAACAAACCTTAACGACAATCCACAAATCCACTCTTTATTCAGCTAAATACATTGAAATTCAAAGATTTAGTAGATTATACATAAACTGCATGGTGATATAAATGAAAACTGAAAAATTATTGATAAATATCCAGAAGTTGTTCAAGATGAGAGAGGAAATATCATCTGAGAGGAAAATTTATTTTGGAAAAACCAAAGGCACGAACAAGCACCAAATACCACTGTCTGTCTGTAAAAGGAGTGAATGTATGGAATACAGTTGTGTTAAAAAGTGTTTGCCCCCTTCCTGGTTTATCATTTTTTTGTATGTTTATCACACTTGAATGTTTCAGATTATGAAAAAAAAATTAAATATTAGACAAAGATAACACAAGTAAAAACAAAATGCAGTTTTTAAATGAGTGTGTTTTTTATTTAGGGTAAAAAAAAAAATCCAAACCTACATGGCCCTGTGTGGAAAAGTAATTGCCTTCTCGCCTTAAAACATAAATTAACTGTAGTTTATCACATCTTTGGAAAGCTTTGTTCAATTTGTCTCGCCACACCCAGGCCTGATTACTGCCACACCTGTTCTCAATCAAGAAATCACTTCAATAGGACCTGCCTGACAAAGTGAAGTAGACCAAAAAAATCCTCAAAACCTAGACATCATGCTGCAATCCAAAGAAATTCAGGAACAAATGAGAAACAAAGTAACTGAGATCTGTCTGGAAAAGGTTATAAAGCAATTTCTAAAGTTTTAGGACTCCAGCGAACCACAGTGAGAGCCATTATCCACAAATGGCGAAAACATGGAACAGTGGTGAACCTTCACAGGAGTGGCTAGCTGACCAAAATTACCCCAACAGTGCAGCAACAACTCATCCAAGAGGTCACAAAAGACCCCACAACAACATCCAAAGAACTGCAGGCCTCACTTGCCTCAGTTACGGTCAGTGTTCATGACTCCACCATAAGAAAGAGACTGGGCAAAAATGGCATGCATGGCACAGTTCCAAGACGAAAACTACTGCTGAGCATAAAGACTATAAAGACTTGTCTCATTTTTGCCAGAAAACATCTTGATAATCCCCAAGACTGTTGGGAAAATACTCTGTGGACTGTCGAGGCAAAAGCTGAACTTTTTGGAGGGTGTGTGTCCCATTACATCCGGCATAAAAGTAACAGCATTTCAGAAAAGGAAGATCATACCAACACTAAAATATGGTGGTGGTAGCGGGATGGTCTAGGGTTGTTTTGCTGCTTAAGGACCTGGAAGATTTGCTGTGGTAAAAGAAACCATGAATTCTGCTTTCTACCATAAAATCCTGAAGGAGAATGTCCGGCCATCTGTTTGTGACCTCAAGCTGAAGCACACTTGGGTTCTGCAGCAGGACAATAATCCAGAACACACCAGCAAATTCACCTCTGAATGGCTTAAGAAAAACAAATTGAAGACTTTGGAGTGGCCTAGTCAAAGTCCTGACCTGAATCTGATTGAGATGCTGTGGCATGACCTTAAAAAGGCGGTTCATGCTCGAAAACCCTCCAGTGTGGCTGAATTACAACAATTCTGCAAAGATGAGTGGGCAAAAATTCCTCCACAGCACTGTAAAAGATGCATTGCCAATTATCAAAAATGCTTGATTGCAGTTGTCGCAGCTAAGAGTGGCCCAACCAGTTATTAAGGTTTAGGGGCAATCACTTTTTCACACAGGGCCATGTAGGTTTGCATTTTTTTCTCTTAATAATGAACACCTTTCATTTAAAAACTGCATTTTGTGTTTATTTGTGTTTTCTTTATCTAATATTTAAATTTGTTTGATGATCTGAATCATTTAAGTGTGACAAACATACAAAAAAATGAAAAATCAGGAAGGGACAAACTTTTTTTTACTGTATCTTACTGTATGTTACACTGTATCTTTCACTGTATCTTACTGTATAGAGGTTTGGGGCAATACATATAAATCAAATACAAGTCATATTTACTTACTGCAAAAGAAAGCCATTCACATTGTTTGTAACAAACATTAACGACAATCCACAAATCCACTCTTTATTCGCCTAAATACATTCAAATTCTAAGATTTAGTAGATTATTTCACCATGCAAATTATGTCTAAAACAAAAACTGAAAAATTATTGATAAGTATCCAGAAGTTGTTCAAGATGAGAGACAGAAAATATCATCTGAGAGGAACATTTACAGTATATTGGAAAAAGCAAAGGCACGAACAAGCACCAAATACCACTGTCTGTCTGTAAAAGGAGTGAACCTATGGAATACGTAACTGTCTTAAAAAAATATTTGAATGTGTACTTCTTTAACACAACTTCAAAAAACTGTACATAAATTGTTTAATTATGCAATAATTTCTCTCTTACCTCTGGTTTTTCTCTCATCTCTTTGTCTTTTTATACCCCGATTGATGGAGCCTTGAGTATTTTTATCATGTTTATAGTCAATTTCATGTGTGCTTGTGTTTGTATCTATGTTGAATGTAATTTGTGGCTTGTAAATATGGATGTCACCAGACTGCAAAACAAATCTACCTACGGGTACAAATAAAGTAACCTGAACCTGAATATCATGAAATACTGGTTCAAAGTATAATGTTGGGTTGTATCAACATGAACTGATTCAAGTACATTTCTAACATGTTGATTATTATAAGTAAGTTGGGGTAGGCACCAAATAAGCTCTATTTTTAAATTATTTATATAATCTGATTTTATAATGTACAATTAGCAGATCATAAAACATGCAAGCTTTCAAATGAAATTAAACTCAAGCTTACGCTGTTGTGTTCATGTATTTGTAAATCTGACTTTTTGTTTGTGGGTGCCTCACCACCAGTGTTGGGCAAGCTAATAAAAATAGTAACTAGTTACAGTTACTAGTTACTTCTTTTCAAAAGTAACAGTTACTTTTGAGTTACTGCATGATTAAAGTAAGTAGTTACTTGGAAAAGTAACTTTCACGTTATTTTTAAATGCATACTTAAATCATACACAGCACACAGCAAGATCAAAGGCCCCTTGTTCTCATCAGAAAAAGGAAGAAAAAGAAAACTGATAAGAAAAAAAGTTTCATTTTACAGAGAAAAAATGTCTCAGATTTGCACAAACTATTGTAATCAGTAGAAATAGTTTGTGCAAATCTGAGACATTTTTTCTCTGTAAGATGAGACTTTTTTTTTGTAATCAGTAGAAAAGGAGGAGGGCAATGGATCAGCGTTCTCGTCGCGCCCTCTGCCAGTACCCGGGCTTGCCCGGGGAAGCTAATGATCCTACCAGCAGACTAAATTCGAAGAGACAATGCCTCAGTGCCAAGTCAAAGAAGAATCCTAGTCACAGTCCCAAAGCCGAAAGCAAACAGCCCCGAGAGCACCTTGCGGTAGGACCTGCCCTTTGCATACTACAACTAAACGTTGAAGGCCTATCTGCAGCCAAGCGAAGCCTTATCGAAGTCCTCGCCTTCCAACACTCGATTGATGTAATCTGCCTCCAAGAGACTCATATTGGCACAGAGGAAGCTGGCCGCTACACCATCAATGGCTTTGACCTCCTGCGCTATGTTCCACATGCCAAACATGGATGTGCCACCTATGTGCGTTCTGACATAGTTGAAGTAAACCACCTGACAACAACACATTTCTCAGACACCATAACCATTGGTGCCTTCCATATTGTTAATGTGTACAAGCCCCCTAGTGCCAACTGGGATCTGCAGGTCTTACCCACCCTACCCCACCCTGCCATCTATGTGGGGGACTTTAACAGCCATCACCCTGACTGGGGGCACCCAGCAGTGGATAGTGACGGGGAGGTACTTTCAGACTGGGCATCTAGAAATGATCTCGCTCTGATGCACGACCCCAAACAAAGAGGAACCTTCCACTCTGCTAGGTGGAAGAAGGACTATTCTCCTGACCTGTGCTGGGTCAGCTCTTTGAATGGGATGCCATATCCTACACAGATCCTCATTCTTGACGATTTTCCACACAGCCAACACTGGCCTCTGCTTGTACACATTAGCCTACAACTTCCAGTCATAAACAGCCCAAGGTAGATGCGCTGGAACTTCCGCAAAGCCAACTGGAAGAAATTCAGTGAAACCCTGGATCGGAGTGCTGTTACCATCTCACTCCACACCATCACTGTAGATGAAGCATACAACCGCTTCTGCAGCGCAATCTTCAAGGCTGCTCACACTGCAATCCCACGAGGCTACCGACCCCTCTATGTCCCATGCCTGGACGGAGAAAGCGCTGCCCTCCTACAATCCTATCAAACATCAGGGGACCCAGAGATAGCAGACCATCTCATTGAATCACTAAGTACAGCCCGACGAAAGAAATGGGAGGAGACAGTTGCTGACCGGAGCTTTACCCACTCTAGCAGGAAATATTGGAGCCTCATCCGTTGCCTAGGAGCTGCACAGAAGCCCCCAAGCCAAAGCCGAGCATCTGTCACACCCAACTAAGTTTCATCCCACCTAATGACCATCGCCAAAGCACCCCAAGACAAAGATACCAGAAGAGCAGTTACAACTGAGCTAAAAAAACACCAAAAAATGCCCGTAGAGGAAACGAACCCTGAACCCTTCGAGGCTGCTGAACTGGAGAAAGTCCTACAGGGCCTGAAATGTGGAAAGGCAGCAGGATATGACAACACCTTCCCAGAATTCATGAAAAATATTGGCCCCCGAGCCCTAACCTGGTTGACACAACTCTACACAAGGATCATACAAACAAACTCAATCCCAAAGAAATGGCGGACAGCAAAGGTCATTGCCATACCAAAACCTGGCAAAGACCACAGACTACCAGCAAGCTACCGTCCAATCTCCCTACTCAACGTTCCTTATAAAATCATGGAGCACCTAATACTGCAACGTATTTCCCCAGGAATAGAGGAAATTCTAAGTGTGAATCAAACAGGTTTCCACAAGGACCGCAGCACAGGAGAACAAGTACTGGCCCTAACCATCTTCATCGAAAATGGTTTCAAGAGCAGACTGAAGACAGGGGCTGTGTTTCTCGATCTTACAGCCGTCTATGATATGATCTGGCACAAAGGCCTCCTCCTGAAACTTACAAAGGCGATCCCTGCCTGGGCAACAGCAATTATAAAAACCCTGCTGACCAATCGAAGGTTCAGAGTCCACCTCGGTCAGAACACAAGCCCATGGAGAACGCAGAAAAACGGACTCCCACAAGGCTCAGTTCTAGCTCCAACCCTGTTCAACCTCTACATAAACGACCTGCCAACTACAGAATCCCGCAAATTCATCTATGCAGACAACATCTGTTTGGCACTCCAAGCACCAGACTTTGAGCCACTGGAACAGGTGCTCACGGAAGATCTTGACAAACTGGATCAGTTCTGCAAAACCTGGCACCTAAAACCAAGCCCAGCAAAAACCATCTCTAGTGTATTCCATCTCCACAATGTAAAAGCTGCCAGAGAACTAAACATCCACCTGAGTGGACTTAAGCTTAAGCATGCCTCGAATCCAACCTACCTTGGAGTGACCCTTGACAGGACCCTATCCTTCAAGGAACATTTAAAGGGGACGGCTGCTAAGGTGAAGGCACGAAACAACCTGCTCTGCAAGCTCGCTGGTGCAAAATGGGGGGCAGCAGCCTCCACCCTGCGCACCTCAACACTGGCCCTTTCATACTCTGTAGCAGAATATTGTGCCCCTGTCTGGTCCAGGTCATCCTACACACACCACGTAGACACCTAGCTCAACACAACCATGAGAACCATAACCGGGACAATCCGCTCAACACCACTCCCCTGGCTCCCTGTACAGTCAAACATAGCCCCCCCACACATCCGGCGAGCAGCACTAACTCAAAGGATGCTTCAAAAAGCCAAAGATTCTCCTCACTTACCAATCCATGCAGATATCTACACCCCACCCACTGCCCGACTTCCATCCAGACGGCCGATTTGGAAAAACCCTCCCCCAGCTGACTTCACCATCCAGACAGCTTGGCAAAAGGAATGGGAGACCAAGGAGGTCCCAAACAAACACCTGGTGACAAACACCAACCAACAGGTCCCGGGCACCAACCTCCCAAGGAGACAGTGGTCTACACTCAATCGCTTCAGGACTGGACACGGCCCCTGCTTGGCCAGCCTTTACAGATGGGGCAGTAGCCCTAGCCCACTGTGCGCATGTGGAGAGGAGCAAACAATGGAACACATCATAGAGGCTTGCCCGCTCCAAAGACTGGAAGGAGGATTACACACCCTCCATACAGCAAACCAGGAGGCAACTGCTTGGCTTGAGGACTTTGCATTCGCTAAATAAATAAATCAGTAGAAAGTCAGAAATTTACTAGAAATAAAGCTATAAATTCACAGAGAAAACTTTGGACCCCTGGTGGACCGTTTTTGGCCCACGAGCCATATGATTGCCACTCCTGGACCAGCCCATTAAAAACACATATTTAGAGGATTTATTTCCATGAAATAGTTGCAGATCACAACAGCATGTAAATGAATGAGATAAAATAAAACAGAAAGCACAGATAAATGAAAGTTCACCGCTTACAAGAAGCTGAAATCAGTCACTTTTTCTCTGTGCGTAAGAAAACTAAATGCATTGAATGTGGACATTAAATGCAAGCTTCTTGCTCTAAAAATACTCATGTTTAACCACAGATGTAGGAGCTGTTGGGAGCTACTTACCACTGGGACAACAGGTGATCAAGGCTCGATATGAGAAGCTGCCACTGGGTTGCATGTGAACTGGGGTAGGACAGAAAACTGACCCGTGGAGACTGACGGCTGCACCAGCTATGGTAGGGTCAGTTTGTTTGCGCTCAAATATCTATTCATATTAATAAAATGATTAACGCAAGTAACACATCTGATCAAATTTCACTCACTGTAACGCATTACAAACCTGACCACATGTCACTGTTTCCAGGCTGTGGGGGGTAGGGAGTAGGTGAACGACCTTAACTCGAGAACCTGAGAGCACGGTAACTGCACTCAGGTGCCCACCAAAAACAACTGCACCGAGACCACCTAAAAGAGGTGGTCTTGATGTGAATCATCTGGTGAACTCTAGTGCAGTCCTCTAAGGTGAGAAAGAATACAGAACTAAAATGGGGCCAATAGCTACAACACACACAGCATTATATCATGAGCAGATTGTAATTTATTTCTTTTAACACCTAAAACACATGGCAGGATGAATGCCGCATAAACCTGGAGTCTGGCCAGAGGGGAGACTTGAACTTTCTCATGTGATTCTTGCATCATATTACATGATGCATTTTGGTCTGCTTCAGTTTTTCCCTGTGGGAAAGGGAGCTGAACAAAGGAGCAAATAATATAAAGTCACAAAGTTATCAATTGATTTAGAGGAAAGCAAATGAAGTGCCTAGCTCAGTCTATTTATCGATGATAAGTGTAGGTAAATAGTATGAGATTTTATGTAGGTTTACCCCATCTTTGCATTTGTATGAAGGGAGATAAATCTTGCTTTTCTATTAAAACTCTGCAAAGACTTAGAACAAACAGAAATACAATCATACACACATGTACAATGGACAAAATAAAACTGTGTGAGATCAAAGGGCAAGGAAAAGACATCTAAAAAGGATTAAAAAGATGGAACTGTCTGAGTGTAACTAATCCACTACTTCAGATGTGCACAATAATTGGTTACAGGTCAAATGCGGTATATTTGTTTCATTTGCTCCCACATATTGTAATGTGTAAAACCAGGTGCCCCATCTCTGTTTAAATGTGTCCATACACATTCTTTGTTGTTTAATGGCTACACACTACCGATGTGTAAATAACATGCCGATTTTTATATTTTTAACTTCATGGGCCGTGTTACAGCGGTACATCCAAAATCAGTTGTCGGAGGTGTGGGGTATGGATGAAAGTATTGATACTGTGGTATAGCTATTTTGGAGTCGATACTATTTTAAATATCGCTATAGGACTGTGCTTATACAAAAGATGCAATTTATTTTCACTTCTGTGAGTTTCAGGCATTAAATTTATAGGTGAAAACCAGCCTGGGCGTTTTTTAGATGGTCTTCTGAGTCACATGATTATGGCAGCCTATGTCAGAGCCGAAGGCTCACTGGTTGTGCAGCCACAAGCACAGCCTCAATCGTTGTTTCGCTGCTGAGTGAGCTCAGCGCTGCCAGCAGCAGCATGCATGGCCAAGAGAGAAAAAGAAGTGTAGTGCTTTCACCAATTACCAAAGGTAATACTATGTGTTCTGTCTGCAATAAAGTAGTGGCACATAGCAGCAACACTAGCGACCTCTTTAACTATTTAAAGACAACTGCACCCTAACACTTTTTAAGAGACTGAACATCACCATAAAGACAACCAGAAAGTCTCAAAGTCCCCAGCATCACCGGCTGTCTGTTAGAAGATATTACAGGAGAGGAAGCAAATTTCATCCATCCATCCATCCTCTACTGCTTCATCATTTTCACGTCGTTGTGGGGCTGGAGCCTATTCCAGCATCTTTGGGCGAGAGGCAGAGTACACCCTGAACATACTGCCAGTCCATCACAGGGCCAACACAGATAACCATACACTCTCACATTCATACCTAAGGACAAATAGAATCCCCAGTTGATGCCAATTAATCTAACCTGCATGTCTTTGGCCTGTGGGAGGGAACCAGAGTACCTGGAGTAAACCCACACAGATACGGGGAGAACATGCAAACTCCACACAGAAGGGTCATCGATAGTGAGGGGGTGGGATCGAACCCATGATGGTCAAGGGTGGACTCGATCCCGTGACCTTCTTGCTGTGCTGCCACAGTGCTAACCACTGCACCACTGAGCTGCCAGAACACAGCAAAAAGTGTTCCAGATGCTATACAGCTCCACACTCACCAGAGTTAAACTGACCGTTTTAAAAGGGTTAAAACATTTAACACTGTGCCAGGGTTACTTTTGGACTCACAAAGGAAAGTTAAAGCAACACTTAAATGAGTTGACAAGTAACCCTGCTGAGAGTCATTTTTACATCCCAGTAAGTGTTAGTTTGACTAAATTAAGTGTTAGATATTCACACTTACAAAGGGTTAAAGTTAATCTGTAACAATGGTGAGAGTCACTTTTTACGTCCTGGCTAGTGTTACTTTGACTAAAAGTGTAAGATATTAAGTGTAAAATATTCACACCAACAAAGGGTTAAAATTAATTCTAGATTAAATAATTATTGATTATTGTAAAAATAAATTCAACAAAAACAATTTTCATGACTGTCATTTACTTTTTCACAAATTAAAACATTGTGAATGCTGGTATAATATACAAACCCTCATCAGAAACATTGTACGAACTTGAATGTTGAATTGTTTCTGAAACTTCAGTTCAGACATTCTTAAAATACATTTCTTCGTCAAAAATTTTTGTAAATAGCTTCTTTGCCAACAAATAAACATTGTTTTCCACCAAAAGTATATCACATATTTGACAAAAAAAACTGGCATGTCATGACTGATCTACATTGTGTCTTTAAAAAATCACAAATTTTAGGATTTCTGCACATGAATTTCAAAGTCTCTAAATTGACACATACACAAAAGTATCCGTCACAGGTACTTGTTCATGCATTCCAGATATTTTATTTCTCCTACTGTTATATCTCAATCCCAGTGGTATCTCTACTGGTTCAACAACTCCCTGTTTTAAGTTAAAATATTTATTTTGCTTCCATTCTGTGTTCAGATTTTTAAAAAAAAGGGTTTTCAAAATTTTCAAAACATTTATTTATGACAGAAATGCTGGAGTCACTTTGAGGTAAAGCAGAAATAGCAGCATGCTTTGTTTGCGAATGAAGCTCACTTGTTAGTTCCTTTAAGTCTCCTACAATTGAAGATACTAAACTGTTACTAATCCCAGTTCCCTGTAATTTGGCCACAATGGATGCACACATTTCTTTGGTTGGATCTTTACATTGTACTGAAACACTGCTCTCAGGAGAAACACTTGAAGAGCTACATTCATTTAGAGGATTAAACTGGTCCTCATATGCATGTTCTTGTGATGAACTTGCAACTGACTCACTAGTGGAACATAGAACAGTAGACATTCGAGCAATTTGCTGATCATTGCTATGTACACTATTAAGGTGCTTCTAGAAGCCTGAATAGGTTAAAAACTGATGCCTGCAGCCTTACTGAGAACAAAACAACGTAACTGTAGGTCCAGGATAATAACTATGCTCAACTCTTAAATGTGAAATCAACTTTAGATTGCTGGCAAACATTTTTTTACAGATGCAACAGGTCAGCATAGTTTTAACCGCTTACTCACAGAATGAGTGTGGCATGGACTGTGTCGGTAAAATGAGGTGATTGCTCTGTCTTTCTCACACTTCTTTGCTTGCTTGCTTCACACGCTACACTGCAGAGTTTAGTTTACACCCTATAATTCATTTGCTGAAATCAGTTAGAATCAGCTCTGCACACAGCTGAGCTGCCACATAAGCAGAAATAACTGTTACTGATACAATGAGGAAACCACCCCCTTGTATGGTGGGTGGGGGAAGTTATATAAAAACTATAGGGCCCACTTTTCGAGTAGCACACTCTTGGGGAATTGCCTAAAGAGCTGTGTCCCAGCGCTGCTTGTATCCATATCTCACTTTCAGTAAATAAGAGAAAGTATACTTCTTCTCTCAGCCTGGTTATTTGGCCATTGTAACAAAGAACTGGGGTTTAAGGTATTTTAGACTCAACAATTTGGTGTTTAAATTAAATCACCCTTTATTGTCATTCAACCATACATGTACAGTAGAACGGAATTTTGTTTTATCCTATCTACAGTGTCAATCACACACACCCCATATGTAGAATCAGAAGGGCCGCTGCCATGCAAGGCGCCGCCACAGATTTCCCTCCTCCATTCCATTATTGCTGAGCACCAAGCTGGACGGCAGGAAGTTCCGCTTTTACATGGTCTTCGGCATGACCCGGCCGGGATTTGAACCCCTGCCTCCCGGGTGTGGGGCGGATGCTCTACCAACTGAGCCACCACTCTGGTGTTTCTGCCCGGTTACGGGGCTAAATTTTAGTTTTAATTTTGTAAACGGTGTGAGGATTTTTTCTCTACAGACTGGCGGCCGCAGCATGATAAGAGGTGAGCAGAAAACCTTTTTCAATAAATTTCTGCCTGTCCCTTCGGAGACAGCCCTTTCTCTAGAGATTAAATATTCATGCACGTGTGATTTTATTTGTGGAATGAAACTGAGATGTGGTCTTGATTTAAGTTTCTGATATGGTATTTTGAGAAGTATAAGTATTGAGTTTAATGAGTAAATCTCCAAACGGTTTTGACCCAGTGGGTTAAGTTGTATGCATTAAAACTTGCCCTAAAAGCTGAGTTGGGGATAGCTTGGGTAAACGGTTTAACTCTGCAGTGGACATTATTTAGGAGGCTTCCACTGGAAAGGCAAAGTTTCCCCGAACGAGATTGCATATCTGAGTAAAAGGTTTAAACCCCGAGGCGACTGCTGTAGGGTTGTCATAAAAGTGTTACTCAGCGAGTGCAATAGCCTTGCCAAAAGGTTTAAACCCCTTGAAATCATTGCTTGATTTCAAAAAGAGATGTTGGCACCCCTAGCATATTAGCTCAGAACAAAAGGTTTTAACTCCTAGAGAAATTGCAACGGGCGCATCTCTAAAATATAGTTGGTCTTGCCGCATTAGATAGGGATCTACTGTGTGTGAAATAAAAACATAAGTTTTAAGTAACCCGATCGGGACGATCGGTTCATAGGTGATATATAATAATATAATTAAACTAATTATAGTAAAAAACACGGTGATGTGTGAGGCAATATTGTCGTGAGGAAGTGGAAATAAATAAAATCATAATAATAATTTCATTCTATGCTATAAGATATTGATATTAGACATAACATTTAAAGACGGTTGGATTAAATGGCAACAGAACTGGATAACAATAAAATGGACAATGAGAAACACAGTTATTTTATTTTTGTGAGTGTTAGATAAAAGCAGCTGCAGTTTGGGTTGTTTTGTCTTTCTGGAAGGTTGCTGCTTTGACCTTGTGGAGATAGGAGAGAGAAGAAATTCTGTTTGTGTGTGTGTGTGTGTGTGTGGTTGTTTTAGAAAAAAAGGAGAATGAAAAAAAAAAACAGGCTGTGTGGGTGCTGATCTGTGACAGGGGAATGGAAAGAGAAGTAATCTAGATATGGGTATTTTTGCAAAGTTTTGGGGTTTTATTTTTTTAATCTAACTTTGCGGGTTTTTAACTAACGTTGCGTATGTGATAAATTATTTACATATTTTTAAAGCAATTTTTGATATATTACTGACCTTTTTTCTTTGACTGAAGCATAACAGTGCACTTTACAGAGGGAAAAAAGGACACAGGACGTGACGACGTACCACAGGCACATAAGAACACCAAGTATAAATGTTTACATCTGAATCAATGTTACCAGCATGACAATGATGAAATTAATTGAATATTACAATTATCATGATGCCACTTATCAATGCCTAATCACTGAAGGCTTTATGTTTACCCTATATTACATGATTTAAAGCATAGAGGTTCAAAAGAGATTGATAATTAATGTGTTTGTGCATATGATTTGCCAGACACTACGGATTATCAAACAGAGGCCTGACCATGTAAATAAAAAAAGGGGAAAGCACAAGAGCAGGATCTGGGACACTCCATGCTGTGGATTTTTCCCTCCTGGAGAGCATAGCAAGATGATGATGAAGTTTTTATTATTGGGAGATGGTAAATTTATGAACAGAAAAGATAGAAATAGCACAAGAATTCTGATAAAATGGAGAAAGAAAATTTAATTTTAATCGTAAACAGACTGATTAGTGAGTTGTATCAGTCTGACCTAGATAAGAATAGACAGACTCAGCCTTCAAAGAAAAAACACACAGGCCCCAGCTTTAGGTGTGAGTTAAAAGTTTTTCTGCTATACCTTATTCTTTGTTTTTCAAAAGGAAAGGGAAGAGCATTCAAAAAACATTTTTTTTTAGCTTTCACCAGGAATTAGATTTGCCAAATTAACAAGGAATCATAACATCATCATTACCTTTTACTTTAATAAATCTTTGGTGACATATGCAATATGTAATAAAATAATAATAAAAAAAACAATAGTTGACATTCATTGACTGGAAGGGGCGACATGGAAATTGACTGACCACAGGAGAAAGGACCCCTAAATTGATAAGCATTTTTTGAAGCCAAGTATGACTTTGCGTGACATTGTAAATGACATAAAGCATAACGATTTAAATGACTCTGACTTTACAAATGTAATGTTTATATGATTTTGCACTGCAGGATGCATTTGATATTACTCACCACATAATGGTGTGACAACATCATATTTACCTCCGCCAAAGGGGGAGGTTATGTGATCAACGACGTTGGTTTGTCTGTTTGTCTGTCTGTCTGTCTGTCTGTTTGTTTGTCTGTTACCAAGATAACTCAAGAAGTTATGGATGGATTTTCATGAAATTTTCACAGATTGTCAGAAATGGGGTATCCTACAGATGATTAGATTTTGGTGGTGATCCGGATCACCGTCCACAAGAAAACCGCCATTACGCAAAATGCCATTTTCGTGAATAACTACTGAAGCACTAATCCTATCATTGTCAATCCAATTGCTAGTCATATGTTTTCATGGTCAAGGAATCTGAAAATGTACACACAAACACTGTATGCGGGGAACTGTGGCCGCCATTACCGAAAAGGCCATTTTCAACAATAACTACTGAATCACTAATCCTATCATTGTCAATCCAATTGCTAGTCATATGTTTTCATGGTCAAGGAATCTGAAAACGTACACACAAACACTGTATGGGGGGAACTGTAGCGCTAAACCGCCATTACGCAAAATGCCATTTTCGTGAATAACTACTGAACCAATAATCTTCTCATTGTCAATCCAATTGCTTGTCATATGTTTTCATGGTCAAGGAATCTGAAAACGTACACACAAACACTGTATGGGGGGAACTGTGGCCGCCATTACGGAAAATGCCATTTTCGTCAATAACTACTGAACCACTAATCCTATCATTGTCAATCCAATGGCTACTCATATCTATTCATGGTCAAGGAATCTGAAAACATACACACAAACACTGTATGGGAGGAACTGTGGCCGCCATTATGGAAAATTCCATTTTCCACAATAACTACTGAACCACTAATCCTATCATTGTCAATCCAATTGCTAGTCATATGTTTTCATGGTCATGGAATCTGAAAACATACACACAAACACTGTATGGGAGGAACTGTGGCCGCCATTATGGAAAATGCCATTTTCGTCAATAACTACTGAACCACTGCTTGTCATATGTTTTCATGATCAAGGAATCTCAACACTGTATGGGTGGAACTGCCGCGCTTGGCGGAGGTCTGCACTCTCCGAGTGCTTTTCTAGTTCAGAAATGTGACAGTAATGAGGAATGTGTTTTCCTGATGCTCAGCCGTGGCCAAGCTGGGCCTCGGGACTACATTCCACCCCACAATTTACCAAGGAATGTATAAAATGAGGCATTCCTTGTACAAAATTAAGCCAAATTCTAATTAAGCAATATGCCCACCTTTCCATTGACTGAAGGAGTGTGATGTAATCTTTATTCATTTATATTTCCGGTTCCGGGTGAGGACGAGTGAGGACGCACAGGTAAGAGCTCCCTGTTCATGACTGTTTAAAAGGCAGTTAAACACAGTTAGAACACAGTTTGGAGCTGGCGTTTTGAGCTTTTTTTGTTGCTGCCGCTGGGGAGTGAACCTGCTGGTGAGGAGTAAAGAGGAATTTGCCAGTAGTAGCTGGTGAAGCTTGTGAAGCGGCCCCGCGCCCCCACCCCCACCCCGCACCTCGCGCTCAGGGATAACAAAGGAATTACTCCCACATGTTTGTTTTTTTTTTCGAACTATCCAAATCAGCGATCATCGGCTGGAATAATGGATCCAAAGAGAGCTCTGCCAAATGAAGATGAGATTAAAAAAAAGCGCTGAATTTCTTGGCAGAAGAAATGTCTGCTCTAAAATCACAGCAAAGAGGTATACTGGACCTCGTGGAGGAAATTAAAGCGCTGCGCAGTCAGAACGCTGAGAAAGACAAGAGGCTGGCATATCTGGAAAGCAGATTGGCTGAGATAGACCAGAACACTCGGGCAAACGACGTGATCATCACGGGGCTCCACATCAAACCCCGATCATACGCGAGAGCAGTTGCCGCAGACAGCAGTGGAAGTCAGCTGGATGAGGAATCCGCTGAGCAACAGGTGACGGCCTTCATGCAGTCAAAAGGAATACAGCTGGACTGCTCCAACATCGAGTCCTGCCACCCTCTGCCCAGGAAAAACTGCGACAAACCTGCTGTGATTATGAGGTTTGTAAACAGAAAACACAAGACGGCACTAATGAAACAAGGTAAGAAGCTGAAAGGAACCAACATCTTCATAAACGAGCACCTCACGAAAGAGAATGCAGAAATAGCCAGGAAAGCAAGATACATGAAAAAGCAGAAAAAAATTCAAAACACCTGGACATCAAACTATAAAATATTCATCAAATTAAACGGATCGCCTGAAGAAGTCAAGGTCATTAACATCCATAATATTATGGAACTGGACAAATATGAACTGGAGGCACAGCAACAATTCAGACAAATATAGGACACTGAAGGATTTTACTCATCTGCAAAAAAACATTCTACAGCATGAATCAAAAAATCAACAAACAGGAACAACAGGAACTGAAAGTTTTTGAATACACAGAGCACAACCCACAGGATGTAGAATATGACATAGACCCTGATAATAATCTTTTTAACTCAATCAATAATGACTGTAATTATTACACAGATGAACAGTTCAACACAATGATCACAGCTGATTTCAATACTTCTATGATCCACTTCAACAGCAGGAGTCTCTATGCAAACTTTAATAACATTAAAGATTATTTAAATCAGTTTAAAGAGCCATTCAATATTGTGGCAATATCAGAGACGTGGCTCAGTGAAGAGAAAGGAGTGGATTTTACCATGGATGGCTATGAATTAAATTATATAAATAGAAAAGTGAAAAAAGGAGGAGGAGTTGCAATTTATGTTGA
The DNA here is from genome assembly GCA_020510985.1 of Pholidichthys leucotaenia. Classification (NCBI taxonomy): domain Eukaryota; kingdom Metazoa; phylum Chordata; class Actinopteri; order Cichliformes; family Pholidichthyidae; genus Pholidichthys; species Pholidichthys leucotaenia. The sequence continues at coordinate 157,237,508 of CM035847.1, read as the reverse complement.
CAAGAGCTTGAAATACAAGGTTGTTGAAAATCTTTCAGTAACTGTGGATGATTTATTTGAATGTATTACAATAGAAATCTGTCTGGACAATGTGAAGAATGTAGTAGTGAGTTGTGTATATAGAACACCTGGCTCAAACATTGACTTATTTAAGGACTGGATGGAAAAAATGTACGCAAAACTAACTCATAAAGTTATGTTCATCTGTGGGGATTTAAATATAGATCTGATGAACTCAAAACAACATAGTTTGACAGAGGAATTTATCAACACAATGTACAGCATGGGCTTACATCCAACAATTACAGGACCTAGCAGAATCAAGAATCAAGGTGGAAGCTGAGATCAAATATAAAGGATATAAAAATAAGCTTACCACTATAATGAGGACCTGTAAGAAAGAATATTACAACAGAATACTAGAGGATAACAAAAATAACATAAGAGGAATATGGCAAGTACTCAAGGGGATTATTAGTAATCGTCCTAAGTATGCAAATTATCCAGAATATTTTATCGAAAACGACAGTTTGATTAATAATATGGAAGATGTGGTCAGTGGTTTCAATAAATTTTTTGTAAACGTTGGTCCTGAATTAGCAAAATCAATAGTGACTCTGGAAACAAACCACAGTGGGTCTGTGAATGAAATAGAGGATAGAAACCCAAACACAATCTTTTTGGGTGCAGTTACTGAAAAGGAAATTATCGAGACTGTGAGTAAATTTAAGAACAAAAAATCAACGGACTGGAATGAAATTGACATGACAGTAGTGAAAAAAGTAATTGAGGGAATTGTTAAGCCACTCACCCACATCTGTAACCTGTCATTTCAAACTGGTACATTTCCAGACAAAATAAAAATAGCAATAGTAACACCTCTTTACAAAACAGGAGACAGTCATCGCTTCACAAATTACAGGCCCGTCTCTTTACTCTCACAATTCTCCAAAATACTTGAAAAAATCTTCACTAAGAGACTGGAGGATTTCATTGAAAAACACAACCTCCTTACAGATAGCCAGTATGGTTTTAGAGCAGATAAATCTACATCTTTGGCACTGATCGAACTTATAGAAGAAATTACTAGTTGTATAGACAAAAAAAAAGGTTGCTGCAGGAGTATTTATAGACTTAAAGAAAGCTTTTGACACCATTGACCACAGAATACTACTAAGGAAACTGGAAAGGTATGGGATAAGAGGGGTAGGACTGAGATGGGTGGAAAGTTATTTAAGTAACAGACAACAATTTGTACAAATTGGAGACCACAAATCACCCTGCATGGACATCACTTGTGGTGTGCCCCAGGGGTCAGTTTTGGGACCCAAACCCTTTATCTTGTATATAAATGACATATGCCAAGTATCAAAAATTCTGAAATTTATTTTGTTTGCGGATGACACAAATATCCTTTGCACTGGTGGGAATTTGCAGCAGGTTTTAGAGGTGGTCACAACTGAAATGGAAAAATTAACGCAGTGGTTCAACAAAAAATAAATTATCTCTAAATCTAAAAAAAAACAAAGATTATGGTGTTTGGAAATTATAAAATAAATCATGAAATAATGGTAACGATAGATGATACCAGAATACAAACAGTACAGGAAAATAAGTTTCTGGGGGTGATGCTAGACAGTAAAATCTGCTGGAAACCTCACATCAGTCACATCCGGGCTAAATTAGCAAAATGTATAGGCATACTGGGGAAGACAAGACAAATCTTGGACTATAAATCATTGGTCTTATTGTACAATTCACTGTTTTTACCTTATCTTAACTACTGTGTAGAAGTCTGGGGAAACACCTACAAGACCAACCTACAAGCAATATGCACATCACAAAAAAGAGCTATAAGGATAATTAACAATGCAGGATATAAAGACCATACCAATTCGTTGTTCTTGAAGTCACATGTCATAAAGTTCATCGATTTAGTTAAATTTAAGACAGCACAAGTAATGTACAGGGCGATTAACAATCAACTCCCAACTAATATGCAATAAATATTTAAAAAAAAGAGACAACGATCATAATTTGAGAGGAGACTTAAACTTTACAAAACCCAAGATACGTACAACCAAGAAAAGTATGTGTATATCTGTCTGTGGGGTGGATTTGTGGAACAGTCTGGAGCCGGAACTGAAACAATGTACAAACAGAAATCAATTTAAAAAGAGGTATAAGCACCATTTTTTGAAAGGATATATGTTAGAAGGGTAGAATTTATATGTACGACTCATTATGTTCACTCTGGGACATTATGGGACACTATGGAATGGTGGGTGGGACAGCACTGTGTGTATCTGTGTCGTTTGAGACTGGTTTTGATATATGGACTTCATTGTATGTTAGAATGGACGGGTGTTAATGTTGATCTGTAAAAAATACAGTAAATTGTTTACTTGGGGTCTTAAAGGTGGTAATTTGTATAAAATTCACATGGGTGTATCGATGGAAAAGAGGAGTTGGAATTAATAAGTGTTCACTTCTTCCTTCTCCCTTTCGAACAGTGTATACTGTAACTTTATTGCATTTGCTATTTGCTTGTTTTTTGTTATATTTTTTGTGTTTGAAATAAACAATCTGTCTATATAAATTCAACCTATCTATGTTCAATTGGACAAACTGACCTTATTTATCAATGCTAAAACACATCAAATATGCACAGACAGCTATTTTTTTCATTCATTCATCTTCTTCCGCTTAATCCTTTTCGGGTCAAGGGGGGCCTGGAGCCTATCCCAGCATCTTTGGGCGAGAGGCAGGGTACACCCTGGACAGATCACCAGTCCATCGCAGGGCCAACACAGAGAGACAGACAACCATTCACTCTCACACTCATACCTAAGGACAATTTAGAATCCCCAGTTTGATGCTAATTAACTTAACTTGCATGTTTTTGGCATGTGGGAGGAAACCGGAGAAATCCCCAAGTAAACCCACGCAGACACGGGGAGAACATGCAAACTCCACACAGATCACTGTTGGTCGGGGGCTGGGATCGAACCCAGGATCCCCCGGCCAAGGGTGAGTTGCTGTGCTGCCGCAGTGCTAACCACTCCGCCACCGTGCCGCCCCAGACAGCTATTTTACAAAACAGACAGCTATTTTGTTTTTCTTAAATGGAATTTGTAAATTAGTTCAAGAGATGACACAAAAGAAGCCATGATTATTGAAATCTCATTTTGAAGGAGTTGTACTACCCACAAATTTTCATCTAAATTAAAAGTGGTAACACACTTCCTTTCAGTAAAAGAATCAAGCAAATACCCTGTAACTTTGCTGCATGTGCATCTCCATGCATCAAAAAAGGGGGTATCAAAGAAATTAATTAGCAAAAACAATTAGCAATCCTCAGAAAAATAGATAATACATAAAAATTACCAATAGATGATCAATAATGAAGAGAAAAATACAAATGAAGCCGCTTGGTAATGAAATCACAACATTCAATAGGAGAAGTTAAAAGTTGCATCAATAAATTTCCAGATATTTAAAGAAATATCTGTAGCTTATTGTACAGGAAATATCATGTCTATAAGGAACAAGGTAAACCGATAAGGAAGAAAACCATGCAAATCTATGAGAAAAGTTCCAAATGTTTAAGGAAAGTCCAACTTGTGTTGAATTTATGTTTACTGTGGGACTTGATTTAGAATCTACTACAAAGACAATACAGACTTTTACATTTATTAAAATTGCTTTACAAAAAAATAAGTGGGTACTGGCACAAGTCCCACTGTATTAAGTGCACAGTGCCTCCAGGAACTCGGACATTGGCAGAAGCCTGTGATTCATTATCTTTGTGACGCTAAAATTCTAATCAGATACAAAAAGATGCAAAAAGATGCAAAAAGACATAGGATAACATAAATATTACACTTCATAAAATTTTTGAAATTTAAAAGCGCTCTCAGAAAACAGGGGAAAATACAGTCAACATGGACCAAGAAATGTAAGGTAATGATTTGAGAAATGGAGGAATCAGATAAATTTAAACCTTAGTTCTGATGTACGAATAATAGTGCAGTAAGATTATGAGTGGAGATCTTTGTGTGCTGTTTTCCTTAGTGTTTCTTCTTCTTTTCTTTTCCTTATTTAATAATGGAAATGTATTAGGGCAAATTAAAGCTGAAACCTTTGTCAATACTGAACAGCAACCACAAGACATTTTAGAAGATATTGACCCAGACAATAACTATTCTAATCATATTAACAATAAGCGTGCTTATTATGATTAACAATTAAATGGAATTATGAATTCGGATCAGACATTGACAGTAATACATATTAATAGTAGGAGTCTCTATGCAAACTTTGATAGTATTAAGGAGTTTTAAATCAATTTAACACCCCATTTAGGATTATTGCAATAAGCAAAACATGAAATATAAAAAAGGTATATATGAAAAGGCAACAGCTGCATAACTGTACAGGGCTTCAAGGCCATTAAGCAGTCTATTCCCAGGAGGGGGGGGCGGGCAGTGAGAGCATGAAACCCTTTAGCTGGTCACTGTGACATAAAACTTTATCTTGGAACACAAAATACAATAGACATATCAAACAGCTTGTTAATATAGCATATTAAAACAGTTCATATATGGATAAAAGTTACAGTCATATGTTGTAACACACCCCCACACACTCTTATAAAATATGTGATCTCAACAGATAAATGCATAATTACTGAATTTCTATTACAAGGCAATATTAGATGAAAAAAGTAGTTGGAAATCACACGTCAGATAAATGCAAAACAAAGTTGCAAAAATATTGCAATTATAAATAAAATTAAGACAAATCACTTTATATCTTGTATTGCTCATTGATATTTCCATACTTGACCTATTGTATAGAGGCCTGGGGTAACAATTATCAAAGTGCACTTAATTCATTGCTAACATTACAAAAAGGGCTCCATGTTATACACAAAGTTGGGTATCTTGAACATACTAATTTACTGTTTACACATTTAAAGTTATTGAAATTGCGGGATTTGGTTGATTATTATATAGCACAATTAATGTTTAGAAAAAGAAAAAGAAAAAACTTTTTGCATAATTAATCAATCAACTTACTAAAATAGCTATAAAATACATAAGTTGCATACTTTTAATAAAATTATTATAAAGTATAGCTTAAATTTTAGAAAAATCTTTATAAGAGCTAAAGGCTCAATAAAGCTTAATCTGGCATTGATAATCTTGTAGGTAGTTGGTTTGATAATATATCTGGCAAATGGAAAAAATAATTCAAGGAGCCCTTATAAGTATAATTATTAATTTACTGATCTTTGTTTTTGTGGATGCTGTTGTATTCCCATGATTAAAGAATAAAAATTAAAATAATAAAATAAAAAAATAAAAGAAAGATTTTAGTGGCCTTCTCTTCCAAGGACCCGCCTCCATATCAAGGGGACTCACCTGCCCACCTATTGCCAGGACGATGACGAGGTTGTGCCACGACTGAACCTAGATGGGGATCTAGAAGACACTGAAGAGATACTTTAGGGTCTGCAATAGGGTCTACAATGCACATTCACATGGTGTTAGATTTTGATCTGCTGTGCTTCTGCCCTACAGGTTTCCTTTGTGATAAATGATTAATGAAAGAGTAGATGCATGTATATGAATGTATTCATATATGCATATATGCATCTTCACATATATTCATAGATGAGGATAGTTTAGTTTTGAATATATTTTACACATATAGGATTGTTAGCTATATTAACTCATGATGTCTGCACCACACCTGATGTCCTCTGGAGAAATGGCGACCTGAGGGGGGCAGGTCTATGCGAATGCCGGAAGGAGGACACCTCGCACATATAGGACACTACACACAGGGGATAGAATAGGGTTATGAGATGGATTTAGACCCATCTCAACAGGGGGAGATGCAAAAATGTAGGTTTAAGTTATAGATAGATTTTTATTTTTTTTTTTGTTACTTGTTTTGTACCCATAGGTAGATTTGTTTTGCAGTCTGGTGACAAGCCACCAGCTGCCGGTCGCTGGGTGCAGAAGTGCCACGTATCCCTAACCTGCATGTTTTTGGCATGTGGGAGGAAACCGGAGAAAATCCCGGAGTAAACCCACGCAACACGGGGAGAACATGCAAACTCCACACAGGTCACTGTTGGTCGGGGGCAGGGATCGAACCCACGATCTCACGATCCCCGCGATCCCCCGGCCGAGGGTGAACTGTGCTGCCACAGTGCTAACCACTGCGCCACCGTGCGATAGATAGATAGATAGATAGATAGATAGATAGATAGATAGTGAGGTGCCCCATTAGGACACCTCAACAGGGGGTATTGTCGGTAAAATGACATGATTGCTCTGTTTTTCTCACACTTCTTTATCTGCTTGCTTCACATGCTACACTGCAGAGTTTAGTTTACACCCTATAATTCATTTGCTGAAATCAGTTAGAATCAGCTCTGCACACAGCTGAGCTGTCACATAAGCAGAAATAACTGTTACTGATACAATGAGGAAACCACCCCCTTGTATGGTGGGTGGGGGAAGTTTTATAAAAACTATAGGGCCCACTTTTCGAGTAGCACTCTCTTGGGGAATTGCCTAAAGAGCTGTGTCCCAGCGCTGCTTGTATCCATATCTCACTTTTAGTAAATAAGAGAAAGTATACTTCTTCTCTCAGCCTGGTTATTTGGCCATTGTAACAAAGAACTGGGGTTTAAGGTATTTTAGACTCAACAAGTGGTTAAGCAGTCTGGCACGCAAGTCTCTCACTCTGGGTGACTCCTTCATTTTCCCCACATCAATGTTATAAACTGTTGTCTGCAAGAATGTGTAGAAATTCACTAATGCAGCCTCATAACACAAATTAAACACAAAATGTGCTTTGAAAAGTTCATCAAATGCCCAAAGGGAGCAGTTTGCCTGGCATGGGATGAGACGCATGAATGCTGATGCAGAAGCTGTCGATCTCGCTCTTCTGTCACCCCACAGCAAGAAGGTACGGATGCCCACCTGGATGGTTGCACAGATGCTCCTCCAAACTACAATATGACTAGAATTAAGATAAGAAAACCAAAGTTCATGCACGAGAATAAAAGGAAAATATTGTTTCTCATGGGCTAGTGGGAAATAAGAATGCTTATCTTCACCGTTAACTTTCTATGTTATTCTCTTTAAACAACTCATATTTTCACATGTAGTTAAGGTGAAGTGAAAATTATTACAACCACCTTAAAAATGTAATTACCTTATGAAAGACTACAAGTCTTTCCATCACATCACATGCACTGATTTTTGGAGACTTGGGTCCACCTGATGTTGGCGGAAGGAGATGAACCAACAGCAACAGAGAGGCTATTTCTTTATCATAGGCTGAGGACAAGAGTAACAAAAATTAACCCAGGTTTCACAATTTGCAGTTTGAATTAACACAGAGACCTCACCAGATATTTAACCATTTCCACTCTACTGTTAGTAGTTATTCCAAAAAGCAGATAATCTTTTAAAAACAAATTAAAACAAACAAATGAGCTTTTGTTCAGATATGATGAATGAAGAATGATAAGGGATGGGCACAACTGTCACATAAGTATACCAAAAGCATAAAAAAAGAAACAAAACTCACTTGTTGCTTGGGGATCACTTCCTGGGGGGGGGGGGGGGGTTCTGCTGACTGCAAAAAGTAACATCTCTGGTTTTGAAGTAAGACATTTAGCTTCTTTTATGACATTTGGCTTGAAGAACACATCCCATTTTTGAAGTAGCCTGGAGGACGTCTCATCATCAAATAGGAGTGCAAAGTCTTGGTCCACCTTTGAGAAAGAATATGAGAAAATGTAACAGCACATGCTTTAAAATTTCAAACTATACAAAGCAATTAATTTAAAACTCACCAGTCCTTTAGTGTCCAGGAATCTTGGGAAAGTGGAGAAGATGTCAACACCTTTGCCAGGGTCATTAATAAGTTTCTGTCCATGCTGAAAGGTCTGTATCACCTTCTGGAAAGTCACAGACCTATCTGTGGTATGATTGAGCAAAGATGTGGCCTCTTGGCAAGCATCCCCATCAAGCTGATTCTCAGCCTGAATAGAGCGTTGGGAATTTGGGCCTCTTGGAGAAACATCTAAGGGACTACTTGAATGCAGTGGAGATCCTCGATGAATCTTCCTTTGGACAGTTTTCAGATGCCAAGAAATGTATCCGGTGCTGCTTGCAGCATCATAGAAGTGTTCCTAATATAAGATAATACTTGCGCTGTCATACTCAACATAAACATTACAGAGAATTTAAAGTTGCCATCATGTGCATTTAAAGTAATATATAAATGTGCCTGAAAATAAGAATGAACATTACATACATAGCCTTTGTCAGCATATGGATTCTTGACGGAAGGGAAGAGTGTCACAATCCCAAGAGCATACTCCTCTCTTACTGCTTTGGTGGGAAGGTGCCTGATGAGAAAAATGATAAAGAAATAATTTATGTAAGCACCACTTTGTTGTTTTACTATTAGTGTCATTATTTATGTTACTTTTATTTGTATATTACTTAAGTCTGTCTGCACTTTGTCACAAGTCTGCTACTGAAGCCAATGAAATGACATTTTGTTCAGTCAGCTAGGGTGTATATTTTTGAATGACAAAGTATATGAATTACAATCAGTTGTTGTGCAATCATTATTTGACATAAATAAAATCAGACTCGATCTCTGTTTTTAAGAATAGGGCTAAAACCTACCTTTTTGATATAGCCTACAATTAGGGAGGGATCATGTGTTTTCTGAACCCTCCCTTAGTTATGCTGCTAATAGGTTTAGTCAGCCGGGGGACCTCCAGTAATGCACTGGGCCTCACTCCTTTCCTCACTCTCTATGAAATATTTTTTTTTTGCTGGTCATTAACATTTGTTTGTTCTCTCCCATAGATTGAGTCCCCATCGTGCTGTTTGCTCTCTACATGTCTGTTCTTTTCTTCTTCTCTATCCCCTCACCCCCCAGCCAGTCGCAGCAGATGACTGCCCCTCCCTGAGCCTGGTTCTGCTGGAGGTTTCTTCCTGTTAAAAGGGAGTTTTTCCTCTCCACCGTCGCCAAGTGCTTGCTCACAGGGGATCGCCTAATTGCTGGGGTCTTTCTGCAACTGTGGGGGTCCTCCCTACAGTTGATAGTGCTATGAGATGACTGTTGTTGTGAAATGGCGCTATATAAATAAAGTTGAATTGAATTGAATTGAATTAAAAAAGGACGAAGCACACATTCCCATGGCTGTCAATCATGTGAGTCACTGATGTGTTGACCATTTGTCTTTGTCTGGCATCCGTTAGGATCCCTGTTGTTTGGTACTCCTGCAGCACAGTTTCACCCCCAGATTTGCTCCTTAGCACAGTTTCAATCAACTAATAAAGAAAAAAAAACATGATAAGCACCCTTTAGAGAGTCAGCATATCTAGAGAAATGTTAAGAAACTCAGAATCAAGCTTTTACAACCTGTTCAGCAGCCACTGCCTCTATCCTCAATCTGTATTCTTTATTGTATCCTCAATTTGTTGTCTGTTGCTTGGGACCTCATCAACAACTATAGTTGATGTGCTTGCACTGGAGCTTGTGTCAGATGCTTCAGAAGCAGAAGACCAGTCGGAGAAGATGAAAAGTGTTTAGCTTTATTTTGCAGTGTACCATGCATTTTTTCCATACTGGTCTTTAAGTCTCACCGTCATCAGTGAAGGCTGTCAGCGCCACATCATCATCATCATCATCATCATCATCATCATCATCATCATAGCAGTCTGTCGTGGGCAACAATGACTGTTTCATTTAGGTCTGATCAGATTCCTCCATGCAGCTCTGTCCTTCACCCTCCACTGCCAGGAACTCCTGACCTTGTTAACCCGGGCGACGTCCGAGCCGGTATGAGTTGCTCTCTGACTGACCATTTCATGAAACTGCTTGCAAAGTAGTTGAGTACTGCTAGCTTTTGCTGGACTAGCGCCGTTGTCTAATAAGGTCATTGAAGATTTCTACATCAACTAATGTCCCTGTTGCATCCTTGTATATAACTTTTGCATCGGGGGCAAGCAAAATTTCTCAATCACTGGAAAAGATAAGAAAACATCACAAAACTTATTCCATCTTAAATCCCAATCTGAAAATGAATGGCATTATTAATGGCCTGTTTGGGAGTCTGTTCTCTTTCCTTGAGGAGGCACAAATTGCAGTTTATTACTTAACTCTGATTTATAAAAATGTGCATGATATTTAAATAACACAACATTACAGAGCTTACACAATAAGGTTTTAAATTGGAAAGAGTGTAGTTTTAAACTTAATCCTAGTCTAAATCAAAGCAAATGCACTTACACACCTTGTTCATGAAGTTGCACAAAGTCAAACTATCTATCAACCTCATCCAACTTTGGATACTTGCGTTGTTGCTTAAACTTGACAGGGACCAGCATTTTTTATAAGACATACAAGACAATGATACAAAATGACATTAAAAGGGAAGAAAGAACCAAGCAAAAACAAAATAAGAAAAGGAAAAAAAAAACAGAACAGTGTTGTTACAATACCAAAAAAATTATGATTAAAATAATACATCCTATTTGCAAAAATTTGTTTGAAATGTTGGCATATCCGATGTATGCAAATATTCAATGGATCTCTTGCACAATGTAGACGTACATATTGGAAATAGTGTCCGGACAGATCTTGTTTTTTCTTTATAACATCCGTGTTTCACATTTTGATAATTTTTGTAATGCTACTGGGCTGTTTAATAGTTCCCCAGTTAGCTTAGCGGCTAGAAGCTATGTGTTTGTTCATGTCTGCGCCATCCCAAATACCACTGTATGGGCTGTAAAAGAACTGTGAAACTCACTGAAACATATGTCCGACTCATAGTTGTAACCTGACTTCTTTCAATATTACTTTGTGTATGCAGAATCCCTGGGTTATTGATGTTACTATTACTGTTATTGACATTAGCTCTTAGCTTCCAGTTGCTAGTGTGTAATTTATTCTCCTAACAAACTTTGACTCACTCCTAGTAACAATGCATGGACTCAAATGAGTGTTAATGAGCTTGTGTAAAGATTTTGCACAATACATGTCCATTACACAGGTCTATTACAGCCCTGGTGCTGACAACAAGCACACATTGTCCATGCAAGTTTTATTGTAGCCACGTGCTATTGTTTAAAGCATTCATTTCTCAAAGATTCAGTGAGATTTCCTAAAAGATACTTACCTTAAGCATCTTGACTGATAGAGGAAAATGCAGCCAACTTGTCTCACTCTGCTCATCTAACAGCCAACGGCTATAGTCAAGTGTGTGCAGGTCTGGGCGGAGCTTTGTTTAAAATCAGCTCGCTCAAATTGAACTCTGTCAAATAACCCCACAACACTGGACTTCATTTATTAACTAAGGAGTGAAAAGTACACTTTGAGAGTCACTATCAACTCTGAAATGTTTGACCCCCAAATTTCAACTCTCCAATTTTTGCTGAGAAAGCAAATTTAAGAAATTTAAGTAATTATGTATTATTCTGAAGTCTATTTATTCTTTTTATATTTTTTTAAAAAAAAGATTTATTTTCATCTCATTTAATTACCTCCGCCAGGCCCCAGGAGGTAATGTTTTTGCCAGGGTCTGTCTGTCTGTCGGTTAGCAAGATAACTCAAAAAGTTTTGGACGGATTTCGATGAAACTTTCAGGCTTTGTTGGAAATGGTACAAGGAAGAACTGATTAAATTTGGGGGATGATCCAGATCACCGTCTGGATCCAGGAATTTTTTAAAGGATTCTTTAACATTGTCAGATAGGGCCATTTTCAACATGTGTGCAGGCGCAATGGAGGGCGCTGGTCGTCATGTCTGACGAACACGAACTCCGCGTTCTTCAAAGTTTTAGGCACAAAAGCACGTGGAAAACAGTGGTGGGCCGGGCCCGGCAGCGTCCCTGTGTTTGCGCTACGCTGCAAAAGCTGAGACTGGCAGCTGTCCGGCGCGGGATTATTTGGCAGAAATTCCCCGGACAGCCATAGGGGCTGCGCAAAAACAAGCTCTCTGCCGGGGAAGCTTCCAAATCCTCTTTTGGCGCGGAGCGCAACCCCAATAAAACCCACGCCAACCTGTCTACCCAATTTGCATCTGTCAGTGAACCCCTGAGTGCTGCTTTCAGTGATCTATGAAAACGCTCGCATAACCCATTGGCCTGTGGGTTGTACACGGTTGTGCGATGAATTGCAGCGCCCGCAGCCTGGGAGTTTGGAGATGGAGGAGATGGACACAACAGCAACACTTGAGTTTATTACCTCCGCCAAGGAGGTAATGCTTTTACTGGCATTTGTCTCTTTGTCTGTCTGTCTGTCTGTCTGTTACCAACATAACTCAAAAAGTTATGAACGGATTTTGACAAAATTTTCAGGAATAGTGTGTAATGGCACAGGGAACAGATGATTAGATTTTGGTGATGATCTCAGAGTGCATACCTCCACCAAGGGCTTTGTTTGTATTTGTGCAGCAGGATTACACAAAAACTACTGGATGGATTTGGATGAAATTTTCACCAGAGGTGGTTCTTGGCCTACAGAGGAACCCATTACATTTTGGGGATGATCTGGGAATGCATACCTCAGCCAAGGCTCTTCTCACAGTGTGTCAGCCACAAAACTCCAAAACTAATGGACAGACTTGGATGCAATTTTCACCACAAGTGGTGATAGGCCTACACACAAGCCCATTACATTTTGGAGGTGATCCATGAGAAACGGAAGGAGCCTTGGCGGAGGTATGCGCTCTATGAGTGCTTTTCTAGTTTTATTTAATTTACTCATTGAGCTATTTTATAATCATTTTATAAGCAATCCTTTCAAGTATTTATTTTCTTGAGTTTTATTCATATTTCATATTGCCCTATGCCACTGTGCAATCATGTGATTTTCCTTTAAGGGGAAAAAAGAATTGATGATGAAAAAATACCACAAACTTATGGTACTGTATCGAAAGGAAAAATGTTGGTGTCGCCCATAGTACAGGGCGTGTTTATGGGTATTTCCAAGTTCATTTCTATATTGCAGCAGTTCAAAATTTAATTTTTTACTGGGGCAAATAGTGCAAAGAGGGTGTCCTAATGTTCTTAATTATTCAGAGGTTTGTTTTGGGTGTAAAGTGAAATAACACAATCAGTCTTTGATCTCATTCCCTTTACTAAACGGGGATGCAAGATCAAAGGCTTAATACTAATATGACACCATTTAAATGGGAGGACAAATCCGTTTTGCACTGAGGACAATGCAAGGTCATTCACAGAATGAAAATGCATTTAAAGGGAAGGGGATTTTTTAACCTCCTTTTCAACAGCTCTTCTACACTGGGAGATGTGATCATAATTACACATGGATGAGAGGTGTAGGCTACAATTTAGATTTATTTATTTTTTTTCAGTTTTTCTCTTTACCCGTGATTTTGAAAGAGTTGTAAAATTTCTTTCACTTAAATTATCATTCACCCCAACTTATCTTTTGAACAGAGAAAGAGGAGCTGCTCATCTCAGCCAAAGTCCATAATCTTCTCTGCTTAATACAAAATCACTGTTTTAATTCAAAGCAACTGTTGGAATATTTTCATTTTGAATTATTCTGTTAAAAGAATGACAGTGAATGAGGCAAAAATTTGTAAAAGATAAGATAAGCCTTTATTAGGGGAAATTCCAGGATTGCAACAGCACAGGGATAGCAACACTCATAGCAATAATTTAGAAGATAAGAAAATAAGAGCAGTGAATATACATATGCACACATAAATATATAAATACATATACACAGTGCAGATCACTGTAGCTAGATGGAATAAACAGCATAACCGTCTATTTAGTTACCCTACATGGTATGAATATGTACCCATACATGTTGTCACCCTCCATAGCGACTGATATTGTCCTAGTTGTATATTGGAGGGGACCATTTGTGTAAGTCTGTTGCGTCTTTTGCATTCGATACTATTAGGTTGTCACATTTTTTGCTATCTCTGCGAGCAGCCCTGCTTAGGTTACTATATATAGTCTGACAGCCGTAGGTAGGAAGGACCTGCGAAACCTCTCGGTCGCACACCTAGAATGATGTAGTCTACTGTTAAATGAGCTCCTCAGTGTGTTCAGTATGTCCTGCATGGGGTGGGACTCGGACTCCAGCAGAGATGACAGTTTAGCCACCACCCTTCTCTCCCCTATACCCTCCACTGGGTCAAGGCGTTGCCCCAGGACAGAGCTAGCTTTCTTGATTAGTTTGTTCAGTCTCTTCCTATCGGCTGCTGTAATGCCATTGCCCCAGTAGACCACTCCAAAAGTGATGGCTGATGCCACCACCGTGTCATAGAATGTCTTCAAGAGCACCCCTTGTACACCAAAAGACTTGAGCCTCCTCAGTAGAAACAGCCTGCGCTGTCCCTTCTTGTAAAGTGCATCGGTGTTGTGTGACCAGTCTAGTTTATTGTTCAGATGAACACCCAGGTACTTGTAGGATGTCACCATCTCAATGTCTGTTCCCTGGATGTTTACTGGTGCTGTGAGGGGTTGTCCTTGCCTGCAGCAGTCCTTCACCAGATCCTTAGTTTTCCTCGCATTGATCTGGAGGCAGTTCCGATGGCACCAGTCCACAAAGTCGTGGATAAGTCCTCTGTAATCAGCTTCATCTCCGTTGGAGATGAGGCCGACGATCGCAGAGTTGTCAGAGAACTTCTGTAGATGGCAGTGTGTTGTGTTGTGTGAGAAGTCCGCAGTATAAAGGGTGAACAGGAAGGGAGCCAAAACTGTTCTCTGGGGGGCCCCCCGTGCTACCGATGATCTTGTCGGACACAAAATCCCGGGTTCTCACAAACTGTGGCCAGTTAGTGAGGTAGTCCAGGATCCATGATGACAGGTGCTGGTCCACCCCTGCGCACAGCAGCTTGTCCTTCAGGATCATTGGTTGGATGGTGTTGAAAGCACTGGAGAAGTCAAAGAACATGATCCTCACTGCGCTCCCGGGCTTCTCCAGGTGGGACAGGGAACGGTGAAGGAGGAAGATCACTACATCCTCCACCCCAATGCCATGCTGGTAGGCGAACTGGAGTGGATCCATCGCTGGTCCCACTGGGGGCGGAGGTGAGCAAGGAGCAGTCTCTCCAAGGTCTTCATCATGTGAGACGTCAGGGCCACTGGTCTGTAGCGGTTCAGGTCTTTGGGGTGGGAAGTCTTTGGTACAGGTACCACACAAGATGTTTTCCACAACTGTGGTACCCTCCCCAGCTTCAGGCTCAGGTTGAAGATGTGCTCCACAATCCACACAGCTGGTCTGCGCAGGACTTGAGGAGCTTTGCGCTGATGCCGTCCGGTCCCGAGGCCTTCCTCGCCTTGATCTTCCTCAGCTCCGTCCTCACCTGGGTCTTAGTGAGGGTCAGGTTGGGGGCTGTGTGCTGGGAGTGGGGGGGTGTTGGTGGAGTGGGGTGTGGACAGCAGGTCTCGATGATGAAAAACTGTTATAATTAGATAATGATGAATGTTTTGAGCGTACCTGTAGGCTCTTCTTGGGGCTGGGTGACAGCTGTTTTTCCTGGTGTAGGACAGACTGGTCCCGCTGCAGTTCGGTAATTAAGAAGAGGACTGAATTGTAAACCCACAGTTTTATTTTTTTTTCTGTGCATTAAAAAACTTTGCTGTATCTTCAATATCAGTTTAACTTATATCTTCAGTATCAGTTAAATATTTCATATTTATTTAAATATTTAAATATTTCATATTTAACTGTCCTCATTTAACAGAAAACAAAATAGTTTGTTTTTCATTAAAGTGACACGCTGTAATTTTTTTTCTTGTTAACATGTCTGTAGCATGTTTTTTTTTTTTCTCCAACACATATCAAGAGTGAAATATAGTGTTGAGCCAATCAGGATGTAAGGATTGTCTCTGGCCGGGCTTTATTTAGCCTCCAGGGCCAGTTAGCATGTTTTGAACAGCTGCTTTGAAAACTTGACACAAATTAAGATGGGTTTTGCCGTTAAACTACTTTTAAGGACCAATGCAGTTTTAATCATTATTCTGGGCCACCATGTATACAACTGATCATGCCCTTCAACTGGTAAGTCATTTTGTCACAGGATTTATTCTGTGATTTATTCACATATCCTGGCGTTTGAAGGAGGAGGAAAAGTGAAAAGGTTTTGACACAAAACTGTAAGACAATGAAATATTTTTTGTAGAAGATGGCATAAGATACCATTTCAGACAATGTAGATTTATTTTTATAGGGGATTGATATCCACAGGAGTGCATCTTTAATCAGGATATACGAGTACAAATGGACACGAGAGATGATTATGTGATATAGTGGACAGAATCCTTTGTCACAGAAGAAGTTTGTTGATTAAAATCTTCGGACTGACAGTATCCCACAACACCTCCCCCATGCACTGTATCCACACACTTCCTGTTCAGACATTCATTCTCTTTAATTATGGATCACAACCTGTGGCTCCGGACCTGAATGTAGCTCTTCATCCCCATTGTTGTGGCTCTCTGCGGTTACATCTCAAAATGAAATAAATGAATTTAATTTTTTTTTTTATTTTTCAAGTAAAAACAGACCAAGATTCAGTTTGATCTGGACCAGGACCACCACTCTTTGGTTCTTTGGTCTGGACTGTGGCTTGGGGAATTTTCCACACCTAAAATTTGTCATGATCTGGACACCATGTCCACGCTTTCTGTTATTTTTGAACTGTTTGCACCATTAGCTGCCCGTCCAGCGCCTGGTGAGGGAGATCGCTCAGGACTTCAAGACCGTCCTGCGTTTCCTGAGCTTCGCCGTCATGGCTCTGCAGGAGACCTGCGAGGCCCACCTGGTGGGTCTCTTCTTCGCTAAGGGGGTCACCATCATGCCCAAACACTTCCAGCTGGCCCGCTGCATCCGCGGAGAGAGAGCTTAGACTTTCTGCTGCACATTCACCAGCCATAATGCTCTGCACTGTGTGTCTATATATATATACATTTATAGTAATATGGACATATGTTTACTAGATGTTTTTTTCTTGCCTTCTGATTGTTGCTCTGAGTGTTGCTGTCCCTATGCTGTTGCAATCCTGGAATTTCCCCATTGTGGGACTAATAAAGGCTTATCTTATCTTATTATTCTGTTATCGTTACTATTTTGTGTTATCCTTAGTTTCTTGTTTCACCACTGGTTTTCTAGTCTCCCCCATTGTTTTCCCATACCTGTAGCAACTCGCGTATGTTTCTGTTAAGCCCTTGATTAGTCCCAGCTGTTTTGTGTTAGTTAATTATCAGTTGTCTACTTCTGTCGTCACGCTCTGCAGCCTCATGATGACTACAATCAGGATTACCCTCCAGTTAGTCTCCTTGTTGGATTTATCTTCATCTTGTTGTAAGTTTAGCATTCCACAGCTTTCCTTGTTTTCACAGCCCTCGAGCTGCATTTGTTTCCTGTTTAATAAATTGTGTGGAAATTGAAGATTCAACCTGCTTATGGGTCCATTCATTCATGCCTGCTGGAGGCTGCCCTGACAAAATTTTGGTACAGATTAAACTGAAAAGTCTGAAAGTCCAGACCCAACAGGTTAGGTGTGAAACCACCCACATATACTGTATCTTTATTTTACAGATGGGACACATGTCGCGCTTTATGTTTTACATACTAGAACATCATCATCAACTCAGAAGCCATTTTGTGAATTTAATAAAGTGACTAATGATCCTAGCTTTCTTTGTTCCTGAGATACAGTTTATATGGCATTTTGACCTTAACCTTTGATTACATAACCATAGTCAGAGGTCAGGATCACAGGGTGAACCTGTGTTCTATGTTTGGTAACCCTAGCTTTACTTGTTCTATTGTAATAGTGCACAGGGAATGTTAACTTTGACTGGCAAAATCAAGGTAAATCATGGCTGTACAAGTTTAACCCCTTGCACTCTGGTCAATTTCCCTAAAAACGCCTAAAAATAACGTACCCAAAGTAAATCAAAAGCTGTTCTTCAACCCTTTGCAGCAGCTTCATGGGGTTGGTCTCATTTAAAAGAAAACACTTTGAATTTTTTGGCAAAACAGTCATAATTTCTCTAAGTGCTCCTGCCACTGAGTAACAGTCATCTAAACATACTGAACTTGAAGAAAAGAAAGTTCACCTGGGTGTTTTTTTAGATACAAATGCTTGCAAATAACACACAGCTGTCAGATCCGGGCTAGAAAATGCAACAGAAATGTAGAACCAAGTGTTATCCAGCTGAAATCAAAATTTTGTAACAATACCACAAAAAATGAATATATTACACAGCTTTTTTGTCAGGTTGTTCCCAGGCGTTTTTGAACTCTGCCAAATTGTGCCAAATGGCACAGTTTGGAAAAACGTCTAACTTTTGAATGATTCAATATAGAAGCTTGATCTTGGGCTCTAATGAAAGGTGACACTCAGGGCTGTGTGTGTGTGTGGGGGGGGATTGTTTCATTCATGAATGAATGAACAAACAAGCCCCCACACACAAAGAAGCATGCCACGTAAAAAATGTGTGGCTTTTTTTTTTAACAAGAAAAAATAACCTACAGTGCACTAAAAATTATACTAAAATATCTGTAATGTAGAAGATAACAACTCCCACCCACCCCCGCCGCTACAGAGGACGGACATCGCCCATCGCTACATGACGGACCGCGGTGACGGTGCGCCGCGGTCTACTACGCACAGTTGTACTAAAATATCTGCAATATATCTGCAATCCGCTACAGAAGTGTAGCGGGGGGGGAGGGGGGGCGTTCACGGTCTGGACGCGGCGCACGGACCGATCTGTCATGTGGTGATGACGCACAGTTGTAATTTACCGATTGGTCAAAAGTCATTTTGATTACAATTTTCACGGATAAAGAATAAATTAGCTTATAACACTTACCTGTCCACAACAGCAGTGTCGCTGGCGAACTTCTCTTCCTCATTGTCAGACGAACATGACGCTGGTCCGCTTGTTACGACTTGTGGTTCTGGTCACGCGACCCGGTCAAACCATGATTCCATTATTGCAGTTTTGCGCTTCCATGATTGCGGTTTTGGCGAATGATTTTTCTAAACAAATAAGAACAGTAGTAAGAAAAAAAGACTGGCGAACGCGTGTGTGTCACCCAGCGGCTTACACAAAACAGATTTTACGCACAGGACGTACACTTTCAATTGTCGAACTTCTCTGCTTCAATTGGCTCGCTGTATTCGCAGCCGTTGGTAGGCGGGTCCTTCTTGCTAGGTTTTCAGTCATTGGTTCTTCAAGTTTTCAGAAACCCAATTCAAGGCTCTTATTAGTCGAATGAGAGGTCAATCTAATCTAAACCAATCAAAGCACTCCTTTGGCTTTCTGTTCGCGGCTATGTCTGTAGTGGAAGAACGGAAATGCAGCTTTTTTTTTTTTCAGTGCGCCCTCGTGCGCCCTAGGACACAGAGGCGTGACTGCCCGCGGTATCCCGGAGTGCAAGAGGTTAAATTATAACTCTCAGCTGAAGATTAGCTGGTTAAACACAAGCTGCTGTGCAGCATTGATCTCCACAATGTGGTTCTTTTGCATTTAATACCACTTTTGAAGTTGATAGCAACAGTACTTTATTTTTTTCATTTCTGTTACAAACATGTCAATTTATACATCGGAGAAGTTTCTCTTTTTTCTAACTTCTGTTGTGTGTGCCGCAAATGCTGGAGGAGAAGAGGGGACATGGTATTCAAATGACAATCATTTCAAGCCTTTAAATTTATCAGTGAGAAAACATATGCACAAGGTTCAAGGTTCAGGGTGACTTTATTAATACCCGTAGGTAGATTCTTTTTACAGTCTGGAGAGGGCATCTCAAACACACAACTTTGAACATTAAAACATTAAAAACACAGGCCACATACATCAGACAATTTAAGAGCTAAGCTCTAAGGCAAAGGTATTGATTTACCAGTCAATCTACGTTCCTACCCTCACCTATGGTCACGAGATTTGGGTAATGACCGAAAGAATGAGATCGTGGATACAAGTGGCTGAAATGAGCTTTCTCCGTAGGATTGCTGGCCTCACCGGATGTCCAGTCCGGATGACAGCTCCTCTGTCATCCGGGAGTGGCTCAAAGTAGAACCGCTGCTCCTCTACACTGAGAGCATCTGATCACGATGCCTCCTGGACGCCTCCCACTTGAGGTGTTTCCGGCACATCCCACTGGGAGGAGACCCCGGGGCAGACCCAGGACTCGCTGGACAGACTTTGGCTCCCAGCTGGTATGGGAACGCCTTGGTATCCTCTCTGAAGAGCTGGAGCAGGTGGCTGGGGAGAGGGAAGTCTGGGCTTCTCTGCTTGAACTACTGCCTCTGCGACCCGGACCTCTGGAAAAGCAGTAAAAGATGGATGGATGGATGGATGGATGGATATTTTCTGTTGTGTTTTCAATAAACTTGTGAAACTTTTTATCCGAGTCTGAGGGATCGTTCTGGCAGCTCTTTGTTTGAGTCTAGCCCTGTTGTGAATCATAACAGAATGATCCAGCCAGGATCAAGGTTCAGCAAGAGCTCTGCTGAGCGAGCAGTCAGCACTCTGGCACTTGGAGGCCACAGAATGCCGGGTCATGTTTCTTTTTGAGCAGTTAGAGACCATTACCCAGCAACTGGCCACTATCACTGAGCACCTGGGTCGGCTTCCTGGTGCGGTTTCTCCCCCTGCACCTGCTGCTCTGGCAGTGTCTGCCATCTGCAGGGACATCTCTGTTCCTTTGCCTGCCCCCTATGGGGGAGAGGTTGGAAGGTGCAGAGGGTTCCTGCTCCACTGCCGGCTTTATTTTCTGTAGGTGGAAGGGGAGTATTGGGATGATTTGGATAAAATCCATTTCATGACCTTGTTGCTGCGAGACTGGGCACTTAGTGGGCACAGTCCATCTTGAGCAGCTCAGACGATCCCCTATACACATACCAGCAGTTTGTGCGGGAGTTCTCAGAGGCATTTTACCATTCGGAGAATGAGGGGAACATAGCCAGCTGATGGGACTTCTACAGGGAGGATCGTCAGTAGACAACTTCTCCGTATAGTACCAGGTCACTGCGGCCCACTCTAGGTGGAATGACGTTGCTCTACGCAGCACCTTCCTCTGGGGCCTGAACATGCACCTATGTGATAAGCTGGCTATCCGCGCTTGTGCCTCCTCTCTGGATGAGATGATTGCACAGGCAGTGGCCCTTGATAATCGGTTTAGGGAGCGTACGAAGGGGCAGATGGCTGCTGCTTACCCATTCGCTCCACGGCTGGTCCCCCTGACCTCTGATGCTGTTCTACCGGCATTGTTACTGGAGCCACTATACCTCTGGAGGGTCCGTCTGATTCCAAGGGAGCGCCGGCATCACAAGAGGGTGGGGGAGTGCATTTATTGCAGGGTCCCTGGCCGCGCAATATCGGAATGTCCGATAGTGACTGTCCAATGTCAGTCATGGGGGGGGGGGGGGGGGTTTATCAAATTCCCCGGATCGTTTTGAACTTCTGGCCCTTGTTCAGTAACTGGGGGCCGAGTTCAAAACCTCCTCTCATTGATTCAGGAGAGGAGCAAAATTTCATCCAGCAGGCCATGGTGCGAAAATTACAGATACCCACCAGGAATGTTCCCACACCCGAGAGGAATTACGCTGTTGGGGACTGCGAACTGTTGGCCATTAAGCTGGCATTGGAGGAATGGAGACACTGGCTGGAGGGAGCTAATCAACCGGTCATTGTCTGGACTGACCATAAAAATTTAGAACACCTTCAGTCGGCCAGACGGTTGATTTCGCGGCAGGCTCGCTGGGCCCTGTTCTTTAATAGGTTCAATTTATCCATCTCATACCTCCCAGGGTCCCACAACGCCAAGGCTGATGCTCTCTCACGCCTATTTTCTCCCGATTCCTCCTCCTCCACATCCTCCTCTGCAGCTGCTGCGTCTCCCCTGGAGACTATCCCCCCCCCCCCCCGCTTTCTTGGGAGACTCCAATGGGAGATAGAGCAGAGGGTCTGGGAGGTGCAATTATAGGAACCCATCCAGGAGGGAGGCCCACCAGACCGGCTGTATGTGCTCGCAGTGTTACATGGAGAGGTGAATAAGTGGGGACATACCAGCTTTTTTGCCCATCATCTTGGCATATCCAGGACTATTGATCTGCCTGCGGAGAGTGTTTTGGTGGCCCACACTTGGGACGGATGTGCGGGAGTACGTCAAGGCCTGTCACACCTGCTCCACCAATAAAACGGACTCTTCCCTCCCACGGGTCTCCTCCATCCTCTCCCGGTGCTGGGTCACCCGTGGTCAAACATTGCTCTGGACTTTGTTACAGGCCTCCCTCCATCCTGAAGGCACATGGCTATCCTGACGATACTCGACTGCTTCTCCAAGACCATCTACCTGATTCCTCTCCACAAGTTACCATCTGCCACGGAGACAGCTGACCTGCTGGCGCAGCACGTCATTCGGCTGCATGGTATTCCCATGGACATCATCTCAGACCGGGGGCCCGAATTCACATCCCAGGTGTGGAAGGCATTCTGCCGCTTCTTGGGTTCGACCGCCAGCTTGACATCAGGTTACCATCCTCAAAACAGTGGTCAGGCTGAGCATGCTAAGCAGTCTCTGGAGGCCACCTTAAGGTGCGTAGCATCCCTGAACCTGACCACCTGGAGCTCCCATTTGACCTGGGTGGAATATGCCCATAACTCGGCGATCTCCTCCTCCACTGGGCTCACGCCATTCAAAGCGTCGATGGGTTACATGCCACCTTGGCTGCCCATGGCGGAGTGGGGTCTCGCCATCCCATCCATGGAGGCCTACGTGCGCCGGTGCCGCCGTCTGTGGAGGGCCATGAGAGCTGCCCTCTTTCACTCTGAGGAGCGCAATAAACAGTACACCAACCACAGACGAGTGCAGGCGCCAAAGTACAAGGTAGGACAGAGGGTCTGGCTGTCCACCGACCAGATCCCCCTGAAAATGGAGTCCCGAAAGCTCTCCCCCTGCTATCTGGGCCTGTATACCATCAAGCAGTTGATCAATGATATCACTGTTTGGTTGGACTTGCTGCCTTCTATGCGCATCCATCCAACTTTCCATGTCTCCAAGATCAAGCCCCTCTTCGCCAGTCCCCTCTGCCCTCCTCCGGATCCCCCACTGCTCCACCGGATCATCGACGGCCAGACCACGTATACGGTGGAGAGGATCCTAGACGTGCGTCATCGGGGGCGCCAATATCTCATTTGTTGGAAAGGATACGGTCCGGAGGAGAGGTCATGGATCCCGGGGTTGTACATTCTCGACAAGTGCATGATACAGGCATTCCATCGGAATGAGGCAAGTGTGCTCCCCCTCCCCACCTGTTCCTGTTTTCCCAGCTCCAGAAGATTAGACACACCTGCGTAATTACACACCTGCTACATCTGATGAGCCAGCGTATTTAAGATCCAGCATGTGGAGAGCTCATCACTGGATCATTTGGGTTTGCAGCCACAATTTAAGTCTAAGCTTTCATTGTTATTAAGTTATCTGTGCACTCATCTTGTTTCTCCTGCTCTTCAGGTTGCTGCCACCCACAGGTGTGTCTCTGGAGCTGATCACGCTCACATGACCAGGAAGATCCACAGCGGCCATCCAGGTCTCTGCCTTCCCCCTGTCCCCTGGTCCTCGCAGGAGTTCCCTGCTGGACTCTGCTGGACTCTGCTGCTCTCGTACTAAGGATGCTTTCCCGCATTATTCTCCATTTGGAGAATCTGTCCCTAATAACCTCTGTCTGCTCTCTCCCGAAGGCAACGTGCACTCCAGGGGGCACCTGCCTTGTTGGAAATTTAAGTTGGCCTTTTTGTGTTTCATTTTCTTTAGTTTATGCACTTTTATTTTCTGTTGTGTTTTCAAAAAAAACTTGTGAAACTTTTTATCCGAGTCTCAGTGATCATTCTGGCAGTTCTGCGTTTGAGTTTAGCCCCGTTTAGAATTTTGACATTCATGGTATATCGACCAGCCATATTGCTGCCACACAATGAACTGTGAGCAAGGCCTCAAAACAGCCTTGTATACCAAAGCTACGAGAAAAGTTCAGTGTTATTGAAACAATGTTGCAACTGTCTGAGAACTGCCAACACAGGTGTTGTTCCCGTGGCAGAGAGACTCAACTGGACAAAGGTCCCCACAGTGGTTACCAGGAAACCCAAGGTGTGTGTGTGTGTGTGTGTGTGTGTGTGTGTGTGTGTGTGTGTGTGTGTGTGTGTGTGTGTTTGTAGTCAAAACCGGACCAAGACCAAATCGAAACCAGAGTCGACCAAGACCAAGTCAAGACCAAAACCATTGTATATGCATGCATGTCTTGGTCTGGATTTGGTCTTGGGAGACTCTGGCCTTAAGGACTTGATGAGGTCTCAACTACAACACTATTGTGCGTACGTGTGTGTGTTTTATTTGAATTATCTTGTGTCATTTTCTGCTTTATGCAACACAAACACATTTTTCCCCCCAACGCCCTGCCTTCCTTCTATTCCACCCCTCACATGGCTACTGATCTCTGCTTCCTGTCTTATAACCCCAGCAATCAATCAATGGTAATACAGTTTTATTTGATACATGTCCCTGTGTCATTGGCCTCTGATAGACAGGGCTACACCTGCCATAGGCACTTTGTAAAATGAACAGGCCTCTTACGATGGAAATAGTTAATAATACATAAATCAGACTGGTGCCAGTATTTCAAGCCCTAATCTTGTCATGCACAGAACAGCAGTACTATAGGCACTGAAATGGTTTCTGTCAGAAAGGGGCTTGTGCTGAAGACTGAAGAAACTGAATTTGATTAAGTAAATTAGCGCAAATTATACTTCTTTTTTGCATCTACAAAAAGGAAAATCATTCATATGTGTACATGAATATGCACACATTTCACATGTTGCCTTAGTGCTGAATGGAAGCCCATGGCTTAACTGTTTTGTATAGACATAAAAAATACAAAGAAAAATTATTTTAAGCTTCTAAATTGCATGAAACAGGAGGGGGGGTGCAATTTGCTACAAAAGCAGCATCTACATACTACAGTATAAGCATAATGTTCCAACATTAGGTTGTTGTGCTTATATCTGTGATTCATGTATGACTCAGTGGATGATTCATGTAACGAGTTTTTGAATTATTCATGGTATAGGTTACTGTCAAAAGGTAAAATGCTGGCTTGTTCATGCAACTAAAATGCATGCATGACTGCATGTTTGCATGTCTGCATAGCTTTGCCCAAGTTCACTCACAATTTTTGTGCATAAATATGACTGTGCTTGCTTCAGTAACCACATCACTTACTAACGTGCGTGTGTCTGTCATCAAATTATTGTCATCTGCTCAGGATAGTCATTTGAGGTTGACCTCACATAATGGGGTTTGACAGCGAGTGGCTAAGACAATAATTACACAACGCACAGACAGCCTGTATCAAAGAATGCTGACTGAAATAAAAATCATTTAAGAGTGGTTGTTACTAAAAAGAAGCAATTATCTACACAATACTGGGGATGGGGATGGAAAAAGTAGGGAACTTTCAGTGTCTTACAAAAATGACTGCATTTGTGCTGCTATTATAAGCCTAAGCTCAGTGTTTTTGCAATAAAGATTCAAGGAATTACTTAGTTCTAGCACGCTCTTTCTTTCCTGTATACCTGGTTTGACAGCCAATACAATAGTGACTCACCCCCTCCTTTTTTTTTTTTAGTTTTTTCTACCCTTTCTCCTCCTCCCCTCTCAGTAGATGTCACTGCAGTTCCATTACTGGCCACAAGAGCCAACAGATTGCAATTCATCATGAGACACAGACACCCGGAGGTGACGACAGCAGTGACAAAAGGGACTGGAGGTGAAGGGACAAGTGTTGTAAGGATATAATGAGGGACGGAAAAGATGGGGATCAGAAAAAAGTAGTGGAGACACTTTCACTCTGGCAGGCCTTGGATGAGTGACAGTTGGCACTTGAATCAGCCCCAGACCAAGTGTAAAGGGGGGTCATTAGGATATCCACCGGTGGTGGGGTCGGGGGGGGGGGGGGGGTAAGAAAACACACAAAACTACTTCTTTCGTCAGATTCCCACACACACACACGCACACCTACACACCCACTTAAATTGTAAAGTTTAAACTGTAAAGTGACTTGACATTTTTGAGAGGTTTTTCTCAGAATTTTTTTTGGACTATGTTCTTGTAAATTTGAGTTTCTCACTTAAATTTGTAACTTTTTCCCTCAGTATTTGTGCTTCTTTTCTTGTAAATTTAGGACTATTGTACATTTGAGACTTTACTGATATAAATTTGTGAGGTTTTCTCAAAAAATCAGACATTTCTCTTGTAAATGTATTACTACTTTTCTCATCAATCTGTAGTTTTGTGTTTTGGTTTTATTTCTACTAATTTTGTCTCTCTTTTACCATGAATTTATTATGCTTTTCCTTGAAAAAGTTACTGGTAAAATTGTAACTATTTCACATGTAGTTCAACATCAATAATTTGCAGAGCCAGAGCAGAACAATCAATTTAACTCTGATTTTGAAGAAATAAGTGTGACTAAAACTATGTTTAATTCAATTAAATTCATCAAAATGAGCAAAGATGCAGTCACTTATGTTATAACATTGTTATAATAATTTTAAGGTCTCACACCTCACCCTTAGCTGAAAACCTCTCCTATTTTGAAATCCAAATTTTGACAGGTATGTGTCATCTTCTCTTTCAAAATAAACTCAGACAGACAGAAGACTATTCAACATTTTGCACAATAACCATAAAAGTCAAGGCTGGAATCATACATCCTAACATGAGTTAAAGTCATGGGTTACCTTTAAAGGAGGTGCTGCAGGCAGCCCGGCCCCTCACACTTTCCCTGCTGTAGGAGAATGTAATCTGACGCAGCATTCACTTACACGCAGAGATCTGACTTTTCATGAATATACATTAATTCATAAAACAACGTGACCACAAAGGCTTAGTCTGTCTTTTTTTTGGGTGGGGGTGGGTGGGGGTGGGCACAGTAACTCATTTGGGGGGTTACGCCCTGCGGATGCCCCCCCCCCCCCCCACACACACCCCAATGTGCAGGTTGGTGTTGGTGCCTACGCTGACCTGCACATTCATTCATAAAAACAATACACAAATAAAGGCACTGTAACACACAACTACACACAAAAAACCATTGAAGATCATGACCTATTAACAAGCATGTATATGCACACACACTCATACAGAGAGAGAGGGAGATCCCAGTGTTGCAATTAACTGTCATGCTCCATCTCTTATCAGTTGTTAATGAAGAGATAAAGTGTTGTGGCATCAGGGGAAATGTGAGTGAAGATAGAGGTGTTGTTGACTCGCCTCTGTCAAACAGATAGAAATCTGTCAGCTCTCCTGTGTTCTACCACTTCTGCTGACTCAAGCCAACTGTAATTACTTTATTCAATATGGGAAATGGAAAATATCACTGCTCATCAAATGACATTTGAAGCAGTGTTTTACTTTACCCAATTAGTGGAAATTGATTTTTTTTTTCTCCCTGCACCAGCTTGGTTGTTCTTCATAGATATGCATATGTGACAGAGATCATCCTGCGCAGTTCGCCCCACACGGGACACGAACCCGCGACCTCTCAGTCAACTAACACAGTTCGAGCATGGGAGACACAGCACGATCGCGCTGAGCTAAAGGTCCGACCGGTAGCTCAGCGCTACCATCTGGGGCTCACAGCACCACTTTTAACTAACTGAGGTCATCAGCGCAGTTCGCCCTACACAGGACGCGAACCCGCGACCTCACAGTTAACTGGTCAGAGACACGCACAGCACGATCGTGCTGAGCTAAAGGTCCGACCGATAGCTCAGCGCTACCGATACTGTATGAGGCTTTGGGAGGGAGGTTTTACTCTACGCCGAACAGCACTAGTTGGCATCCGTTACACTCTCCCCCTTAAACCTCACTCCCATCCGGGTCACGGCACCAGTGTGACAGAGATCATCCTGCGCAGTTCGCCCCACACGGGACACGAACCCGCGACCTCTCAGTCAACTAACACAGTTCGAGCATGGGAGACACAGCACGATCGCGCTGAGCTAAAGGTCCGACCGGTAGCTCAGCGCTACCATCTGGGGCTCACAGCACCACTTTTAACTAACTGAGGTCATCAGCGCAGTTCGCCCTACACAGGACGCGAACCCGCGACCTCACAGTTAACTGGTCAGAGACACGCACAGCACGATCGTGCTGAGCTAAAGGTCCGACCGATAGCTCAGCGCTACCGATACTGTATGAGGCTTTGGGAGGGAGGTTTTACTCTACGCCGAACAGCACTAGTTGGCATCCGTTACACATATAGCTAATTAAGAGGGCACCTCACTCTTTACTTAACTTGAAATGTATATGATATACTGTAGGGTATGATTTTATGCATTGATATATTGCTGTATTCTGGTTATTGTGGACTTTCAAAGGAGATATTTGTCACAAGCCTGGCTCACAACTTGGAAAAAGAAGGGAGACCACACAGAGGTGCCAATTTAAACAAGTTTATTGTTTAAAAAAAGAAAAACAAGAATAGAAGGGTGTCTTTAAAAATCAGTGATGTGTGAATGTTGGGTGCATGAAGCAAACTAAACAACAGATGAGTCACTGGCCAACCCAGCGACCACATGCCTTTGTCAGGACCGCAATTATGCCCAGCTGCAAACCCAAAACCAAAGCCCACAGGCCACAAACAGGGGCTGCTATGGGTAACCCCCACAACAGTCAGGGACAAGCAGAGCGCTCAGCGGGAGCAATTAACATAGCAGTGTGATCTATGGACTGATAACAATATGTAGATGTGCCTTGTAACCTCTTTTGTCCTACAGCTCCGAAGCAAAGGCGAATTCCGGCCAGTAATCTTCCTATGGTTATGTATGACTTCCTGCTCTGTACTCAAATGCAAATGTCCCATGATAACATCCCTTTCATGTATTGTCTGTAGTGGGGTATAAAAACTGCATTGCTCTGTAACTCTCTCTCTCTCTCTCTCTCTCTCTCTGACTGCTCATCTGACTGCACGCATTGCCTATCTGTTGGAGAGCCTCCGGGCTCTCTCTGGCGCGCATGCACGGTGCCGGAGTGAGTCTGTGATGGCGGTATGATTAATAAACTCCCTCAAAAACTCTCAGTTCGCTTCTTATTATTCCATGCCGCCACACAAAGAACATGCTGGCAGCCCCTGGCGGTGACTCTCCGACGACAAGCAAACGCAGCAGCCTGACGGAAATGATCTGCCCTCCCTTCTGCTACAGGGAGACCTCGACGCAGAGCCAACACCAGGCGAGCTCCCTCGGAGATCATCCACGACCAGGAAAGCTGCATGCAGAAAGCGTCATTCTGCGACCCTCGCCTGAGATTCTAGATCTCCACGCTGAGACCTGCCGAGGGACAAAGCTCATCCGCTCCCTCTCATCGCGCTGTGGATCCCAGAGACAGAGAATCGCCCACATCCTCTGCATCTACACGAGCGCGCACGCACCATGACCGGCACGAGCGACGACCAACAGCCCGATCAGGGAAGACTATCGGCGCCGACTGCGCAGATCTCCGTCAAGCCCCCTGACCCTGATTCGCCTCGCGACAGCGGACCGGCCATGCACAGAAGCCTCGCATCAGAACAGCGCAGCTGGAAGGTACGTGGCCGCAGCACGTGCCGCGCACCAGAGACAAGCTGGCTCTATGGACTTATACATCATCCTTTGCTGCTGCACACGGCTCTTCAGGACTGCTCACACACCTGAAGCACACACGCAGCCTGCAAACAGGATTTTGTGTAGGTCTCAGCAACGGCACACGACGGGAATCCAGCCGTCAGCTGTCCCCGAGGGCTTTATGGCCGCGCACGCACCTAAAGCCAAAACGCCAAGTCCCTCACACAGCTTCAGCTCCTGTTTTTCTTCATTGCCGGACTGAATCGCGAGAGGAATCAGACTAATTTTTCTTCTCACAGCCGCTGTGGACCTCCGCCACGTTTAACGGACAGCCCCTCAACATCGTGGATCCACATGCAATTTTTGCGCGGCCCAGACAACGGGCCGGCACTTGCTACCCCCACCCTCCTCCCTCCCCCTCCTCCGGCACAGACTTTCCCAGCAGCTCGCTCCCAAAGCCGGACGATCGAGGCCTCAGCCCCCTGCTGAGCCCTCTGGGGGGGGGAGTATATGGGTAACCCCCACAACAGCCACGGACAAGCAGAGCGCTCAGTGGGAGCAATTAACATAGCAGTGTGATCTATGGACTGATAACAATATGTAGATGTGCCTTGTAACCTCTTTTGTCCTACAGCTCCGGAGCAGAGGCGAATTCCGGCCAGTAATCTTCCTATGGTTATGTATGACTTCCTACTCTGTACTCAAATGCAAATGTCCCATGCCTTCCTGCAGTTTCTTTGATGATAACATGCCTTTCATGTATTGTCTGTAGTGGGGTATAAAAACTGCATTGCTCTGTAACTCTCTCTCTCTCTCTCTCTCTCTGACTGCTCATCTGACTGCACGCATTGCCTATCTGTTGGAGAGCCTCCGGGCTTGCTCTGGCGCGCATGCACGGTGCCGGAGTGAGTCTGTGATGGCGGTATGATTAATAAACTCCCTCAAAAACTCTCAGTTCGCTTCTTATTATTTCATGCCGCCACAGCTGCCAGCACAACCCTGACCAGGCAACACAACAACAGGCAGAGCATGCACCCAGGGAAGGCAACTGGCCTCCAACAGGAGCAGAAGTGCTACTGACAGGTGCTCAAAGGTGGCTTATATAGAGCACCTCTCAGCCAGGGGTGCTCCTTTGCAGCTCCACCTACAACACAAGAAAAAAAAACACACAAAGGTCCCGCTCCAGAAAGGGGTGGGGCCATAGAACCCCACACACACATAAAAAAATGGACTTGCCATTGAGAAGGCCAGCACAAACTGATTTACAAACAACACTCCTATAATTTATTTATTTATTAGCTACGATTACTATATACAATTAAAAAAACAACAACTACAGATCGACTATTTTTTTTTTCTTAACCTGATCTTGGTCTAGGCACCCATCAAACCTATCTAAACCCCACAGCTACCCAGCAAGTCTTGGCACGTGGCGAAGCAATTTGTGAGCACCAAAAGCAGGACAGGTGGCCTAGGTAACTATAAACAAGATTTTTAAGTCTAACACCTAGGAACTCAGTGCTCTGGACAGGGCCTCCACCACAACATCCCGAGCCCCTAGTGCGGTGGATGTCCAAACAGTAGGTCTGCAAAAAAACAAAAACAAATCAGAAACAGTAACCTGTAGTCCACAGACTAATTGGAAACTGATGTCCTTCAGGAGGACAACCAAAATCCAGGGTCAACTGGACAGGAA
Source organism: Pholidichthys leucotaenia (assembly GCA_020510985.1). NCBI lineage: Eukaryota > Metazoa > Chordata > Actinopteri > Cichliformes > Pholidichthyidae > Pholidichthys > Pholidichthys leucotaenia. The sequence goes on along the minus strand of CM035847.1, from coordinate 157,206,102 downwards.
GGAAAAACCTGCCAGGAGGCTGATCCAAACCCCCAGCCAGCCAGAAAAAATTGAGGTGCCCATCAGGAGGACGACCATTACCAAAACCCCACAAGACAACCAGAGGTTTCAGCCTAGGAGCAAGGTAGCACAGCTCATTAACAACAACAACAAAAAAAACACAGTTCTTGCAGGTTTTGCAGTGACTCAAATTTTTTCAGCTTGCCCTGCAACCTACACTGATCAGGAGCATCCAACACATGCTTGTTCACAGACCCTGCCACAGCTGCTGAACTATCCGACTGCTAAGATACACTCCCCCCGGTTCAAAAACCAGCTTTCCCCAGCAGTAATCTGATTCCAGCAGATTAACCTGGCAAAGCTGCATTTCCTCCTTATGCTTAGGTGTAACCAAATAAATTTCAGAAACCAGTATGACAGGCTCTTTACCAGTGTCACCCAGAGACAACTGACCATCAGAATCAGCTGGAAAAATTGACAGTTCCTGCTGACAGTTTGTCACTGAATCCAGTTTCTCTGACACACTAACTGGTATTACTGATGAGCCAAAGTCAGAAAATACACATGGAGGCTGCACACACAGGTTTTTAGAATCAACATAATTAATCAGAGCTGTCAACACCATGTCAGTGTGCAAGCCGGAACCAGTTCACAGCCACTATGATCATACACCGTCTCCGAAACAGAGGAAACTGGGTTGAAATTAGAGGAAACATCTCCTGAGTGTGCACAGCCAAGAGCACTGCCTGGACCCAGATTGGCACCACTGGCAGCCCCAACACTAAGTCTAAGTCTCTCCAATCATGCCTGTCTCCATTCTAACTCTTGTAGTAAGAACGCTTTCTGTTGTTCAAAAATCAACCTGGTAACATCGCTGGTCAAACCCGCTCCAGACATCACAACTGGTGTTGCGCACACCAACACATACAAACAAACCAGACTGATGCATCACATTAACAAAGGTGCAGCACTCTGCCTAACAACCTGAAAACAATTAATTCACGTTCCAACTCAAAAAAAAAACAAAACACCACAAACAGATTGTCATGAACAGGGCTGTTGTTTCCTGCCCCGTTTCATGACCTGTGGCTTCAGCCTCTGATTGTTATCATTTCCAGCTGACAGATTATTGGTTCCTCTGCCAGTCTACAGCCACAGCCCTTCTCTCACCTCTCTCTGCTGGGCAACTATCAGCTGATTGCCATCACCTGGGTTCACACACACACACACACTCTCATTCATCCTCTCTCATACTGGCTGTCTGCCATGTCTCATTTGTCCTTGCTCTCACTGAGTTACACACACACACACACACACACACACACACACACACACACACTCTGCTGCCGTGCACCTGTTTCCACTTTTCGCTCAGTCTCCGGGGATATTTTTGGGTGGCAGTGGAAATGCACAGTGCGTCGGCATCAGTCTCCCTTGGATGATCAGGCTCGCTCACCTAGGGCTCCTCCTTGGACTTCTAAGTGTTGTTTCTCCCAGAGCTGTGCCCCTCCGACATTTATATACATAAGTCTCCCTTCCTATTATTTTCAACCCTTTTCTCTCCACTGCCAGTTCTGCTCTGGGAGTGCATGGGGCTTGCCATAAGAGTTTGTAGCCGGTCATCTTCCCATATTACTCATCTTTGGACATTTTCATGGACATTGTTGTATGTTATTTTCCATTTGTCAATAAACACATAACTTCACCTGCACCTTGGGCTTGAATCAATTCATTTGTGCATGCACATTTACACATGAACATGACACAGATTTTCTAAATTAGCAGAGACTCACTCACCTCTGTGTCTCCCCAACAGGTGCATGCTTCTCGGCAAATGCTACACAATAATGAGTGCTAATGTCACATGGACACCACAGCCACTCGCTGAAGCTACATGCCCACTAGTTCTGTCATTTTTCCGCTTCCTGTTCATTGTATATTGGAAACGCAGCAGAAAGTATTTGGGTGTGGACTGGTGAAAACTGGACTGTGGTGTGCAGAATTTCCCCTGGGTCCCCTGCAGCTCATTTGCATAGTCAGGATGATTGGCTGTGCCGTTTTCTGTACGGTCATGAACCGGAGGCAGCACTCTTGTCCTGAACTTTTAAACCAGCGGTTTTTGATGTCAAATAACAGATTCATTAACTGAACCTACTATTTCCTGCGCAAATGATGTTAGAAACACTTTTTGCTGGTTTGTTTTAATGATATGTAGACCAAGGACGCCATATTGTCCGGTAGCAGCGGAGAGCTGAAGACCGCCCACAGACAGACCCGCTGAAAAATCCAGTGAACCAGCCAGCTGGAGAAGAAGATGAGGGAAGGGGGAGGGGACAGAAGCAGATCTGTATGTTTTCTGTTGTTGTGAAGACATGAAGGAGAAATTAATAACCGCTGTTTCAGGAACCCAATACTATATGACCAGTCCTTGCCGTCACATAGAAACAACATACAAAGGAATGAAACGTGAAGAGCAGTGGAACATGGGCTCATCCAGCCGAAGCTCACGAACCAGGTGGTCAAATTGGACATGCATTTTGTGGGTCTGTAGGATTGGGTGAACCCAAAACCGGCAGTAATGATGACAAAGTCACCCTTTGTAGCGCAAATATACCAGCACTATTAAGGCTTTGAGTGTAACTGTCACCGAATTGCGACAAAATCCCTAGTTGTCAACAGTGGTAAAGATTTTTTCCAAGAAACTAGTCAGATCAGATGTCAGAACTTTCCAAGGCTATAACTTTAAAGTGGTAAGAGATAATGGCTTACTGTCAATTAGAAAGATGTAAAATATGATCCAAAGTTTCAGATAGGAGTGATTTTACACATCTAATTCGCATAATGCCGCAGCAGCTATATTGAATTACATAACTCAGTCAAAAACGGACTTTGGGCATATTTATACAAAGAATGGTTCAGTCTTTTGACATTGTTTTTTGTACAGGGGTACGTTATCATCTTATATTCAAAGTATATTAACAAGAAATCAGTACAATGTTAAAAAAAACAAAGAAATTTGTCACTTACCAACGGCGAAGGGGACTCACTCGCTATCCTGGTTGCTGCATTTTCATCCATCGTGGTCATTATTTTGCGTTCTGTCAGTCATTTATGCTCTCTACTACATCTACAAAGCCTTATGATTATCCCACATAAATTTCACTTGTATACCATGGCTATTTTCTGTGTATGAAGCCATCTAAGTGACGGTGCACAACGATGGATGGCAGCCATATTAGCTTTCTGAGCTAAAAGAAGGGAATACAGGAAAAGGAAATAAGGAGTTCTTCTTCTTTGGGGTATTACATGCCAGCTATGATTCCTCCAATGCGTGTCTGCCACCTTCTGAACGGACACGATCAGTACAAGTCGTCAGTATAGCTGGGGAGTACAGGGATATCAGAATTAGTTGACAGGCGCAGCGCCGTGCTCTGCCACTAGAGGCACACGAAAGCTCACACTCAAAGGGTTAAAAACAGACTTATCAATCTGCTCATGGTTAATAATGACTATTCCAGTATTTCCTCTTGCATTGCCCGACTCTGCCTATCCGAAAACTACACGCCCCTTTTCCGCACCTCACAGGTTCCGGTATCCGATTCCTTTCTGAAAAATCCTGACCAGTGGACATGTAGCATCATTCACAAAACCTGCCACACCTCCACTCACATGTGAGTAGATTGCACAACCGGACCAAACCGGGTCACAGAAGAAAGTGTTTCCATACAAAAACTGACACACTGGAAACTCTCCTCCCTGACTAACTTGTAACAAAAACCAGTGATGTCAAAACCAAATGAATGGAATACACTTACCTGTTTTAACCCAGTGAACACACAAAAATGGACAAATCCACCAAACAAATGAGCTCCCATTTCTCTCACAAATGGGCCAAAGCTCAAACAGATGAACCAGATTTAAACAAACAGATGAGCCGCCATTCTGTTACAAAGGGTCCAAAGCTCAACCAGACCAGGTTCAACCAGACAGACAGACAGATGAACCTCCCATCTCTCACAAATGGGCCAAAGGCTCAACAGACCGGATTCAGACAGACGAAGCCCCCATTTGTCCTATTACAAATGGTTTTTAACCCTTTGAGTGTGAGAATTTGTGTACCCCTAGTGGCAGAGCGTGGCATTGCACATGGCTTCTCACTCCGACTTTGTCAAAAGTAAGTGAGAAATTTCGGGGGGGGGGGGGGGGGGGGTTAAATGTACTGATTTCTTGTTCATATACTTTGAAGATAAGATGATGAGGTACCTCTGTACAAAAAATGGTGTCAAAAGACAGAACCATTTTTTGTGTAAATACGTCCAAAGTCCATCTGAACTATTTTATCGACAAAAAATATTTACCACTCTTGACCACCAAGGGGTATGTTGCAGTTCTGCACCATACACACTCAAAGGGTTAAAGGGCCAAAAAGACAGATCAACTTCAAATGGATAGACGGGTTCAAACAAGAGGACAAGCCCCTATTTATCCTATTACTAATGGTTTTCAAGCTCAATCAGACCGACAGGGTTCAGACGAGCGGATGAGCCCCCATTTGTCACATTACAAATGGTTTATAGGCTCAAACAGACCGACTGAGTTCAGATGAGCAGATGAGCCCCCATTTGTCACAAGCCTAGTTCACGGCTTGGACAAAGAAGGGAGACCATATGGAGGTGCCAATTTAAACACAAGCTTATTGTTTTAAAAAAAACAAGAAAAGAAGGGTGTCTGTAAAAATCAGTGATGTGTGAATGTTGGGTGTGTGAAGCAAATAAAACAGACTAGTCACTGGCCAACCCAGCGACCACACACTTCTGTCAGGGCCGCAATGCCTAGCGGCAAACCCAAAACCAAAGCCCAAAGGCCACAAACACACAAACAGGGGCCGCCAGCACAACCCCGACCAGGTGACACAACAATGAGCAGTAGGCAGAGCACGCACACAAGGAAGGCGAACGGCCTCCAACGGGAGCAGAAGCACTACTGACAGGTGCGCAAAGGTGGCTTATATAGAGCACCTCTCAGCCAGGGGCGGTTCTTCGCAGCTCCACCTGCAACACAAGAAAAAAAACACACAAAGGTCCCACTCTGGGGCCGTAACATAGTCTACTGTATTATAGTCTATTTTCTATTCAAACTGCAGCAGCTGCATGCTTGCTGTTATATCAAATAGTTTGTGTAAATCCTCTAATAAATCATCCTGCAAACCTTGTTGTGCTTTACCGCTTGCATCATGCTATACATATGGTGAAATACACTGATAATGGCCTGCATCTTTCTGTTGTATTCGGCCGTGGCATAATGTAATAATTACCAATGATTAGTGATAAGAAAGAATTAACAATGGCATCAATTTCTTCAGCACAGACTTGGTTAATTCCCTTCCACAGCATATGGGACACCATATGGTGGATAGAAGGGGTCACCAACTGACGAACTCCAGTCCGGAATTGGACCCCGAGAGTTCTCCCTCTGGACCCCAAATGCTTTTGATACAATTTGGAGAAAAGGGAGATCTTTTTGTTTTGGTGAAAGAAAAAAGTGGAAATGAAATGCTGTATTAATGGCCACCCAAACAGTTTATGGTGTGAGCCTTCGGGCGCTCTTCACTCTCCACTGTCCCACTGACACTCGCTCGTTGCAGAGTCGGACCCACAGCAAAATCACAGTTTGCTGCGGGCACCACACACACAGGTCAGGATATCCACCAGGTCAGAGATGTTTCATTCTTGGTCTGTATCCATGAAATGAAGTGCTATTGTGAAATTTAATGCGGTGAGTCTGCCTCTGAATCTGCTGAGAGTATGCCATGCTGGGATGCAGGAGTGAAGTCGCTTCCCTCGGGACCACGATCCCATTGGGGCCGTGCTGAATATGGAGGTCCTTTTCGTAGCCTCTGATATCACATAATAACTCTGTAAAAGCTCTGTTTGTTACTGAACATGAAAAGTTCCACCTCCCCTTACCCTGTAATCATGGACTTATAGCTCCATCCATGCTGGAACAGTTTACTATTGGAAAAAAAAAAAAAAAAAAACTGTCCAAGGAATTCTGTTATATGGAATTGTTTTATTTATTTATGGGGTTTTTTTGTCTGTTTTGAGGCTTACAGTTTAAAAACTTTTTTTTTTTTTTTTAACACTGAGAATATAGTATAGAGGTGGCCTTTCTGTACAATTGTATTTGTTATATGTGACCCGTGCTGGCAAAATGAGTCAGAATGTGCACCGCGTCATTACGAGCTACAGGCAGGAGAAGTCATAAATCATGAATCTTTCTTTGTTTGCTAGCTGCAAGTTCAAGGAAAACCTCCGTGAGTGTCTGGTATCATTGTAAAGCTTAGAAATCGTACTTTCTGTACTTGATACAGAAATCATACTTTTTTTAATTTCGTTGTACTTGTTATAATGACAAGTAAAGTCTATTCTATTCCATTTCTAAAAACACATATGTTTTGGTGGAAGATATAACTCCCAGCTGATCTAATGTGAGTTTTAAACCTAGCCAAAATACAAACAAATCGGCTTTTTCTGGGTCCGTTTTTGTGCACGTCCTGCAAATTGAATATCATTTTGAAGGTCTTTCAATACAGAATATGGAAAAAAACATTACCTCAGTTTTGATCATTTCCTCAAAGTGACTCATTTTGCCAGCATGGGTCACATATGTTCATCTTTTAAATGGAATGCTATGTAATTTGTGTCTCTTGTAAAACTTAACATTTTTTTAGTTTTAGTTGTAGATTTTCAAATTTTATAGCTATTTATTTGGTGTCAACAAACACTTTGTGTTCTCCTGTATTATTAAATTTTATATTACATTGTTGTTTTTTTAACTGAGCAAAGAATTCATTTGATTTCTTTTGTTAAAAAATTAATACAGAACTAAAAGCATCTGAAACATGAGCTTAGTAAAATTATATGTGAAAGCAAGTTAAATGATATTGGCCTGCCTGGAGACAGCTGTGGTCTTCTGAAAGAACTTCCATGAAAGGATGACTTTTCTTAAAACTACATTTGAGACACATTTGTCAATGTGACATGACACATTTCTCTTCCATTTGTTTAATTAAAAGATACTGGAAGCAAATTCATAGCTCATTGCAAATACTCTTCTTTAAAAGTACCAAGTTGTCACACCATGGGAGGGAAAACTCCTGAATAGAAAATAAAAATGCATGAAGATGCATTGAGAATCATTTTAGAATCAAATTGGAGCCTCTGAATTATAATCAAATCATGAGGTGCCTAAAGATTCACACACCTAATTTGGACATCAGCTGGGGAGGAGGTCCAACTTATCAGACCCCATGCAGTTTTAGTTGGTGATCTTTGGTGTATAGATTTTGTACCCATCTCCATTTCTATGACCCTAGGTCACACAGCTGCTGTAAGCAGTGAAAGCTACAGTGGTGGTGGTGGGGGGGGGGGGGGGGTCAGTCCTGTAGTTCTGTGTGTTAACGTTCCTTTTCCCATTTTATTTTACTGAGCACTGAGCTAGAAGGTGGAACATACCATTTTGAAATGGTCTTTTGGTATGACCAAAATCTGTGTACTCTTCATTCTTTGTGTTTTCTTTTGAAATGGAAAAGAAATAACCAGATTGTAGCTGTTATTTTATTTCTGTTTTGTTAACCAAAACTGGATTCTGTTAAAAAAGGGTACATTTTGTTGTCTCATTATCTCATTTTCCTCTCTTTATCTTGTTTACTTTATTCTGTTATTGTCATCAAAACAAAGGATAGAAGAAAAAAAAAGTAATTTGCGTTTCATTTTTTCATTTTGCTCTGACTGGAAGTAGTTTGTCTTCTTCTTTGTGGGGTGACAGTAAGGGTGGACTGGGATAAAAATTCAAGCAAGGAATTGGACTCCATCCCAGGCCATCCCATTGTTACGAACCAGAAACCATCGCTGCTGTTTGTACACCACCATATTTGCATATCAGGTGTCATACTAGTAATAACTGTGGTTACAACCTTTAGGTGGGATGAAAAATATCCATTTTTTTTGAATATGTATTTTAGTCAATTAATTAATGATTTTCTCATTTTGTCCTGGGCTCTGGACCTCTCTCACTATCTCCCTGCACATTTTGTTGCTCTGCAGAATGAGATAAAAATGTACAGTAAAAGTTAAATATGTACTTCTTGAGCAGTCAGTAATTCTGTGCACCCTGATTACATTCCATCTAACAGCATACCTGCGTATTTAGGACTGTGGGTCTAACCCTGGATTTACACAGACTCCGGATGCAGTCCGTTCCAGATGCAGTATGGATGGACCCATGCATCTGTACCTACCAACTCTGTTTGTGTTTTGCAGTGGCATGGATAAGAACAGAATTCGAAATACAAGATCATGTGAGAATTATACAAAATAACGCGAGATCTTGAGAAAGACCTGAGAGTAACCGAGATGAACCAATCGCGATCACGTGATAACAACAAGGAAGTGTGATGCAGCGGCTCTCTACCTGGATTTTTGGGCTCTAGCGGCTGTATTACACTAACAGGGTCGATTGATCAGTTGTCAGTGAAGCAGAACACGTATATGGGAATGTCCAAGTTCATTTCCTTATCACAACAGCGTAAAAACGAACCTTCCACTGGAGCATGATGCAAAGAGGCCGGTCTAATCATTCAAAGGTGTGTTTTGGATAATCCAATCCAAAGCGCTCCTTCCCACCCCTTTAATGCAAAGAGGCACATTATCTAAAGTGAAATGTGATCATGACAGTTTAAGACGGGTTTTGCACAGACCAAAGCCTGTGTGTGAGAGCCAAAATGCATGCGATACTAATGCTGCTTTGTAATAAGGAAGACATCAATCACAGATGATGACAAGTTAGTTATATTAAAAAGAACAAACGGTGAAGAGTGGGCAAAAAAAATCTGCTGAATTGCTTAATGTGCGCATGGATGCAAGACAGACATGAAGAAATGAGAATGATGCCTGTGCAAACTTTCATAAACTTTCATTAATGATGGCATGGAAGTCACTCCCGGTTGTGGAGAGATGGAGTGCCCCTCTCCTGTTGCTTTCGCCGACCAAGGGTCTTCCCCTATCCGTTCTGGGTAGGAGGGAAGGAGGTGAGCCATCTGCCTCTGGCCCCCACCATAAGGCGAGCCTGCTCTCAGTAGCCTATGCTGGCGGCTGATGGGGAGCTTGCTGGGATGGAAACCCGGGGCGTATGGCCGACACAGATTTAGATGCATCTCCTGGCTCTATGGAGAATTAAAGTGAAAAGTAAAATGCTGCACACTCCTTGTTCATTCATTTATTCCCCTAAAAATACACACATTAATGCCTAATAAGTCGGTGACGAAAAGGAACCCCCCCCCCTTTCCCCCGGTGTACCGCACTTCACATTGGAACACACTGGCACACATGCTCCCTGTTCATTCAGTCATTCATTCCCCTAAAAAACAATCATACATTAATGCCTAATCTATAGACTGCAACGGTAAGTCCACAATTAAAATGAGAGTGTTGATGGAATTACAAAAAAAAAAAAAAAAAAACTGATGTGTGATCATCATTTTTAAAATGATGAAATATGATTCTGACTGTTTCAAGATCATAGCGCATACTGTTTCCTGAGTTCCGGAGCTGTGCGATGTCAAAACTCGCCACTGAAATATCGTTAATGCTTCTGACAATAGACCTCCTTTTTCCTGATCAAAAGCAGATTCTCATGAAATGCAGTATAATAGTAATGTGCATTAGATTACAAGCCGCCACACCTCTTTGAAATGTGGCACCTCCTCTGAGCGCAAAGCAGGCGCACTGTCTATTAGTAATTTGATGGCGTGATGCAAGGCATAAAAATAAGACAATGCGCTGACAGAAAATAAAAACAGTGTCGCACGGCGGAAAGTCTGTCTGAAAAGTCCGCAGATGACCATCAAAATAGGGCCCTAGGTATCTAGTATTCTTGTAATGAAGAGTAGTCACGAATCACTGAAGTTTTAACTATAAACTATGTAATGTGAATTTCAGTTTAAGTTCTCTCAGCTCTATGGTGTGCAATGTAGGTTACCTGAGTTGAAGAGCCAATCACCAACTAGCCTTGTACCTGTTGACACTCCCCTTTCAGTTATTGGTTGGTAGTAAAAAATGAAGCCTTTCCTGATTAGACAAAAGTTTGTTATGTTTCACGCCTGTCTCCAACTCTCAAATGTGATTGGTTCCTGTCCCTGTCAATCAAGCCCCTCACAGAAGAGAAACTCGGTTAAAAACTAAATTGAAACTTTTTTCCACTTAGTTTGGATGATTTCTTCTGCTTGGAGTCAAACTCTGTTCTCTCTTTCTGTACATATTCTTAATTTTTCAGGTTTTCTTTCTTTTAAGTTTTCTTGAAGTACCTGTGCCAAGGAGATCCATTTAATTCGCACCACACTTAACTAAACTTATTTTCACTTGTTTACTTGCCATGACATCGGAAGAACCCAGACTTCATGATTTATTTTTTCTATTTTTTATTTTTAACTCTGATTGGACTTTGAATGGTCTAGATGCCACCGAGACTGCTGTTAACTACTCTGAAGCCCCTTTGGATCAACACTGACAAAGATCAGACTCAGAAGCTAGCTACACAACTGATTCAGTTCCACTGCCGATCACAGCTTAGAGGCACAGCTTGATGTTCCACCTGATGGACCATTTTGGATTCATTGGTGTCCCATCATCTGTGACCAAAGTATACACAACCATTTTCTGTCTGCTGAGCTCAATAATTATGAGGTCAGTCAAAATTTTACTATGCAAAATTTCCTTTTTAAGCTATGTAAGTCTTCTTTTTTGTGTTGTGCATTTTATCAAAAGTCAAACAAGTTCATAATTAAATATTGTCCAGTGCCCTTGTACAAGGTGGATCTATAAAATCTTATCCACCCTGCATTGTCAGTTCACTTTCATTCACTTCATTTAGCCACATAAACTGAACTTGGCTCCATCAGAGAGAAACCTCAGGTGGTAAGGGTTATTTCAATTTTGGACTCCACCTTTCTTCCAGGGTGCCAAGTCCCACGTAAAATCTGGGGCTGTTGTCCTCTGATTTAATCAGGGACACATCCCAAGGAACTTGTGATGCTGTGAATTCACTGTAGGACTGCTCAAATCCAGCAACTTGTTATGGCTTTTGAAGGAGAACGTGGGGGTGGATGATTTTAACTGTAAAGGTACAGCCAGGTAGAAGCTTCAGCTTCTTCATCGTTTACTCCATTAAGAGAAAACTGGTGAAAGGGAGAAGTAACATCTATGGGCAGGGAGACAAAACCTAGTGTACATGCCCTGGTGTCAGATCCATCAGCTCCAACATCGGCTAACAGCCTAGATGAAGAGAGCTGTTCCAGCGACAAACCCAACAGCTTTCCAAAGAAGTTCCTTTCAAGCTCTGATGAAGATGAGCACTCAAAGGTCACTGATGAGAGAAGCTTTCTCCATTGTTTCCAGCATGAGTTGATCAACATCAGCTGAGCTCCAGGTATGTTTTAAACTGAGCAATATACTGCAAGTCTAATCACAAACTCCTATCAGAGTTATCATAGTAAAAGTAATATTTTTCCTTGCTCAACCTCCATCCATCCATCCATCCATCCATCTTCTACCGCTTTTCTGGAGGTCCGGGTCGCGGAGGCAGCAGTTCAAGCAGAGAAGCCCAGACTTCCCTCTCCCCAGCCACCTGCTCCAGCTCTTCAGAGGGGATACCAAGGCGTTCCCAGACCAGCTGGGAGACATAGTCTCTCCACCGAGTCCTGGGTCTGCCCCGGGGTCTCCTCCCAGTGGGACATGCCTGAAACACCTCAAGTGGGAGGCGTCCAGGAGGCATCCTAATCAGATGCCCATACCACCTCAACTGACTCCTTTCAATGTGGAGGAGCAGCGGTTCTACTCTGAGCCTCTCCCGGATGACTGAGCTCCTCACCCCATCTCTGAGGGTGAGTCCAGCAATCCTACGGAGAAAGCTCATTTCAGCCGCTTGTATCCGCAATCTCGTTCTTTCGGTCATTACCCAAAGCTCGTGACCATAGGTGAGAGTAGGAACGGAGATTGACTGGTAAATCGACAGCTTTGCCTTAGAACTAAGCTCCCTCTTCACCACAACAGACTGGTACAACGTCCGCATCACTGCAGATGATGCTCCAATCCGTCTGTCGATCTCTCGCTCCATTTTCCCCTCACTCGTGAACAAGACCCCAAGATACTTAAACTCCTCCACTTGGGGCAGGAGCCTGTCCCCAACCCGGAGAGGACAATCCACCTTTTTCCGGCTGAGGACCATGGACTTGGAGGTGCTGATTCTCATCCCAGCCGCTTCACACTCAGCGGCAAACCGTCCCAGCAAGAGCTGTAGGTCATTGCTGGATGAAGCCAACAGGACAACATCATCTGCAAACAACAGAGATGAGATCCTGTGGTCACCAAGCATGACAACCTCCATTCCCTGGCTGCGCCTAGAAATCCTGTCCATAAAAATTATGAACAGGATCGGTGACAAAGGGCAGCCCTGGCGGAGTCCAACTCTCACTGGGAATGACTCCGACCGAGTGTTGGCAATACGAACCAAACTCTCACAATGGTCGTACAGAGACCGAATAGCTCATAACAACAAGCCTGATACCCCATACTCCCGAAGCACCCCCCACAAAAATCCACGAGGGACGCGGTCAAATGCCTTCTCCAAGTCCACAAAACACATGTAAACTGGTTGGGCAAACTCCCACAAACCCTCAAGAATTCTTGAGAGGGTAAAGAGCTGGTCTGATGTGCCACGGCCAGGACGAAAACCACATTGCTCCTCCTGAATCCGAGGTTCGACCAACGGCCGGACTCTCCTCTCCAGTACCTTGGCATAGACCTTCCCAGGGAGGCTGAGGAGTGTGATCCCTCTAAAGTTGGAGCACACCCTCCGGTCCCCTTTTTTGAAGAGAGGAACCACCACCCCGGTTTGCCATGCCAAAGGCACTGCCCCCGACCTCCACGCAATGTTGCAGAGGCGTGTCAACCATGACAACCCAACAACATCCAGGGCCTTGAGGTACTCAGGGCGAATCTCGTCCACCCCCGGGGCCCGGCCACCAAGGACATTTTTAACCACCTTGGTGACCTCAGCCCCTGTGATAGGCGAGTCATCCCCCTCGTCCCCAAACCCTGCTTCCTCTGTGGAAGGTGTATCAGTGGGATTGAGGAGATCCTCGAAGTATTCCTTCCACCGCCCGACGATATCCCCAGTCGAAGTCAACAGTGTCCCATCTGCACCATACACAGTGTGGACGGGGAGCTGCTTTCCCCTCCTGAGCTGCCGGACAGTTTGCCAGAATCTCTTTGAGGCCGACCGAAAGTCTTGTTCCATGGCCTCACCGAACTCCTCCCATACCCGGGTTTTTGCTTCAGCAACCACCCGAGCTGCACTCCGCTTGGCCTGCCGGTACACCTCAGCTGCTTCGGGAGTCCCACAAGCCAACCAAGCTTGATAGGACTCCTTCAGCTTAATGGCTCCCCTCACCACTGGTGTCCACCACTTGGTTCGGGGGTTGCCACCACGAGATGCACCGACCACCTTGCGGCCGCAGCTCTGGGCCGCCGCTTCAACAACAGAGGTGGAGAATATGGCCCATTCAGACTCCATGTCTCCAGACTCCCTCGGAATGTGGTTGAAGTTCTTCCGGAGGTGGGAGTTGAAGACCTCCAGGACAGGGGCCTCAGCCAGACGTTCCCAGCACACCCTCACTATACGTTTGGGTCTACCAGGTATGAATGGCTTCCTCCCCTGCCATCGGATCCAACTCACCACCAGGTGGTGATCAGTTGACAGCTCTGCACCTCTCTTTACTCGGGTGTCCAAGACATACGGTCGCAGGTCTGATGATACGATAACAAAATCGATCATCAACCTGCAACCTAGGGTGTCCTGGTGCCAGGTGCACATATGGACACCCTTATGCTTGAACATGGTGTTCGTTATGGACAGACTGTGGTTAGCACAGAAGTCCAATAACTGAACACCACTCGGGTTCAGATCGGGCAGGCTGTTCCTCCCAATCACCCCCCTCCAGGTTTCACTGTCGTTGCCCACGTGCACATTGAAGTCCCCCAGTAGGACAATGGAGTCTCCAAGAGGAGCACCCTCCAGCACTCCAGTCACAGACTCCAAAAAGGGTGGGTACTCTGAAACATCATTTGGTGCATAGGCACAAATGATGGTCAGGACCCGTTTCCCAACCCGAAGGTGCAGGGAAGCAACCCTTTCGTCCACCGGGGAAAACTCCAATATAGAGGCAGCAAGGTGGGGCGATACAAGAATACCCACCCCTGCTCGTCGCCTCTCGCCCGGGGCAACTCCGGAAAAGGCCAACCTCCAGCCCCTCTCCAGGAGACTGGTTCTGGAACCGGAGCTGTGTGTTGAGGTGAGGCCGACTATATCTAGCCGGTATCTCTCAACCTCGTACACCAGCACAGGCTCCTTCCCCACCAGAGAGGTGACATTCCACGTACCAAAAGCCAGTTTAGAAAGCTTGGGATCAGTCCGCCAAGGTCTCCGCCTTTGACCGCCACCTAATCCACATAGCACCGGACCCCCATGATGCCTCCTGCAGGTGGTGAGCCCACTGGAGGGCGGACCCATGTAACTTCTTCGGGCTGAGCCCGGCCGGGTCTGATGGGTGGAAACCCGGCCACCAGACGCTAGCCTTCGAGCCCCTCCCCCAGGCCTGGCTCCAGGGTGGGGCCCCGGTAACCCCATACCGGGCGGGGTACACTGAATCCTTGATATACAATTTATCAACCTCCATTATTTTAAATTTCTCGCTTTTGACAAGTTTTTCTTTTTTGTAAATTTCCATCGGTAATAATTTTACTTAAATCTGTAACTGTTTTTGTCAGTAACTTTTGGTTTATTACATTTCACAATTTCATAGATTTCATACACCCCAATTTCACATTTCATATTCCCTTCTAAGGTTCCATGAGTCCACACTGCATACTCTCAGGAATTTAAATGTGATGTGTTTCATGCCTGCTGATTATTTCACATAGCTGAAGCTTGGGCATCATTGAACCATCCAACAGGACAATGATTGCAAGCATACCTCAAAGTCAACCAAGGCTTGCTTTCAGAAGAAGTCCTGGAAGATACTAGAGTCGCCATCACAGTTACCTATCATGAACCCCATTGAAAATCTCTGATGGGCTTTGAAAAAGGTGATTGCAGCACGCAAACCCAAGAATATTAGTGAACTGGAGGCCTTTGCCCATGAAGAATGAGCTAAGATTCCTCAGGAACACTGCCAGAAGCTGGTGTCTGGCTATGCATCACATTCGCAGCAGGTCATAATAGCAAAAGGATGCTCATTTAAGCACAAAATATGCTTGTCATGAAGAGGTTGAATAATTTTGGGACAGAAGTGGTCATTAAAAGTGACATTTTGTGCTGAATTTGGAGAAACCGCTTGTAATATTAGTTGTGTCCAGCTATTTAACCCCTTGCACTCCGGTCAATTTCCCTAAAAACGCCAAAAAATAATGTGCCCAAAGTAAATCGAAAGCTGTTCTTCAACCCTTTGCAGCATCTTCATTGGGTTGGTCTCATTTAAAAGAAAACACTTTGAATTTTTTGGCAAAAAAAACATGATCTCTCTAAGTGCTCCGGCCACTGAGTTACAGTCATCTAAACATACTGAACTTGAAGAAAATAAATTTGGCCTGGCTGTTTTTTTGGATACAAATGCTTGCAAATAACACACAGCTTCAGATCCGGGCTGGAAAATGCAACAGAAATGTAGAACCAAGTGTTATCCAGCTGAGGTCCAAATTTTGTAACAATACCACAAAAAATGAATATATTACACAGCTTTGTTCTCAGGCTGTTCCCAGGCATTTTGGAACTGTGCCAAATTGTGCCAAATGGCACAGTTTGGAAAAACGTCTAACTTTTGAATGATTCAATGTAGAATCTTCATTTTGGGCTCTAATGAAAGGTCACATTCAGGGCTGTGTCTGTGTGCCAGCTACAAAGGACAGAGATCGTCCCTCGCTACATGACGGATTACACTCGTTGCATGTTTCCACAGCAACGCTGTCACAGTGCCCCCCCCCCCCTCGCTACTGTGTGTGTGTGTGTGTGGGGGGTTGTCCCCCCCCCTCGCTACAGAGGACGACCATCGCTACATGATGGAATAGACTCATATGGCTATGTGGCGACCGCTGCGCAGTCAGCGCGGCTTCCCCCCGCGGACCGGGGGGCGTTCGGACCGTGAAGCCCCCCCCCCCCGCTCCTCTTCTGCAGCGGCGGGGGGGGGGGGCGTTCACGGTCCGAACACGGCAAATGAACCGTTTATTGCGGTGCACGCACTTCGTACTGTTGTAATTTACCGATCGGTCAAAAGTCATTTTTTGATTACAATTTTCAGGGATAAATAATAACTTAGCTTATAACACCTTACCTCTTCACAGCAGCAGAGTCCTGGCAAACTTCTCTTCCCCATTGTCAGACGAACGCGACGCTGGTCTGCTCGTGGATCCCGGTCAAAACATAATTCCATTATTGCGGTTTTGGCGAATGATTTACGACCTTTGTTGTTGGCCTCCGTCGGTCTATGATGACGGAAGAGAATCCTAAACGTCTATTCTGCTGGAATGAGTGCAGGTCCCACTTGTGGGTGTTCTCCATGCTGCTGGGTCTGTAGCGGGTTCTTCCAGCGTCCTTTTTATCATCTGCTGCAACAGTAAATCTCTCTTCACCCAGCCCGAACTTCTGTGCTTCGATTGGCTCCTGCATTCACAGTAGGCGGGTCCTCCTTCCTAGGTTTTCATTCATTGGTTCTTCAAGGTTTCAGAAACCCAATTCAAGGCTCTTATTAGTTGAATGAGAGGTCAATCAGATGAACTAATCTGCTCGCGGCTGTGTCTGCAGCTTTTTTTTTTTCAGTGGCACTTGGACGCTAACACCACCTACCTCACCACCATCAGGACCATGCGTCCGAGAGCGAACGAGGACGCACGAGTGCGCCCTCGTGTGCCCTCGTGTGCCCTAGGACGCAGAGACTTGGCCGCCTGCGGTACAACGGAGCGCAAGAGGTTAAATTGTTCTTGTTTGATTTGTTTATTGCAAACAGCTGCTAGTTTGTACATTTTGCCAATAAACCTAATATGCAGTGAAGGTTGAACAATTTTGATTGCAACTGTATATTAAGCTGTGGGACATATGCTCTACCACTAGACCACCATGCCATACTGTATGTGCAGATTCAAGGGAGGCAAACAAACAAACAAAAACAAACTTTAGGAGAGTTCATAATCCACTTTCTCCTAAATGATTGACTTCTGTGCTGAAAATGAGCATTAACTGAGGCTGATTGGTGCCGTTTACTGCCTTGTATCCCCTGATGGTGGATCATTTCCAAGTAGTTTTGTTACTTTGTGGTTTAAGTTCAAGGCAGGTCTTCCCCAGCAGCTGAGATGAACTTATCTTTTCTCAGAAAAGGTCAGATGAAAATTTCTGAAGTCTGCCCAGTCTAAATTACTCCTGGAAGGAGTGACAGGCTAATATGCAGATGATATCTTCATTTATTTATTAAGAAGTTAAAATATTTGGTAAAAAGCAAGAATGTATGAATGGGGGAAAATTAATGCGCCAGTAATCAATATGGGGGACTGCCTGCTAAAAGCATTGCCATATCTGGTTGCATTTTTTCCGCACCTCAACCATCCAATAACAATACGGGATTTCGACACCACATAACTCACATAGCAAAATTGGGCTTGGCCAACATCCAACAAAAGGGCTGTCATTCTTTGCAGTATGTGGGCCGAGTGTTAATTTTGCTGTGTGGGTATTTATTTGTTTTTTGTTGGTTGTTTTGTTTGTTTTTTAACTCTGACAAAAATGGGCCTGGTAGAATAAGAGCAATTTTGTTTGGGTACTTTTTTCTCACTGGAAAATTACTGGATACTATCAAATTCTTCTCAAATACCTGTTCCACCAGAGAAACAGTTGTGGGTTTCACAGCATACAAGCACACTCTACTTGTGTGAGTGTGTCAATGTGAATTTCTTGTACTGCAAGAGCAATTTTTTCCCTTTTGCATATGTGTGGGCATGTGCTTAAGCATTCTTGTGTGTCACAGATCAGCAGCAAATAAGTGGTGATGAGCACTAAACGCCCTCGTCCTTCCCTAATCAGGGATTAGACAGTGTTAAAGAGCATAAGAGAAGCACCAAACAAATGAAAGACAAAGAGACGGTTGAAAAAAGCCTGTGTGGAAATAAAATGAATGTCTGTCTGTTGTTAGTAGATCTCAACAGTGCCAGCTTTTGACTTCCTGGAATTCCTTTAGAAATTAATAGTTTCAGTTCCATTTGTGTCCTTTTATGATTTTTTTTAGCCTTTGTTTCCAACACTGCCACAAGTAATGTGCAAAAAAAAAAAAAAAAAGAGGCAAAAATGAGAAAATACTATATATTAGGGCTGTAAAGGTACATGTATTTGTATTCAGACTTTTCAGTACGGCACCTTCGGTTCGGTGCAGAGGCATACCAAGGTTTTACACAGACCATGTTGAGTGACGGACAGGAACTGCCTCGCGCTGTACATGTAAACAAACAGTGCAGCCCAGGGAGAAGCCAGAGCTTGAAGACCCTGGGAACACTTCAGCTTTCCGATGAAACGTGAACGGACCAAGGCAAGTGAATAAGACGAAAACAGCATCAGGTGTGCTTTTGGCAGTATGTTGAACTTGTTAACTCATTTGAAACAGCACCAGGCAAACGTGCAACACACACAAAAAAAAAACAAAAAAAAACTAGTGCAGTACAAGCGCAGCTTCCAGCAGCATTTAGACAGCTTCTCAAGGGCTTTTCAGATCAAGCCAAAGCAATAACAAATGCCACTGGTGTTTTTATAGCAGCAAATCTACGGCCATATTCAGTTGTTAAGAACACCGGGTTTAAACACATGCTGAAGGTAACTGAGCCCTGGTATGAAGTTCCTTGTTGTGCTTACTTCAGCCAGAAAATAATACCATTCTTTTAAGAACAAACCAAATCTGTTAATGCTGCACTTTAGGCCTGTGTTTTTCAAGGGTGCCCTTGTATGCTCAGATTTTTGTGGGACATTATTTAATTTAACTTCTCAATTGTCAAAAAAATTACAAAAAAAAAATTTGCTGTTGTGCATGAGTGCCTTCAGAACCTATGTAAAACACTGACAAATTATTGACCAATTAACAAGTGAAATGAATTTCCCACAGAAACCTGAACATACCCAAGCACCCTGGTTAAAAACACTGCTTCAGGCAATAAGGAACTTTAATTTCCTAAAAACAAAAGAATAATTCAGACTATTCAAACTTCTATTGTTGCACTTGTCTGCATCGTTCATTTGCTAAAAAGAGAATTTATTTGTTTTATTGTATATATTTTATTTATTGGAGAATTTACTGCTGGCAGTTTGCAGTTTTTGTTTTTTTTTTTTGTCAAAGCTCTTCCCGCTTATACAAAATATATTCAGTTTAATGTTTTGTTTTGTTTTTGTTTCCTTACTATACTGAAAATGAACAGAACTGTGACCTTAAAACCAAGGTATGTACCGAACCGTGATTTTAGCGTACCGTATACCCGTAATATTTATTTGTATTTGATTTATATGAATTGCCCCAAACCTCGATACAATAACATACAGTGAAAGATACAATGTAACATCCCATAAGATACAGGGAAAAAGTGTTTGACCCCTTCCTGATTTCTCACTTTTTTGTATGTTTATCACACTTAAATGTTTTAGATCATAATATACAAAATATTTGACAAAGATAACACAAGTAAACACAAAATACAGTTTTTAAAGGAAGGTGTTTATTATTAAGGATAAAAAAAAAAACCAAACCTACATGGCCCTGTGTGAAAAAGTGATTCCCCCCTCCTCAACGTTAAAACATAAATTACTGTGGTTTATCACATCTTTGGAAAGCTGAGTTCAATTTCTCTAGCCACACCCAGGCCTGATTACTGCCACACCTGTTCTCAATCAAGAAATCACTTAAAAAGGACCTGCCTGACAAAGTGAAGTAGACCAAAAGATCCTCAAAAGTTAGACATTATGCTGGGATCCAAAGAAATTCAGGAACAAATGAGAAACAAAGTAACTGAGATCTATCAGTCTGGCAAAGGAAATAAATCCATTTCTAAAGCTTTGGGATTCCAGTGAACCACGGTGAGAGCCATTATCCACAAATGGCGAAAACATGGGACAGTGGTGAACCTTTCCAGGAGTGGCCAGCTGACCAAAATTACCCCAAGAGTGCAGCAACGACTCATCCAAGAGGTCACAAGAGACCCCACAACATCATTCAAAGAACTGCAGGCCTCACTTGCCTTGGTTAAGGTTAGTGTTCATGACTCCACCATAAGAAAGTGACTGGGCAAAAATGGCCTGCTTGGCAGAGTTCCAAGTTGAAAACTACTGCTGAGCAAAAAGAACATAAAGGCTTGTCTCAGTTTTACCAAAAAAACATCCTGATGAGCCCCAAGACTTATGGGAAAAAATACTTTGTGGACTGACGAGACAAAAGTTGAACTTTCTGGAAGGCGTGTGTTCCATTACATCTGGCGTAAAAGTAACAGCATTTCAGAAAAGGAACGTCATACCAACAATAAAATATGGTGGTGGTAGTGTAATGGTCTGGGGCTGTTTTGCTGCTTCAGGATCTGGAAGACTTGCTGTGGTAAATGGAACCACGAATTCTGCTGTCTACCAAAAAATCACGAAGGAGAATGTCCAGCCATCTGTTTATGACCTCAAGCTGAAGCGCACTTGGGTTCTACAGCAGGACAATGAACCAAAACACACCAGCAAGTCCACCTCTGAACGGCTTAAGACAAACAAAATGAAGACTTTGGAGTGGCCTAGTCAAAGTCCTGACCTGAATCTGATTGAGATGCTGTGGCATGACCTTAAAAAGGTGGTTCATGCTCGAAAAACCCTCCAATGTGGCTGAATTACAACAATTCTGCAAAGATGAGTGGGCCAAAACTCCTCCACAGCACTGTAAAAGACTCATTGCATGTTATTACAAACACTTTATTGCAGTTGTTGCTGCTAAGGGTGGCCCAACCAGTTATTAGCTTTAGTGGGCAATCACTTTTTCCACACAGGGCCATGTAACTTTGGATTCTTTTTTTTTTTTTTACCCTTAATAATAAACACCTTCATTTAAAAATGCATTTTGTGTTTACTTGTGTAATCTTTGTCTAATATTAAATTTGTTTGATGATCTGAAACATTTAAGTGTGACAAACATGCAAAAAATGAGAAATTAGGAAGGGGGTAAACACTTTTTCATGCCACTGTGTATATAAGATAAGATAAGATAAGATAAGCCTTTATTAGTCCCACAACGGGGAAATTCCAGGATTGCAACAGCACAGGGATAGCAACACTCAGAGCAACAATCAGAAGGCAAGAAAAAAAACAAGCAAGCAAGAGCAGCTAATATACATATGTACATATTACTATAAAATATATATATATACACACACAGACACACAGTGCAGAGCACTGTAGCTGGATGGAATAAATATATGAATATATAAACAGTGCGGAGCATTGTAGCTAGATGGAATAAATATGTAAATATATAAACACCCACAGTACGGAGCATTGCAGCTAGGTGGAATAAATATGTAAATATATAAACACACAGTGCGGAGCAATGTAGCTAGATGGAATAATATGTAGATATATAAACACACAGTGCGGAGCATTGTAGCTAGATGGAATAAATATATAGATATATAAACACACACAGTGCAGAGCATTGTTGCTAGATGGGATGAAACAGCATAACCGTCTACTTAGTTATCCTACATGGTATGATTATGTGCCCATACATATTCTCACCCTCCATAGCGACCGGTATTTTCCTAGTTGTATGCCGGAGGGGACCATTGTGTAAGTCTATTGCATCTTTTGCATTCAAAAAACTATTAGTTTGTTACGTCTTTTTGCTATCTCTGCGAGCAGCCCTGCTTAGGTTGTACAGTCTGACAGCTGTTGGTAGGAAGGACCTGCGAAACCTTTCGGTTGTGCACCTGGGATGATGTAGTCTGCTGCTAAATGAGCTCCTCAGTGCATTCAGTATGTCCTGCATATATATATATATATATATATATATATATACACATATACTATACTATATACTATATATATAACTTTCAAACTGTTCTTCCATCCATCCATCTTCTACCATTTATCTTAGGGTCCAGGTTGTGGAGACAGCAGTGCAAGCATTGAAGCCCAGGCCTGCCTCTCCCCAGCCATCTCCTCCAGCTCTTCAGAAAGGATACCAAAGCATCCCAAGGCCTGCTGGAAGACTCAGGCTGTGTCTCAGTTCAGGTTCTGTGTCCTCCAAGTGTACATTTTCAGGCCGGATACGTTACTGGGCTGCATCAAAGGCTACCCGGTTCTGTAGGCTCCTTCACATGTGGCCCACAAATGCTGCCTTTCAAAACCCCCAAAACGAAGGACATTAAGTATCTTTGTGGCCCTAACATTTCCCAGCATTCAGCACGTGGCTCAGCCTAGATTTTTTTTCTCAGCTCAGCTAGAAGCGGAGTGGTCGGAAACAGTTCAAAGTAAGTTTTGTCCTTGAATTATGCAGCAGTTTTAGTGGTTAAAAACACTATGACATAGAAAACAACATCTGCCTGTTTAGGCTGATGTTATGTGACATTTTTTTTTTCTGATTGTCAGTACATGGGTTGGAGCTATGTCCTCGCTTTAAGTTCTGTATGTTGGGATCTTCTGTATTTATTATTATTAGTAGTAGTATCATGTTCTTGTTTTATTTATCCATGCTTTGACCTCAGTTCTGCTTTCATAGCATTATTATCATCATCATGGTTAACGTCTTGTAGTTTTTTCCTGTCATCATTTTGGTTTGGGCTTTTATCTTGACAGGGCCTTTTGTTTATTTCTGGTTTTTACCTAGCTTGCTTGTGTCTTGTTAAGTTCTCGGTTTGCCATAGCTGTTTATAATTTAGTTAATTTCCTTTGCCATATTTAAGGATGGTGCCCCGTACCTCGGGGCGACGTCCTTAATGGTCATTCAGCATGATTCCATGCTTCGGTTCTTGCCTGTTCTGCCGTGCCAGTTCTTTTTTTCTTTTGCCAGTTTTTGTGCCCTTGAGCTGCGTCAAGGTGACCGGCTCTTACAATAAATTCTAAAAACTTGGAGTCCAGTGTTTGGGTCCTCAGTTCTGTCCCCGGAGGGACTCATGACACTGACTTGCTGTATGCTTTGCTTAATTTATTAATTTAACATGTTGTTGGGTTTTATATGTGTAGTTCATTGTTGGTACAAGTATTAATGTAAATATGCATGTGACTCCTATCTTCCAGTGTGTCCTGAGAAGTATCATCTGAAAAATGAGAGTCTTGAGGAGATCGATAAGTTATTTCATTGTTCACAATTCATTGTTTAACTTCAGAGAGAAATATTCCTGTGTTATCGGTTGGAGGGCAATGTTAGACTTTTGAGCTTCAGTGAGGAATCTTACTGGTCAGGGTCTGTGGAACATCATTGTAAACCTATAACTTTTGGCATTCCTTTGGCAAATGGATTTTAGGGGGATGACTCCAGGTCTTGAGCAGGGATTAACGTATCCCCTTTATAGCTGATGGCATAGGGTTTCAGCACTCCGGTCTTGGGTGAAGAAGAACAATTCATGACCAGACTTCTGGGTGAAACAATTTCTCCTCAGCAAAGAATAATTTTATAAATTGAAACCCAGCGGTGAATGCTACAATGTTGAACTAGTAAATTGACGTGTTTTTTTTTTATTTATTTGCTGACTTTCTAAAGATAATCTGATGTGCTGTGAAATAAAAAAATCCACTTCATGTTGTTTTTGGGAAAAAAAAAAAAAAACAAAACTGAGCAATTTATGAAGCTGTGAGGGGGACAGGACATCTGTAATTATTTGATTATGTTGATCTTAAAAATCTTTTATCACAGTGGTAATCGGATTTTTCTGATATGTGCTAGTTTTTTTTCCTCATTTCTAAGGTCCACAGTAGTGAACCTGCAAGAACTGAAGGTCAGCTGCAGAGAGAATGAGCTGGACTCAAGATTTATAAAATAAAACTGATATTTGACTGAAATAACCACAATGAAAGTGATTTGATTAATTGCTTTATTGATTGTGATTTTTTAGCAGTTTATTTGCTAACTGAAATAAGTTAAATGAAAATACTGCATGTTTATGGTTCTTTAGAAAAACTGCATTTTAATAAAGTAGTTTTTTGAAAAAGGTTTGTGTTTTTTTTTTAAAGATAATTCCGGAAGAGACTTTCATATTTATTATACACAGAATGAAACATTTTAAACCTGATTTAATATTGATGATCATGGGTATAGTTTTTTTTTAACCGGACTAGTGGCCTAGTTGATACAGCATCTGCCCCACAACCGGGAGGTCGTGGGTTCAAGCCTCGGCCAGGTCAGTCCATATTAAAAATGGCACTTCCCACCTGCTAGCTTGGTGCTCAGCCTAATAGAATGGGGGAAGGAAAAGCGGTTTGTGGCAGCACCTTGCATGGCAGTGGCCCCTCTGATTCTAGGTGAGTTTAACATTGTAGATAGGAGAAATGTTCTGAATGACCATAAAGTTGTCTTCTTAAATTAAATCATGATTTTCTAATTTACTGCGATGTGCAGGTACAACTTAGAAGAAAGCTAAAGATGGAACCAGTTCTACTGCTGCTGAAAGAGAATCATCATCATACAGTACAGGACTGTGGCCTGCTTTAGAAAATTAAAAACTGAATGTCAGAACTAAAACAAGGCAGAACATCTAATTATTTAGCTATATAATAAATGATTATAGATGACAATTGTAAACTGTAGGGGTGTATGGTATGCTAAAATCACAGTTAAGGTAACGGTTTGGTTCATTTTCAGTATAGTAAGGAAACAAAATGCAAAATATAAAACTGCTTATCTTTTGTATAAGTGGGAACAGTTTTGACACCCCCACCCCCGCAAACTGCTAGCAGTAAATTCTCCAATAAATAAAATATATACAATAAAACAAATAAATTCTCTTTGAAGCAAATGAACGATGCAGACAAGTGCAACAATAGACGTTTGAATAGTCTGAATTATTCTTTTGGTTTTAGGAAATTAAAGTTCCTAATTGCCTGAAGCAGTGTTTTTAACCAGGGTGCTCTGGTATGTTCAGGTTTCTGTGGGAAATTAATTATCTATTTCCACTTGTTTACTGGTCAATAATTTGTCATTGTTGTACATACAGTGGTGTGAACAAGTGTTTGCCCCATTCCTGATTTCTCTTTTTTTTTGTATGTTTGTCACACTTAAATGTTTCAGATCATCAAACAAATTTAAATATTAAACAAAGATAACAAGTAAACACACAATGCAGTTTTTAAATGGAGGTGTTTATTATTTAGAGGAAAAAAAATCCAAACCTACATGGCCCTGTGTGAAAAAGTGAAACTGGTTAGGTCACCCTTAGCAGCAAGAACTGCAATCAAGCATTTGCGATAACTGGCAATGAGTCTTTTACAGTGCTGTGGAAGATTTTTGGCCCACTCATCTTTGCAGAATTGTTGTAATTCAGCCACACTGGAAGGTTTTTCGAGCATGAACCGCCTTTTTAAGGTCATGCCACAGCATCTCAATCGGATTCAGGTCAGGACTTTGACTAGGCCCCTCCAAAGTCTTCATTTTGTTTTTCTTAAGCCATCGTCTTGGAACTCTGCCATGCAGGCTATTTTTGCCCAGTCTCTTTCTTATGGTGGAGTCATGAACACTGACAACTGAGGTAAGTGAGGCCTGCAGTTATCTGGATGTCGTTGTGGGGTCTTTTTGACCTCTTGGATGAGTCATCGCTGTGCTCTTGGGGTAATTTTGGTCGGTCAGACACTCCTGGGAAGGTTCACCATTGTTCCATAATTTCACCATTTGTGGATAATGGCTCTCACTGTCCTTCGCTCAAGTCCCAAAGCTGTAGAAATGGCTTTATAACCTTTTCCAGACTGATAGATATCAATTACTTTGTTTCTCACTTGTTCCTGAATTTCTTTGGATCACAGAATGATGTCTAGCGTTTGGTGATCTTTTGGTCTACTTCACTTTGTCAGGCAGGTCCTATTTAAGTGATTTCTTGATTGATAACAGGTGTGGCAGTAATCAGGCCTGGGGGTGGCTAGAGAAATTGAACTCAGCTTTCCAAAGATGTAACAAAACCACTGTTAATTTATGTTTTAACCGGGGGGGGGGGGGTAAGTTTTTCACATAGGGCCATGTAGGTTTGGATTTTTTTTACCCTTAATAATAAACACTTTCAATTAAAAACTGCATTTTGTGTTTACTTGTATTATCTTTAATATTTAAATTTGTTTGATGATCTGAATCATTTAAATGTGACAAACATACAAAAAAAAATGAGAAATCAGGAAGGGTGCAAACACTTTTTCACACCACTGTAGGTTCTGAAGGCACTCATGCACAACAGCAGCAAATTATTTGCAATTTTTTTGACAATTAAGAAGTTAAATTAAATAATCGCCCACAAAAATCTGAACATACCAGGACACCCTTGGAAAACACATGCCTAAAGTGCAGCATTAACAGATTTAGCTTGTTCTGAAAAGGATGGTGGTATTTTTTTGGCTGAAGTGAGTACTGTTGTATGTGTTTGGCCCTTGGGGACTTATTGTAGCCACCCTGCAGAGTGACATCAGCTGGGGTGCGGCCAGTGTATATAGTTCTGTGTGTCCTCGATAAAGTGCTGTTCATTGCTTGGCATAAGATAATTCCCGTCTCACTGATTACAGACAATATTTTGGTGATGAGAAACTATGGAGGCGTATGGGCCACCTCCACTACCGTTTCTACAGTATCCGGGAGAACCAGCGATCCTGTGGCCTAACTGGTTGGCCATGTTTGAGGGATCTATCCTAAGTAGACTTGACGGAATGCCGAGACGAGCACTTCTGGTCCACCATCTCGGCGTAGAAGGTCAGAAAATTTTCCACAAGTTAGGGGAGAGGGAGTCTTATACAGATGCCAATCAACAGCTTAAACTATTAGGGCTAATGGAAGAAGTCCGAGAATTGAAATTAACAATTAAGGAAAAAAACAAAAAAAAATTCAGACTTGGAGCGACGCATCGAGGATCTTGAACAATATTCTCGTATGGATGATCTAATTATAAGTGGACTAGACATTAAATACCAATCATATGCCAATGTTGCAGCAGGAATGAGAGGTGAGGAGGCTCCCCTAAGTGAATCAGTCTCCCTGGAAAACCAAGTGCTTCAGTTCCTTGAAAGTAGAAATATAAAGGTTGAAGTAAATGCAATTTCAGCCTGTCATACTTTACCCAGAAAAGATAATAAAACAAAGAAATCAATTGTGATGCGCTTCGTGAACAGAAGGGTAAAAGAATGACATACCGAGGCAGGCCAGAAAGCTATGGGGAACAGAAGTTTACCTAAATGAACATTTACCAAAGACTAATGTTGAAATAGCACGGCAAGCACGGATGCTGAAAAGACAAAATAAGAGACAGGCCACATGGACAAGAAACTGTAGAGTTTGGATCAAACTAAATGGAACACCCGAGGAAGCAAAGGCCATAATAATCAGAGCTCTCACTGACTTAAATAAATATAGATGAACACTGATTAAGAAAATTAAGAGACTATGATAATCCATATCCACACACAAGGCAAAAATAGTTCTTTTGTGACATACCATGTCAATGTACTTAAAAAAAACAAAAACTTATGACTGACTTGAGTAGACATCAATTATCCCCAGTTGGAGGAAGTCATTTGACACAGAGTGAGGAAATTCAAACTCTGAAAATATGCCATTATGCTGAACATAAACTACAAGAGATGGAGAATGATACTGATCCTGATAACCACTTTTTCAATAATATTCATAATCATTGTGAATATTATCAATCAATCAATCTTTATTTCGGATAGATTAAAAGTACAGATTAAAAGAAACAATAATATAACAAAGGGGGAAAGAAAATCCAACAAGGTCAAATTAGACAATAACTCCTCTGATTATACAGTTCAACATAAGTTATCCGAAATGGGTGATGGCTGAAGCAGCAGCTTATATTGCCCACCCATATTCCATCCAAGAATTCAAAAGAAAAACAAAACAAGAGCGATTACAATTCAGAACAAAGCTAAAACAAAATGTGAAAAAAACAAAAAAACAAAAACAAAGCAACAACACAACACAGACTGGAAATGACAATCCTTATGTGATTTTATATGTCATCTTGTATATATGTTTGCAGTATTTCTTCCTTTAGTTTTTGTTTAAATTGTCCAAGCGTTGTACTTGATTTTAATTCAGGTCCAAAATCGTTCCATAATCTGACTCCTTGCACTGAAACACAGTGTTGCTTGGTGGTGGTTCTCACTGAAGGTTTTTGAAATATACATGTTCCTCTGAAATGATATTGTTTCTCCCTTATTTGGAACAACTTTTGGATATTTGTGGGCAGTGATAGATTCTTCCCTTTAAACATTATTACTGCAGTTTTAAAGTCAACCAAATCTTACAACTTGAGAGCTTTTAATTTAAGAAAAAAGTGGGTTTGTTGGTTCCCTGTAAGCAGCTTTGTTTATTATTCTAATAGCTCTCTTCTAAAGCATAAAGACTGGATATATGTTTGTTTTATATGTATTTCCCCATACTTCAGTACAATATGTCATGTATGGGAGTATTAATGAATGATACAAGGTATATAGTGCGGGTTGATTCAGCAAATATTTCACTCTGTGTAGTATTGCAATTGATTTGGATATTTTACCTTTAATATAAGTAATATGTGACTTCCAACACAGTTTATTATCAATTATTACACCAAGAAATTTAGTTTCGGATACCCTTTCAATCTCTACACCATTTACACTGAGTTTAGATACTAAGTTGTTGTGATGGTTGTTAAAAACTATACATTTTGTCTTACTTAAATTGAGCGTTAATTTGTTTGAATCAAACTACAGTTTAAGCTTTCCTAATTCCTTTCCGAGTGTATCCAGAAGTTGTTCCAAATTGCTTCCACTGCATAATAAATTAGTGTCATCGGCAAACAATATTAAATCCATTTTTTTCTGAAACTTTACATCATTTATATACATATTGAATAACCATGGCCCCAAAACTGAACCCTGTGGGACTCCGCAAGTAACCTTCAGTAACTGAGTTTTTATTACCAACACATACATACTGATGTCTATTCTTTATGTAACTACATAACCAGGACAGTGCTACCCCCCTAATACCACAATTTTGTAGTTCCTTTAATAATAAATTATGATCCACTGTATCAAATGTTTTTTTAAGATCCAGGAATACCCCAACTGAATACTCTTTATTTTCAATGGCAGTTGATATTTTTTCTATAAATTCCATTAGAGCAAATGCAGTTGTCCTCTTGTGTCTGAACCCATATTGCTGCTCACACAATAAATTATTCTTCAGTATGAAGTTGTCAATTCTCTCATAGAATATTTTTTCAAGTATCTTGGAAAATTGCGTCAATAGTGAAATCGGGCTATAGTTTGAAAGTTCCCCTCTGTCACCCATTTTGTATATCGGAATTACTTTAGCTATTTTCATTGCATTGGGAAATATACTTGTTTGGAGAGACAGGTTACAGATATACGTCAGTGGTTTCACTAAGCATTCAATAATAGTTTTGACTAAGAGCATGTCAATACCATCACATGCCGTAGATGTTTTACTTTTAAATGATTTAACAATTTCAATGACCTCTCTCTCGTCTGTGTTCTTTATGAAAATGGAGTCTTTTATAGCAGTGTTTTTGCTTATTGTATCACCTGTAGGTGCCGTAATGGGTATTTCGAGCCAAATTAGGACCAATGTTAACAAAAAAGTTATTAAATTCATCTGCAGGTGAAGCTGCATTCACACTCTGAGTCGTTTTATTATTTTTTGAAAAATTGGTTGGGTAGCTTGTATTTCTGTTTTTATATCCAAGAATATTGTTAAGTATTGTCCATGTATTTTTAAAATTGTCTCTGTTTTTCTCCAGTTCTTTACTGTAATAGTCTCTTTTACTACAGCTTATTATATATGTTAACTTATTTTTGTATGTTTTATACCGCTGCTCTGCTTCTTTTGTCCTTTTCTTTAGGAAAGCTTTATATAATAAATTTTTCTTTTTACACGCCTTTTGTAATCCTTTGGTTAACCATGGCTTATCGGAAAATTTATGTTTAAGCTTCTTCTTTACTAATGGACAATTTTTTTCATAAAGAGTGGTTACAATGTTTATGTGTCATAAGCTTCATTTACATCTGATACATAGACTTTTGTCCAGTCTTGCTTCAGCAAGTCTTATTTAAAAGAACTGATTGCATTTTGTGATTTGTATCTGAACGATTTTAAAATTTTTTCTGTATTGGCCCCCATGTGGCCATGGACAAGTGCAAAGGTTGGCAAATGGTCACTTATATCGTTTATCAATAATCCACTTTCTATTTTCTTATCAATAATATTAACAAACAGGTTGTCAATAAGTGTAGCAGTGTGAACTGTGATTCTACTGGGATGTGTTATTGTGGGATATAGACTCATGCTGTACATAGAATTCATGAACTCTGTAATTACATTTTGTTGATATGGATTTAGTAAATCAATATTGAAATCTCCACAAATTACTACAATTTTCTTACTAGTAATATTATTGTACAGCTCGACTAATTTATCTCTGAATGTCTCAATGCAAGTTCCCGGCGTTCTATATATACAACTTATAATTAGATTTTTTGCTTTATCTTGGTCAATCTCAACAGTAACACATTCCAAAATCCCTGGTAGTGCAAAGGATATTCCATTTACAAGCTTACACCTGTACATATATATCGTCGGCCTCCGTCAGTCTATGATGACCATGGAAGAGAATCCTAAACGTCTACTCTGCTGGAACAGCACCGCCTGTGGCTGAACAGGCCGATGCGCGAATGGCAGTCCCTGTCACACAGGTCGCACTTGTGGGTGGTCTCCGTGCTGCTGGGTCTGTGACAGTTCTTCCTGCGGGTCCTTTTTTCATCTGCTGCAGCAGTCAGTCTCTCTTCACCCGCCTTGAGCTGTCTGGTCAGGGTGCCTCTCCATTTGGAGCGGTCCGTTGCAAGGTCCTCCCAGTGCTCTGTGTTGATCTCCAGTGCCTTCATGTCTCTCTTGCAGACGTCTCTAAAGCGTAGCTGTGGGCGGCCAACGTCTCTCCTGCCAGTTGCCAATTCTCCGTAGAGGACGTATTTGGGGATTCTGCCATCCTCCATACGGTGAACGTGGCCTAGCCAGCGGAGCCTGCGCTGCCTGAGTAGAGTGAACATGGAGGGAAGGCCGGCGCGGGACAGAATTTCTGTGTTGGGCACTTTGTCCTGCCAGGATATGTCCAGGATGTGGCGAATGCGCGCAAGTGAAAGGAGTTCAGTCTCTTTTCCTGCCGGGCGTATGTTGTCCACGTCTCACTCCCATAGAGCAGTGTGCTGATGACGCAGGCGTTGTACACTGCCATCTTCGTCTTGACAGAGAGTTTGGGATTCTCCCACACTTGTGTGGTGAGGCGAGCGAGTGTGAAGGCTGATTTTCCAATCCTCTTGTTGATCTCTGGATCAAGGGAGAGGTTGTTACTGATCATGGACCCCAGGTACGTGACCTGATTCACGACCTCCAGCTCGTAGTCGTCGATGGTGATGGTTGGTGGTGCTTCCGTGCCTTGCGCCAAGACGTTAGTCTTCTTCAGGCTGATGGTAAGCCCGAAGTCCTTGCATGCCTGGGAGAAGCGGTCCATCAGGGTCTGAAGCTCCTGCTGTGTGTGGGTTGCGACTGCAGTATCGTCTGCGAACAGCATGTCTCTGATTAGAGCCTCGCGTACTTTGGTTCTGGCTTTCAGGTGGGCAAGGTTGAAAAGCCTGCCGTCAGATCTTGTGTGCAGGTAGATTCCCTCTGCTGCTGTGCTGAAGGCATGCCTCAGGAGCATAGCAAAGAAAATCCCAAAGAGGGTTGGCGCAAGTACACAGCCCTGTTTCACTCCGCTGCGTATATTGAATGGTTCTGAGACGTTGCCATCGTGCTGCACTATCCCCTGCATGTTGGTGTGAAACGATTCGATGAGGCTTTGCAACTTTGGTGGGCATCCTATCTTTGGCAGGATCTTGAAAGGGCCCTCTCTGCTGACCAGATCGAACACTTTGTTGAGGCCGATGAAGGCAACGTACAGGGGCATGTTCTGTTCTCTGCCTTTCTCCTGGAGTTGGCGGATGGAGAATAGCATGTCTCCATCCGTGTTGGCGGATGGAGAATAGCCACACTGAGACTCGGGGTAGACACGTTCGGCAAGCTTCTGTAGACGAACGAGAACAACTCGTGCGTAGACTTTGCCAACAACGCTGAGGAGGGAGATGCCCCTGTAGTTGTTGCAGTCGCTTCTCTCCCCTTTGTTTTTGTAGAGGGTGATGATCTTGGCGTCCCTCATGTCCTGTGGTACGGCACCTTCCTTGCAACACTGGCAGAGGGCATCATGCAGTGGCAGCAGTAGGGCGGTCTTGCAGTGCTTGATCAGGTCAGGGGGTATGCCGTCGTTGTCGGGTGCCTTGCCAGCGGCCAAGCTCTCAATGGCCTTGCTGAGTTCGTCGATGGTTGGCTTGGCGTCAAGTTCGTCCATGGATGGCAGGCAGTCGATGGCATCAAGGGCTGACGGTGTCACGGTGTTCTGTCTGGAGTAGAGGTCGGGGTGGTGTTCCATCCATCTCTCCATCTGCTTGTTCTTTTCTGTGATCATCTCCCCAGTGGAGGATTTGAGAGGGGCCGTCTTGCTCTGAGCCGGACCAAGTGCTTTCTTGATGCCATCGCACATACCACGGATGTTCCCTGTTATGGCAGCGGTTTGAATGTCTTGGCTGAGCTGAGTCCAGTACTCGTTGGCACAGCGCCAAGCAGTCTGCTGAACTTTGCTTCTTGCAGCCCTGAGAATCTGGAGATTCTTCTCATTTGGGTACTTCTTGTACTCAGCAAGTGCTGAGCGCTTGGCTTCAATGACGGGGGTCATTTCGGTCAACTTGGCATCAAACCAGTCCTGTGACTTCGAGGTCTTCCTCCCAAAGGTAGCCAACGCTGTGCGGTGGATGGTGTTTTGCACCTCTTCCCACTTCTGCTTTGCAGATTCTCCTTCTTGTGGTACACCAAGTTCCTTCTCAAAGGTGGAGGCAAACTGCTCAACAAGTTCTGGTTGAGCCATTTGCTGGTGTCAATCCGTGCCTTTCCAGGCTGTCTAGCATGATGGAATTTCTTGAGCTGCAGCTTGACCTTGCAACACATCAATGAATGGTCTGTGTCACAATCTGCACTCTGGAACGAACGGGTGATTAGTACGTTCTTCAGTGAGGTGCGCCTGGTCAGGATCAAGTCCAGCTGGTGCCAGTGCTTTGAGCGTGGATGTCGCCAGGAAACCTTGTGTTGGGGCTTGGTCTTGAAGAACGAGTTTGTGATGCACAGATCGTGATATGTGCAGAACTCGAGCAGCCGCTGTCCGTTGTCGTTCATTCTGCCCACGCCAAAAGGTCCAAGACAGGAGGGCCACGAGTCGTGGTCAGCACCCACTCTGGCATTGAAGTCTCCAAGGAGAATGAGTTGTTCAAACTTGGGGATGATCCTGACAGTTGTTGCGAGATTCTCGTAGAACTCGTCTTTTGCCTCTGGTGTGGCCGTCAGTGTTGGGGCATACACACTGACGAGGGCGACTGGGCCTTGAGTGGTGTTCAGGCGGAGGGTGAGGAGTCGTGCAGAGCCAGTGCTGCCCGGTTCCACCATCTTCAGCAAGGTGTTCTTCACTGCGAAGCCCACTCCGTGTTCCCTGTGTTCATCACTGCCCTTTCCCTGCCAGAAGAACGTGTAGTCCTTCTTTCTCAGTGTGCCTGCGTCAGCCAAACGTGTTTCCTGGAGGGTGGCGATATCCACTCCCAGTCTCTTCAGCTCATTATTGATGATGGCAGTCTTCCTGGTGTCGTTGATGTCCCTGAGGTTAGCAGCGAGTCCTGTCATCATAGTGCGGACATTCCAAGTTCCCAGTTTTAGAGTTGGTCTCTTTTGTTTTATTGTCTTGCTTGGTGCGAAGGTTCTCAGCCTGCTGTTCGGACTTCTCCTCATCCCCATGCACCC
Organism: Pholidichthys leucotaenia; assembly: GCA_020510985.1. Classification (NCBI taxonomy): domain Eukaryota; kingdom Metazoa; phylum Chordata; class Actinopteri; order Cichliformes; family Pholidichthyidae; genus Pholidichthys; species Pholidichthys leucotaenia. The sequence continues at coordinate 157,171,862 of CM035847.1, read as the reverse complement.
AATGAGGAAAGCAAGCTGTGGCGGGACAACACCTTATTGGCTGGGGGCTGCCCAACTTGAGGCGGGCGGTAGCTGTCCAGTGAGATCCGATGATCCCTCCCACCGTCGGGAACAACCCCTGGCGCTGCGCTCTATGCCAATTGAGCGGTGGCTTATAACCGGTAACTGTCATTCCCCGTGTTTCGTCTACGCCAAAGGCGAAGCTGGAGTGTCCTCTCCAGTGATCCGGTGTTCTACCTTCCAGCGTTGGGTGTTGGTAGGATTCAAGCCTGGGCAGGAAGATATGGAGGACAAGATGTTGCCCATGCAGCATGTCCCCCCTCTCCACGTCACTGATGAATCCAAAGGAACAGCAGGGCTGCTACAGTTTGGCACCAGCACCGTTGCAGAAGCTGCCAGAACGATGTTGAGCACGACATAGAACTGTCTTAGGGGCTCCGACTCCGGATTTTTCCTCACGGTTGACTCCCGAAGCCTTTCCCGTGACCGGGTATGCCGCAAGGCAGCGGAGGTTTGAAATCAGGATTTACCTTCCCCTAGATGGGCTACCTTCCCAGGTTGACGGGCCACCATCTACCCGAAGCATTTGGTTTTAAGGCGCCAGAGATCCGCCGTCGCCCCTTCTCCTATTAGTAAAAGCAGTTCTGCCGGGCTTAGAGACTAAACCACACGGGCAAGCTAGGAGTTTGACTTAGTTGTCAGAGGCTTTTCGAGACGCACGCCATAAGGAGCATTTTATGAGCACTGGGAGCTTAACCCCAGTGCCGATCCTGGCTATGAACAGCCTTGGAACAATGCAACACCACTACCCTTTTTTTGAGATCTGTTAATATGAAACATCTGGTATCCCTCTATTGCCATCAGGGGAGCCTGCTCTTCATTAAGCCAAGTTTCAGAGACTGCAATAGCTGTACATTTTTTGTCTAGCTGTTTTAAATAGTCCTGAATCTGTGGAAAGTTTTTGTTAAGACTTCTGCTGTTGAAGTGTATTATTGATAGTTTAACATCTAGTTGCACTTGACTTTTGAATTGCTTTTCAGTGTAATATTCGCAATGATTATGAATATTATTGAAAAAGTGGTTATCAGGATCAATATCATTTTCCATCTCTTGTAGTTTATGTTCAGCATAATGGCATATTTTCAGAGTTTGAATTTCTTCACTCTGTGTCAAATGACTTCCTCCAACTGGGGATAATTGATGTCTACTCAAGTCAGTCATAAGTTTTTTTGTTTGTTTTATTTTTTTTTTAAAAGTACATTGACATGGTATGTCAAAAGAACTATTCTTGCCGTGTGTGTGGATATGGATTTTTATAGTCTCCTAATTTTCTTAATCAGTGTTCATCTGTATTTATTTAAGTCAGTAACATCTCTGATTATTGTACTCTTTGCTTCCTCGGGTGTTCCATTTAGTTTGATCCAAACTCTACAATTTCTTGTCCATGTTGCCTGTATCTTATTTTGTCTTTTCAGCATCCGTGCTTGCTGTGCTATTTCAGCATTAGTTTTTGTTAGATGTTCATTTAGGTAAACTTCTGTTCCCCGTAGCTTTCTGGCCTGCCTCAGTATATCATTCTTTACCCTTCTGTTCACAAAGCGCATCACAATCGATTTCTTTATTATCTTTTCTGGGTAAAACATGACAGGCTGAAATTGCATTTGCTTCGACCTTTATATTTCTACTATCAAGGAACTGAAGCACCTGGTTTTCCAGGGAGACTTATTCACTCAGGGGAGCATCCTCTCCTCTCAATCCTGCTGTAGCATGAGCATATGATTGTCTAGTCCACTTATAATTAAATCATCCATATGAGAATATTGTTCAAGATCCTCGACGCGTCGCTCCAAGTCTGCAATTTTTTTTGTCTTTTTTCTTAATTGTTAATTTTAATTCTCGGACTTCTTCCATTAGCCCTATTATTTTAGCCTGCTGACTAACCACTTTGGTCAGTTCTTCTGACAAGAAGTTCAGAGATTTTTTTGATCTCTTTCATTTTCTCCTTCTTTGGTAGCATTTTTACTGACCTGTGGATAGTAAAACAATCTCTGCTGGTGTCTCCGGTATCCGATCCGACCGACCTCGAATCCAGCTGGGCCTCAGCTAGCCCCCTCCGCTGCTAGTCCCGCTGCTTATCGCCGCTGTAACTGAGCTCCTGTCCAGCCGGGGTACCGGCAGCTCCTCCACTGAGTCCCGCCGCCCACCACCGCTGTAGCCGAGCTCCGATCCTGCTTCTGTCCAGCTGGGGTCCCGGTAGATCCTCCGCTGAGCCCCACCACCTACCGCCGTCTGCCTCAGTAGTTCCTCCGCCGAGCCCCACCGCTGCAACTGGGCTCCGACTCCGGCTGGGGCCCCGGTGGTCGTCCACTGGTCCCCGTCTCCCACCACCGCTGCAGTTGAACTCCGATCCGGCTCCCATCCAACTGCTGCCTTGGCTTGTTCCTCCGGCGAGCCCCAATCACCGGGGACAGAGTCGCTTCTCCTTGTCGGTGCTAGGTGCTATGACTAGCTATGGCGTTAGCTATAGCATTAGCCTAGCAAACGCTTCGGGTTAAGCGTAGCAGCGAACCACAAAAAGAAATGCTAATCAGTTCACTCACGAATGAGAGAAGTCCCAAAAGTCCAATTCTCACAGTGAGCGCAAAATAACTCTTAAAAACAAAGATCGAGTGTGACCCCCAAATCCAGACCGGCTGAACCACAACTAAAAAAATTTATTTAAGCTGAGCCTGCAAGACTGAGACCACTCACTCCACCATCTTCTTCGCTCTGTCCTTCCTGGGCATTGTTCTCCCATGCTTATTCCCCGTCTCTGTCTGAGGTGCTAAATAATCTGACTTCCCCAAGGTTCCAAACCACACCCACCAGCATCTAAGACAGACATTAGTCCACACTCGCTTTTGGCTTCAGTCTCCTCCCATATCTGCTGTAACTGGGGTTTACCGCCTCCATGGCACTGCTGTGCCAGTGGGGGGCTGCTGGGAGCATGTCTGACTGCGGGTGAGCCGTGGTGAGTGGGGGAGGGGGGGACTTCGTTCTGCCAGTGTGGCTGCTCTGGTGAATCGTTTCCCTGGGGAGTTCTCCGTGGGGGTCTTCCACGCCGAGGGGCCCCAGCCAACAGCACTTGCTCATCCATCACTACAAAGGCAGGTTTGAGTCTTCAATTATACTGAAAAGCATTTCAAAAGTCAAGTGCAACTAGATGGTAAACTATCAATAATACACTTCAACAGCAGAAGTCTGAACAAAAACTTTCCACAGATTCAGGACTATTTAAAACAGCCAGACAGAAAATTTACAGCTATCGCAGTCTCTGAAACTTGGCTTAATGAAGAGCAGGCTTCTCTGATGGCAATAGAGGGATATCAGATGTTTTATATTAGAAGATCTCAAAAAAAGGGTGGTGGTGTTGCATTGTATATTGATGACCTGTATAGGTGTAAACTTGTAAATGGAATGTCCTATGCACTACCAGGGATTCTGGAATCTGTTACTGTTGAGATTGACCAAGATAAAGCAAAAAATCTAATTATAAGTTGTATATATGGAATGCCGGGAACTTGCATTGAGACATTCAGAGATAAATTAGTCGAGCTGTACAATAATATTACTAGTAAGAAAATGGTAGTAATTTGTGGAGATTTCAATATTGATTTACTAAATCCATTTCAACAAAATGTAATTACAGAGTTCATGAATTCTATGTACAGTATGAGTCTATATCCCACAACAACACATCCCAGTAGAATCACAGTTCACACTGCTACACTTATTGATAACCTGTTTGTTAATATTATTGATAAGAAAATAGAAAGTGGATTATTGATAAATGATATAAGTAACCATTTGCCAGTCTTTGCACTTATCCATGGCCACACGGGGACCAATACAGAAAAAAACTTTAAAATCTTTCAGATACAAATCACAAAATGTAATCAGTTCTTTTAAAGAAGGCTTGCTGAAGCAAGACTGGACAAAAGTCTATGTATCAGATGTAAATGAAGCGTATGACACATTTATGAACATTGTAACCACTCTTTATGAAAAAAATTGTCCATTAGTAAAGAAAAAAGCTTAAACAGAAATTTGTCGACAAGCCATGGTTAACCAAAGGATTACAATAGGCATGTAAAAAGAAAAATTCATTACATAAAACTTTTCTAAAGAAAAGGACAAAAGGAGCAGAACAGCAGTATAAAACATACAAAAAAAAGTTAACATATATAATGAGATGTAGTAAAAGAGACTATTACAGTAAAGAACTGGAGAAAAACAGAGACAATATTAAAAATACATGGACAATACTTACTATTCTTGGAAATAAAAACAGAAATACAAGCTACCCAACCAATCTTTCAAAAAAAAAAATAAAATAAAATGACTCAGTGTGATTGCAGTCTCACCTTCAAATGAATTTATTAACTTTTTTATTAACATTGGTCCTAATTTGGCTTGAGAAATACCCATTACGGCACCTACAGGTGATGCAATAAGCAAAAACATTGCTATAAAAGACTCCATTTTCATAAAGAACACAGACAAGAGAGAGGTCATTGAAACTGTTAAATCGTTTAAAAGTGAAACATCTACGGATTGTGATGGTATTGACATGCTCTTAGTCAAAACTATCATTGAATGCTTAGTGAAGCCACTGATGTATATTTGTAACCTGTCTCTCCAAACAGGTATATTTCCCAATGCAATGAAAATAGCTAAAGTAATTACGATATACAAGACGGGTGACACAGGGGAATTTTCAAACTATAGACCAATTTCACTATTGCCGCAATTTTCCAAGATACTTGAAAAAATATTCTGTAAGAGAAGTGACAACTTCATAATGAAGAATGATTTATTGTGTGAGCAGCAATATGGGTTCAGACACAAGAGGACAACTGCATTTGCTCTAATGGAATTTATAGAACAAATATCAACTGCCATTGAAAATAAAGAGTATTCAGCTGGGGTATTCCTGGATCTTAAAAAAGTATTTGATACAGTGGATCATAATTTATTATTAAAGAAACTACAAGATTGTGGTATTAGGGGGTAGCACTGTCCTGGTTATGTAGTTACATAAAGAATAGATATCAGTATGTATGTGTTGGTAACAAAAGCTCACAGTTACTGAAGATTACTTGTGGAGTCCCACAGGGTTCAGTTTTAGGGCCACTGTTATTCAATATGTATATAAATGATATATGTAAAGTTTTGGAAAAAATGGATTTAATATTGTTTGCCGATGACACTAATTTATTATGCAGTGGAAGCAATTTGGAACAACTTTTGGATACACTCGGAAAGGAATTAGGAAAGCTTAAACTGTGGTTTGATTCAAACAAATTAACGCTCAATTTAAGTAAGACAAAATTTATAGTTTTTAACAACCATCTCAACAACTTTGTATCTAAACTCAGTGTAAATGGTGTAGAGATTGAAAGGGTATCCGAAACTAAATTTCTTGGAGTAATAATTGATAAACTGTGTTGGAAGTCACATATTAATTATATTAAAAGTAAAATATCTAAATCAATTGCAATACTACACAGAGTGAAATATTTGCTGAATCAACCCACATTATATACTTTGTATCATTCATTAATACTTCCATACATGACATATTGTGCTGAAGTATGGGGAAATACATATAAAACATATATCCAATCTTTATGCTTCAGAAGACAGCTATTAGAATAATAAACAAAGCTGCTTACAGGGAACCAACAAACCCACTTTTTTTTAAATCAAAAGCTCTCAAGTTGAAAGATCTGGTTGACTTTAAAACTGCTGTAATAGTGTTTAAAGTAAAGAATCTATCACTGCCCATAAATATCCAAAAGTTGTTCCAAATAAAGGAGAAACAATATCATTTCAGAGGAACGTATATTTCAAAAACCTTCAGTGAGAACTACCACCAAGCAAGATTGTCTCAGTGCAAGGAGTCAGATTGTGGAATGCTTTTGGACCTGAATTAAAATCATGTACAATGCTTGGACAATTTAAACAAAAACTAAAAAAAGAAATACTCCAAACATATATACAAGATAACATGTAAAATCACATAAGGATTGTCATATCCAGTCCGTGTCGTGTTGTTGCTTAGTTTTTTGTCACATTTTGTCTTAGCTTTGTTCTGAATATGTTTTGTTTTTTCTTTTGAATTCTTGGATGGAATATGGGTGGGCAATATAAGCTGTGGCTTCAGCCATCACACATTTCAGATAACTTATGTTGAACTGTATAATCAGAGGAGTTATTGTTTAATTTGACCTTGTAAGATATTTTTTTGTTTTGTTTTTTCCCCTTTGTTATATTATTCTGCTCCTTTCTTTTAATCTTTACTTTCAGTCTATCCGAAATAAATAAAAAATTCATTCATTCATGCTGTCGGATGGATGGCTGAGTACTTTGCCGAACACACAAGGAGAAGGAAGCTGTGGGTGGAAGGGCTGCTGGCGCCAAGAGTAGCTAAGCTAGCTAGTTCGGGGAAGTTAACAGCTCAGCCAGTCGCAATGGCGAAGTTAGCCACGGAGCTATGTGGGCGCCAAACACTAGCTAAAAGCTATAAGCTAGTTTTCACGGTGGAGGTGGAGCCACAGGAGAGGGAGACTGCATCCACCAAAGACGACAAGCCAGCCAAAAAGCAAAGCATGGTGAGTGACCGCAGCACTGGAGGTGAATAAAGCATGGTGAGCGAAGATGGCATGGGGGGACAGCAGCGACCAGACCCGGCTCAGTTTTCCCTGCAGCTTGTGTCGGAGTAGCCGGGGGGCGGGGGCATGCTGAGAACCACAAGAAACGGCAACGACAGCCGGGCACAGAGACGGACACTGAAAGTGAGCAGTATGAAGATTTACCGGGCACCACAGAGGCTGAGCAGGACCAGCCTTGCTCAAAGTCGGCACAGGAAGACCTCAGTGCCGGAGCCCAAGCTGCCCTGGATGATCGTACTGGGCATGACGGCGAGACGCCTGCATCGTCGAGTGAGGCCGACAAGCTAGCTCCAGTTTTCCACAGAGCTCGGCCACAGGGGGCTGGTGAATCTGGGGCTACAACGGCGACAACTGCAGTGGTTTTGAAAATGGTTGGGGCCAGACAGTCAGGCATGGAGAAACTGCGTGCCAAGCAGCAACACTGCAAGCTGAGCAACACCCCTTTCAGAGTTACAGACTTAGTTTGGGTTCGGGGGGGAAGAATGTCCACATCAGATGTGGGCTGGACGACAGCCGAAGGAACACTGGGAGTGGCTACGCATTGTGGCAAAGCTGGGCACAGGTTATTTTCAACTATCGGTCGGCTAGAGGAGGCATGCCAACGAGGTGTGGAGTGTCCAGGAGAAGGCTTCGGATGAGACAACAGGGGCGGTCGATGGTGAGGAGAAGAGGCACTCTCATCTCCGGGTTCAGTTACAACCATGGGGGCAGGCTGCTTCCAGGGGCGCGCCCTGGGCCCCCAAGTGGGTTCTACCCTTTTCTGCATGAGGACAGCGGTGTAACTTGAAAAATATTAAATAGTTCAAATGTTCATATGGATGCACGTGTTTAAAAATCATAATTACTGAACTGTTATCATTTGGGGATTATTTTATGTCTTATTATTATATTCAGTTTAGGAAACACGACATTATTTTAGTTTATTAATGGACTTTTGTTTAGTACAGGCAGCAGAATAATCCGCCCGGCCGTGTGGGGGTAGGATGGCAGTCCACCTGTAACCCCTAGTTTTAGTTTGTTATATGAATGTGATAGGCCATGTAATAATAATAAATCAGATTTATATAGTGCTTTATCATAGACACTCAAAGAGGCTTTGCAAATAGATACATTATTCATTCACTCCAGACAGACAATGGTAGTGGCAAGCTACTTCTGTAGCCACAGCTGCCCTGGGGCAGGCTGACGGAAACGTGGCTGCCAATCCGTGCCAACGGTCTTTCCGGCCACCACCAAACATTTATACACATTCATACCCAGTGTTATGGACACTGGAGGCAAGGTGGGTGAAGTGTCTTGCCCAGGGACACAACGGCAGGATATCTGTTGAGAGCGGGATTTGAACCGCCAACCATCCAGTTATTGGATGACCTGTTCTACCTCCTGAGCCACTGCCACCCCATGTAGTGATTTCAGTTTAGTTTTCTTAGTGCGTGGTCCTAAATTGGGGAGGGTCTTTATGGTGTGTGTGGTTTTGGACTTTTCTATAGGGGAAGAATGTTGGATGTGTGTTTGGCCCTTGGGGACTTGCCATAGCCACCCTGCAGAGTGACATCAGGCGGATTGCAGCCAGTGTATATATTTGTGTGTGTTCTCAAAGTTCAGTTGGATGTTTGGTACAAGACGACTCCCATCTCATGGATTACAAACATAACGAGTACAACAAGGAACTTCATACCAGGGCTCACTTACCTTCAGCATGTGTTTAAACCCAGTGTTCTTAACAACTGAATATGGCCTTAGATTCACTGCTATAAAAACACCAGTGGCATTTGTTATTGCTTTGGCTCGATCTGAAATGCTCTTGGGAGGCTGTCTAAATGCCGCTGGAAGCTGCGCTTGTACTGCACTAGGTTTTTTTTGTTGTGCTGCACATTCGCATGGTGCTGTTTCAAATGAGTTAACAAGTTCAACATACTGCCAAAAGCATATCTGATGCCGTTTTCATCTTATTCACTTGCCTTGGTCTGTTCATATATTTCACCGGAAAGCCGAAGTGTTCCCAGGGTCTTCAAGCTCTGGCTTCTCCCTGGGCTGCACTGTTTGTTTACATGAAGTACAGCACGAGAAAGTTCCTGTCCGTCACTCAACATGGTCTGTGTGGACCCTTGGTATGCTTCTGCACTGAACCAAAGGTGCTGTACCAAAAAATCTGAATATGAATCCATGTACTGTTATATCCCTAGTAGACTGTCATATTTTCCACTGGTTATGTAATTAATAAAATATTTTAGAGCTCAGTGTTACTGATATACATATTTAAAATAATATTAATTTATCTATTTTGCAGTTTTAATTTGTCTTAATTTAACTCTTGTTTACCTGTTGACTTGAACATGAGTTAAGTCTTATTTTAGCTGGTTGTGGTCCTCTCAGTCTGGTGAAGATTCTCCAGCAAAAGGTAAAGAAAATACAATTATAAAAAGACAAAAATAAAATTCTCTGTCAAAAATGTCAGCAAAAAAATCTCTCAACTGATGCCGTCATGGTTGCTAGGTGACAGGGTGGTCACCTAGCATGGTCACACAAACATACGTCCTCTAAAGACTAGACGGTCTCATTTAACAGCCATAAATCTGCCTTTAGATGCAGCCTACCTGACTGTTGAGTGTTCCGGCCTCCTGGGCCGCGGTCTATGAGGCTGCAACACCTGAACTGACAAACAGCCATAGGCTCTCCAATGTGTCCAGGGTTTGCTCCTCAGTCTCCTCCTAGTGAAACATGCCCAAAAAACCTCAAGTGGGAGGCATCCAGGAGAGCGTCCTGATCATAGGCACAAACCACCTCAGCTGGCTCTTTTCATTGTGGAGGAGAAGCTACTCTAATTGGAACCTCTCCCAGATGACTGGGCTCCTCACCATACCACTCAGGATGAGTCCATCCACCCTAAGAAGAAAGCTCATTTCAGACACTGGTGCCCATGATTTAATTCTTTTGTCATTATCCAAAGTTTATGACCATAGGTGAGGGTAAGAACATAGATTGATCGGTAAATTGACAGCTTTGCTTTAGAGCTAAGGCCCCTTTTCACCACAACAGACCAGTAGAACATCTGCATCACTGTAGCTACTGCTCCAATCTGTCAGTCTCCCATCCAATTCTCCCCTCACTCATGAATAAGACCACAAGATACTTGAACTCCTCCACTTGGGGCAGGAGCTCATCACTGACCAGACGAGACAATCCACCCTTTTTCAATTCAATTAATTTCAATTCAACTTTATTTATATAGTGCCATTTCACAACAGCAGTCATCTCATAGCACTTTCAACTGTAAGGGGGACCCCCACAATTGCAGAAAGACCCCAGCAAAAAGGCAATCTCCTGTGAACAAGCACTTGGCTACGGTGGAGAGGAAAAACTCCCTTTTAACAGGAAGAAACCTCCAGCAGAACCAGGCTCAGGGAGGGGGAGGCATCTGCTGTGACTGGCTGGGGGGTGAGGGGATAGAGAAGATAAAAAGAATAGACATGTAGAGAGCAAACAGCATGATGGGGACTCAGTCTATGGGAGAGAACAAACAGATGTTAATGACCAACAAAAAGAAATATTTCATTGAGAATGAAGAAAGGGGTGAAGCCCAGTGCAATTACTTGAGGTCCCCCAGCTGTCTAAACCTATTAGTAGCATTAGTAAGGGAGGGTTCAGAGACATGATCCGTCCCTAATTTTAGGCAATATCAAAAAGGAAGGTTTTAACCCTATTCTTAAAAACAGATAGAGTCTGACTCCCTAATCCAGATTGGCAGGTGGTTCCACAAGAGAGGACCTTGATAACTGAAGGCTCTGCCCCCCATTGTACTATTGGAGATTCTAGGTATTGCAAGTAATCCAGCATTTTGAGAGCGTAGTGCTCCTTTAGGATAATAGGGTAATATCAGATCTTTTAAATGAAAAGGGGCCTGATTGTTTAGAGCTTTGAAAGTGAGAAGAAGGATTTTAAACTTAATTCTAAACTCTATGGGAGGCCAATGAAGGGAGGCCAGAACCGGAGAGATATGATCTCTCTTTCTAGTACCTGTTACAACTCTTGCTGCAGCATTTTGGATCAACTGAAGACTTTTTAGAGATGTTTTGGGACAACCTGAAAATAAAGAGTTACAATAATCTAATCTAGAGCTAACAAAAGCGTGGATCAGTTTCTCAGCATCACTCTGAGACAAGATGCTCCTAATCTTGGCAATATTACACAAATGATAGAAGGCAGTCTTAGAAACAAATTTAATATGTGAACTGAAAAACAGATCTTGATCAAAAATAACTCCAAGGTTCCTCACAGAGCTATTAAGAGAAAGAGTAACTGCATCCAAACTGAAAGTTTGATTTGGAAAGGTATTTCTAAGGTTTTTTGGACCAACTGGAATGACTTCAGTCTTATCTGAGTTTAATAGCAGGACATGACAAGTCATCCAAGCTTTGATTTCCTTAAGACAGGCTTCTAACTTGGCTAATTGATTACTATCATCTGGCTTCATTGACAGGTATAATTGTGTGTCATCTGCAAAACACTGAAAATGTATACAGTGCTTTCTAATAATGTTGCCTAACGGAAGCATATATCAACTAAAAAGAGTAGGGCCTAGCACAGATCCCTGTAGAACTCCATGACTGAGCTTTGAGTTGAAAGAAAACTCATTATTGACATAAACAAACTGGAACCTATCAGATAAATAGGGTCTAAACCACTGCAACGAAGTTCCATTAAGTCCAACATAGTGTTCTAATCTATCAAGTAGAATATTATGATCAATAGTATCAAAAACTGCACTAAGGTCTAAAACAGGAGTGGACAATCATGCGCCATGGAGGGCCATTCTACTGCAGGTTTTCTGTTTCACCCAGTCTCTTCAGCAGGTGTTTTCAATGATTAGCAACCCTTGAAGCTGATCAGAGCACACACCTGCTGAAGAGACTTGGAATAAAAAACCTGCAGTGGAATGGCCCTCGCTGCCCACCCCTGGTCTAAAAGGACAAGTACAGAAACAAATCCATTATCAGATGTGATAAGGAGGTCATTAGTGACCTTCACTAAGGCTGTTTCAGTACTATGATGGATTCTAAACCCAGACTGAAACTCTTCAAATAAACCATTTCCCTGCAAGTGGTCAAATAATTGTGCGGAGGAGCTGACTCCTGTCTTCACAGACATTTTTAACACCTCCCTGAAGTCATGCCACATGCCGGCCTGCCTCAAAACCTCTACCATCGTCCCTGTCCCCAAGAAGCCACGGATCACTGGACTTAACGACTACAGACCTGTAGCGCTCACCTCTGTAGTCATGAAGTCCTTTGAGCGCCTTTTCCTGCCCCACCTCAAGACCATCACCACTCCCCTCCTGGACCCGCTGCAGTTTGCCTACAGAGCCAACAGGTCTGTGGACGACGCAGTCAACCTGGCCCTCCACTCCATCCTGCAGCACCTGGACTCCACGGGAACCTACGCCAGGATCCTGTTTGTGGACTTCAGCTCTGCATACAATACCATCCGCCCCGCTCTGCTCCAGGACAAGCTGTCCCTGCTCAACGTGCCTGACTCCCCCTGCAGGTGGATCACCGACTTCCTGACGGACCGGAGGCAGCATGTGCGGCTGGGAAAGACTGTCTCAGACTCTGTTAGCATCAGCACCGGATCACCCCAGGGCTGTGTACTTTCCCCCCTGCTCTTCTCCCTGTACACCAACTCCTGCACCTCCAGCCACCAGTCTGTCAAGCTGATCAAGTTTGCGGACGACACCACCCTCATCGGGCTCATCTCCAACGGCGACGAGTCCGTCTACAGGAGAGAGGTGGCCCAGCTGTCGTCCTGGTGCAGCCACAACAACCTGCAGCTGAACGCTCTGAAGACAGTGGAGATGATCGTGGACTTCAGAAAAGTCACAGCCCCTCTGCCCCCCCTTACCCTCACAGACTCTCCCATCACCACTGCGGACTCCTTCCGCTTCCTGGGCACCACCATCACCCGGGGCCTCAAGTGGGAGCCGACCATCAGCTCCCTCATCAAAAAGGCCCAGTAGAGGATGTTCTTCCTGTGGCAGCTGAGGAAGCTCAAGCTACCCACCAAGATGTTGGTGCAGTTCTACACGGCCATCATCGAGTCCATCCTCACCACCTCCATCACCGTGTGGTATGCAGGAGCCACCACCAGGGACAGACTAAGACTGCAGCGCGTTGTGCGCGCTGCTGAGAAGGTGATCGGCTGCAAGCTTCCATCCCTCCAGGACCTGTACATCTCCAGGACCCGGAGGCGTGCAGGTCGGATCATAGCCGACCCTTCACACCCTGGACATGCACCGTTTGCCCCCCTCCCCTCAGGCGAAGACTTCGGTCCATTCAGACTAAAACCTCCCACTACATGAATAGCTTCTTCCCCTCTGCCATTAGACTGCTGAACACTAAGTGACTTATTAGACTCTCGTGCACTACGTACAGCAGCTCAACCGGACTCATGATAATTATCAGTTTTCTTTTGCACTACCGACTGCACTATGTGGAACTCCACAATATCTGCTGCTTGTTAATATATTTAAAATTGCATAGATTAGTATTACTCATTCATATTCTACATTTTATTGCATGCATAGTTTTTTTTTTTATTTTTTTATCTTTAGTGCTACTCCATGTTGAATGTTGCAGCATTGCACCGAGACAAATTCCTAGTTTGTGTACTACATAAACAATGGCAATAAATCTGATTCTGAAATAATTGCATAGCAACATAAGATTTTTGAAATGAAAGGGAGATTAGAGATTGGTCTATAGTTAGCTAAAACTCCTGGATCCAGCGTTGGCTTTTTGAGTAAGGGTTTAATTACAGCAGTTTTAAAAGCCTGCGGTACATGGCCTAAAGTGAATGAAGACTTGATTATTTGAAGAATAAAGCTACCAATAAATGGGAAGACTTTTTTAAATAACTTGGTAGGAATATGGTCTAAAAGACAAGTTGAAGGCTTGGATGAGGAAATTATTTTGTCTGACTCTAAAAGGTCAATTGGAGTAAACTGATCCAAACAGATGTCAATTGAAGGAGTTGTAGTAGTTACTGTATTTAAGTTAACGGTGGGAAGAATCTGACTGATTTTATCTCTGATAGATGAAATTTTATTATTGAAAAAGTCCATAAAAGACCTGACTAGTAAGCTCTATTGGAATGCTAGGATTGACAGAGTCCTGACTCTTTGTCAGCCTGGCTACAGTGCTGAAAAGAAACCTGGGATTATTCTTGTTCTTGTCTATTAATGCAGAATAACTCGTTCGAGCTTTTCTAAGAGATTTTTTTTTTATAAATTAAAAGATGATTTCTCCAAGCTAAATAGATTTCATCTAAATTAATGGAGCACCATTTTCTTTCTAATTGACGAGCCTTCTGTTTTAAGCTACGAGTTTCTATGTTGAACCAAGAAGTTAGAAATCTCTGATTAGACTCTCTTTTTTAAAGGGGCCAACATGTCTAGAGTCTGATGCAGAGAAGCTGTAACACTATCTACCATGCTATCAATTACAGAAGGAGAAAGCTGTCTATAGCTTATTTCCGTTGTATTGACACATGGCATAGAGGAAACAATCTGCATAAATTTGGTAACATCATCTGAGAGGCATCTACTGTAGTAATATTTTTCTTTAGGAGCCAAATAGTCAGAAATAGTAAAATCAAAGGTTAACAGACAATGGTCTGACAGTACAGGGTTATGAGGAGACACTACCAGATTTTCTATTTCTATGCCATATGTCAGGACACGGTTCAATGTCTGGTGGAGATAATGGGTAGAATTTCCTACTTTCTGAGAAAACCCCATCAAGGCTAATATTGAATTAAATGCCATATTAAGGCAATCACTATCTGCATCTACATGTATATTAAAGTCCCCTACTATAATTATTCTGATTTCAGCACTAAATCAGCTAAGAATTCAGCAAATTCGAATAAAAACTGAGTAGGTTGATGAAGGACGATAAACTATGGCAAATAAAATTGGGTTTAGCCTAAAATTGCTAAAATGCCCAATACTGAGGACCAGGCCCTCAAAGGATTTATAATGTGTTTTTTGCTTTACATTAACTAGTAATTTGGAATGGTAAATTGTTGCTACTCCTCCTCCAGGACCAGAACTTCTGGGATTTTGACAGTTTAAATAACCAGAGGGAGTTGATTCATTTAAACTAATATAATCCTCTTGCCCTAACCAAGTCTCTGTAAGGGATATTAAATCAATCTGATGATCAATTAACAGATTATGGACTAGCAGAGACTTGGGAGTTAGAGACCTAATATTTAACAAAATGCATTTAATTGTTTAAATTATGAGGAGGAACAGAGGCCAAATCATTCAATTTAGAGGCTTCATGTTTAATTTGAGTTTTACCAACTTTTTGTTTAATCACTTTGGGATGCTTATACATTATATTTTTATTTACTTTGGAGCGAGCAGACAATGATTCTCTGAAGGGGAAGACAGGGGCTAAGTTGAGGGGTGGAGGATAAAGTGGAGCTGCAGAGAGGCATGTAAGACTGCGAACGTGCTTCCTGGTCCCAACTCTGAGTTGTCAATGTTTTGGAAATTTGGATAAAAATGGTGCCAGATTGTTAGATAAATGAGACACACCATCCAAAGTGGGATGGATGCCGTCTTGTCTAATAAGACCAGGTTTTCCCCAAAATGAGCTCCAATTGTCTATATAGCCTGCATTGTTTGCAGGACACCACACAGACAGCCAGCGGTTGAAGGATGGCAAGCAGCTAAACATGACATCACTGGTCAGATTGGGGAGGGGCCCAGAGATAACCACAGAGGCAGATATTGTTTTTTTAAAGTCATACACCGATTACACGTTAAGTTTTGAGACTTCCGACTGCCGGAGTTGGACGTCGTTGATAACAGCGTGGATAACAATTGTGGAGTATTTACAGTTACTTTTAGCCAGCATTTTCAAATTTGACTCAATGTCGCCTGCTGTGGCCCCAGGAATGCATTTGACTATAGCCGCTGTAGTCTTTAAGTTTACGTTTCTGACTACAGAGTCACCAATGATCAGAGTTTTTTCCTCAGCAGGTGTGTCGCTGAGTGGGTTAAAGTGATTAGAAACATGAACAGGTTGGTGGTGAACCAGGGCTTTGCGGCAAAGCTTCCTTCTCACCGTCACCCACCCAGTTTCCTCGCTGCTGAAGAGGATCGGAGGACTGCTAGCAGGCCGCCCTATGCTATGGAGCTCTGCTGCAACTAAGGGACATCCATCATTATTAACTGGCACAGACAGTGTTTCAATGCAGTGGAGCTGGGATTCCAAATCAGACAACCTCGCCTCCAGCGCCTCAAAAAGATAACATTTATTACATTTACCGTTATCACTAAAAGAGGCAGAGGTGTAGCTAAACACGTGACAGAGAGCGCACACCAGAGGAGAAGGGGAAGGAGAGCCAGTAGCCATAGCTAGTGGCTAACCCAAAGCTAACAAAAACACCGATGAAAGGTGAACAGAAGACTAAAGAGGGTGATTAGATGACACTGAGTGCGCACACAGGTGCAAGAGGCTTGATAAACAGAAGTGAGAGCTAACGGTAGATGGAAAAGTGATTAAAATACAATTAAAGGCAAAATGCTCAAGAGAATGAGGACAGCTTGTCACAGAGCAAACAACACAGACAGACAGCAACACAGGAAGTGACAATACGTTACCACTTCTGTCCACATGCTATGGACTCATCAGGGAGGAGAGCCTTCACTCAGGTCTAATTCAGGCTGAGAACCATGGACTCTAATTTTGAGGTACTAATTCTCATCCCAGCCGCCTCACACTCATAAGCAAACTACTTCAGTAAGACCTGTAGGTCATTGCTCGATGATGCCAACTGGACCACTTCATCTGCAAACAGCAGAGACGATATCCTGAGGTGACCGATCATGACACATGGCTGCACTTAGAAATCCAGTTCATAAATATTATGAACAGGGTTGGTGACACAGGGTGGCCCAGTGAAATCTTGCAATGGTCATATACGAACCAGATACCTCGTCGCAACAAGCCCGATACCCCTTACTCCCATAGCACCCTCCCCACAAGAAACCACGGGGGACAGGGTTGAATGTCTTCTCCAAGTCCACAAAACACATGTAGACTGGTTGGGCAAACTCCCACAAACCCTTGAGGATTTTTGAGAATGTAAAGAGTTGGTCTGATGTGCCCACGACCAGGACAAAAACCACATTGCTACTCCTCCTCCTCACCAGACTCTCCTCTCCATTACCTTGAGGGAGCTCAAAGTGTTTTCTCACACCTGTAATACAGATTCAGGGAAAAAAAAAAAATCTCAGCAATGGATGTCTGATTTTTCTGGAATGAATCAATCTCCTTAAAGCAGTTTTGTCTCTGATCAAAAACAATGTCGTCTGATCAGACAGGCAAGCAGTCAAACGGAAACAATGCACCCAGTCATCACACACAACATCAAACAGCGGGATACACAGGACTGCCAGTTTGATAATGTTCACATCTCTGATATTGCACAGTATTAGAAAATCATTATGGAAGAAAGTAACTGGGTCACCAATAAAATGATCAACATAAATCCTCTCTCAGTTCTTACTGCACTTTTCTCCAATAATCTCCAGCAACTCTGCATTTCCTGACTTTTGATGGACCATGTCAATAATAAAGTCACTTTTGCTGTAAAAAGAACAGAGGAGTTATCCGCTTCTCTTGATTTTAGTAATGTCGGCACTTGATAGTCTGCTAAGACAGAGTTCTACCCTTTGTCCTATATCCCCAGTCATTATTTCATGATCCAGAACATGGTTTATCACAGTTGGCTGCTTATTGATTGTGCCCTGCCTTTTTTTGAACACCAATTTTAACACCCACTCTGTCTCAAATGGTTTTCATCCAGTATTTGTATCAACTTTCAACTCACCTTGCAGCACTCGCTTTCCACTCTAACGCTGCATGTATTGCATTAATCACTTTACTACCAGCAGGTGGGAACGGTTTTGCAGTGTTGTGTAACTGCAGTGACATCTGTGCATTAAATGTGTTTAACATGTGCCACCTGTTGCTATAATTATGCAATGTAAGTGCAACACAGTTAAAATATGAGCTGGATATTTTTTGGGGGGTATACAAAGAAAATAAATTACATTAAATCAGCAGTTTGCCTTTGGCCAATTAAAACCTGTTTAAGATTTTTGCAGTGATTAACTCAATGAAACAAAATGTAATGTTAAAACATAAATGAGAATTATAATACAGTTTATTGATAATATATATTTTTCAGTTGATGTAGAAAAAAGGTGCATAGTGCCCCCCCCCCACCCCTAAAAAAGTAAAAAAAAAAAAATAATGATTAAGAAAGCAGAGTGCTATTTTTTTTTTAAACTATCAGGCTGGGTAACACTGGGTAGGAACACTGTTGAGTGTTCCTACTTGGAGCTAACAAACACAAATTAATGCAAAAACCATATTCACCCAAACTAGAGAATTTTTTTGGATGAGTTTATAATGCAATTAACAACTCAAATGGTCATTTTAAATAGAGTGACTAGAGACTGCAAAATGTGCAGAGTCCAAACGAGTTCCAGTTACAGGTGATAAATGCCAAGCAAACAGCTTGCAGTTAGGGGTGCAAACCCAGACTTGTGACTTTAATACTTTAATACATAATTAGCAATTTCCTGTGGGATTTGATGGGATCTAGGATGACTTATTAGGCATGTCTTCAGATTATTAAATTCCACCAAAATAGATCGATACAAGTCTTTCCAAAACAGAAAGCATGTGTGCAGCCATTTTGGCATCCTATAGGCAAGATTAGGGTTTCACCACATCTTTACTCTTGTAATTCCTAGTACATTACTCTCAATAAGTCATCTTTAGATTATTTACAGTAGGTTCAAAATGCATCTGCAAGACTACTTACTAGATCCTCTAAGTTCTGACGTGACACCTACAGTGGTGTGAAAAAGTGTTTGCCCCCTTCCTGATTTCTCATTTTTTTGTATGTTTGTCAAACTTAAATGTTTCAGATAATCAAACAAATTCAAATATTAGACAAAGCAAACACATATAAACACAAAATGCAGTTTTTAAATGAAGGTGTTTATTATTAAGGGGAAAAAAATCCAAACCTACATGGCCCTGTGTGAAAAAGTGGGTGTTTTCCGCTGTTGCAAACAGGTCTGCTTCCGCCTGGCCAAACCGAAGCAAGATCTGCTCGACTACATATCTCTGGATGTAGTCACCACTCGCCAGGGTGGGGACTCCCTCTTGACAGCAGATCTAACGCTAAGTTCTGGGGCCCCAGCAGGTGAAAAACTCTCAGGAACATGCCTTTGGCTTGAGCCCACAAGGGCAGATGGCGTACCCTCGCATGGAGAAAGGAAGACTTCAGACCGCCGTGTCGGTTGATGTACGACACCACAGCTGTGCTATCCATCCACACCAGAATTTGTCTGCCCTGAATGACTGGAAGAAAATGCCCCATAGCCAAACACACTGCTTCCATCTCGAGATGGTTTATATGCCAAGACTGCTGTGCCGGACCCCAGTGTCACCGAACAAACCTGTCATGAACCAAGCCCGTGTCTCCTGTGGGCTCGGTTCTGATCGTTCCTGGTGGCTCAGGCAGTGGGTTTATTATGTGGCGTTATGTTTTGATTTCACGTTGTTTTCATGTCTGTGTATAGTTTCTGTTCCTGCCTGTAGCTGCCGCTCTGGCCTGTCCGGCCATGCCTCCTCTTTCTCTGACAGTCAGCTGTTCGCCCTGGTAATCATCTTTCCCTCGCCTCGCCCAGGTGTTCCCAATTTGCCATGCCAGCGGCGTTTGTACTTAAGCAGCTCTTTGCTAGACAAACGCCGCTGGACCATTATACGTGTTAGATGGTTTTTCTCTGCCGTCTAACTGTCACGTCACCAGAAGGACTAAGTCTGTGTATGCTCGCTGGAAACGCTGCAATTACTTGGACTGCCCCCTCACTGTGAGTACTCTCTGTTAGCGTTTCTGTTCGCCGCTGTGCTGCTACGCTTCCGCAGCGTTTCCCCCCCATGCAGAACAGCTGCTACGCTTTGGCTGATTGCCCAGTATTTCCTCCAGTGTGTGTTGGGCGTCCTGAAGGACTCTTAAGTGTACCCGAGCTGTCTTGTCTTTTGCGTATTCACTTTTGTATTAATAAATGTGTGTTTGGTGTAACCGAGCACTTAAATCCATTCGTCCTTTTTTTCTTCCTCCATGCGCTATGGAGAAGCGCACGGGGAGCTCATGACAAAATGACCCAGCCTGTAAAAAGGATTTAGCGGGTTCACCCACACATCACTTTTTTTTTCTCATTGTGAACTGTTTTTCCTTCACTGACTGACCTGTGTTTGGATAACATCATACCCTGGTCTCTCCGAGGACGAGGAACGGCGGCAGAGTTGCCCACGATTGAGGAGGGATGGGCCGCCAAATATATCCGGACCTTCGTCAATGAGGCCCTCGCCGCCCGGGGACCGAAGAAGAGGCTGGAGTGCCTGGAAGGAACTGTGGAAGTTTTGGAGATGTACCCCAGGTTATGGGACTACCCCGAGTTCGCAGACCTGCTGACCGCAGTGAGTTCGCTCCAGTGCTCCTTCCCCGGGTTGACGTTCCCCACAGCGCCGAAACAGAGAACTGGAGATCAGCAGGCCTTCATTCTTCGGGACTCTTCACCCGACCAGACAATGGCGTCATCCGGTGAGGAAACGCCAGGAGAAGGCTTCCCCTCCTTTGGCTGTCAACGTCCTTCCAGCTGCCGAGAGGGCCATAGTTCCCTGGGTCACGCCCACTTCTGCATTGCCCGAGCCAGCTCTTACATCATCCAGAGGGGGAACCAGAGCCAGCGCAGATGGAAGAGAGGATGACTGCCTGCTCTCCGCAGCTGTGAACATCGAGCGCCGGGAGAACAGGCAAGTGTATTTTCCTTTTATTCAACATAATGATAAACACTGTCTGTCTCCCAGAAGAGAGGCCCAGCTTCGGCAGTCTGCTGGGTCCTCCCCTCCAGCTGCGGAGGTAAACCATTTTCTTGTCTCTTCTATGTCTCCCCCATTGATTCCTGAGAGTGAGCAGAGCCACCGGACGATGGAGGAGCTGGGGGCCCTGGAGGATTTCGCTCCGGAGCCAGCACGGAGCAGGTCCCCTGGGAAGGGGCCAAAACCTCTATGGACATGGAGAGGGACAACAATGCGCCTGCTACAGCCAAGAACATCAAACGCCGGGATGCCAGGCAAGTGTGTTTTCATTTAACTCAATTAACCCATAAAAACCCTTGTCTGTCTCCCGAGGGAAAGGCCCAGTTTCAGCAGTCCGCTGGGTCCTCTCTTCCGGCTGCAGCTGTGAACTCATCACCTACTCTCTCTGTGTATCTTCCCTTAATCCCTGAGTGCCTGCCTGTCTTGGAACCAAGCTGCCAGACGGTGGAGGAGCCGATGGTTCCGGACAATCCCCTCCCGGAGCCAGCATGGAAGGTCCCCCTGCAGCCACGCCGGTTGAATCCCCTATGTTGGAGCTGCTGCAGGAGGTTAGTAGGACTGCTATTACCATTTTGCTAGCTGCAGAGGTGTCTGCAGTGGACTGGGAGCCTCAGCTGGCTCTCTTGGATGCCAGGACCGAGTGTTCATCGCCAGGATCCACGGAGTCCTGTAAAGTGGTGGAGCTTGAGCTCAGGCAAGTTTCCTCTCTTGTTTTTCTTATGACAGTTCTAGAGAGATCTTGTCTGGCTCTGGATGAGGAGAGTCGGGCGCAGCGCGCAGCTGGGTCTGAGCTTCCTTCGCCGGGCTCTGCCGCTGCCGGCAACCCTAACCATCTTTCTTCTCCTGCTTCCGCTGAGCCTTCCCCTAGGGTCGCTGGAGAGGATGTGTTGCTGCCGGAGGTCGCCAAGGGTCTGGTCCTGCCGAAGGAGGACGTTGCTGCTCCAGGTGCTCCTGCGGGTTGGCCCGCTCACCGTGGGTGCAGCTTTGGTTCGATCGGGGTCCCCCGCGGATGCTACAGAACCTCAGCTGGAGGTCACCGCGGGTGCAGCTGAGCCACAGCCAGAGGTCACCGCGGGTGCAGCAAGGCTCCCGTTGGAGTCCATCGTGGGTGCAGCAGAGTCGGCCCGGTCAGGGGCCATCGTGGGTGCAGCGGAGCCGGCCTGGTTGGGGTCCACCATGGGTGCTGTTGCGGACCACCCTGAGGACGCCATGGAGGTCCCCTCTCCCCGGTCCGGTTACCCACCAGTGAGCCTTCCGGTGGGTAGGCTGCCTCCTGCTTCACCCATTCAGTCCTGGTGGCTGAGCAACGCTGACCGGCTGCCAGAAGAATTGACTCCCCAGGTCAGGTGGCTCATGTTTTCTGGCAGGCCGCCGGACTCTGTCCACTGGACCTTCTGTTGGGCCTGGGACTCTGGGCAGCGTCCTCAGCCCCAACACCTTTGGACTTGTGGGGGTTAATTGTGGACCCTGGGCGGGTTATTGTGTTCTCTCCTTTCCTGTTCTCCCTACCTCCTACCTGGGTTTGTGTGTTATTGTTGTGCCTGTTGGGGTTGGTGGGGCGGGGGGGTTCTTTCCTTATGATGTTACCGTGGGTGTCTGGTATCCAACCCTAGAAGGAGGTGCTCTGTCATGAACCGAGCCCGTGTTTCGTGTGGGCTCGGTTCTGATCGTTCCTGGTGGCTCAGGCAGGGGGTTTATTATGTTGTCCTTTTTCTCCTCCTCCGTGCACTATGGAGAAGTGCACGGGGAGCTTATGACAAAACCTGCCCTCCCAGACTGTACCCCAGCCTGCTAGGGAGGCATCGGTTGTAATGATCACCCTGCAGCCATCTTGGCCCAGGGGAACACCATCTCCGACTGCTGATGAGTGTTTCCACCACCTGAGGACCATGAGGCTCCTTTCAGAAATAACAAGCCACCTCCTCTTGTCTCTGGGCAAAACCACGTTCTGAAGCGCAAACTACTGTTGAAAGAGATGAGTGTGTAATAGACCCAGTGGCACCACCTAGGTAGCTGCAGCAAAGAGATCCAAGATCCTCTGGCACTGCTGCACTGATGCAGTCCTTTGTGAAATGCAGCCCTTGATGCATTCCCTGATTGTATGCCTTCTCTTTGGAGTTAAGGATGCCCTCATGGCATCTGAATCCAAGGTGAGCCCCAAGTACTCAACAACCTTGGTTGGAACCAGGCAGCTTTTCTCTGCATTTAAATGCAACCCGAGTGCAGCCAAGTGAGCAAAAATGGTCTCCATGTGGCTCCACGCCACGGCCTCTGATGGAGCACAAACCAGCCAATCGTCCAGGTAGTTGAAAACTTGAATGCCCTTCTGCCACAGTGAGGCGAGTGCAGCATCCATGCACTTTGTAAACGTCTGAGGTGACAGGGACAGACCAAAAGGGAGAATGTTGTATTCGAAGGCTTTGCCTTTAAAGGAAAATCTGAGGACCTTCCTGTGGGCTGGATTTAGGGGAATATGAAAATAGGCATCATGAAGGTCCACTGTTATAAACCAGGTGCCTGGCCTTATGGCCTGAAATAATGTCCTCAGCCCGAGCATTCGGAAAAGGGAGCACCTTGAGATACCCGTTTAACCACCTCCGGTCTAGAATTGGGCGTAGACTACCGGTTCACTTGGGGACAAGAAAATAGGCCGAGTAAAAGCCTTACCTCTCTTCTCCTGGAGACAGAGATTGTATTGCATTATTTCGAAGCAGGACAGAGACCTTGCTGGCCAGAACCGCGGAAAGAGACTTCTCCTTTACTTTTGTTTCCAAAACCCCTTGAAATTGGGGGGGGGGGGATCTGAATTGTAGGCGGTATCCAAATTCCAGTGTGTATTGATCACCCATAGACACGAGGTGCACTGACACCAACTCATGAGGTGCGCTGTGGAGAAGGTTGACGTCAGGGAAAGTGCACCGTCAGAGACGCTGGTGGGGCTTTTACAGGACCACAACCTACGCACTCATGAGAGCACGGACGTGAGTGCTGTTGAAACTGCACCTGCTGCCAAGAGGCCCTCTGCCTTGGTTGACCCAAACTCCGAGAGGAACCTACCTCTGTGAAATGAAGCTGTTGTGGATTCTCACACCCCTCAAGAGGTCTCCGGACACTTGACCTGAATGGTCCCAGCCGATGAAAGGACTGTGTGCACATTCTCACCTTATGCACCTCATCTAACACCGCCTCTGTTTTTTGAGAGAAAAAAAAAGACCTCACAAGGCACTACTGCAGCCTCCGAAACAGCAGCCTTGTCTGTATCTGCCAATCCAGACTGACTCAACCACACATGCCACCGGGCCATGGTCAGCTGGGCAAAGGAATTTCCAAGTGCTGTAGCCTGAGAGCTAGCTCCTTGAATTACAGTGTCCACAACCCTTACCAACTTTGGTAGAAGGTCAGCTCCGCTTTTTGACTCTAGATCCTTTATCAAAACTTCAAAATACACTAAAAGAAATGTATTAGTATTTACGTGCCTAGAGGCAATAGCCACAGACTGGTAGGCCCTAGCCACTAAACCATCAGTGGCACAACACTTCTTGTTAGGGTGGCGGATAGACTTGCTGGGTGTGGGGGGAGCCCCAGCCAGCAGTGCAAAGGTAGGGCCCACCCTCAATGCACCATCTAAGCCCTGCTCCACAGCACCACTCAAAATATTGAGTGTAGAACAAGGAGCAGCAGCCTCCCTTGGACGAGCCAAAGACTTCTGCAGATGTTCCACAAAGTCAGGATAAACTGGCAAGGGAACCTGCCTCTGGGTTGCAGAACCTCTGTCCAAAGCCAAAGCCCTAGGTGGAGAAGATGGGGGAGGAAGCCCCGCAGTTGACTCTGCTCTCGAGAGTAGTGCCCTGACAGATATATCACTGGTGTAACAAAGTGGTGACAAGGAGGAGGCTTTTCAATTTTTCAATTTTATTTCAAAAACTTACAGGTAATAATTCCCAAAAAGAAACATCCGACACGATTTACCATAATTTGGATTTGTCAGTCAATCATCATCATCATTCTCTTGACAACCAACGAAGCTTACAACGAAGACTCTAGACTGAAAAGACCTAACCAAATATACCCAACATATGTTATATACTATTAGAGATAATTACCGACAATTAGAACATACCATATGTCCCAGGGAAGACAATAACATTTTTCCATTCTTTACACATACCCACTGATATCTAAAAGTGCATAAATAATTACCCAGCTATATACAGAGTAAATATAAATAACATAGAATAAATAACAGTATAAATAATTCAATAAATAATTCAGACCCCTATTTACAAATTCTAAACCACCCCTCTAACTTACCATACATGCTTCCTTCCTGCTGGTGTCCTTTAAAAGGCCTTCAACCCCTAACAGAGTCTTTTGCCCGGACACCCTCAGGAAGCATGTTTGCAAAGGTATGTGGATTAAATCATTACCAATTGTTTTACCCAAATGTTTAACCATAGCAATTATCTCACAAGGGCATTCCAATTAGTCCAAAGACAGATCCTAAAATAATGTGTGCATTTTTAACAAACCATCATATTGACATTTACACATATTACACAAACAATATAATCACACATATAATAAACCATAACAGTGGTGACACTCCATCATCACAACTGGGCTCAGGAAGTCCCTTCTCAACGGGAGAGTCACTGTCAACCTCATCATCATCCTCAGAGACATCCACTCACCCAATGGAGCCACAGCCAGAGCTGCTGGTCTTACCCAAGTTATCAGAGACCATGAGAGACACTACATCAGGATGCAAACCAGGGGGACATACGGGATCCTGGTGTGGCATATCCAAAAGGTGATGTTGATTTGCAGCCATATGTTCAATGGTCTTACGCATTTCCTCCAATTGCCTTTGTATGAGATCCAGCCGTGGGTCGCATAGCTGGCTTTCTTCAATCTGCTTCCGCTTCCTGCTGGCTCTCCCAGTTCCAGCTGGAGCACTTAAACCTGGAGGGATCGAGCCCTGGGCTGGTGGCATACCAATGTATGGGCTACTTCCCCCTTCTTCACTCTCCAAAGAAGCCATTATTTCTCCAAGAAAACAATAGGAGGGAAAACAAGGCAGTTGTTATTATTATTATTATGAACAGGCCAAAGGACTGTTCCAGGAGGTAGAAGTGCACTAGTCAGAAGTCAACATACCAATATCAGATTTCAGGTCCCACGTGTATGCAGTACCACTCCTCCACAAAAGGTGGCGACAGGGCACTAAGCACAGGAGCACCCAGTACCCAGACAAAGAAGATGACTGTCAGTCAAAAAAGAAAACAATACAGAATTTACGCAAATTCTACTGTGCTGTTAAATTGTTAAACAATTTCTGCCCGAAGAAGGCAAAAATATATCACATACCTCTAAGCAGATACAGATAGTGCACATCACGCTGCACACAGCTGCTGCAAGCCTTCTCTCACTCAGCAGAAAACACAACAAATTTATGACGCAGCGATGGGGTACCAAAGGTAAGGCAGCCCAATACAGCACAGAAAACGTAATGTCAAACATACTGGTATAATTTATTTATTTTTTATTTAACCAGGCAGGGCAGATTAAGAACACATTCTTATTTACAACTGTGGCCTGGGGGGAAGGGGCAAGGGACAACTCACACTCATACCTCCCCAGTTGATGCCAATTAACCTAACCTGCATGTTTTTGGTCCCTGTGGGAGGAAACCGGAGAAATCCCAGCGTCAGTCCATGCAAACACGGGAAGAACATGCAAACTCCACACAGAAAGATCACCGTTGATCAGGGGGAGGGATTGAACCTGAGATCCCATAGCCAAGGGTGAGCTGCTGTGCTGCCACAGTGCTAACCATTGCGCCACCATGCTGCCAAGCTCTTTCTGACCAGGAGAATAGAAAAGAGGAAGAATGGGTGGATGCAAGGGATATATATATATATATAAGGTGTGCATCCACAGGTTTGATTACTTTGGTATAATGCTGCTGACTCGAGGATCATAGTCACATGGTTACAGGTTCACTGAAATGAAATACAACATGGATGTTTGTTGTTATTGGCTCATTGTACAATATGGTGGTTATCAATATCAGGAGTAAAATGGTGTGCACACTTACTTCCAGTCAAACCATTTCCGCATCCATATAAAGAGTTTTCAGAAAAGCAAGAAGAGCTAAAAAATTAATTATACTTGTTTGAAAATGAAAAGAGATGACTGGCATTCTAGCAGGATAAAAAGTCAGTCTGACATTGGTGCTTACCCTTTTGTAGTAATGCCTCATTGCATAGATCTGGAATTAGCTTTTAGTCATTTTCCATTGAACCTGCAGTACTAATTAGGATTTGTAGAGTCAACTTCACCCCTGCAAAGTCACTTGTGTGCAGACCGAGCATTTTTAGGAGTGACACTTTGTAGCCACAAGATAAATCATGTTTTGCTAACATAACAAACTGAGACCAACCTGGTGTAAAAACAAATGTCCTCATCTAAGTTTGCAATGCATTGTATCCCAAAATAAGAGTGCAGCTGTAGCATTTGCACCTGGTGCTGGAGCTCCATGGACTTCAAGTGGTTCAAGTATTCCTTCTCATTAGCTAGCTCTTTTGCTTTCAATGCAATAATCACGACCAGATACATAGTTTCAGTCTCGGACTCAGAATCAGTAATCACATCCGGGGAAGTGCTCTTTTCCCTCAGCTGATGCCCCCACAGGATGGGGGAGTGCATACATTCCAAGAAAAGAAAACAGGTGTAGCTCTTGTTTTTTATTTTTTTTTCCTCAACCCCTGGCTGAGAATGCCTGCTGCAGAGATGGGTGATTTTTGTAGCGGCAGATCTTAATTAGCCACTGGACCTGCAGTGCAGGATCAATGGAAAATGAGTGGAGGCTAATTTCAGAATTATAGCATGAAGAACTGCTACAAATGGGGATATGGTAGTATAAGACAGACCATGCTGGAATGCCAGTTGTTTCTTTTTAAATTTGGTATCCATATGTATATTTAATTACTTTTTAGCTCTTCATGCTGCTCTGAAACTGTTTTACTGGTACAGAAATGCTTTGACTGGAAGTAATTGTGCTTACCATTTTACTTCCGAAAGGTCATAACAGCCATATTGTGCAATGAGCCTACTGACTCAACTCAGACAGTTCAAAGTCCAAAATCTTTATTGTGTGGTTGCTCAGGTTGTTAAATTCAAATGGCAAACAGAACCAGGAGGAATGGGCATGAGGCACACACCAAAAAAATGGGCAAAAAGTCTACAGCTAAAGTAGCAATAATTAAACAGGAGGAACAAGAACTTGACACATGGGAGATGCTGATGAAGCCATTATGTTATGTTAGATACAGTATATGTTATACGAAAGGCAATATCAATATGTCAGAAATAAAGTGGAGTGAGGAGGCTTTATGCACAGGCAGTGATGGTGGGTGATAAAAAAAAAAAAATTGGGTGGGTGCACTTGGATATGATGGGTGAAATCATCAAAGGACCCTCACAGACCAGAGCAAAACACACAAAAATAAAATTGTAGTGGTTAGGTGTTGGTACAAATATTAATATAAATATACATATGAGAAGGAATGAACATTTCTTTTCATTCAAACACACAAAAACTCATTTGTGGCACCAGTCCAAAAAAATGGACAATTTTATTAATAATTCAATATTTGTACCAGCAATGAATCAGTCTCAAAAACCTGTGAGTTCTTTTCTGCCTTTAATAAAGAAGATGGACATGAAGTCAAACAGTAACTTCCATATGTCTTTTTAACAGTTTAATCAAAAATTTATAGATAGATAGATAGATAGATAGATAGATAGATAGATAGATTAATTCAACATGTACAGTGAATTCAACATCATGAGCACATTAAACCTTTAATGCGTTACTGACCATAATTTGTTTTATGAAACATTTGTGGAACCAAAGGAAAACATAGCTTAAATTGGCACTGTAATGGAAAATGAAAAACCATAAAATAGTTTTAAAGCAGGATGATTAGGAAAAATGGATGCAATTTTATGAAGAAAATGATGATTAAACTAGTTCATATAAAGGAAAATTTGTGTTACTCTGAAAAGGAATGGAGATTAATGAAAAGATAAATGTATTTGAAGTTCTGAAAGGAGTTCAAAGATGTAAAGTTTATAGAACTTATACTGTTATGGTGCGGCCCTCACGGACCGCTAATGAGACGCTATAGGCGACCAGTGAGTTTGCGTATTTATTAACACAGGACAAAAAGGTACAAAATAATGAGCCACGGGGGGCAAAACACAGATAAGGGCTAAGGCTAGAACACACTGACGATAAACACTGATTAAGGAATAAACTTACAGAAAGCAGAGAGGAGTCAGAGGATGACTGGAGCCGGGACTTAGGGACTCCAGCCTAACGTTGGGGAGACCAGCGTTATCCATAAACGAGATTGCAGCCCCGAGCAAACAGAGCTGCTCCCTTAAATACGGCTTTGACAGATTATCAGCTGATTGGACTCTCGCCGTTCAGCGGCGCTCCACTCCGACAGCCGGAAGCCCCGCTGAGACGCTGTCAGAATAAAAGCCCGGAGGCCTAGTAGTGCCCCTGAGGAGAGAACGGAGAACAACCGGACAATCCGAGTGCCAACAAAGTCAGCACACGGACCATGACATATACAAGGAATATTCTGAAGAATTAAATTTAATTTGGACAACAGGCCTTCAGCACAGCAGAATCAAATTGTGTCTCCTGGTGGCAGCAGGCATTCAAGTACCAACCTTTGTCCAGGTGGATGTATATTGATGAAGCTGAGAGAAAAGGCCAGGCAGGTTCTGCCACAACACGGTACTGGCACTGCTCCTTTGAATCACAACTGTAGAACCTGGATGCTCATTACACTGGTCGTTGTCTCAGTTTATACACAGAAAAAAAAAGAATTTGTCGTTTGGCTAGGATTTCAAATATTATTTGTTTATCGTTCAAAGTCCTTACTTGATAAATAAATAAAAAAACACAAATCTGTTTCTTCCGATGTGTTGCGGTCAGAACAAAGTTTACTTAAGCTTGGTCAAAATCAAAACAAAATCTTCTTAGCATGGTAATTTAAGAAAAAAGTAAAATAGGAAAAGGTGAATTTTAAAGAAAAAAAATGGAAAAAAGTTGCATATAACACAGAATTTGTACTCTGGGCCTTGCTTAGGAAGAGGAGAGCAGAAATTGATTCTCCCTCCGACTTCTTTGAGACTTAACTTCCCAACTGGGAAAACAAAGGAAAGTTTTCCAACTTGGCGGGTGTGGCAGGATGGCCCAGCAAGATGACAACTGAGCCTGACCAATTACATTCAAAGATCAGGATTGGATCTGCCCATTAGTGTAAAACTTTTGGCCAACTGCACTGAATTTCTTTGTTTTGTCTAGGTGCTCTGTTGGGTTTCAGGGCTCTTTACTGTGTGACACGGGTGGTGACACCACCTTTCCGGTTCCGCCACCACCCAGGGTATAAGAGGGCAGTGAGAGAGAGGCACGGTCTCTTGGCCTCCTCTCTTCCTGGTGGGTGCGCTTGTATGGTGAGAAGGCATCACTAATAAATCTGTATTCAGTTCAACACTCACTCTCGTCCTTGGCGCCTACTACCGACATAACATTTGGTGATGAGGATAAAAGGTATGGACGCGTGTGTCACGTCAGTTCGACCGTTTTTGGAGCTTCCTGGTGAGCCGCCTGTCTCTTGGGCGAGGTGGTTCGCCGCTTTTCAAACATACTTGGTGGCAATGGACCTTGGAAGACTGGAGAAGTTGAGGGCACAAGCACTGCTGGTTCATAATTTGGAGGGACACCATATTTTAACCACTTTAGGCGAGTGTGATAGCTTTGAGGAAGTGGTGGAGTTAATGGCGCAACATTTTTGTGCCCTGGAAAATGTCATTGTCTGCAGGATCCGGTTTCAACAGTGCTGCCAGAGGACTGGCAAGTCGGTGCAACGGTTTGTGGCAGACCTGTGCCAGCTGGCCAAAGACTGTCAGTTTGGAGCTTTGGAGGAAGGGATGATCCGCGACCAGTTGGAGGAACATACTATTTGCCCAGCTACGAGGTTGAAGCATTCTCGGGTAAACTGATGTTATCCAAGGCCATCAAGTTAGCTCAGCAGCTGGAGGCGGCAGACAAGCTATCGCGGGAGCTCAGTGAGAGAGCACCACATCACCATTTTGAACCACAGTCGACAGCGCAGGCAGTGGACCCAGACAGTGATGACAATGTGGATGATGAGGGAAGCTACGCTAATGCTGTCAAGAGGGAATGCGCAGGTGTTTGGGTTGTGGGTCCACGAAGCACCACTACAAGGCCAGGGAGTGTCCAGCAAGAGGGAAACGCTGTGGCAGTGTGGACTTTTGCATCATTTCGCCAGAGCATGTCACAAGTTTGAGTGAGGGGATCCGAGATGTAAGAAAGACCCTCCGGCTCCCATGGTTATTCACACTGTATCCCTGAGTACCAATGGCCATTCCTACTGTATGGTGGAACTGGACGGGGTAACAGTGCCATTGCTGACTGACACAGGAGCGGTGAGCTCCATGTTGAATTGGGCAACCGTGAGGAGCTTTTTCCCACACTATCATATTAGAGGTGATTCAATGCCGCTGGGTGGTTATGGTGGGATCAGTGAGCCTGGCGGCTAGGTACAAGTCGGCGGGGGTGGGCAACTTGAGATTCATTGTGACTGCCAGTGGACAGAACATAATGGGATGTGATTTGTTTTATGGCCTGGACTTCACCATCACGAGCAGCGCTAGATAAGAGTGGTCGGGTTGTGGTTTGTGGGATTGGCCGGTCCCGTGAACGGAGGACAGAGCTGTGTGGGACAAGAACTTGCTTGGCACTCTGGAGGAAGAGCAGAACCAACCCCACCCAGGGCCATCGCGGGAGGGTTCTGGTGTCAGTGCCCAAGTAGCTCTAGCTGAGAGAACTGGGCGGCACAGTGGGATGCCCATGACGGCGAATGGCATCGAGTGGCTGGCCCCATCTGTTCCTGGATTTCGGCTGGGAGGGACCGGAGAGCAGGGAGTCACAATGGCAAGGCCGGCAGCGGAAATGAAAGTGAGTGGGGCAAGACTGGCTGGCACGGTGAAATGATGTGCCAAACAGGAACACTGGAAGCTGAGTAGGGTCCCTCTGGGGGTCGTGCACATAGTCCGACCCCGGGAGGAGGCCCGGTCAAGATGAGTTCGGGTCAAGCGTCGGAGAGAAGATGATCAGGGGCGGCTGCAGGTGGTGGCTTTTCGGGGGGATGCCTACCTCTAGCTATCAGATGGCACGTGGAGGCATCCTAATGAGCTGCAGCGCACCCAGGAGAAGAAGGAGGTGTTTGGGCCTGAATGTGGGTTGTCCCCGGGGGTGAGGAAGAGGAGGCGCACTGGAGTTGAATCATCTGACAGTTATCCGGGGGGTGGTATTTCTCTTGGGGCAGACTGATGGTTGGACAGTATGTTAATGCATGTTTAAGAAAAGGGGACAACCATTATGTTCTTATTGTTCTTGTTCATGGGGATTATTTTGTGTTTTTCTGTTAATTTAGGAACACGGCAGTTATTTTCTTTTAGTTGGACTGTTTCTTTTGTACAGACAGCAGAATAACCTGTATTGCCGTGTGTGGGTGGGACGGTAGTCCACCTGTCCTCGCCTAGTTTTTAGTTGCTTTGAGTGACTGTGATAGGCTCCTTTTAGGTATTTCTGTTTAGTTTTCTTAGTGAGTGATTCAGGTTCCAAATTGGGGGGGGGGGTCGATTGTATGTGTGTGTTTTGGACCTTTTTGAAGGGGAGGGAGAATGTTGTGTTGGGTTTCAGGAATCTTTATTGTGTGACACGGGTGGTGGCGGAACCGGAAAGGTGGAGCCACCACCCAGGGTATAAGAGGGCAGTGAGAGAGAGGGGCGGTCTCTTGGCCTCCTCTCTGTCTGGCAGGTGTGCTTGTATGGTGAGAAGGTATCGCTAATAAACCTGTGTTCAGTTCAACACTCAGTCTCATCCTTGGCTCCAGCTACCAACATAACACTATGGTCGTAAAATTGACTATAAAGGAGATGTATGGAGACTTGGAAGATGATTGGTCAGTTCACAGTTTTTAAAATGTGAGCCTCACCCAGGAAGAGATAGAAGGATGCATAGGATTTGATATGAAGAGTGAAATCATCTTAGAACATATATACGCTGACTATTAAACATACATTTTTTAAAACTTTAGTGACTAAGATAGTCTATTTAATAAAGGCACAATGTGTTTACATTGTAAATGTAATAATTTCTTTTATAGTGGGCCTGCAAAATTAATTCTTTGTGAAGATAATGGAACACATATCAAATCATGTCAATAAAAGCATTTCAAACCATAATTGTCCATCACAGGGTCCAGCTATAATCTTCAGCTGCTGTTGTCATCTGTAAAGAATAACAAGTTAGTTCATTGTTCATAATTAATAGTTTTAAGCATCAGAGAGAAAATCTTCAGTCCTCAGGAAAAATATTCATATGTTATTCATAGGAGGGCAATGCAGGACTTTTGAGTTTTAATGAGAAAAATCTTGTTGGTCAAGAGTCTGTGGAACATCATTGTAAATGTGTCACGTTTGCATTCTTTTGGCAAATGGATTTGAGGGGAAATTACTCCAGATCCTGAGCAGGGAGTAACTTATCCACTTTATGGCCGATGGCATAAGGCTTCACAGCTCCAGTCTTGGGTGAAAAGGAGGGGTTTATGACCAGATTTTTGGGTGAAACAGTTCCTCCTCAGCAAGGAGTAATATAAATTTGGATCCAGCATATGATGCTACAAAATGATATTCTTCAAACCGTTTCCCCTGAGCCAACATTACACTGAGCAGGTGGTCTGAAAATGCAAAGCATTCTGTGGTGTGTCCTAGAATGGTATCACAGACCTACGGGGACAGGGAGAATTTTTAAAAAATGATGTTGAGATAAAGACGGCCAAATTTATAGACCTACCGGGAGCACATAAGTTTTTAAAAGGGGAACTAAAGTTATTCTCTCAAGTAAAAAAAATCTTATTTAATTAAAAAGTTATTTCAAGATCCTTCACTTGTATCAAATGTGAATATTATTGATTAATACTTGCCAATAAAATCTGTTGCCATATAAAGAAAAAATCACGTTATTAAAGGATTTTACATTTAACAGCTTTTGTTAACTGTTTCTGTTAAATATGAAGAAAATTATCAAAGGAAGTTTCAGATGTAATGACTAAAATGTTACAGACTAATGAAAAACCACAAAATACACTAGTCACATTTTTTTTTTTTTTTAGAAAAAATCCACACTAAAATCAGTGAGTGTAAAGTTCTTACTACTTAAGTAACTTTTTCAGAAGATACTAATATTTAAGTATTTTTTGGTAACTACTCTTACTTATACTTTAGTTCTTAATATAACAATAATTTTACTTTAGTACAATTTCTGGTTACTATACTCACCTCTGCTTATATTCCAGTTAGGTTTACAGATTATACTTCGTTAAATGATGCATTTGACAGTTTGTATCTTCTCAAACAAAATAGATTTGGTTCCTGTCAAACTAAAGTAAAGCTCTTTTTGTGGCATTGTTTGTGGTTTTGGTTTATATTGAAGAAATATGACTTCTGAATTCAAAATAAACATTGTTGAGGAAAAATACTGCATCTATTGCATTTATAGACAAAAAGAAGTCTCTTCTTTACCATTTATTGTTATTTGCTGTGGTTTTAAATTCCTTTGATCAACTTGTGATCTTTAATTTGAATTTTAGATTCACAATTCTAGCCATTTTTTCTTAACTTTCTACAACACAAACTCACCTCTGTGGCAATCCTTTAATGGTTCTGAGAGAAGCGTCTTGTAAAAGTCCTCCCACGATCTTTGGTCCGTTGCTGGATGATTAAATCAGGGCGATCAGGTCCCAGCTCCTTTACCTCTTTTTTCTGCATCAAAATGGTGTTTGTTTTAATGAAACTAGCTGCTCCACTAGCGTCTCTGTGTTCCCTGGCAAGTGGGAGGGATCTGATGATTGACGGCTTTAACTCCCAATCACATTAAGATAAGAATACAAAAAAAAAAACTCTGACTGGCTCCAGGGCGCCCAGATATGCGTCCCAGAATCGAGTTTTCGATGGCCAATGAAAAACCGCTCCTGCTCACATGGGGAGAAAAAGTTTGCTGGCTTCAATCATGATAAGTTAGACCGGCACCCCTAACCAGGAAGTGGTGTATAATGCAAGCCTACATACTGAAATGCTATTTAAAATGGCTGATGCTACAGAATAACATACCAACTACAGAAGGACATGCTATGTCTCTCATTTATTTTGCATATCAGGATGATTTATTTAGGAAATATTTTTATTTCTTAATATTTTAAGGGGGCAGTGCACTTGTAACCCTCTATTGACACACCGCCTCTGTGCACAGATAAGACCAGGCCTAACTCAATAATGACAAACAAACTCAAGATGAGACAGGAGGGAGAGGCAGCTACATCCAATATCAATTATTCTGCCCCACCTACTCATTTTATATGATTAGGTAAGTCAGAAGCCCAGCTATTTTTTTGAAATGCTAATTAATACTTAGTGTGAGGCGGCATGCAAAAATATAAGCAGCGATGCTGTGGTTTTAAGCAGGTTTTATTAATCATACCGCCGTCACGGGAACTCGGCTCCAGCCATAGCATGAGCAGGCTGAAGCCGAATTCCTCAGGCTCTCAGTGAAGAGGGGACACAAAATCTGTGTCCTGCAGCAGGGTTGAAGTCAGATTGAGAGAGAGAGATTGCGTTACAGAGTTGCACCTTAAATACTTGATCATAACAATACATCAAAGAGACGTACCCCACAGTTTAGAATGATCAAAGGGACAACAGAACAGGCAGGAGGTATTTGCATTTGTAAGACATACATCACAATGGGCAGATTAGCTAGACCTCGCTCCAAGTGTCAGACAAAGAGGCTAACCAGCACATCTACATATTGATCTGAGTCTCTAGGTCACAGTAAGGGCAAAATGCATGAACACTTTAACTTCAAGGCTGTAAACTCAGCGTGCAGCGGAACAAACCCCAGGAGTGCGAGCTGACTGTCTCTGTGTTCTGTTTGTGTGTTGTGGGGGGTTTAATCAAACCGCTACAAGTGGCCATTTAAAACAGATTGCTGTCAGATTAGGAAACACTGGCATATACACAACATACTGTAATAATGATGTTATATCAAATTGATTGTAGATACAAATATATGAGGAGGAAGTTCATAAAGTGGCAACAAAAGTATGTGAACCCTGGAAATACCTGGTTTTCTGCATTAATTGTTCATAAAATGTAATTTGATCTACATCTAAGCCCAAATATAGACAAAGATAACGTGCTTAACCTAACACAACACAATCACTTATATGATGTCATGACTTTATTGGAGACATTCATGGAACATTCATAGTGCTGGTGGAAAGAGTAATTGAACCCTGGGATTTGGGATGTTGTGTAAAAAATTAAATAAACACAAAATAAAATGATTTTAAAATCTTTTTCAACCTATACTCAATTGAATACACTACAATGACAAGACAAGATACTTAATGGTCAAACTGATCAAATTCATTTTAAATGTGATGCCTGCAACAAAAAAGTTCCAAAAAAGCTTGGACAGGGTCAAGAAAAGACTCGGAAAGTTGAGAAATGCTTCAAAAATACCTTTTTGGAACATTCCACAGATGAACAGGTTAGTTGGAAACAGATATCATGATTCAATATACAAGGAGCATCCCTGAAAGGCTCAGTCATTCACAAGCAAAGATGGGAGGAGGTTCACCACTTTGTCACTAACTGTGCAACTGGACAAATAATCAAATAGTTTATGAACACTGTTTCTCAGCATGCAGTTGCAAAGAATTTGGGTATTTCATCATCTACAGTCCAAAATATCCTCATAAGGTCTAGAGAATCTCAAGACATTTCTGCATGTAAGCAGCAAGGCTGAAAACCAACATTGAATGCCTGTGACCTTTGATCCCTCAGGCAGCACTGCTTTAAGATTCACAATCATTCTGTAAAGGATATTACATGTGGACTCACGAACACTTTGGAAAACAATAATCAATTAACACAGTTCATGACTATAAGTTCAAGTTAAAACTCTACTGTGCAAAGTGAAAGTCATATATCAACAACATGCAGAAACACCGTTAGTTGCTCTGGGCTCAAGCTCATCTGAGATGGACTGACGCAAAGTGGAAAAGGGTGCAGTGATCCAACAACTCCACATTTCAAGTTGTTTTTGGAAATCATGGATGTTGTGCCCTCCAGGCTAAAGAGGAAAAGGGCCATCAAGATTGTTACCAGTGTAAAGTTCAAAAGCCAGCATCTGTGATGGTATGGGGGTCTGTTAGTGCCCATGGCATGGGTAACTTGCACATCTGTGAAGGCACCATTATTGTTGAATGGTACATACAGGTTTTAGAGCAACATATGCTGCCATCCAAGCAATGTCTTTTTCAGGGATGCCCCATGCTTATTTCAGCAAGACAATGCCAAGCCATATTCTGCACGTCTTAAGACAGCATGGCTTCATAGTAAACGAATGTGAGTACTAGACTGGCCTGCCTGTAGTTAAGACCTGTATCCCATTGAAAATGTGTGGTGCATTATGAAGTACAAAATATGACAGCAGAGACCCCAAATTGTTGAGCAACTGAAGTCACACATCAAGCAAGAATGGAAAAGAATTCCACTGACAAAGCTTCATCAATTAGTGTCCTCAGTTCCTAAATGCCCACTGAGTGTTGTCAAAAGGAAATGTGATGTAATACAGTGGTAAGTATGCCCCTATCCTAGCTTTTTTTGGAACATGTTGCAGACATTATTGCATTAATTGCCCATCAACGCTTCGCCCCTGTTAACGCCAACAAATTTTGTGATCGTGGTTAACCGCAGTTAAAGGCAGAAAGCACGAACTGTACTTTTTTGGCCTAGCTGCACTCCATACTGAAGCAGCTCTGCACCATATAGACAATGCAAAGTCAAACAAGCTGGATCACAGCCGTGGAAATCCTCAAAATGGTGTCATGTTTCCCAGTTTGGGATCAATAAAGTACATCTATCTATCTATCTATCTATGTTTAAGTTTAGGATGTTATCTGTGGGAGCTCTTACCTGGATAACTGTCACAGCCTCCTCCAAAACTTTGCCTGGATGTCAGTTGTTCTTTTTCTTTGGAAGTTGGCTAGCTGGCTAGCAGTTTAAACAGCTATGTGCTATAAATGTTGCTGGCTGCTAGCAGCCAACACAGACAGATGCTCCATCTGTTTGATCCTCATAGCTTCAGGTCCAACTGTCTGCAGGTGAGTAGCAGTCTAAAATTCTCTAATTCTCAACCTGCGTTGTAATGTCCACTCACTCCCATGTCCTGTTTTTGCGACGCGGTTGGTGACGTCATCGTGGTGAGACAGTTGTTTGTTTATGTTTACAATTTTTCTACTAAAAGGGAAATTGTGTCTGTTGTGACACACAAGGGCCATTGTTTTGAGTCCAGCTGCTTGAAAGTGGTGGATGTTTGCTATGGGAGTGGAGTTGGATGCTGAGTTGTATCAGTATTGTAAGTATTTTTACAGTGATGCTTTTGAGCACTGCCATTCTGTTGTTTACACATGCAGTAGTACTTTTGAGGATTTTCTGGAGAATATTCTGGATAGTTTTTGTCATTTTGGATATGTTGAGAGCTTTAATAAGCCTGCAGGTGAAGAAAGAAAGCATATAACAGTATGAGAAAGTTGAAAAATTGCCAACTTAAGATACACTGTATTTGAATGGAAAAACATGATTAATTGTGTTATTAATCGCGATTAACTCACTGCTTCAAACAGTTAATTGCAATCAAAAAAATTTTAATCGTCCAACACCATTAGT
Organism: Pholidichthys leucotaenia; assembly: GCA_020510985.1. Classification (NCBI taxonomy): domain Eukaryota; kingdom Metazoa; phylum Chordata; class Actinopteri; order Cichliformes; family Pholidichthyidae; genus Pholidichthys; species Pholidichthys leucotaenia. Next base: position 157,133,275 of record CM035847.1, on the reverse strand, counting down.
TTTATATAACGTTCCAGCTTCACAAGAATTGGGGTTGTCATAACTGGTTGAACCTCCTTTCGCAGCAATAACCTTCAACAAACCCTTCCGGTTGCTGCTGATCAGACCTGCACAACATTCATAAGGAATTTTGGACCATTTTTCCTTTAAGAACTTTTTGAGTTTGCTATTCACAAGAAGCATCTACTGATGTGAACCATGCCTTGCAAAACAGAGATGTCCAAAGGCCTACTATCAAAAATTGTTGAGTTACATAAAACTGAAATGGGTTACAAAGTAATGTCCAAGATGTTTGGTATTCACCAATCAACAGACAAATTATGTACAAATGGAGATGATTCAGTACTGTGACTACTCTTGCTAGTAGTGGGTGTCCAGGCAAGTTAACTCCAAAGGCACAACAAGTAAAAAAGAACACTAGAGTAACAGCTGAAGGCTTGAAAGAATCATTGGAACTGATTAACATCTCTGTTCATGAGTCTGCCATACACAAATCATTTCAGCTGGCATGGTGTCCATAACAAGACAGCCACTGCTTTCTTAAGAAAGATCACAACACATCTGAAGTTTGCCAAAGAACACCTTGACACTCTGCAATGCTACTGGGAAAATGTTTTGAGGACAGATGAAACTAAGGCTGTATTGTTCGGGAAGAACATGCATCACTATGTATGGCATAAAAAGGGCATCACATATTAACATGAAAACATTATCAGATCAGATCACAGTTTAGACCAATTAATGCAGAAAAAAAAACAGGTTATTCCAAAGGATTCACATACTTTTTGGTGGCTCTGTATCTGAATGGTCTAAGAAAATAATTGCAATAATAAATATTGCAATAAAGATTTTCCAGATCTTTTGTGGCCCAATACCTCAAAGGGACTGAGTGCTTATATAGTTGGATAGTTCTTTCCATGTTGCAGTGTAGGAAACTGAGTTCTCTAAACACCACTATCACTTGGTGAATTGTAGGCAATTGCAAAATAGATAAAATTAGGGCCAGGAAGAAGCTAAGCTTAAAGTTATAAAGGGAGATAATTAATTATTTACAAAGAAAGTGAGGAATGCCTTACAACATAATCAAAATCTAAAACCATGACAGTTTTTTTTTTTTTAATGAATTAGAGTAAGTCACTAGAGAAAGTGTGCTTCCAAGTAGTTTCATAACATCCAGTGATGTAGTTTGTGACTGTGGCTGAACTACAATTAAGGCGGTGATTATGGGATTAGACAGTGACTAAATTTGTGAATGAATGTCAATAATGTGACTTACTGGCATCTCTTTAATTTCTGAAATATAAGATACGAATATCGGCCCGTGGCTTATGTCACTGAGGAGGCAAACTACCCTTATAAGTGATGTGCAAACAGGCACACTTTCTATACTTAAGAAGACCTGCATTCTGTAGCTCCTCACCCAATAAATATACATATGCACACACACGGTGTGCAGTGAGCACCACCCTAAAGCAATGGCCAGTATACTGACCAGTGTTGAGCAAGTTACTAAAAAATAGTAACTAGTTACAGTTACTAGTTACTTCTTTTCAAAAGTAACTGAGGTACTTTTCAGTTACTGCATGATTAAAGTAACTAGTTACTTGGAAAAGTAACTTTCACGTTACTTTTAAATGTATACTTAAATCATCTTGCACACATAGCAAGATCAAGGGCCCCTTGTTCTCAGAAAAAAAGAAGAAAAATAAATCTGATTAGAAAAAAAGGCTCATCTTACAGAGAAAAAAAATGTCTCAGATTTACATAAACTATTGTAATTAGTAGAAAGTCAGAAATTTACTAGAAATAAAGCTGTGAATTCACAGAGAAAATTTTAGACTCACTGGTGGGCCGTTTTTGGCCCGTGAGCCATACGTTTGACACCCCTGGACTAGCCCATTAAAAATGCATATTTAGAGGATTTGCTTCCATGAAATAGTTGCAATCACAACAGCATGTAAATTAATAAGATAAAATAAAACAGAAAGCACAGATAAATGAAAGTTCACCGTTTAGAAGAAGCTGTTCTTTACTGCAACAAATCACAGTCACTTTTTCTCTGTGCATAAGAAAACTTTAAATGCATTTAATGCAGACATTAAATGCAAGCTTCTTGCTCAAAAAATACTCATGTTAAACCACAGAGGTTGGAGTTGTTAGGGGCTACTCACCGCTGGGACAGCAGGCGATCGAGGCTCGATATGAGAAGTCACTACCGCAATGGCATTTCTTCCCACAGGGCTGTGGCGTGAACTGGGGCAGGACAGGAAACTGACCCATGGAGGAGACTGTGTGACGGCTGCGTCAGTTACAGTAGGATCAGTTTTGCTTATTTATTTGCTTGCCTTTTCTTTTGGCATGGCAACCTCCAGTGGCTTGAGGCCACTGGTGGCGCTGGGGATGGCAGTTGTCCCGCCAATAGTCACCCAAACTGTGTATTCATCCCCAGTTGGCAGCCGATGAGGAGGGTGTCTAGCAACTGCAAGTTGTATGATCGTCTGTTTGTGCTAAAATATCTATCCATATTAATAAAACGAGTAACGCGAGTAACGCATGTGATCAAATTTCAGTAACTGTAATGCATTACTGAATTTTTAAACAGTAATTTCGTTACACAGCATGTTACTGCAAAAGTAGTGGTGTTACAGTAACGCATTACTTTGTAATGCGTTACTCCCAACACTAACATGAACCAAGGAAAATATCACAGGCTGCTCAAGTCTCACTCAGCATTATAAAATCTGACCAAAAAAATAGACATCACTACTCACAAACACAAGATTATGCATCAAAATTCCATTACCAGAGAAAAATATCTCATATCACAAGAAGGGCTGAAATTAAAAAAAAAAAAAACAAAACATGCAAGAGACAAGTATTTTTTTAATTCACCAGGTACCTCCTCCTGTCTTTTTTAGATGCAAAGTTGTCAATTACAGTGGTACTGTGCTCCTTTTTGCTTTAGATTTTGTATCAAAGCTGACTCCAGTGAAATAGACAAGTGCTCTCAGAGAATATGATCCAACTGAGCAAAAGATTCAACAAGTTCAATAAGATTACCTCAGTTATGACTGGCCTTGGAGTCATCATGTCCCCAAAAGGATTGCTCTTGTTGCACAAGATACAGAACAGCAATGGTCATTTCACACAAAATATCTTGGCTTTGTCACTAGTTCATTGTGATGCTGAGTCACAATGCTACCTGTGAGACTGAGAGCTTTGTCAACTCTGACACGACCAAACAGTTTGAACTTGATGGATGTATTTATGTATTTTCTGGATGTATCATGTCATTCTGTGGCTCTGGATAAAATTTTCACATCATCAAATCCAGCTGTAATCCAAGTGTTGTTACTCAAGGTTGCCTCATCAAGCAACAAAATAGCTACCATTGCTGAGCCAGTCAGTCACTCCACTCGGCCATAGGTATTCTGATTGAAAGACCACCGGCCCACTGCACCTGACTTCTTTACAATCTTCAGTTTTGGAGTAGGCCAAACTTTTTTTTTTGTCTGAAGCTGGTGTTCAAACTGTAGTTTCCAAAACTTGTTAGCAATTAAGTACCGCACAATATTTCCCTCCACCATTACTAATGCTCTGGATTGAAATGTATCAATCACCTTATTCCTGGGGTGCCGCTGTAGGAACGATTATGGGCGAAGCTTCCGGTTTCAGCTGCAACAGTGTTAAATCAGTCAGTAATAGTGGAGTAGCAGGTGCATTTAAAATAGCGTTTTTAAAATTTTTTCAAATTTATTTGAATCAAATCAATGTATAGTCTACACGCGTGTTTTGCACTCAAGTGGCAGCTAATTTCAGCACTTGTAGTTTTTGTATTTTTTGAATGTTTTGACGTAGCTCTGGTACTTGTTACTGGTGTTCGTGGTTTTGCCATAGACTGTATAAATGGAGTCTTCTCACCGGCAATGCACAGATGATGCACTGAATGAAAAAGTACTGTTGGTGTGATCGGTGGTACAGACACAGGACAGACAACAGCACCAGGTATGTTTTCACGTACATGAAAGTCACAGATCTGACTTTTATGTGTTATATATGTCACCAGAATGAAGGCTGCATGAAGTAAAATAATAAATAAAAAATAGTAACAATTTGCTTCCTAAGGCTTAATGATTTAAGAAAGATATCAAATATTTTTTATTTTTTTTTTGCATTCGTTGCACTGCCTTGGAATGATATGGACTTCAGCATGCTTCAGCATGCATTAGTTTTTAAATTACCACAAAATATAGGTCAATAAAACTCTGAACAATTGTCAGAAAATGTCCCTGCATGTAAAGTTAAATAACAAGCATTTATGGCATGACAGCAGCATGAGCATTTTAATTTCGGGCTAACATGAACAGCCGCAGCTATCTGTATTTACCATGACAGCCAAGCACAGTGTTGTGGCGTATGTCAGCTCTAAGTTAAATTTGATTATGTCCAGCATATTTTAACAAAATGCAGCCACCTTTATTGCGGTGGAGACACTGATATATCTCAGAGATTTAATTTGTTTACAGCGTTAGCATTTTAGCAGCAGTGCTAACAAACAGAGCTACTGTCTGCTAGGCTACTTTTTAAGGTCACCTTCCCATCCCTCCATAGTCGTTGGAAGTGGTATGACTATATTACTGTTTTTGAGGTGCAAGAGGCCGTGTTCCCTCATTTTTGATGCCGAAGTCATTGTTTTTTAACAAGGAAAAGTGTCCTGTTTCAGTGACAACCATAGTTCTAAACTACTACCGGAAGTTGCTATCATAATTCACACAAGACATCACGTGGCCTAGGAATAAGGTGGATACAGCGACGCTGTCAAAACACTGATTGTGATTGGTTGAAAAGCGGCTCGACTCCTTTTTTTTTTTTTTTTAGTACAATGGGTATAAACTGATAATTTAATTGATTATATTAACTGATTTCTGATTGGTTAATTAATTTTGAACGGAGGGTCACTTCCTTTCATTTTACAAAGCAACAAATATGAACTAATTTCAAATTGTTCCATTAATTTTTCCACAGTGCCAAGCACCCTTTTTCCTCCTCTGGACTTCTCACAGATTTCTGGCTCATTATTACACAATAATATCACAGGAAACACCACCAGAGGTCAAATTCAGTGAAATAGCAATGCTTTGAAAGAAAAAAAAAGCATGCTGATTGCAAATGATACATTTATTATCACAATGTAGGGATCATTTGTGCTATTTTTCCTCATGAATTTCTGAGGAGGCATTGCCTCCCTTGCCTCCTCTGGTAAGCCGCCACTGACCAATGCATAACAATGGATGTAAATGCTTTAGTGAACACATTCTGGGACATTCCACTTACATGAAATTATTGTTAGAATCGCTGGTGAATTCTCTGACATTTTTGTTTGCACTGGTATTTCATCTGTAACACCTTGGAGAGAAGGCAGACAGCAGTAATACCTTTAGAGTCTGGAATATTAACACTCCTCATACTATCACTACACCCTGCCTTGTTCAGCCTCTATATTTGTCATGGGAAAAAAAGGCTCTTGAAGTTAGTTTTTCCTACACTGCTAGTCCAATTTTATGAGTAAAGTCGCATGTGGTAATCTACAAGCATGCTAAACACATGCTCAAAACAAGCCTGGAAACCACTAGGACAGTTTGAAATGTATGTTGAGCATGTTAAAATGGAGTAACAGCACACTTATGCTTTAAAAGTCTTGCAGAGGGATGTGTGGTGTCCTGTTTACTGAAGGAACTCTAAAACTTATGGATGTTTTACTCAAACCAGCGTACAAGAATCATATTTCATTTTCTCCCCATTACCTGCAGCAACACGCCCCCACCAAAGCACCCACTTGTATTTTTTTTTTAACGGAGTGCTATTTTTGGTCTGATTTCCTGCAAAGGCTTTCCTATAATATACTTCATTACGAATAACTCATTCTGCCTTGCGCACTGCCAGTTTCACAGTGTTTCGCCCAAACTTTTGTGCATCCTTTTTTTCTTATATGATAACTTTATACAAATGGAAGAGGGGTGATTCCGTTTCTGCTACATATTCATAAATAGATAGTTGATGAGAGATGCAAGATAAGGTATGTGAAGAAAGAAGGGGGGTTAGAGGGAATGTGTGACATGGAAATGGAAGAGCAAGAGGGAGAATGAGAGTGAAACAAATATATTCCAAATAAAAAGAGGAGAACGGGAGAGAGTAGAGGAAGCTTATGAAGGCACCATTCCTAGGGATGTAGGAATGATTAATGTGAAGCCGTCAGGCAGATGGAGGGGAAACCACAGTGATGGGGGAAGAGTCATGGTCAGGTGCAGAGAAAAGAATATGACAGAGACAGGGGAGGAGACGGGAGAGGAAGGAAAAGAAAGGTGAAAGCATGAAAGGGATTTCAGGAAATGCTGCTTAAAGGGAATGAAACAAAGAAGAGAAGGAGACAGGGTGAGTGGGAGAGAATGAGAGTGTGAAGCAGGATAGAGCAGAGATTGCTGAGAGACAGAAAAAGAGGAAAATAAGTGACAGAGACAGACGGGGCCACCGAGACAGAAGAGAGACAGTACTACCTGCTGAGATGAGAGAGTTAAGATGGAGAAGCTTATGGTTTCTGTGAGCTTGCTATGTGTTTGTGTGTGAGAGAGACAGAGAGACAGGGAGAGAAAAAGATCAAATATGAACACAAAATGAACATGTTCTGTGTCACAAAGTTGGCCTAGTTGTACAACATGATAACATTTGTGTGTGTTCTTGAGTGAGCACATAATACTTTTCCATAAATGCCTGACAGCTGCAACCCGATCATAGCATTGATCTGTAGCTGTATTTGTTGTTCAGTTTCCCCTTTGACCTCCCTTTGCTTTATTGACACTTTCTATCATGTAGTGTTTTCTAGTGGGCACACCTGTCATGGCTGTAATTTGTAGACTTTAATGTACAAACCCCAAGTCCAGTGAAGTTGAGATGTGTAAAATATGAATTAAAACAGAATAAAATGATCTGCAAATCCATTTCAACCAATATTAAATAGAATGCACTGCAAAGACAATATATTTAGTGTTTTAACTGATAAACTTTGGGGTTTTTTTGGTTTTTTTTTTGCAAATATTCACTCATTTTGAATTTGATGCCTGCAACATGTTCCATTGCCTTTCCTTTTAACAGCACTCAATAAGCATTTAGGAACTCAGAACACTAATTGTTGAACCTTTGTCAGTGAAATACTTTACCATTCTTGCTTGATGTACAAATTCAGTTACTCAGCAGTTCGGAGTCTCCGTTGTCGTATTTTGCGCTTCATAATGCACCACACATTTTCAATGGGAGACAGGTCTGGATTGCAGGAAGGCCAGTCTAGTACACACACTCTTTCTACAAAGCCACACTGTTGTAATGTGCAGAATGTGGCTTGGCAATATCTTGCTTAAATTAGCAAGGATGTTTCTGAAAAAGAAATTGCTTGGGTGGCAGCATATGTCACTCTAAAACCTGTATGTACCATTCAGCATTAATGGTGCCTTCACAGATGTGCAAGTTTACTGTGCCACGGGCCCTAACACACACCCATACATCACAGATGGTGGCTTTTGAACTTTGCACTGATAACAATATTGATGGTTTTTTACTCTTTAGCCCAGAAGACATGATGTCCATGACTTTGTGCTGGATTTCTGTATTTACCATTAAAATGTCCCCTTTATCTGATGAATAAAGAAAATCTGTCGTCCCAAACATGACCTTTCAGTGATTTATTTAGGAATAGGTACATTTCAGGCAGCGAAACGGGGAGCACTTCCTCCGTGTATGAAGAAAGAGAGTGTTTTACTACTCTCCAGACAGAGTAGATAAGCCGGAATGCTGAGTAATCAAATACAGTCTGTTTGTGAGTTAACCTTGAGTGCGGGACAGCATAAAAACATGATGTACTGTGTTTTTGGATATCTGGGACAAAGTGTAACGCAATGAAAAAATATTTGATAACTTCCATAAACAATTTGAAATGTGGACTCATCAGACCACAGCACACTTTTCCACTTGGCGTCAGTCCATCTCGGATGAGCTCAGAGCAGTCGGTGGAATTTCTGGGTGTTGTTGATATATGGCTTTCACTTTGCATGGTAGTTTTAACTTGCACTTGTAGATGTAACAATGAACTGTTTTAACTGATAGTGGTTTTCCAAAGTGGGCCAGAGCCCATGTGGAAATGTCCTTTACAGAATGCTGCTGGTTCTTAATGCAGTGCCACCTGAGGGACTGAAGGTCATGGGTATTCGATGTTATGTTTTAGCTTTGACGCTTACATGCAGGAATTTCTCCATATTCTCAGAATCTTTTAAAAGAAGAAGATGATATTTTGGACTGTAGATGATGAAATTCTTAAATTCCTTGCAACTGTATACTGACGAACATTGTTCTTAAACTGTTGGACTATTTGCCCACACAGTTGTTCACAAAGACCCCACAACATCCTTTTTTAGAATCATAGAGGTAAACAAAAGGAGTCCTGTGGCAATAAAGGTATGACTTATGCTATGGAAAAACTGGAACATTAAAACTGAAAGAGTAAAAAAACAGTAGTGATATAAATTGCAAACTTGTTTTCCTGGAGGTGGCAGTTGAGAACTATCATTTCAGCTTCTCTCCACAGAGTCTTAAATATACAGTAGAAGCTAAAGGTAGCTGTTTTTTGGGTTTTTTTTGAAAAAGTGTTAAAAAAAGTGTTAAAAATGCAAACTTACTTTTAAACTTAACATGTGTGTCATGAACAAGCAACTATGTGACAAGTTGAAAGTGACTTGCTATTGCACTGATGGCTACATCAGTGATTCCAAATGACACCTCATGCCTCTGAGACGCCAGTACTTTGGGCAAAATGCCTAGTGACCATGGACTGATTTTCTGTCTCTGTAGTCTGTGAGAGACACAATTTATACAAATCAGATCTTGCATTTTTTGGACACTAACTGGAAATGCCTAAACTATATTACTCTTGAAATTAAATAATCCCCCAGGGACAATAAACTGCTTTGAAGTTATCTACAAAATGTTAAACTGTAGTGTGTTGTCCTCAATGCATGTTCTGAGTATATTTTGACTAGGAGCTAAACACCTTTCTCTCATCAAGACTCTGAAGCTGTTGTGCAGTTGTCATCAGGTTTATTGACAAAAGGAAAGGGCGAAACTAAAAAAGAAAATAAAACATCAAAAACATGCAGACCGTATCAATTTTAAGTGTACACAACCAATGTGACTTTTCCTTAAAGTTTAACAGTGCATGCTATCATAGCAATCACCTTAACTAAAGGTAGCACTTGTGGGTCAGGGTGGGAAGAGGTGGGATCTGGGGTGAGTTAAGGGGATCGGGTGGATGAATAAGAGTAGGGATCGGGTGGTAGGGCTTGGAAAGGGCTCTCTTTGTCTTTTTTTTTTTTTTATCTGGAATTGTTTTAACTGTAAAGCCCTTTGAGTTGCACTTTGTTGCATGAAGGGTGCTATATAGAAATAAAGTTTGAAATTTAGCATGGCTAACAAACTAGCGAAAACAACTGCATGTAAATATGCCCTTTTTTTTCTATGCATAATGGTACACAGTGTCATGTGTATCTTATGCTTCCGTTAGGCAACATTATTAGCAACATTATTAGAAAGCACTGTATACATTTTCACTGTTATGCAGATGACACACAATTATACCTGTCAATGAAGCCAGATGATACTAATCAATTAGCCAAGTTAGAAGCCTGTCTTAAGGAAATCAAAGTTTGGATGACTTGTAATTTCCTGCTATTAAATTCAGATAAGACTGAAGTCATTCTTGTTGGTCCAAAAAACCTTAGAAATTCCTTTCCAAATCAAACTTTCAGTTTGGATGCAGTTACTCTTTCTCTTAATAGCTCTGTGAGGAACCTCGGAGTTATTTTTGATCAGGATTTGTCCTTCAATTCACATATTAAATTTGTTTCTAAGACTGCCTTCTATCATTTGCGTAATATTGCCAAGATTAGGAGCATCTTGTCTCAGAGTGATGCTGAGAAGCTGATCCACGCTTTTGTTAGCTCGAGATTAGATTATTGTAATTCTTTATTATCAGGCTGTCCTAAAACATCTTTAAAAAGTCTTCAGCTGATCCAAAATGCTGCAGCAAGAGTTTTAACAGGTACTAGAAAGAGAGATCATATCTCTCCGGTTCTGGCCTCCCTTCATTGGCTTCCCATAGAGTTTAGAATTAAGTTTAAAATCCTTCTTCTTACTTACAAAGCTCTAAACAATCAGGCTCCTTTTTATTTAAAAGATCTGATACTACCGTATCATCCTAACAGAGCACTACGCTCCCAAAATGCAGGTTTACTTGTAATACCTAGAATCTCCAAAAGTACAATGGGAGGCAGAGCCTTCAGTTATCAAGCTCCTCTCCTGTGGAATCAGCTGCCAATCTGGATTCGGGAGTCAGACTCGATCTCTGTTTTTAAGAATAGGGCTAAAACCTACCTTTTTGATATAGCCTACAATTAGGGAGGGATCATGTGTTTTCTGAACCCTCCCTTAGTTATGCTGCTAATTGGTTTAGTCAGCCGGGGGACCTCCAGTAATGCACTGGGCCTCACTCCTTTCCTCACTCTCTATGAAATATTTTTTTTTTTTTTTGCTGGTCATTAACATTTGTTTGTTCTCTCCCATAGATTGAGTCCCCATCGTGCTGTTTGCTCTCTACATGTCTGTTCTTTTCTTCTTCTCTATCCCCTCACCCCCCAGCCAGTCGCAGCAGATGACTGCCCCTCCCTGAGCCTGGTTCTGCTGGAGGTTTCTTCCTGTTAAAAGGGAGTTTTTCCTCTCCACCGTCGCCAAGTGCTTGCTCACAGGGGATCGCCTGATTGCTGGGGTCTTTCTGCAACTGTGGGGGTCCTCCCTACAGTTGATAGTGCTATGAGATGACTGTTGTTGTGAAATGGCGCTATATAAATAAAGTTGAATTGAATTGAATTGAATTGAATGTACGTGCGCCCTTACGCACACACGAATGAAAGAAGATAAGTCCACTTGAAGGTGAAGAGTGTGCTTTCTTAAATAAGGAGTCAAACATGCAACAAGTGTCCAACATAAGATTCCAAAAAGGTTAGCTGCACAGCAGGTGAATACAGTTCAGCTGAATCAGGTTTGGACTTAGAGAAAAACAGTTCACATCAGCCCCAGGCTAACACTGGCTGCTGGGGGAAAACAAGAAATGTAAACCGGGAAGGAGGACTTGCATGGAAGTGTCAGAGCGCAGCTGGGCTCTGGGAAAAACAACAGCAACCGTAGTCCAGGGAAAAAAGTCCAAACACAAAGAGTAGGCTGAGCAGAGTGACTGACCGCGTGCACAGTGTAGACTAACGCTGTGACAATGAGTGAATGAATTGACAGGAAATAGATACACAGTCAACTGATGGTGCAGAGTGAATACAGGTGAGTGACAGTAACAGGTGTACTGATTACAGGCTGCACACTGCAGCAGCAGGCTGAGCAGCCAATGGGGAGCGCCTGGAGGAAGAGGGAGAGGCAAAACAGAACATAGAATAATTCCAGACAATAAGTGGACAAAACAAGGAGACAACAATAACCTGTGCCTGAGGTCAGTGATAACAAGGAACCTCAGACACATGACACAGTTATTCTCTCAATGTAGAATAAACTAACAACAAGCATTTCACATCATAAGTATGCACTGACGATGCAACCACAAGGCACTAAGCGCATTCAGGGGCCGCTGGTTCACACATATGTACACAGATGCAGCAACTAGCCATTTGCCACGACGTGTTTCAATAAAGTTTTGTACAAATTCAAACAGCTCTGTACTGTGTCTATTAAAGCCAGTAGGTGCCAGCATTGCTTCACTAATAATTCAGTTTACAACTTAAATAACTAATAAAATGCTTTTAAACTCAATTTAGACATTTTTAATCAAACTTAAACTGTAACAGCACCTGTAGTATAGAAAACCATCTCCCCACATGGCTTTGATTTTTTTGGGGTGAATCTATAATTTTTTTTGTGGCATGCCTTTTGTTTTCTGGCTGTTAAAGCAGTGATACAAAATCTGGAATAAAGAACAAAGTTTGACCTGCAGATGTTAACTGTTGCTAGCTTGTATGCAGCGCCAGGGTTGGTTAAAATACCCCCAGATTGTCCTCAACTAAAAGTAGCATCACTTCATGATAATTACACATGTACAAGTAAGAGTATCCCCCCAAAATTAGTTGAGTAAGAGTAGAAAAGACTAAAAAAGTTACTTGAGTTACTAGAGTACTGAGTATCAACTTTACTGGTGAAATTTGTTACTTCAGAGGTGGGTTTTTATTAGGGTTGAGCCGATCCGATCCGCCGTATCGGTATCGGGTTCAATCCAGGCAGAATGGCTGGATCAGTATCGGTAAGGAATAAAAGTAATTTACCGATTCGATACACTAATAATCTTAAAATAAAATGAAGGCACAATAATGTTCTCAGCCACGCTGTGCACTGCTCCTGTACACAGAGGCAGCGAGTGTCACTGGAGCCTGTCTGTGGGACTTGCCTTGGTATGTTGCTGTGTAATACAAGCTTTTAAATGATTAACACCAGCAACTTGATGAAACACTTGCAAAAGTATCACGGTAAAGGAGTATGCTGAATTCTGTCAACAACCGAGTAGAAGGAAGTGCTTTTCCAGCTCGGAGGCTGGATGCTAAAAGTGAAAACTAAACAAAAGAATGAAACTGAAAGTAAAAACCAGACTGGGGTGTGGAAATGAAAAACATAACATGGGCTTACCTTTCAAAAGAGAGTTACAGCTGATGAGATAACGGTAACGACTGTCTGATAACACCGTTATCAGACAGAAACATAAATAGCAAATTATAACGGTGAACTGGAAGCAAGACTAGAAAAACAGGGCTATAGGAAATGGAACAGGAATGACTTCAGAATCAGAGCATAATATCAGAAACACTACTAAATAAACGGAAGACTAGGAGAATACTTATGATTATTATGATAATAATAATAATAATAATAATAATAATGATAAATGTCAAAAATGCAACTTAAAGGGTTAGTTCCTTTATTTTCAGATCTACAGCAATTTTTACTTCATGCATAAAGTGGCACTTTGAATTTCATCTGAGTGTTTATTTATATACTCAGCTTCATAGTTTTGCATAAACTTGTACTTAAAGCTTCAATGCTACCAAAGTTGCAAAGTTTAAAATTAAAAAAAAAGCAGAAGTGTTGCTGAACGGAGTCAAATTTGTAATATATTCTTTGACTTTCAGATTTGTGGTTTTATATGTGGGCAAAATGCAACTAGTCATTACCAAAGTATGTTCTGTACTTTTATTGTTTTAAATAAGAGAAATGTATCAGATTTGAATCAGTATCGGGCAAACCTCAAAGTCACAGTATCGGTATTGGACTTGAAAAAGTGGTATCGGCTCATCTCTAGTTTTTATACGTAGGTACAGTATGTGCAATTCTTTATTCAAATTTACAGCTGTTTTTGTAAATTTGCTACAATTTCTACAGTTTCAATCTTTATATCTCTCCAATTCATTTTTCTTGTCTAGTTTTTATTTTTCTTACTCACTCCCTTTGCTACACTGCAGAGTGTGTAGGTGGTACAGAATACATAACTGAATACTACAAGCAGCCTATAGAAGTGACTTCATTAGTCATAAAAGAGCAGTTCACCAACAATTAAAACCAGCTTAACTGACTTTAATGAGGCTACATAGAACATACTTTGCAAGATTAAAGGGGCTTGAGACAATTAACCCCTTGCACTCTGGTCAATTTCCCTAAAAACGCCTAAAAATAACATACCTAAAGTAAATCAAAAGCTTTTCTTCAACCCTTTGCAGCATCTTCATGGGGTTGGTCTCATTTAAAAGAAAACACTTTGAATTTTTTGGCAAAACAATCATAATCTCTCTAAGTGCTCTGGCTACGGAGTTACAGTCATCTAAACATACTGAACTTGAAGAAAACAAAGTTCACCTGGGTGTTTTTTTTGGATACAAATGCTTGCAAATAACACACAGCTGTCAGATCCGGGCTGAAAAATGCAACAGAAATGTAGAACCAAGTGTTATCCAGCTGAGGTCAAAATTTTGTAACAATACCACAAAAAATGAATATGTTACACAGCTTTTTTTGTCAGGTTGTTCCCAGGCGTTTTTAAACTGTGCCAAATTGTGCCAAATGGCACAGTTTGGAAAAAATGTCTGTAACTTTTGAATGATTCAATATAGAAGCTTGATCTTGGGCTCTAATGAAAGGTGACACTCAGGGCTGTGTGTGTGTGTGGGGGGGGGGGGTTTGTTTATTCATTCATGAATGAATGAATGAACAAACAAGTCCCCCCACACAAAGAAGTATGCCACATAAAAAATGTGTGGCTTTTTTTTTTACAAGAAAAAATAACCTACAGTGCACTAAAAATTATACTAAAATATCTGTAATGTAGAGGATAACAACTCCCACCCCCCACCCCACTACAGAGGACGGCCATCGTCCATCGCCACATGATGGAACAGTCGTGGCGATGTGGCAACCGCGGCGCACAGTCTCCACGGTCTACTACGCACAGTTGTACTAAAATATCTGCAATATATCTGCAATCCGCTACAGAAGAGTAGCGGGGGGGGGGGGACGTTCATGGTCCGGACGCGGCGCATGGACCGGTCCGTCATGTGGCGATGACGCATAGTTGTAATTTACCGATCGGTCAAAAGTCATTTTGATTACAATTTGCAGGGATAAAGAATAATTTAGCTTATAACACTTACCTGTCCACAACAGCAGTGTCGCTGCCGAACTTCTCTTCCTCATTGTCAGACGAACATGACGCTGGGCCGCTTGTTACGACTCGTGATTCTGGTCACGCGACCCGGTCAAACCATGATTCCATTATTGCGGCTTTGCGCTTCCATGATTGCGGTTTTGGCGAACGATTTTTCAAAACAAATAAGAACAGTAGTAAGAAAAAAACACTGGTGTGTGTATCACCCAGCGGCTTACACAAAACAGATTTGACGCACGCTTTCAATAGTCGAACTTCTCTGCTTCAATTGGCTTGCTGTATTCGCAGCCATTGGTAGGCGGGTCCTTCTTGCTAGGTTTTCAGTCATTGGTTCTTCAAGGTTTCAGAAACCCAATTCAAGGCTCTTATTAGTCGAATGAGAGGTCAATCAAATCTAAACCAATCAAAGCACTCCTTTGCCTTTCTGTTCGCGGCTGTGTCTGTAGTGGAAGAACGGAAATGCAGCTTTTTTTTTTTCAGTGCGCACGTCCTAGAGCGCACGAGGGCATGCTAGGACGCAGAGACGTGACCGCCCGTGGTATCCCGGAGTGCAAGAGGTTAAAACAATGTGGAATGATTGATGAAGTGAGAAAACTAGAGCTTTAAGGGTGATATGTGCCTTGGGTGCCTTGAGTTTTTCTAGTTTAGAAAATTTGTTGCAAGTAAAAATTTTGACTGAAGCTTTTGCAGTGCCAAGTTCACTAGTTGATTGCTTGTCTTTCTACACTTCTGTTTACCTCCACACAGCCTGTTCATGCAGCAATTGCATGTGAAAAGAGTCTGGTTTGCCAGTTGTACTAAGAAACTAGAGTTCATGAGTGTTTAGAAGATGAATGGCAGACAAACAGAAACACTTTCCTAAAAAGTCCTTAACTGCTCCAAGCTCCCCCAGAGCAGGCTCTTATAGTATTATACTGTGTATATATATATATATATATATATATATATATATATATATATATATATATATATATATATATACTGTATATACTGTATATATATATATATATATATATATATATATATATATATATATATATATATATCTACTGTACTGAGGAAAGCAATTGTGTACTATGGAGAGGTGGTTTGGAGGGAGTCCTGGAGGGAGGGGGCAATTTATTTTCGTTTTATGATTTAAAAATCAGTTCACCGGCATCTGGTGGAAAATGTACTCATTCACTTTAACTTGGTCTGTTGAGACTGTCAGCAAACTTGACACATGACTTATGATTTTTAAGAGAATATTTTGAAATCAGAAAGTCGTTTTTCAGTGCGAAAACCTTTTATTTTAAATAAAAAAGGAAGCAAGAATAGAAAACTTGGGTTGTCCTTGGTGAACTGTACTGAAAGATATTTGTTAAAAAAAATTTGCAATGAATTACTGTCCTTGGCAGTGTGTGTGTGTGTGTGTGTGTGTGTGTGTGTGTGTGTGTGTGTGTTATCACCAAGTCAAGGTCATTTACAATGGTAATACAAAAGGAATGGATACATTTTTTGGAATTTACATTTTAAAATCATGAAGTCAGTTCTCAGGCAGCTCTACAATGCAGCATATCTAAACTTCTAAAACATTTAAACAGTATTCCATGAGAAGGGTACAGTGTCAATGAATATATAATAGCTGTGATATATTCATGTCAGTCGTAGGCCTGCATGTAGTGGTGGACTGAAGACATCATTACAATTATATATTTATGATACCACACAGCCTCAAGTGTAATATTGTTTTTACACAGCAGTTCCACAAGCATAGTTTATTAAGTGACAGTAATTGAAAGTAATATAGGACAAAATATTATGATGTTTGTTTGTTTAACCAGTTTTGCCCCACTGAGAGAGTCCTTTACACAGCATAATTATGATAGTGATGGTAAATTTAGCCTTAGCTTGTCTATTTTATTGTCCTTTCTTCCAATGTAAACTGTCAAACTGATGTGTGTAGCAGTTAGAGACTAAAAGTGATTTAACTTTGGTAAATTTCTGTGTTAGTTTCTGCACACTTCACTCATGTTTTCTTGGCATTTTCAGATGAAATAAAGAGTCCATGACAGATATTATGGTTGGCTAATGGAGACAATAAATCCAATTCCAGCTTGTCTGTTTAGTTGTAAATAGATGTGAAATATCTAGCCAGATGTTTACAATGACAAGGTTGGTGTAACCAGACCCAAAAACAGACACGGGTTGAGACACAAATGGAAGATTAAACAATAATTTTATTGAACAATAATTGTTTATTACAGGAGGCATGGAGAGTCTGGCAACCCTGGGAGGAGAGAGCAGAAAAAAAAGGTAAGTATTGATAATGATCATCTGACTGGTATTATAATTATTTGTGTTTGGTTTCATACAGGTACGACTAGAGATGGAAGCATCAAACTCCAGGCTGCAGATGGGACAACAGGATACCCAGCTGACGATCCTCCCAATTGCCTCTACTGCAGTAGTATAGGTAGGCGGTGACAGTTACAGACGTTACAGACAGTTACAATTTGGTGAGGGTGAATTGTCCACCAGGAATCTGGCCCACACACAGGTAGGAATTCCTGTGTGAGCACACTAAAAGGGGTGAACGCAATCCAACTATTTACAAGCAAGGCAAGGTTTTTCCAGGTTTTACACAGATGAGGATCACAGGGTTGACAGGAGATAATGTCAAATTAGGAGCGTCTCTTTTAAAGGGCCTCCCTAATTGCCAACAGGTGTTGAGCGCAGCTGCAGGGAGGGAGCAATTAACAGGGAGAAAGAGAGCATGCAAAGTGTGCAGCTTTGAATCCTTACATACAAGGGCAGAACTTCTGGGTCACAGAGGTCTGATTTTTAGGGCAGTCTCTTTTCAAACAGTACCTCACTTTGGAAATTAATGTATCCAACACAGTATTACAGTTTTCACAAATTATAAGAAGCCATTGATATAAGCTAGAATTTCTTCTTACTTTCTTAATCCCTTCACACCTGAAGGTGTATATGGGCGGCGCCTATCTCCATTTCTCTGGCCCTAGGCCACACAGCTACTGTAAGTAGTGAAAGCTACAGCGGGGGGTCAGTCCTCTGGTAGCTCTGTGTGTAACTTTACTTTCCCCATTCCATTATGCGGAGCACCACGCTAGAAGGCAGAAAGCACCATTTTTATATGGTCTTTGGTATGACCCGGCCGGGATTTGAACCCCTGACTCCCGGGTGTGGGGCGGATGCTCTACCAACTGAGCCACCACTCCGGTTAAGCTAGAATTTAAAGATTATTAAAACCCAGCTGAAGTGAAGTGATACATATTCAGTGAAACGTCCAAGTGCATTATGAGGGAATATAGTCACTCCTGGATTCCCAATTGTCCAATCAGATTGCTTGGTCGGAGCTAACTGTTGTATAAAACTTCACAGACAACAATCTCATTCACTGTTGTCATGTTTTTGTTTTGTTTTTTTTTTGTTCGTTTTTTGTTTGTTTTTTTTATAAAATGCTTTTGTACACATTGTTGGTTTCTGTGACAGAACTTCCCAAATAAGTGTAATAAGGAAATAACAATATTGACATTTCCACAACTGACAATGAGGACTGCTCATTAAAGATTTCCCCTGACTAATTTCCCATGGACTGACAGGAACCAAACTTGATATGGTTGTTAGTCTTTCTCTGTATTGGTACCACCAAGGGTCACACACTTCTTCCATCACTATACTGTAACTGTAAGCAGCTGTGGAGGCCTCACCTGTAGAAGTCTGCAGGTTGGGTCAAAAGCCACGACTTGACCTTGGAAATCAGCGTTTTATCATCTCACAAGGGCTTGTCCTTCAAAAATTACTTCATGCTTGGAAAGAGGTGGAAATCATATGGTGCAAGGTCAGGAGTGTAAGGGGGTGAGGAAGGATTTAATAGTCACAGGACAATGCTTATATCTACAGCAGCGTTTTTTTTGTCTTTTTTTTCCCATGGCTAAAAAAACAGGTCAGTTTTCTTTGAGCTTGGGTGTATTGGTACCTACAGAACCCATGCACAACAATGGCAAATTATTTGCATTTTTTTGGACTAATTAAGAAGTGAAATTAGAACATTTCCAAAAGAAATATGAAAGTTCTGGGGAGGATTCACGATTCAAAGATTCAAAGATTTTTATTTGTCAGTACTTGTACAGTAGAATTGAAATGCCGCTTCTCCCTCTCTCTTAGTGGTGTGTGCAATATACAAGACAAGAAGTAATAAGGATGGAAAACAACAACAACAATGTACAGTAATGCTACCCATAGTGCAAATAACGGTAAAAACACAGCAATCCCATGTACAGTAAACCATAATACTGGTAAATAGCAAGATCAATGTGGTAATGGGGGTACAGACAGTGACATGTTGGTCTGCACATGATCAGTATTGCAATGACAGACAGCAGCAGATATCAAAAAAAAAAAAAAAATTCCAAGGCACTCTCTTTTAAAAAATTAAAATTCCTTTATTGTCATGGCATGGTTATAATTGACTTTAAAACTCCAACGCGTTTCAGCAAACAGCCTTCATCAGGGAGTCAAACAGACCTCAATGAGTCAAATGCTCTTTTATAGTGGTGTCTCACCAATATGAGATCTCGACCTGTAACAGATCCCCTATTCAGTGAGACTCCTCCCATCGAGATCACAGAAAAGAATACATAGAAACATATGTAGGTATATAAATATAGGTATAAAAATCTACATAAATACAAATGGGAAAGAGCATGTAGCATCATCTTGCATTGGCTCATCAATAAAATTATTCTTCATCTTAAAGACATTGTTTCACCCAGGAAAAGGCCAGTCAAGAATTGCTTTTTCATCCCAGGACCACAGCTGAACCAACATTCCTTTGTTGAGCAAACCTAAAGAATGCTTTTACTGGATTAACCCCTCGTCATAAATAAACTGGGAACTTCCCCAACTAAGACAGGTTTACATTCAACATAAACTTTAAAGGCATTTCCTAACGCCTAGGGTTAGCCACAGCTCAACACTACCCCTGGTGGACATCTCAGCAGCAGAGAAAGCTTTTGACTGTACAAGTTTTGAACAGCCACATGTCTCTGGATCCTGGACTTCCTGACCGAGAGACCTCAGTCTGTCCGTGTTGGAAACAACATCTCAAACTCTATCACGCTGAGCACCGGATCCCCTCAAGGCTGCGTACTCAGTCCACTGTTGTTTACACTTCTAACACATGACTGTGTATCCAGACACAAGGGGAACCAGATTATTAAGTTTGCAGATGACACCACAGTGGTGGGACTTATTCAGAGGGATGAGGAATCAATGTACAGGGAAGAAGTTAGCGACCTGGAGGGCTGGTGCAGGGAGAACAATCTGGTGCTCAACATGGACAAAATGAAGGAGACGATTATCGACTTCCGGCGGTCACGGCCTGAACACGTCTCTCTCAGCATCGGCAGCCGTTTGGTGGAGAGAGTGGAGAACATCAAGTTCCTCGGAGTGCATATCTCGCGGGACCTGACCTGGAGCAAGAATTCCTTGTGGATCAGGAAGCGGGCCCAGCAGAGACTGCACTTTTTGAGGAAGCTCAAACAGGCCTCTGTCCCCATCTGCATCCTCAGGACCTTCTACAGAGGTGTGGTGGAGAGTGTTCTGACGTACTGCATTGCAACATGGTATTCCAGCTGCAGTATGTCAGACAAAAAAGCCCTGCAGAGGATAGTCAAGGGAGCCGAGAGGGTAATTGGAGTTCCCCTCCCCTCTGTTCAAGAACTTTTTCAGAACTGCTGTAGGAGCAGGGCACTGAACATTGTCAAGGACCACTATCACCCTCTGCGTAAACACTTTGAACTGCTGCCACCTGGCAAACGATTACGGAGCATCAGAGGCAGAACCACCAGACTGATTAACAGCTTCCTTCCACAAGCTGTTAGGATGCTGAACAGTTGATCCAGAATCTTTCATACACACTACTGCACCTTATGGACATTATGTATATTATTTGTATATTATAGTTCTAGTTTTCAAGTATGTCTCAGGGATGTATGAATGGCTCTGTTGGGGTGGGGGGTGGGGGTGTGTGCGAGTGTGTCTTAAATTATGTTCTTTTTACTTATATGTATGCCGAGAGAAACACAATTTCATCTTTCCTGCACTACAGTTGTATGTACAGCAACATGACAATAAATGTTGATTTGATTTGATTTTTTTCTTCAAGTTTTATTTCTCAGGACAATTCTAAGGATACTATTTGTTGAAGATCCCTGCCTCTGTGGATCTCTGATATTCTGTGGACAATCAATAATTGGTTTGAAAGAATATATTAATCCTTGATTTTAAATATGTGTATGTTAAAATCTTTAAATGAATGTTTATTCTTGCATGTTGATTTAAAAGCACTAGTTATAAAGCTGCATGAATCACTGAAGTAGGTTAGATTTTATACATAAGTATATTGATGAATCTTCAGTATTAAAATATGTCACTCTGGAGGAAAGTTTCCTCAAGTCATGTGACTGGTCGCCGCCAGTCTCTGCTTAGCAACAGCTCTCTCAATATTATTGGTTGTTACAGACAAAAGACTGTTTGTTCATTGGACTAAAGTTCATAAAACCCGCCCACGAAGGAAGACTATTGGCTTGGGCTTCTGTCAATCCCCGGGAGCCCGCGAAGCTTGGCTGGAGTTATAAGGAGGCAAGACACCCTCCTTCAGAAAAACACTACAGAGCAAGAGCAGTATGAGAGTATCAGAGTTAGTTTGCCATTGTTGTGTGCTGTGTAAATGCCTTTCTGTTTTAATGTTTTTCTCTAAACGTCTGGGAATTACTTATTCTTTGAGCTCAACTTGTTAAATGAAGTAAAACTTCATGCTTCACCGGTGTTTCTGTTTTTCTAACTTTTTATACTGTCAAACTTTCTTTAAATGCACTGTGTGTTTTTCACAGGACTGACTGACCACCATCTCCATACTGGAAATTATTTCAGCCAACTCCACGACGTCAGAGTAACTTAGATTTTTGTGTGGCTTGATGTTTTTATGTTGTCTCTTTGAATTTTGGTAGTCAGATCAGATTTGATACATTTCTGAATTTATTTGGACTCTGGAAAACCCCACTGGCCCACAGAGAAGAGGAAACACCATCGCCATCTTTGCTGAACTTCAGCCCAACTGTGATTGATACAGTCAAAATCTCATCTTGTGACTGTAGACCTTGGAAGCTGCTTTAACTTGTCTGAATATCTGCTGGCAAGATAATCTGGTTTTGGGTGCCATCTACAGCTAAAGCTTCAGGAGAAGCTGCCGAAAGAACTTCAATGCAAGGAGTCACGTGAGCCAATTCTCTTCATCTGTTGAATGACTTGTCCAAAGTTTGGAAATATTTCAAAATCTGATCAGATAGAAAAATTAAAAGAGAAATAATTTAATTTTTCTTATGAAAATTCTGTTTTTACTTTAAGAGTAGTCCAGAATTTTCCATATAGTTAATTTTCTCGATAAATTTATGTCCAATTTTATTCTCAGTCTTTCATTTCAACTCTTCCAAATTCATGCTAAAGTTCCATTTTTTATAGATGTTTTATAGATGTGCTCACATTGTTTCTCTAACCTCAGTTACAAATTTAATGTGATGGTTAATGTTGATTGTTTCACCTGCTTACAAATCATTTCAGTGTCCTTTAATCATCATTTTATTTAAATAAATCTGTAAAATGAGAGAAGTTGTTGGGACTTTATTCTATTCTGAGTCTGGGTTCGAAGCCCCAGTATCGAATTCACTAATATTTTATGCCGCCATTAGTGTGTGAATGTGTGTGTGAATGGGTGAATAGCAGGATCTGTAAAGCGCTTTGGTCATCTAGAGATGAGAATAAAAGCGCTATATAAGTGAATGCCATTTACCATTTAATATTTTGAGACTGATTATTAATTAATTTATTGAGCGATTAAACAGATATAAAGTGAAATTAATTAATAAATTGTTCACTGAGAAAGAGGTGAGCTGGTGCCGCCAAACGAGTGTTTACTATCAACTTTTTCTGTGTGTATGGACCCGGAGTAAATCTCATGTCCCCATATACTAATACAAATTAAATAATCTTTATACCTAATCATAATTATAAATCAAATATTGCTACAAGCACATCCCAATACCCCCCCATCCATCCATCCATCTTCTACCACTTTTCTGGAGGTCCGGGTTGCGGAGGCAGCAGTTCAAGCAGAGAAGCCCAGACTTCCCTCTCCCCAGCCACCTGCTCCAGCTCTTCAGAGAGGATACCAAGGCGTTCCCAAACCAGCTGGGAGACATAGTCTCTCCACCGAGTCCTGGGTCTGCCCCGGGGTCTCCTCCCAGTGGGACGTGCCCGAAACACCTCAAGTGGGAGGCGTCAAGGAGGCATCCTAATCAGATGCCCATACCACCTCAACTGACTCCTTTCAATGTGGAGGAGCAGCGGTTCTACTCTGAGCCTCTCCCAGATGACTGAGCTCCTCACCCCATCTCTGAAGGTGAGTCCAGCAATCCTACGGAGAAAGCTCATTTCAGCCGCTTGTATCCGCGATCTTGTTCTTTCGGTCATTACCCAAAGCTCGTGACCATAGGTGAGCATAGGAATGTAGATTGACTGGTAAATCAACAGCTTTGCCTTAGAACTAAGCTCCCCCTTCACCACAACAGACTGGTACAACGTCCGCATCACTGCAGATGCTGCTCCGATCCGTCTGTCAATCTCTCGCTCCATTTTCCCCTCTCTCATGAATAAGACCCCAAGATACTTAACCTGTTGAACTCCGGGATTCCGCGGGTGGTCACGTCTCTGCATCATAGTGCGTCTCAGTGCGCACTGAAAAAAGAAAAGCTGCATTTCCGTTCTTCCAGTACAGACACAGCCGCAAACAGAAAGCCAAAGGAGTGTTTGATTGGTTTAGATTTGATTGACCTCTCATTTGACTAATAAGGGCCTTCAGTTGGGTTTCTGAAACCTTGAAGAACCAATGACTGAAAACCTAGCAAGAAGGACCTGCCTACCAACGACCGCGAATACAACGAGCCAATTGAAGCAGAGAAGTTCGACGATTGAAACGTGTGCGTCTCGTTCGTAAAATCTTTTTTGTCTAAGCTGCTGGGTGACTCACATTGAGACCTGTGTGTAACGGTAGCGTTAGCCACTCTCAGCCATTAGCCAGTCTTTTTTTAAATTATTTATTATTGTTTTGAAAAATGGTTCGCAAAAACCGCAATAATGGAAGCGGAGATGGTTTGACCGGGTCGGCTGACCAGAACCACGAGTCCGTAACAACCGGACCAGCTTCATGTTCGTTTGACAATGAGGAACAGATGTTCGCCAACAACACTGCTGTTGTGGACAGGTAAGTGTTATAAGCTAAATTATTCTTTATCAATGAAAATAGTAATAAAAATGACTTTTGACTGATCGGTAATTACAACAGTCCATCATGGCCACAAGTTTTTTTGTGTGCTGAGCTCCTCTGTAGCGGGGGGAGGGGGAGTTGTTATCCTCTACATTGCAGATATTTTAATATAATTTTCATTGCACTGTAGGTTATTTTTTCTTGTAAAAAAAGGCCACACATTTTTTTCTGGTTTGTTCATTCATTCATTCATGAATGAACAAACACCCCCCCCCACACACACACATACACACACACACAGCCCTGAGTGTCACCTTTCATTAGAGCCCAAGATGAAGCTTCTATGTTGAAGCATTCAAAAGTTAAAGACGTTTTTCCAAACTGTGCCTTTTGGCACAGTTCAAAAACACCTGGGAACAACCTGAGAAAAAGGCTGTGCAATATATTCATTTTTTGTGGTATTGTTAGAAAATTTTGACCTCAGCTTGATAACACTTGGTTCTACATTTCTGTTTCATTTTCCAGCCAGTATCTGACAGCTGTGTGTTATTTGCAAGCATTTGTATCTAAAAAAAACACCCAGGCGAACTTTATTTTCTTCAAATTCAGTATGTTTAGATGACTCTTACTCAGTGGCAGGAGCACTTAGAGAGATTATGACTGTTTTGCCAAAAAAATTCAAAGTGTTTTCTTTTAAATGAGACCAACCCCATGAAGATGCTGCAAAGGGTTGAAGAACAGCTATTGAATTACTTTGGGTATGTTATTTTTAGGCATTTTTAGGGAAATTGACCAGAGTTCAACAGGTTAAACTCCTCCACTTGGGGCAGGAGCCTGTCCCCAACCCAGAGAGGACAATCCACCTTTTTCCGGCTGAGGACCATGGACTCGGACTTGGAGGTGCTGATTCTCATCCCAGCCGCTTCACACTCAGCGGTAAACCATCCCAGCAAGAGCTGTAGGTCATTGCTGGATGAAGCCAACAGGACAACATCATCTGCAAACAACAGAGATGAGATCCTGTGGTCACCAAGCATGACACTCTCCATTCCCTGGCTGCACCTAGAAATCCTGTCCATAAAAATTATGAACAGGATCGGTGACAAAGGGCAGCCCTGGCTAAGTCCAACTCTCACTGGGAATGAGGCTGACCAAGTGTTGGCAATAAGAACCAAACTCTCACAACGGTCGTACCGAATAGCTCGTAACAAAAAGCCCGATACCCCATACTCCCGAAGCACCCCCCCCACAAAAAACCACGAGGGACGCGGTCAAATGCCTTCTCCAAGTCCACAAAACACAGGTAAACTGGTTGGGCAAACTCCCACGAACCATTGGGAATTTTCGAGAGGGTAAAGAGCTGGTCTGATGTGCCACGGCCAGGACGAAAACCACATTGCTCCTCCTGAATCCGAGGTTCGACCAATGACCGGACTCTACTCTCCAGTACCTTGGCATAGACCTTCCCAGGGAGGCTGAGGAGTGTAATCCCTCTAAAGTTGGAGCACACCCTCCGGTCCCCTTTTTTGAAGAGAGGAACCACCACCCTGGTTTGCCATGCCAAAGGCACTGCCCTCGACCTCCATGCAATGTTGCAGAGGCGT
Organism: Pholidichthys leucotaenia; assembly: GCA_020510985.1. NCBI lineage: Eukaryota > Metazoa > Chordata > Actinopteri > Cichliformes > Pholidichthyidae > Pholidichthys > Pholidichthys leucotaenia. The sequence goes on along the minus strand of CM035847.1, from coordinate 157,107,543 downwards.
GTCAACCATGACAGCCCAACAACATCCAGGGCCTTGAAGAACTCAGGGCAAATCTCGCCCCCCCCCCCCCAAAAAAAAAAACAACAAAAAACAATATATATTCACATTAAGCATCCTTCAGAAAACTAACTCTACAAAAAAAAAAAAAAAAAAAAAAAAAAAAAAAAACCTCAGTAAAACCTAAATCTTCATTTAGGCCTGGATAGATGTAGCAGATGTATTACTGCTGGTGTGCCAGTCTTTCTGTGCCAACAGCTGAGGTACAGTTATTGTATGGGTGGGTTATATGGGTGAGTCTGTTACAGTCCAGGGGCAGGGGACGGTGGGGAGTGGGCAGAGTTCAGGGTCCTGATGGCCTGGTGAACATAGCTGTTCAGCAGTCTTGTGGAGCAGGCCTGGAGGCTTCGGTACCTTCTACCTGAGGGTAGGGGGCTGAAGAGGGAGTTTAAAGGGTGGGAGGTGTTGTCTGCAATGTTGATGGCTCTACGGGTGAGGTGGGTGTGGTAGATGTCCATGAGGAAGGGAAGAGGGGCACTGATGATCTTGCTGACTGCATTCACCGTGCGTTCTAGAGTCATCTGGTGGTTCAGCTTCCGTACCACACAGTGATGCAGCTGGTGAGAATGCTGACAATGGTGCCCCAGTAGAATGAGCACATGATGGGGGGTGGGACTCGTGCTGTCCTCAGTTTGTGGAGGAAATAGAGGGTAGTTTAAATCTTGTTGGCCAGTGATGTGGTGTTTTTAGACCAGGAGAGGTCCTCGGAGATGTGCATCCCCAGGACCTTGGTGCTGCTCACCCTCTCCACAGCTACTCCATCGATGCTTAGAAAGGGATGCTGTGTGTGTCCTCTCCTGAAATCAACCACAATCTCCTTGGTTTTTCCTACATTCAGGAAGAGATTATTGTCTTTACACCACTGGACCAGTTGGCTCACCTCATTTCTGTAGTTGGCCTCTTCATTATTTGTGATGAGGCCCACTACCGTCATGTCATCTGCAAAGTTGATGATGTGGTTGGTGCTGTAGGCTGGTACACAGTCATGGGTCAGCAGGGTGAAGAGCAGCGGGCTGAGCACGCACCCTTGTGGGGCACCTGTTTTCAGTGTGATGGTCTTGGAGGTGTTGCTGCTGACCTGCAAGTTCTGTGGCCTCCCTGTGAGAAACTCCATCACCCAGTTACATAGACAGGTTTTGAGTCCTGAGGGGTGCTGGGGAATAATTGTGTTGAATGCTGAACTGAAGTCCAAGAACAGCATTCATGCATAGGAGTTCTTTGAGTGCAGGTGGGTGAGGGCTGGATGGAAAGCAGCAGAGATGGCATTTTCTGTGGATCTTTTTGACCTGTATGCAAACTAAGATGGGTCGTGGGAGGGAGGCACAGTGGACTTGATGTTCTGTATGACCAGCGACTCGAAGCACTTCATTATGACTGAGGTCAGTGCCACTGGTCGGTAATTGTTGTAGTTGGATGGGACTGGCTTCTTTGGGACTGGTGTTATGGTAGCAGTTTTGAAACACATGGGGACAGCAGCTTGACTCAGGGAGATGTTGAAGATGTCAGCCAGGACATCCATGAGCTCCTCTACAGAGTCCTTCAGAATGCAACCTGGTATGTTGTCTGGTCCAGCTGCCTTGTGTGAGGCCCTCTTCACACTAGCTGGATCCAAACGTACAGTATCTCACAAAAGTGAGTACACCCCTCACATTTTTGTAAATATTTTATTATATCTTTTTGTGGGACAACACTGAAGATATGACACTTTGATACAATGTAAAGTAGTCAGTGTACAGCTTGTATAACAGTGTAAATTTGCTGTTCCCTCAAAATAACTCAACACACAGCCATTAATGTCTAAACCGCTGGCAACAAAAGTGAGTACACCCCTATTGAAAATAACCACATTATGGTGTAATGGTTCATATATATATATATATATACATACAGTGAGGCAAAAAAGTATTTAGTCAGCCACCAATTGTGCAAGTTCTCCCACTTAAAAGATGAGAGAGGCCTCCAATTTTCATCATAGGTATACCTCAACTATGAGAGACAAAATGAGAAAAAAAAAATCCAGAAAATCACATTGAAGGATTTTTAATGAATTAATTGGTAAATTCCTCGGTAAAATAAGTATTTGGTCAATAACGAAAGTTCATCTCAATACTTTGTTATATACCCTTTGTTGGCAATGACAGAGGTCAAACGTTTTCTGTAAGTCTTCAAAAGGTTTTCACACACTGTTGCTGGTATTTTGGCCCATTCCTCCATGCAGATCTCCTCTAGAGCAGTGATGTTTTGGGGCTGTCACTGGGCAACACGGACTTTCAACTCCCTCCAAAGATTTTCTGTGGGGTTGAGATCTGGAGACTGGCTAGGCCACTCCAGGACCTTGAAATGCTTCTTACGAAGACACTCCTTCGTTGCCCGGGCGGTGTGTTTGGGATCATTGTCATACTGAAAGACCCAGCCACGTTTCATCTTCAATGCCCTTGCTGATGGAAGGAGGTTTTCACTCAAAATCTCACGATACATGACCATTCATTCTTTCCTTTACACGGATCAGTCGTCCTGGTCCCTTTGCAGAAAAACAGCCCCAAAGCATGATGTTTCCACACCCATGCTTCACAGTAGGTATGGTGTTCTTTCTCCTCCAAACACGACAAGTTGAGTTTTTACAATAAAGTTCTATTTTGGTTTCATCTGACCATATGACATTCTCCCAATCCTCTTCTGGATCATCCAAATGCTGTCTAGCAAACTTCAGACGGGCCTGGACATGTACTGGCTTAAGCAGGGGGACACGTCTGGCACTGCAGGATTTGAGTTACTGGTGGCGTAGTGTGTTACTGATGGTTGTTATGACTCACCGCTCATCAGCGGCACCAGCCGCGCGCACACCTGCTCCTCGTCAGCGGCGAGGTATTTAATCCACTCTGCCTTGGGCTTCGGCCTGAAGCCGTCTCTCTACTTCGGCCCCTTTGCTACTACGGATCTCAAACCGACTAGTGAAGATATCTTGGGTAAGCTCCCCTTACCTCTCTCCTCTAGCCTTCCCCTGTGCACAGGTGGACATTCCCGGCGGCGGATTTCATCACCTCGCCATTGGCTCTACGCTGCTGCCACAGGTACCGCAGGTCGCTGTCTCCCGGGCTTCGCCCTTGTCGACACCAGCCACCTGTCATAACCAAGTAAGCCAGCTACCATCATTATTCCCTGTATTGGTGTGGTGCCTGTTACCCTTCTCCCTCTGCTCTCTCCCACAGGGTTGTCCGGCTGTACGACCTCCTGCCCCCGTGCCTGACGCAGACGCCACCACCAATACATTCTTATTCCACAGACACGCAGCCATACACTTCCTTGTTGCTAACAAAGCTGTTAAATTTATCCTGAGCCTGCGTGTGTGTCTCCTGGGCCGTGCGTTATGTCAGTACGGCTTCAGCAGAGCGGTTCGGCAGACAGCAGGCTCGCACGCCGTCTTTCCACCCTCGAGGCTCGGGTGGATTTTATAGCCCATCATCAACAGGTGATATTAAATCAATTAATGATCATTACTAACCGATTAGACCGCTTGGACCCCCAGCAGCCGTTCCCCTCGGCTCGTCCGGGTGGCGCAGCTCCTGCGGCTCCGGTGGCCGTCCAGCCCGCTCCGGGTGCGCCAACACGGCTCACACCAATCCCCACTCCTGCTCGCTTTAGCGGTAAGCTGGGTGGAGCTCGGGGTTTTATTATGCAGTGTGAGTCCGTGTTTCTTCGCGTTCCCGGAGATTTTCCCTCAGACCATAGCAGAATTGGCTATATAGATAATCTCCTTGAGGGTCGTGCGCTTACCTGGGCTTACGCCATTATGGTGAAGCCCAGCTACGCCACCCTCACCTATGGCCAGTTCATGCGACAATTTCTGGAAGTGTTCGATCATTCGCGTTTGGACAGTGTCCAGGTCGACCGCCTTCTCGGACTCCAACAGGGGAGCCGATCGGTGGCCGACTACGCGATCGACTTCCGGGTTACCGCGGAGGAAGTTGGCTGGGAAGAGCGAGCGCTCTGCGGCATCTTCCTCCGCAGCCTAAATTCTGGTCTGAGGGATGAGCTGGCTGGACGGGATACCCCGGAGACGCTGGCGGAGCTGATTTCTCTCACCATCAGTTTGGATAACAGGCTGCGCGAGCGCGCCTCTGAGCGGAAGCAGTCTTCTCGCTTGCGGGGCGCCTCTGCACGTCTGCCCCAAGCTCGCCACCTGGCGTCGCCACCGCCGGAGGTCTCCGAGGAGTCGGAACCAATGGTGACGGGCCGGACAAAGCTCCCCCTGGCGGAGAAACAGCGCCGTCGTGACCTGGGCCTCTGCATGTACTGCGGAGGTAGCCAGCACACGGTGGAGAATTGTCCGGAGAAGCCAAACGAGGTGGTCCGCGAGTCACTGTAGGGGGCCTCGCAGACGCTAATCGGTTAAATCCCCTCACACATTTGACGCTGCCCATCCGCTTCTGTCACAACCTCACTGGGCACCTCACACATGCACTGGTGGATTCAGGCACGGAGGGTAGCTTTATTTCACAAAGCCTGGCAACCCAACTGGGCATCCATTGTCACCCCCTCGACACTCCTCTCGCCCTGGTTAATCTCTCCCAAGTTTCCCTGGGAAAAGTAACTCACCAAACCTCCCCCGTCCCGGTGATCATCTCTGGAAACCATCGGGAGGATATCTCCTTTTACGTCCTGCCCACCTCAGTAACTCCTGTCATCCTCGGTTATCCCTGGCTCCGCCTCCACAACCCCGCCTTGGACTGGAAGACTCGGAAGGTGTCAGCGTGGAGCACTTTCTGCATGGGTACCTGCCTCCAATCCGCGGCCTGCGCCCCATCCTCGCCTCCCACAGCTCAGGACACCGCGCCCCCGGATCTCACCCTTGTGCCCTCAGAGTTCCACGACCTGGGTGCCGTTTTCAGTAAGTCCAAGGCGATGTCTCTGCCTCCTCACCGGCCCTACGACTGCGCTATTAACATCCGCCAGGGGGCGCCCTTACCCTCAGGACGCCTCTATAGTCTGTCAGCGCCGGAGAAGGAGGCAATGAACAGCTATCTGAAGGAGTCGCTCAGTGCTGGGATCATCCGACCGTCCTCCTCTCCAGTAGGTGCAGGGTTCTTCTTCGTGGGAAAGAAGGACGGATCTCTTCGTCCTTGTATCGACTATCGAGCTCTCAACGATATCACGGAGATAGACCGGTACACCCTGCCCCTTATGGACACTGCCTTCCACTCCCTCCAGGGGGCGACCTGGTTTACTAAGCTGGATCTTCGCAGCGCTTACCACCTCGTCCGGATCCGGGAGGGAGATGAGTGGAAAACCGCCTTCTGTACCCCAAACGGGCATTTTGAATATCTCGTGATGCCGTTTGGGTTGACCAACGCTCCAGCCGTCTTTCAGGGCCTCATCAATGACGTCCCCCGGGACTTCATCGGCCTGTTTGTATTCGTCTACCTGGACGACATTCTCATCTTCTCCAGGTCCAGGGATGAACACCGGGTCCACGTGAGGCGGGTCCTGCAGAGACTGCTGGAGAACCGTCTGTACGTCAAGGCGGAAAAATGTGAATTCTACACCAAAACGACTTCCTTCCTGGGGTTCGTTATCTCCCACGACCAGGTGCTTCCGGACCCAGCGAAGATCAAAGCAGTGGTGGATTGGCCCACACCAACCTCTCAGAAACAGGTTCAGCAATTCATCGGGTTTGCCAATTTCTACCGCCGCTTTGTCCCAAACTTTGGAGCCATCGTCGGGCCCCTGAACCGCCTCACCTCTCCTAAGACCTCGTTCCGGTGGACTGAAGAGGCCGCTTCGGCCTTCCAGGCGCTGAAGACGGAGTTCTCCTCCTCCCGGGTCCTCAGCCAGGTCGATCCCGCGCTGCAGTGCATTGTGGAGGTCGACGCTTCGGACACGGGGGTGGGGGCGGTGTTGTCCCAGCGGTCCTCAGCCAATGGAGTCAAGCGACTCTGCGCCTTCTTCTCTCGGCGCCTGTCCCCGGCGGAATGAAACTATGACGTGGGGGACAGAGAGCTTCTTGCCATCAAGCTTGCCCTTCAAGAATGGCGTCACTGGCTGGAGGGGGCAGCCTTGCCTTTTGTGGTCCTCACCGACCACAAGAACCTGGAGTACCTGAGATCTGCCAAGCGTCTGAACGCCCGCCAGGCGCGTTGGTCCCTGTTCTTTGCAAGGTTTAAGTTCAGCATCACATATAGGCCTGGCTCCAAGAACAGCCTGCCCGACGCCCTCTCCAGGCAATTTGCCCCGGAGGCCGCAGAAGACGTTGCTCACACCATCTTGCCCAGGTCGTGCGTCATGGGGGCTGTTACATGGGACATAAAAGACAAGATCCGGAGGGCGCAGGAGTCGGAACCGGACCCTGGCGGCGGACCGGAGGGGAGGCTCTTCATGCCATCTGCCATCCGGGGGGACGTTATACACTGGCTCCATACCTCCAAGCTCACCTGCCATCCTGGAGCTTCGCGGATGATTGACCTTCTCCAGCGATCCTTTTGGTGGCCAGGCCTGCGGAAGGACGCCGCCCGTTACGCCCGGGCCTGCCCCATCTGTGCTACCAATAAGTCAGGTAACGCTCCCCCTGCGGGTCTGCTCCAGCCCCTGCCCGTCCCTGGTAGGCCCTGGTCGCACATCGCTCTGGACTTCGTCACCGGGCTCCCTGTCTCCAACAACTTTGACACAGTTCTGACCATTGTTGACCGTTTTTCCAAGGCCGCCCACTTCGTGCCCCTACGTGGACTTCCCTCAGCCTTGGAGACGGCGGACCTCCTCATCCAGCACGTGGTCAGACTGCATGGAATCCCGGTCGACGTGGTCTCCGACCGCGGCCCCCAGTTTTCTTCGGACGTCTGGAGGTCATTTTGCAACGCCCTGGGAGCCAAGGTAAGCCTCTCCTCCGGCCATCACCCCCAGTCTAACGGGCAGTGTGAGCGGACTAACCAGGAGCTGGAGGCTACGCTCCGCTGCGTTACTTCATCAAAACCCACGTCCTGGAGTTCTCACCTCGCCTGGGTGGAGTACGCCCACAACACCTCTCGCTCTACGGCCATTGGGATGTCGCCCTTTAAAGCATCCTTGGGCTATGATCCACCCCTGTTCCCCGCGCAGGAGGGCGAGTTGGCTGTCCCCTCTGTCCAGGCACATCTGAGGCGGTGACGCTCCCTTTGGTCCACGGCGCGTAATGCTCTTTTACGCACGGCGGAGCGCAATAAGTCTACGGCGGACCGACATCGGAGACCTGCACCTGCCTACCAGGTGGGACAGCAAGTTTGGGTATCCACACAGGACGTTAACCTAAAGGGTGAGAGGAGAAAGCTGGCCCAACGGTTCATCGGCCCTTATCCCATAACCAGAATCATCAACCCGGTGGCTGTGCGTGTGGCTATTCCCTCCTCCCTCCGCATCCATCCCACCTTCCATGTCTCCAAAATCAAACCGGTGGTCTCTGACCCCCTCTGCCCTACACCTGTGGCGCACCCCGCTCCCCGGATGATTGGTGGCCATCCGGCCTGGACCGTCGCTGACATCTTAGACGCCCGACGCCGGGGTCGCGGATTGCAGTACCTGGTGGATTGGGAGGGCTATGGACCCGAGTGGAGACAGTGGGTGCCTTCCTCGCTGGTGTTGGACCGGTCACTCATTTCTGAGTTTCATCGAGCGCACCCGGAAAAACCATCGCCAGGAGGCGCTGCTAGAGGGGGGAGTACTGTTATGACTCGCTGCTCATCAGCGGCGCCAGCCGCGAGCACACCTGCTCCTCGTCAGCGGCGAGGTATTTAATCCACTCTGCCCTGGGCTTCGGCCTGAAGCCGTCTCTCTACTTCGGCCCCTTTGCTACTACGGATCTCAAACCGACTAGTGAAGATATCTTGGGAAAGCTCCCCTTACCTCTGTCCTCTAGCCTTCCCCTGTGCACAGGTGGACATTCCCAGCGGCGGATTTCATCACCTCGCCGTTGGCTCTACGCTGCTGCCACAGGTACCGCAGGTCGCTGTCTCCCGGGCTTCGCCCTTGTCGACGCCAGCCACCTGTCATAACCAAGTAAGCCAGCTACCATCATTATTCCCTGTATTGGTGTGGTGCCCGTTACCCTTCTCCCTCTGCTCTCTCCCACAGGGTTGTCCGGCTGTACGGCCTCCTGCCCCCGTGCCTGACGCAGACGCCACCACCAATACATTCTTATTCCACAGACACGCAGCCATACACTTCCTTGTTGCTAATAAAGCTGTTAAATCTATCCTGAGCCTGCGTGTGTGTCTCCTGGGCCGTGCGTTATGTCAATGGTAGCCTTTGTTACTTTGGTCCCAGCTCTCTGCAGGTCATTCACGAGCTCCCCCCGTGTGGTTCTGGGATTTTTGCTCACCGTTCTCGTGATCATTTTGTCCCCACGGGGTGAGATCTTGCGTGGAGCCCCAGATCGAGGGAGATTATCAGTGGTCTTGTATGTCTTCCATTTTCTAATAATTGCTCCCACAGTTGATTTCTTCACACCAAGCTGCTTACCTATTGCAGATTCAGTCTTCCCAGCCTGGTGCAGGTCTACAATGTTGTTTCTGGTGTCCTTTGACAGCTCTTTGGTCTTGGCCATAGTGGAGTTTGGAGTCTAACTGTTTGAAGTTGTGGACAGGTATCTTTTATACTGATAAAGAGTTCAAACAGGTGCCATTAATACAGGTAACGAGTGGAGGACAGAGGAGCCTCTTAAAGAAGAAGTTACAGGTCTGTGAGAGCCAGAAATCTTGCTTGTTTGTAGGTGACCAAATACTTATTTTACCAAGGAATTTAACAATTAATTCATTAAAAATCCTTCAATGTGATTTTCTGGATTGTTTTTTTCTCATTTTGTCTCTCATAGTTGAGGTATACCTATGATGAAAATTGGAGACCTCTCTCATCTTTTAAGTGGGAGAACTTGCACAGTTGGTGGCTGACTAAATACTTTTTTCCCCCACTGTACATACGGTATATATATATATATATATATATATATATATATATATATATATATATACAGACGTGGACAAAATTGTTGGTACCCCTCTGTTAATGAAAGAAAAACCCACAATTTTCACAGAAATAACTTGAATCTGACAAAAGTGGTAATAAATAAAAATTCTATGAAAATTAACCAATGAAAATCAGACAATGCTTTTGAATTGTGGTTCAAAAGAATTATTTTAAAAAACACACTCGTGAAACAGGCCTGGACAAAAATGATGGTACCCCTAGAAAAGATTGAAAATAATGTGACCATAGGGACATGTTCAACCAAGATGTGTCTTCTAATTAACATCACAGGTGTCTACAAACTTGTAATCAGTCAGTCGGCCTATTTAAAGGGTGACAAGTAGTCACTGTGCTGTTTGTTGACATGGTGTGAACCACACTAAACATGGACCAGAGGAAGCAAAGGAGAGAGTTGTCTCAGGAGATTAGAAAGAAAATTATAGACAAGCATGTTAAAGGTAAAGGCTATAAGACCATCTCCAAGCAGCTTGATGTTCCTGTGACTACAGTTGCACATATTATTCAGAAATTTAAGATCCACGGGACTGTAGCCAACCTCCCTGGATGTGGCCGCAGGAGGAGACAGATAATACGAATGGTAACAAAAGAGCCCAGAACAACCTCTAAACACATTCATGGTGAACTCCAAGGTCAAGGTACATCAGTGTCAGATCGCACCATCCGTCATTGTTTGAGCCAAAGTGGACTTCATGGGAGAGGACCAAGGAGGACACCACTGTTGAAAACAAATAATAAAAAAGCCAGACTGGAATTTGCCAAACTGCATGTTGACAAGCCACAAAGCTTCTGGGAGAATGTCCTATGGACAGACGAGACAAAACTGGAACTTTTTGGCAAGGCACATCGGCTCAATGTTCACAGATGCAAAAATGAAGCATACCAAGAAAAGAACACTGTCCCTACGGTAAAAGATGGAGGAGGTTTTGTTATGTTCTGGGGCTGCTTTGCTGCATCTGGCACAGGGTGTCTTGAATCTGTACCGGGTAGAATGAAATCTCAAGACTATCAAGGTATTCTAGAGAGAAATGTGCTGCCCAGTGTCAGACAGCTTGGTCTCAGTCGCAGGTCATGGGTCTTGCAACAGGATAATGACCCAAAACACACAGCTAAAAACACCCAAGAATGGCTAAGAGTGAAACATTGGACTATTCTAAAGTGGCCTTCTATGAGCCCTGATCTAAATCCTATTGAACATCTGTGGAAGGAGCTGAAACATGCCGTCTGGAGAAGGCACCCTTTAAACCTGAGACAACTGGAGCAGTTTGCTCATGAGGAGAGGGCCAAATACCTGCTGAGAGGTGCAGAAGTCTCATTGACAGTTACAGAAATCATTTGATTGCAGTGATTGCCTCAAAAGGTTGTGCAACAAAATATCAAGTTAAGGGTACCATCATTTTTGTCCAGGCCTGTTTCATGAGTTTGTTTTTTAAAGTAAATCTGTTGAACCACAATTCAAAAGCATCGTCTGATTTTCACTGGTTAATTTTCATAGAATTTGTATTTATTACCACTTTTGTCAGATTCAAGTTATTTCTGTGACCATTGTGGGTTTTTCTTTCATTAACAGAGGGGTACCAACAATTTTGTCCACGGCTGTATATATATATTTGATTTTATGTTTGTACAGTCTTGAAACCTGTGAGTTCTTTCTGCTTTTAATCAAGAAAATAAACATGAAATTAAACATCCATCCATCCATCTTCTTCCGCTTAATCCTTTTTCAGGTCGCGGGGCGGCTGGAGCCTATCCCAGCATCTTTGGGCGAGAGGCAGGGTACACCTTGGACAGATCGTCAGTCCATCGCAGGGCCAACACAGAGAGACAGACAACCATTCACTCTCAAAGTCATACCTAAGGACAATTTAGAATCCCCAGTTGATTCCAGTTAACCTAACTTGCATGTTTTTGGCATGTGGGAGGAAACCGGAGGAATCCCGGCGTAAACCCACACAGCCACGGGGAGAACATGCAAACTCCAACCAGATCACTGTTGGTCAGGGGCTGAGATAACTCCAATATACCTTTCATGAGTTTAATAAGAAAATATGCTTAGATAAAACACTTTCAGGTAATTTTAAGGCAATGTGAAATAATTGCAGGCATAAAACACCACATTTAAATTTCTGCGAGTTTACAATGTGGACTCGTGGAACCATAGAAGAAGATATGAAATTGGGGTGTATGAAAACTATGAAAAGGTGAAATGAAATAAACCAGAAGTATAAAACTGTTAGGATCAGGATATGGGTTGTGTCAGAATTGCCCCTCCAGGGCAAAGGAGAGGAGGGTCCAATGCTAGGCAGATGTGATAAACCATAATTTATTACCAAACTAAACTGAACAGAAAATAATGCAGCTCTAGTGCTGAACTAAGGCAAAAACACAGCAGACTTCAGACACGGGATATCAGGCAAAATAATTTACTGAACAGAAGCGTAGGTGAGATGCTGACATACACCAATAACACTGCACAGAACACAGACCGCAGTGCAAATATATAGACAGAAAGGATAATTAACACAACACAGAACAGGTGACACAGTCAAGGGCAGCAAGGAAGTGATTACAGGTGGAGACACTGGATGGGTGGGATTGCACAGACAAACACAGACAGGGAATGCACATAAGACATGAAAACAGGACTAAGGACAAAGTGGGAATAAGTAATACAAAACCACAACTGAAACCTGAACAGAAAACACTGTCAAATAAATCCCAAATACAAACAGTAGTCAACACAAAGAACACAGAAATAACTCTAAACACAGAAATAACTCAAAGAGTAAGTATGACCCTATGGTCATCCCCCAGACCATGACATAGTAACCGCTCCCCTTTAAGGAGTGGCTTCCAGACACCACAAAAAAAAAGAAAAAGGGAAAAAAAAAAAAAAAACACCATCCCAGGGAGGGTGGTGGGGGCACAGGCTAGGCGGGCCAACACCCCCCCCCCCCAGAGTCCAAAACAAAAATACACCTCGAGGACACCTCAGGCTGTGCTTCCAGAAACACAAACACACGTTACAATTCCTTCTCTTAAACAAGAATTACAAATTATTCATAGGAGCATCAACCTGAAAGTTAAAAAAAAACAAATCTATTAAAGCAAAAGTCATGGCCCAAACACATCACTGTAAACCAGGGGGTCTACTCCAGTCCATGGACCACTGGACTAAAAAGCAAGGTGGGTCTGGCGGCCTCCCAGAGTCCCCAAGCCACCAGATCATGGGACAAACTAGTTCAGCGGATCTACCTGAGTCCACAGGACCCTACATCAGAGTACCAGGCTGGTTGGGTGGTCTCCCAAAGTCCCAGGGCCACCAGACCAGAAAGCAAGGCAGTTCAAGTGGTCTTCCAGAGTCCCTAGGCCACCAGACTGAAGGGCAGAATGGGTCCAAAGATAACCATAGGAGTGTTTTAAACTCAGGTGAAAATGACATAGAAATTTTAAACTGAGGAGCTGAAAACAAAGAACCCTTAAACTCAAGAGATGATAACATGAAAACTTTAAATTCAGGAGATGACAACATGGAAACCTTAAGCTCTGGAGATGATAACATGGAAACCTTGAACTCTGGAGACATCAGAGACGTCTTAACCTCAGAAGATAACAGAGGAGCTTTAGGCTCAGAAAACAACACAGGAGCTCTTCACTCCAAAGCCAACACAGGAACTCTGTGCTCTGAAGCTAACACAGGAGCTCTTGGCTCTGAAGCTAACACAGGAGTTATTTGCTCTGAAGCTAACAGAGGATCTCTTTGCTCTGAAGCTAACACAGGAGTTCTTTGCTGTGAAGCTAACACAGGAGCTTGTTGCTCCGAAGCTAACACAGGAGCTCTTTGCCCTAAAGATGACTCAGGAGCATCATACTCAGGGGAAAGTAACATGAAAGATTTACACTCAGAAATTTCAACCTCTAGAGAAGATAACAACAAACCATTAAACTCTGGAGATAACATGGGATTTTTACGCTCAGGAAAAGGCAACAAAGAATCGTTACACTTGAGATGACAACATAGAATCTTTATCCTCAGGGGATAATGTGGTATTGGGATACCACAATGGGCTAATCGGCATCAGTGTGATGATGCAGCCGGCTGGTGATGTCATCACGCTGAACCACATATATGGGGAGAGCTGCCATTTTAGGATCTGTTCCCTGGCTGGCTCAGTATGACAACAGGCCTGCATTGTATATTATATTACTGTGTGTAATAAAGATCATGTTCCAAAATAGCACCACTCTCTGTGCATCACTCCGGGTTTCCAGACATAATACTGTATATGGTGATGAGAGGTAAAACCATGGAGGCATGCATGGAGCCACCACGATCATTTCTGGAAAAGCCCAGTGAGCCGCCAATCCCGTGGGTACACTGGTTTGAGGCTTTCACTACCTACTGATTGGCGTTTGGCCTGGACAAAATGAAAGCGGTACGGAAGTCAGCTCTGCTGCATTACTATCTGGGCGTGGAGGGCACTGGTTTTTACAGCGTGATAAGACCACCAGTCCCACATGCAGAGGCGACCAATCTGCTAGCTAGCTGCCACACTTCACCCCATGACGACTACAACATGCCAGTTTGTCTGTTAGCCAAACACTTTGGCGTCCCAGAGGTCCATGTTCTACCAAAGCCAACAGCAGAAGGATGAGTGTTTTATACGGTATGTGGAACTTCTTTGCTGTCTGGCTGGCACGTGCAAGTTCAGGCACGTGGAGGACAGATTAATAATGTAGCAGTTGAAGTTGTTCACGGGGAATTTGGGGATACGGGTCATACTGGAGGACAGGCCGGACGACCGAACAGTGGCAGAGTCAGTGAGGGCACTGCGGAGGAGCCTGCCGTTGGCAGCGTGCTTCTTGCAGAGGGTGGAGGCACTGGAATTGGTGTTTCATCTAGAGGTACCGGCCCAGATAGCGGCACGACTGGAGGGACAACAGAACACTGGTGAGCTAATTTGTGACATGCTAGCCAAAATGCACGACACAGAGAGTCAATATGGCGCAGACAATGAAGACGACATGGAGAAAGAACAGAAACTGGACTCACCTCTGTTTCTCCCATAGCCTGAATCGAAGCAGGGAGGAGAGGGAGCCCAGGTCTATCGAGATCAACTCTGACAAGGTAATACAGAACAACACCGACAAAACTTCGTCCACCCCGTGTACTCAGGAGGAGGGCTGCCTGGGAAGGGGGCAGCGGCTGGACTTACCACTGTTCCTTGCTCAGCTGGAAGAGCAGGAGCCCGGGCCCATCGAAAACGGCAACGACGAGCTAATCCATGATGAGCCAGCAGAAGAGCGCAGTGAATAGGGAGAATTCAGTACTGAGAGTGACCACAGCATTGTGGGTGAACACGACACAGAGGAAGAACAACGGCCGGACTTGCCTCAGATCCTTGCCCAGCATGAGCCCGTGGGAGCTGCTGCAGAGCTGCAGAAGAGGGAGCCCACACATACGGAGAATCTCAAGACACACAACCTCAATACAAATGTTAAATGTGACAACAGCAACACATCACCCCGACCTAAACCAGCACCAGACGAAAGTGAGAAAGAACCGGACTGCTTCAGAATCCTCGCTCAGCACTAGTCTCCCGGAGCCGTGGATGAGCCAACAGGTGAAGAGTCCTTGACCCAACAGGATGCAACAGAACCACCACAGCCTGGTGGATGGCCCGCAGCAATCATGAGTACCACACCATTACAGCCACAACGCAATATGCAGCCGTACAGAGAGCCACTCACAGTGATGAACTGGGTTCGGGCCCGCGGAACCAAGTGACCGGGCTCACAGTCGGGTGTTACATCGTCCTCACCATTGACACACATGAAGATAGCAGCACAGCTGGAAATAGGATTGGGACCGTGACGGCTTTCTGCGGGAGGTGAGAGCAGCTGCTGCAGAGTGGAATGTGACATTGGAGCCGACCCAGCTGGTGTGGGATCAAGGCCAGGGCAGTGTTGATGAGTATGCCATGGCTTCAGAGGGATGGCACCCGGGCCTGCTGAGATTGGCGGCGCCAGGGGCGCATCCACCACGGGCCTGCTACAAGGCCCCTCCAGCAGATCCGCCTTCCCCGTGGAAGACTGTAAGAAAAAAAAAAGTGAATGTTTAGATAGGACCGCGGCTGGCGAACGAGTGGCAGAATAACCCATTCAGCCACGTTGGCTTGAGCGGTGGTCCATCCGCTAACTGTAGTTAACATTGTTAATATTGTTGCTTATGCCAAATTGGGGAGGGTTATTATTATTAAAGAGTTCCCTGCCTTTTTTTTCCCTGGGGGGTGGGAGTGAATGTGATATTGGGATACAACAAGGGGTTAATCGGCATCAGCATGATGGCACAGCCAGCTGGTGACATCATCACACCAAACCACATATAAGGAGAGAGCCGCCATCTTAGGGTCTCTTCCCCAGATGGCTCAGTATGGCAACAGACCTGTATTATCTATTACATATAACTGTGTGTAATAAAGTTTGTGTTCAAAAGTAGCACCACTCTCTGTGCATCACTCTGGGTTTCCAGATATAACAGATAACTCGGAAAATTTAACCTCAAATGGTAACATGGAAATCTTAAACTCAGTGGGTGATGACATGGACCTGTTAACCTCACGAGGTGGCAACAAAAAACTGTTAAGCTCAGAAAGTAAAAATATAACACCCTTAAGCTTAGGAAATAACATCAGAACCCCTGCTCAAAAGAAAACCACTTGGGGATTTTAAATTCAGAAAATAACACTGGGGCTCTTTGCTCTGGAGACCACAAAGGAGCTTTTTGCTCAGGGAACAACAACACAGGCATTTTTAGCTCTGAGGATATCGATACAGGATTTTCTCGTTCAGAGGATAACAACAAGGGGGTCTCAAACTTAGAAAATAACATAAGAGTCTCTTGCTCAGGTGCTAACCACTCAGACATTTCCAGCTCTGGAGTTACCAATATAGGAATTTTTAATCCATAAGCAGGCAACAGCGGGACCCTGACCTCAAGGACAGCATGTAGAAGCCCCCCGGCCTCAGAAATGACGGGAGGAAGTCCTCTGACCCCCGGAACTGTGATGGGTGAAGGTCTCCCAACCTCAGGAACATTGGCTGGGGGTCTACTGACCTCGGGGACATTGGCTGGAGGTCTCCTGACCTCGGGAACATGACACACCCCCTCCTGGAGGTAGCAATTGAAACTAGTGCCTACTGCAGACCAGAGGAGCCTAAGAAATGGGAGAAAAATGGTTTCCAGCGAGAAAAATGGTTGACCAGTTGGGGAACTAGACAGGGAACCCTCCACGACCTCGGGCAGAGGAGAGGGGACCACGACAACGTCAGGAAGAGGAGGGGGAACCATGATGGCGTCAAGTAGAGGAGAAGGGATAGCGACAACGTCAGGAAGAGGAGGGGGGGCATGATGGTGTCAGGCAGAGGAGAAGGAACCATGATGCCTTCGGACTGGCCCGTAGCACCCTCGGTGGCCACGAACAGGGGGATCACAGCACCTATGGTGGCCCTGGGCTGGGACATAGCAGCACCCGTGGTGGCCCCAGACAGGGGTGTAGCTGCACCCGTGGTGGCTCCAGATGGGAGCAAAGCAGCACCTACGGTGGCTCCGGGCTGCAGCAAAGGAGCACCCACGGTGGCTCTGGATTAGAGCAAGGTTGCACCCACGGTGGCTCCGGGCTGGAACATTGGTTGCACCCACGGTGGTCCCAGACTGGGACATGGCAACACCCGCGGTGGCTCCGGGCTGGAGCGAAGCAGCACCCACAGTGGCCCTGGACTGGGGCGAAGCAGCACACACGGTGGCTCCAGGCTGGAGTGAAGCAACAGACATGGTGGCCCTGGACTGGGGTGAAGCTGCATCTGTGGTGGCCCCCGGCGGGGGCAAAGCTGAACCAGCGACGGACTCAGCCTGAGACATGGCTGCATCCACGAAGGTCCTGGACTGGGACATGGCTGCACCCACGGTGGCCACGGACAGGGACATGGCTGCACCCACGCTAGCCTCAGATGGATGATGAGGACCCACAGCAACCTCAGATGAAGGATGAAGACCTACGGCCACCTCAGATTAAGGATGAGGGCCCATGGTGACCTCGGCCAAAGGATGAGGACCCACGGCGACCTCGGGCGATGACGGGGCACCCATGAGGACCTCAGGTGAAGGCAGGGGTGTACCTGCGAAGACCTCAGGCAATGATGATGACCCCCGGTGACCTCCGGTGAAGGAGGAGGGCGATCATCCGAAGACCTAGACGAGGACTCGAGCAAGAGAGAAGATACAAACACCGGGTTACTACCACCAGCAGCAGCGGCACTAAGGTAAGGTACGGTAAGGAGAGCTCAGGGGCAGTAGACAGCCATGACTGGCTCTCCCCACCACGAGCAGAACAAGAAATCTCTAGATCTGAAGATGTGAAAACAGAACAGAGCACTTGCCTAAACTCGAGCTCCACCACTGTCCAGGACTCCGGCGAACCTGGCAGGGGTGTCTCGAGTCTCACTGTCTGGGTACCCTCTCTCAACATGGTCACCTTGGAAGAAAGACAGGAAGAAAAAAACAGAGAGGATTCACTGGCATTGGCGGAGCCTGGCGAGGAGAACTCATGAGCCGAGGACATCTGCAGCTGATCCTCCCCACCATGAGCCAGACAAGGTGTCTCTGAATCTGCAAATGGAGAAACAGAACAGGGCACTTGCCTGGTCTCGAGCTCCACTGCCATCCAGGACTCTGGTGATCCAAGCAGGGGCGTCTTGAGTTCCTCCATCTGGATGCTCTCGCTCGGCACGGTCACCTGAGCAGGGAAACACAAAGAAAATGCCGGAGAGGAATCAACGGCAGCAGTGGAGCCCGGCGAGGAAGACTCAGGAGCAGAGGACATCTGCAACTAATCCTCCCCACCTTGAGCCAGACAAGAATTCTCTGAATCTGCAGAAGAAAAAACAAAACAGAGCACTTGCCTGGACTCAAGCTCCACCACTGTCCAGGACTCCGGCAAACCTGCTGTGGCGACCTTGGCAGCAGGCGTGATGGTATGTGCAGCCCCAGGGCCTCCAGACGAAACAGCCAACACACATGGCTCATCAGACGTGGCCGCTGGAGGTCGCTTCACTGCTGGCGCCGACTCCCACACAGCTGAAGCCAGGGGACACATGCTGTCAGCTCAGACTTCAGGTCACAGGCTGCACTTTCCCACCATCCAGATCGTGGCAGCGGGGCTGGAATCAGATCCTCCAGGGCCACAGGCTCCTCCATTGTCCGGCAGCTCTGTCCCAGAGCCGGTGAACACCCAGGGGAAATATGAGGAGACACGGGGGTAGCAGGTGAGGTCGTAGTAACAGCAGCTGATGGTGAGGACTCAATGGGCTGCTGTGATTGAACCTCACCACCGGGAACTAGGCAAGATAATTCATTTTTATGTGATGGAGAATGAGAAAATAATTGCCTGTGTTCCCTGGGTGTGATGGCAGCAGCTGCTGCAAATCCAGAGGATCTCCTTCCAGGCACAGTGGAGGTCCTCTGGCAAGGAGGTGGAGACATTGGCCCATGGCAAGGTGGAACCTCATCACAGCTTATATTCCAGCAGCAGCTCTGTTTCCACTAATTGGACCGGTCGGCACTCCTCCAGCTCTTCGGCCGATGGTGGGGGCCACTGCTTGGGAGGAGAATGCGGGGCTGCTGTGCCAGGGCCAAACGTTGTACATCCAGGACCTCCGGGGGCCGTCTGGTGGATGAGCGAGGACACGGGCTCTGGACGGAACGAGCGAGTCTTTCGCCCCTGGGTGCGCTTCTTCTTGGGCTCCGGTGGTGCCAAAGGGGAGTCCCTCGTCCACCCACTGAGTTTGCCTTGGGTGTTGACCACAGAGGAGAGGAAAACTGTGAGGCCCGGGTAGCACCAGAGACTGGGATATGTATCGATCACCCGGGCTGCGCCGTCCACAAACCACCAAGCCTCCTCGGGACAGTGGGAGGCTCCAGCCCCCGAGGCATAACTGGCGATGAGCGTTGCCGCAACACACTCATCCTTGCTCAGCCCCAGAGTTGAAAAATCCAGGGTGGCGTTCATAGCAAAAACCCTGGAAAAGACAAAAAATACAGCGGAGAATTAAGGAAAAAGAAAAGAGAATACACACCTCACTGCTGCTGGCATCTGTGTGGCTGGGTCATGCTATCATGAACTGCCCATTCATGTGGAAAACAGACGACACCAAAAGTGAGCAGTGAGTTTGCGTATTTAATCAACGACACACGTACTAAACACACACAAAACAGAACAGTCAAGTAATTACGAAATCCCAGCAGAGCTGGACATATGGAAAAAAACAGGTAAGGAAACTACAAATTCCCAGCAGAGCTGGACTTACGATAGTAGAAAACAATGGAGACGGGAATGCCATCTCCGGACGAGGCTTGATTAACAATGACCCAGCAATAAACAAATGGAGGAACAAGGCTTAAGTAGGTAGTGAGAGTGATTGCACAGTTTGAACCAGCTGTGAGTCATGAGGGGAGAGGAGACGGAACTGACAGCTTGACAGGAGCACTGCCCACTACAAGAGCAAAACCGGGAAGTGCCACTGACAGCTGCAACCCCAGGGAGAGGGAGACAGAGAACACAGGATCAAAAGGGCTGATAAAAATACCAATATAAAACGAGAACCACAATGAGGACAAATACTAGACTGAAGAATAAATACAGATAATATCAAATATATAAATAACAAGACTATGATGAATGTAAACCGGAGAATAAGTAGAACTAAGAGATAATACAAGATATGTGCAAACCAACTAAGGATAAAATGACAGGAAACTAAGAATACTACAAATATGGGAAAAGACAAACAAGGCGGAACCCCCTGTGCTCAGATCATGACACTTTGCTCCTTTTATGCCAAGGTGCACCTCGAGCTGTGACCGGGATGAGAAACTGGCTTCATGCTGGAGCCGGCTCTGGAGCTTGATCTTCATCAGTAGCGAGAAACGGGACTTTATTATAGTTAACAAAGTCCCAAAGGTTTAATCCAAGGTCCAATCAGAGTCACAAACTTGAGAAAAGGGAAAACTGTCAGATTCTGGGCATGGTAATGGACTGTGCCCACACTTTATGTTCATTTTGATTTTCTTGGTTTTCCCTTTGATCATTGTATCATGATTAGTGCAAATGTTTATCCTTTGTGCCTTTAATCATGTTTTATCATCCCCTTTTACCTGTATTGTCTCCTGTGTCTCCCCGGGTCCACTGTGGTCACTCCCTGCTTGTCTTTATTGTCATTTTGGTGGTCTTGTGTTTATACTGTATTTGTCTCCCTATTGTCCCCAGCTCCTCATGTTTCCACACCCATAGCCATTTCCTCATGTTTACTCTTGTTTAGCCCCCGACTGTTATCCCAGCTGTTCTGTGTGTCCCTGCCTCAGCCTTAGTTTGATCATTGTGTTTATTTTCATTATCATGCCCTAATGATGTTCTGTAGTTTTAGTCCTGCTCTGATTATGTTCACAGCCACATTCATGCTGCTCCTTTCTGTATTGTTCCTGTACTGTTGCCTTGCACAGTATAGTCATTGTTATGTTCACTGTTTTCTGCATACAGACTGGGAGGTTTTTAAAATAGCAGCCTCCCAGGGAGACAGGACATATGTGGAGGAGTACGCTGAAACGGTCACTAGCTACATCGCGAAGTGCACAGAGGATGTCATTATAGTGAAGACCTTCACTGCACGGGGCAACTATAAACCCTGGATGACTGCAGAGGTGTACTCGCTGCTCACAGCCAGAGATGCAGCCTTCAGAGCGAAGAACAGGATTGCCCTCTGTTCAGCTAGGTCTGTGCTCTCAAAGGGAATTAAGATGGCGAAACGTGCCTATGCAGAGAAAATCTAGGGACACCTCCGTGACACAGGGAACACCAAAAGGATGTGGCAGGGAGTTCAGGCGGTGAAGGATTATAAGTCCAGGCAGGGGGTCGATGATGATGACGCTTCGCTTCCAGACAGGCTCAACAACTTCTTTGCTCGTTTTGAAGCATCAAACCCGACAACCAGAGGGAGGGCCGGCCAATCTCCTCCATCTGTTGGGCCAGCTATCACCATCAATGCAGCGGACACACGGAGGACCCTAATCAGGGCCAACCCACGTAAAGCTGCAGGTCCGGACAACATCCCGGGACATGTGCTCCGAGTCTGTGCGAGTGAGTTGGCGGATGTCCTGACTGACATTTATAACATCTCCCTGAGCCAGGCCATCATTCCCAGATGCTTTAAGACCTCTACCGTAGTACCGGTGGCAAAGAAACCAGTTGTGTCTTGTCTGAATAACTATCGTCCTGTCACACTGACACCAATTGTGATGAAGTGTTTTGAACGGCTTGTCAAACCACACATCACAGCCTGCATCCCTGCATCACATGACCCGCTCCAGTTTGCGTATCGTTCAAATCGCTCCACAGAGGATGCCGTAGTCACCACCCTGCACTCTGTCATCACCCACCTGTATCAGAAAGACACCTACGCCAGACTCCTGTACATTGATTTCAGTTCAGCATTCAACACCATTATTCCCTAGAGACTGATGGAGAAATTACTCCTTCTTGGTCTAAACACCGCCACATGTCTCTGGATCCTGGACTTCCTGACCGAGAGACCTCAGTCTGTCCGTGTTGGAAACAACATCTCCAATCACGCTGAGCACCGGATCCCCTCAAAGCTGTGTACTCAGTCCACTATTGTTTACACTTCTTACACATGACTGTGTGTCCAGACACGAGGGGAACCAGATTATTAAGTTTGCGGACAACACCACAGTGGTGGGACTTACACACGTGGACAAAATTGTTGATACCCCTCTGTTAATGAAAGAAAAACCCACGATGGTCACAAAAATAACTTGAATCTGACAAAAGTGGTAATAAATAAAAATTCTATGAAATTGTTTCATGAGTTTGTTTTTTTTAAAATAATTCTGTTGAACCACAATCCAAAAGAATTGTCTGATTTTCACTGGTTAATTTTCATAGAATGCCTCCCTTGCTGCCACTTTTCACATTTGGTGGCAGCGATGGGTACCAACAATTTTGTCCACGGCTGTATTCAGAGGGATGAGGAATCTATGTACAGGGAAGAAGTTAGAGACCTGGAGGGCTGGTGCAGGGAGAACAATGTGGACAAAACAAAGGAGATGATTATCGACTTCCGGGGGTCACGGCCTGAACACGCCCCTCTCAGCATCAGCAGCCGTTCGGTGGAGAGAGTGGAGAACATCAAGTTCCTCGGAGTGCAGATCTCGCAGGACCTGACCTGGAGCAAGAATTCCTCGGGGATCAGGAAGCGGGCCCAGCAGAGACTGCACTTCTTGAGGAAACTCAAACAGGCCTCTCTCCCCATTTGCATCCTCAGGACCTTCTACAGAGGTGTGGTGGAGAGCGTTCTGACTTACTGCATTATTACAACATGGTAGTCCAGTTGCAGTATGTCAGACAAAAAAGCCCTGCAGAGGGTAGTCAAGGGAGCCGAGAGGGTAATTAGAGTTTCCCTCCCCTCTGTCCAAGAACTTTTTCAGAGCTGTTGTAGGAGCAGGGCACTAAACATTGTCAAGGACCACTCTCACCCTCTGCATAAACACTTTGAACTGCTGCCTTCTGGCAAACGATTCCGGAGCATCAGAGGCAGAACCACCAGACTGGTTAACAGCTTCCTCCCATAAGCTGTTAGGATACTGAACAGTTGAGCCGGAATCTTTCATACATGCTACTGCACCTTATGGACATTATGTATATTTATGTATATTATAGTTCTAGTTAGTTTCAAGTAGACACTTTGACTCACTCAGCCACTTTAATTGGTGTTGTATACATAGGTAGTTATTATCACTTTAAACTGCAACTGTAATAAGTCAATATTACTGTAATAACTAAATGTGTCATAGGGATGTGTGAATAGCTGTGTTGGGGTGGGGGGTGAATGAGTGTGCTTTAAATTATGTTCTTTTTACATATATGGATGCCTAGAGAAACGTAATTTCATTTTGCCTGCACTACAGTTGTATGTACAGCAACATGACAATAAAGGTTGATTTGATTTGATTGATTTGATTTGATGTGCATCCCCTGTCTATAATTATCTGTACAGCCCCACCCGTCCTGTTCTCCTCACCTATAGCCACTTCCCTGTTACCCTTGATTATCCCAACCTGTTACGTGTTTCTGTGATTATCCTCCTTTCTGTATATGTTGGGTTTCAGTGTCAGTCTGTGTGGCGTCATTGTTATGTTTCCCCAGTGTTCTCCCTGTAAAATTGTTATCTTCCCAAGTACAGTTAGGCCCAAAAATATTTGGACAATGACACAAGTTTTGTTATTTTAGCTGTTTACGAAAACATATTCAGGATACAATTATATAATCAATATGGGCTTAAAGTGCAGACTCTCAGCTGCAATTTGAGAGTATTCACATCCAAATTGGAGCAAGGGTTTAGGAATGACAGCTCTTTAATATGTAGCCACCTCTTTGTCATGGGACCAAAAGTAAAGTAAAGTAAACAATTGACTCAGAAGGCTGCAAAAAAAAAAAATAACAAGGCTGCATGGGCTCTTCCCTCGTTAACTTGTCATCAGTTAAGCAGTTAAAAGGTCTGGAGTTGATTCCAAGTGTGGCGTTTGCATTTGGAAGCTGTTGCTGTGAACACACAACATGCGGTAAAAGGAGCTCTCAATGGAGGTGAAACAGACCATCCTGAGGCTGGAAAAAAGAAGAAATCCATCAGAGAGATAGCAGAAATGTTAAGAGTGGCCAAATCAACAGTTTGGTACATTCTGAGAAAAAAAAAGAGTGCACTGGTGATCTTGGGAACTCAAAAAGGCCTGGATGTCCACAGGAGACAACAGTGGTGGATGATCACAGAATCCTTTCCATGGTGAAGAACCACCCCTTCACAACATCCACTCAAATGAAGAACACTCTCCAGGAAGTAGGTGTATCAGTATCTACGTAAGTCTACCATAAAGAGAAGACTTCATGAGAGTAAATACAAAGGATTCACCACAAGGTGCAAACCATGAATCAGCCTAAAAAATAGACAGGCCAGAATTGACTTTGCCAAAAAACACCTGAAGAAGCCAGCCCAGTTCTGGAACAGCATTCTTTGGACAGATGAGACTAAGATCAACCTGTACCAGAATGATGGGAAGAAGAAAGTTTGGAGAAGAATTGGAACAGCTCATGATCCAAAGCACTACATCTTCTGTAAAACATGGTGGAGGCAATGTGATGGCATGGGCATGCATGGCTTCCAATGGCACTGGGTCACTTATGTTTATTGATGACGTGACAAAAGACAGAAGCAGCCGGATGAATTCTGAAGTGTATAGGGATATACTTTCTGCTCAGATTCAGCCAAATGCAGCAAAGTTGATTGGACGGCGCTTCACCAATGATCCAAAACATACTGCAAAAGCAATCCAGGAGTTTTTTAAAGCAGCAAAGTGGAATATTCTGCAATGGCCGAGTCAATCACCAGATCTCATCCCAATCGAGCATGCATTTCACTTGCTCAAGACAAAACTTAAGGCAGAAAGACCCACAAACAAGCAACAACTGAAGGCAGCTGCAGTAAAGGCCTGGCAAAGCATCACAAAGGAGGAAACCCAGCGTTTGGTGATGTCCATGGGTTCCAGACTTCAGGCAGTCATTGCCTGCAAAGGATTCTCAACAAAATATTGAAAAGTAACATTTTACTTAGGGTTACGTTTATTTGTCCAATTACTTTTGAGCCCCTGAAATGAGGCGCGTTTGTATAAAAATAGCTACATTTCCTACATGTTTAATCATATATTTTTGTTCAACTCCTTGAATTAAACCTTAAAGTCTGCACTTCAATTCCGTTGTAGTTGTTTCATTTCAAATCCAATGTGGTGGCATGCAGAGCCCAAATCATGAAGATTGTGTCACTGTCCAAATATTTCTGGGCCTAACTGTAAGTTTAGCTTTAATGGTTTTTGTGTTTCAGTCCCCATGCTGCTGTTCATTTTGTATTCTTGTTTTTTGTTTATTATTAAACCATGATGCTCTGGAGTTCAGTCCACACTTTGAGTCTGCTTTTTTTTTTTTTTTGGACTTATTTTGTACCCGTAGGAAGATTTGTTCTGCAGTCCGGTGACAAGCCACCAGCTGCCGGTCGCTGCGTGGGCAAGCGCCCCTTAACTCCCTAACCTGCATGTTTTTGGCATGTGGGAGGAAACCGGAGAAATCCCGGAGTAAACCCACGCAAACATGGGGAGAACAAGCAAACTCCACACAGATCACTGTTGGCCGGGGGCAGGGATCGAACCCACAATTTCATGATCCCCGCAATCCCCCGGCCGATGGTAAACTGTGCTGCCGCAGTGCTAACCACTGCGCCACCATGCAGCCCAAAAGAGCATTTTTAAATGCTCTTCTGCCTGTAGGGCAGAATGTGATTAAAAAAAAATAATCTGTATTTCTTCCTATATCTTGGCAAACAACAAATGAATCAAAATCAATCTTGTCACCACAGTTAGAGAAAAAGGTCACAGGTTCAATTCCACCGCATGACCATCGGTGACCCTTTTGTGTGGAGTTTGCATGTTCTCCCCGTGTCTGCATGGGTTTACCCTGGGTACTCCGGTTTCCTCCCACAGGCCAAAAATATGCAAGTTAGGTTAATTGGAGACTGAAGAGTGTGAATAGATTGGTGCCGCACCGTGGCTGCCTCATCCATCCAGGTGGATGCCCTGTAATTTCCCTCTGGGATTAATAAAGTGTACAAAAAAAGAAAAAAGGTAAATTTTAAAGCAGATGGACAGTGACATTTTTTTATTGAACCAATCAACAGATTGTATGAAAATATTCTATTCTGTCTATTCCCGCGATTTAATATGTGTCACCAGCTTCCATAAATGACCTTATTTGCTCATAGCTCAGCCTTCACTTAGTGAGGCTGCAGTACCGCCATCTCTCGATAGGTGCGGGCATTGGTGACGTCACAACAGCAATACATAGTAAATGGCAGAACGAGAGCAAAGTGATTCGGACAGCGATTATTTTCTCGAGTTTGACGACCTCAATATAAATGATAACATTGAAAATGAGGAATCGGATGATGAAGTAGTTTTGGGTGGT
This sequence comes from Pholidichthys leucotaenia, assembly GCA_020510985.1. Taxonomy (NCBI): domain Eukaryota; kingdom Metazoa; phylum Chordata; class Actinopteri; order Cichliformes; family Pholidichthyidae; genus Pholidichthys; species Pholidichthys leucotaenia. The sequence goes on along the minus strand of CM035847.1, from coordinate 157,081,345 downwards.
GCTGAGGGGGTATTCAGCCTTATTTGTGGGAAAGAAGTGAGGGTTATGTTGCCTGCCTGTGCAGTGAGCCTCATCAGAGAAACATTCCCATCTGATCACTACAAGGGATTTTGCCTACCAAGATTAGATTTGTGAACAATGATATGTAAATAAAGTTTTGTAAAATCATATATTGAGTTTATTAATGTTCATGTCAATGTTATAATTCTCATAGTTCAGCATTCATCAAAGTCACATGTCATATACATTTGAATAATTTGAACACACTAAATTCTTCTCAATTTGAAAAGAAATATTACATACTATACCACCTTTGTATGAACGTTTGAAAACACAGCAGAAATATACAAAGAAATACAAAAATCAATGGAGTATCACTACAGATTAAGAAAATAACTAGTTTCCAGATATAGCAATTATTATATTCCCAATAAATAACATTTCACAGTTATAATGGGCACCATTTTATGGTAGAAAATTGGGGTTCCATTTTTAAAAGCACATTTCTCTTACAATCTTAGGCTTATATTTATTTTTCTTAGCAAATATGTTGCTTCCCTAAAAATTGAAAGCTGAACTGTCATTGGTAATTACCTCCGCCAGGCCGAAAAGGCCAGGAGGAGGTTATGTTTTTGCCGGGGTTTGTTTGTCTGTTTGTCAACTCCGCGTTCTTCAACGTTTTAGGCACAAAAGCACGCGCAAAACACTGGTGGCCTGGGCCCGCCAGCGCGCCTCTGTTTGCGCGCAGCTCCAAAACCTGACACGGGCACCTGTCCGCCGCCGCATTATTTGGCAGAAATCTGACCAACACAAACTCCGCGTTCTTCAACGTTTTAGGCACAAAAACACGCGCAAAACACTGGTGGCCTGGGCCCGCCAGTGTGCCTCTGTTTGCGCGACGCTGCAAAACCTGACACGGGCACCTGTCCGCCGCCGCATTATTTCCCAGAAATAATTTGATTTTGAAAATCATCCATTGCTTGGAATTCATTTAAAATGTTTAGTAAACATTTGCAGTGAATATTAAAAATACAAAACTTACCCTGTTTACTTCTCGTTTTCTGACAGCTGATCGCCTCGGTAGATCACCCTGGCTTTTCACGTCACTGTCACTGACACTTGTCTCAGTCAGACTTGGGGATCGCGGGATATATACGTAGTTAGAATAGCCGTTTTCTTTATCACCAATCTTTTTGCAAATTTCATTTCAAATTGCATCTTATTCTCGAAATCGCTGTAAATGAAGTGTCTACTGCACATGTAGGGCGTTAACGAGGTGCAGGTGTGCGCGCAGCTGAGGCAGATGCCTGAGAGCTGCGAGCCGTGACACCTGCAAAATATATGTGGACAAGAAAGACTGACAAACCTGGGTACTATTTCACTGGAGTCTGCTTTAATACAGAAGCTGAAGCAATAGGGAACACTGTATGTCTCTGTAACTGAGAACTTTGCTTCTAAAAAACACAGGAGGATGGACTTCCAATATAAGTAACCAGTGAGTTAAACTGTCTTTTTTCAGCATGTTTTTTCCCCCTAACCGTTCTTATGATCATGAAAATATTTGGTAATTCCGAGAAATATCCGTAATCGCCGATTTTAAAACGTAAACATCAAGTGTTGCATGAAGCAAAACACAGCAGTGGCCAACGACCGTGTGCGTGTGTTTGGCTGAGCTGACGTCACACAGTCAGTGGCCATCTTAGCCGCTGATCGCTTGGCTCTCCAGGGCAGCATACTTTCAAGAGCACATTGTCACCATATGCGACATTTGTTGAGACCAAAACATGTGGAGTTCGCTTTAGCTCGTCTCAGACAACAATTTCAGATATGAATTAGCAATATTGAATTTTCGTCTGTCCGTCTGCTTTAAAGAAAAGGTTAAAAAAGTGACAGAACATAGAGCTTACACTCTGGGCCCGAGCTTCGTAGGAGAGAACATGGATGACTCTTCCAAGACTCTCTTAAGACTTTCTTAAGACTGATCAAAGAGAAAGTTTCAATTTGGCAGGTGTGAATGGAAAGCCCAGTATCTATAACTGACAGCTAAGCCTGACCAATTACATTCCAAAATTAGGATGGGATCTGCCCATGACTGTAACTTTTTGACCAATTGCAGTGACTTCCTTTGTTTGAGGCAGTGTCATAACATTTTCCCAAAAAGGAGAGGCTTTGAGGCTGAAAGTTGATTGGTCTGTTCACAGTCTGTGCAACATGAGCTTCAGGGGGTGAGAAAGAGTATTTGATATGAGAAGTGGAAGTCATCTTAAAAAATATAAACGGCCTATTAAAGCTTGTTGTTTTTTTGTTTTTTTTTTGTCTTTCAGTTGCTCCCTTTTGGGGTTGCCACAGCGTACACTGGCTTTTGCGCCCCCTGTGGCTAGGTAACCAACTGTCCTTACTCCATTCTATTTTTGCTGAGCACCAATCTAAAAGGCACAAAGTACCATTTTTATATGGTCTTTGGTATGACCCGGCAAGCACTTGAACACACAATGGCCTGGTTGTGGAGCAGATGCTCTACCTCTAGGTCAGGGATATGCCTATTAAAGCATATTAAAGCATAAATTCTTTAAAGTTTTAGTGATTAAGATACGCTACTTAACCCCTTGCACTCCGGTCAATTTCCCTAAAAATGCCAAAAAATAACGTGCCCAAAGTAAATTGAAAGCTGTTCTTCAACCCTTTGCAGCATCTTCATGGGGTTGGTCTCATTTAAAAGAAAACACTTTGAAATTTTTGGAAAAACAGTCATAATCTCTCTAAGTGCTCCGGCCACTGAGTTACAGTCATCTAAACATAGTGAACTTGAAGAAAATAAATTTGGCCTGGGTGTTTTTTTGGATACAAATGCTTGCAAATAACACACAGCTTCAGATCCGGGCTGGAAAATGCAACAGAAATGTAGAACCAAGTGTTATCTAGCTGAGGTCCAAATTTTGTAACAATACCACAAAAAATTAATATATTACACAACTTTGTTCTCAGGTTATTCCCAGGCATTTTGGAACTGTGCCAAATTGTGCTAAATGGCACAGTTTGGAAAAACGTCTGTAACTTTTGAATGATTCAATGTTGAAGCTTCATTTCGGGCTCTAATGAAAGGTCACACTCAGGGCTGTGTCTGTGTGTGTGTGTGTGGGGGGGGGGTTGTCCCCCCCCCCTCGCTACAGAGGAAAGACATCGCCCGTTGCGCCACGGTCCGTCATGCAGCGATGACGAACAGCTGTAATTTACCGATCGGTCAAAAGTCATTTTGATTACAATTTTCAGGGATAAAGAATAATTTAGCTCAGAACACCTTACCTCTTCACAGCAGAAGCGGAGCTGGCGAACTTCTTCCTCATTGTCAGACGAACGCGACGCTGGTCTCGCGACCTGATCAAAACATAATTCCATTATTGCGGTTTTGCGCTTCCATGATAGCGGTTTTTGGCGAACGATTTTTCAAAACAAATAACAGTAGTAATTAAAAATAGACTGGCAAACGCGTGTGTGTCACTCAGCCTTCGTCGTCGGCCTCCGTCGGTCTATGATGACCATAGAAGACAATCCTAATATCTATTCTGCTGGGACAAAAACAAAATAAGCACCGCCTGGACGAACATGCCGATGCGTGAATGGCAGTCGCTGTCACACAGGTTGCACTTGTGGATGGTCTCCGTGCTGCTGGGTCTGTGGGGTTCTTCCTGCGGGTCCTTTTTGTCATCTGCTGCAGCAGTCTGTCTTCACCCAGCCTTAAAAAAAAACAGCTCGCGAACTTCTTTGCTTCAATTGGCTCACTGCATTCACAGCGTTGGTAGGCGGGTCCTTCTTGCTAGGTTTTCAGTCATTGGTTCTTCAAGGTTTCAGAAACCCAATTCAAGGCTCTTATTAGTCGAATGAGAGGTCAATCAGATGAACTAATCTGTTCGCGGCTGTGTCTGCAGCTTTTATTTTCAGTGCGCGCTTGGACGCCATCACCATCTCCATCATGCTTCCTACATCACCATCTCCATCATGCATCCTAGAGCGCACGGGGGCGCACGAGAGCGCCCTCATGCACTCTGGGACACAGAGACTTGCCCGCCCGCGGTACAACGGTGTGCAAGAGGTTAATAATAAAGGAACAAAACAATGTGCCTACATTGTAAATTAAATTTTTTAATAGTGGACATGCAAAATTATTTCTTTGTGAAAATAAAGAAACACATCTCAAACCATATATCAATAAAAGCATTTCAAACCCCTTGAGCTGGGTTCACACTATAGCATTTGGACTGACTTTTACAGATGTTTTGAAAAATCTGCATTATTAGCATTATACCGCTCCTTAAACCCAAAAAAGAACCTATGCTTCCATCCGGCTACTATCCCATTTCACTTATGAATGCTGGTCTTAAAATAATTTGCAACGCTCTCGCCAGAAGACTGGAAAGGATGACTCTGTTTATTATATGCCCAGATCAAACAGGTTACATCAAGGGTAGGCACTCAGCTAATAATACACGCAGGCTTTTTAATTTAATAGATTACTGTAAGATTGATAACTTAGAAACAACAATATTATTTATGGATGCAGAGAAATCCTTTGACCATGTTAACTGGAAATTCCTTTTTATGGTGTTACATAAATTTGGGTTTGGTTTATCCTTTATAAACTGGATTAAAACACTATATAGCTGTCTAGCTGCATCTGTCCGAACAAATGATCAAACTTCTCGAAGCTTTAATCATCAGAGAGGCACCAGGCAGGGTTGTCCACTCTCTCCCTCACTTTTTACCATCTTTATCAAACCATTAGCAGCAGCCATATGATAAAATGTTGATATTAGAAGTATCTAAACCAACTTAGACCAGCATATGTGTAGCTGTTGCCAACTTAGGTTAACTTAAGCAAATGAATACTCAGCGCAGGTTAGCTGACATCAGCGTTAGGCAAGGCTCATATAAAGGATCAGCATTTGTGGCCATTCTGGACGAGTTTTTTTGGGTGAATTCACACTGCAACGTTTGGACCAAATTTTACTGACATTTTGGCAAATGTGTGGCTCTGCTAGCAAAAGTTGATAAAAGTTAATGATAGTTGGTGTTTGTTGGCAAATGCTGGCCAATTTGTGTTCCTTGAAAATTTTCAGCATGCTAAAAATTTGCTGAAATTTTGAAATAAACATTGGTGAAATGTGTACTCAGTTTGTAAAAATTCCTGAGCACTGGGCTAAGTTATGCAGAGTTTGCCTCAGTCTGCCTAAGTTAAGTTCCATTGGAAAATGTTGACTAAAATGCCGGTGGAAGCAGATGTTTTTAAACCAAAACTCACTTCAGACATGCACAGACGAAAGAGAAATGGAGAGAAGGGGGTATTAAAAAAAGAACAAATATACATACAGTCGTGTGAAAAAAATAGGGCACCCCATTTAATATTCAGTTCTTTAACCCCAGAACACTTTCGCTATAAAACGTAACGCCATCACTTTCACCGGGTAATTTTTACCCGATATAATATATCCAACAAAAAGTACTTGTCATAAAAAATAGATCAAAATATGACAACACATGATAAATTAGAGTGGTTTTCTTTTATTTTCAACTGTGGCATGTGTAACAAAATTAAAAAAAAATGTCATAGGAGGACCCCCATAAAATGCTCCAAAATTACTGAAAAATTAGGAATTCATGAACAAAAAATTCCTAAAAAAAACAAATAGTGATACTGGAAACTTGGTCTTTGGTCCACCCATTCCTGGGATATGTGAGACTTTCCTGGTGAAGGCACAGACTCCTTGACACGCAAACAGCTGCAGGAGAGAGGAACAAAAAATGGTATTTTTTGAGTGGGTAAAAATGACCATTTGACTAAAATATTGTTTTCACCATATGAATTCCCTTTGAAATCACCACTTTGTGATATTTATTCATAACCACTGCACTAAATAAGGATAGCATGCAAATTCCAGGACCACTTTTACTTACCTATTCCTTACAAGCAGTCTCACATGTCCCAGGAATGGGTGGACCAAAGACCAGGTTTCCAGTATCATTATTTTTTTTTTTTTAGGAATTTTTTGTTTATGAATTCCTAATTTTTCAGTAAAGCATGTCCTCCTATGACATTTTTTTTCATTTTGTTACACATGCCACAGTTGAAAATAAAAGAAAACCACTCTAATTTATCATGTGTTGTCATATTTTGATCTGTTTTTTATGACAAGTACTTTTTGTTGATATATTATATTGGGTAAAAATTACCCGGCGAAAGCGATGGTGTTACTTTTTATAGCGTAAGTGTTCTGATTTTATACACTAATACTACCACCGGGTGAAATCCACCCAAAACGTACTTTACCCTCTTTCACTATTGCCGGGTGAAAATCACCCAAAAGCATGCCTGTAGGAAAAAGTGGGCTTTGGGGTAGGGAAACACCCACACCTTCAAAGATGTCAAAAACAATGGTGAAGCTACCCAGAGACCTATGACACTCAGAAAAATGCAACATATTGAAAATCATGTAAATATACGGTATTTGCTCGGGTGAAAATCACCCGGCGATAGTGCTCTAGGGTTAATAAGGAATGTTCACATAACTATGTCTAACCTTGTTTTTGTTTTATTTGCATTTTTTAACATTTATTTTAACCATTTTAGGTGGGAATGAATGTGGGGGTGTCCTAAAAAAGATGGGGGGTGTCATAATTTATTCCTCACTATTTGTTTAGAATTTCATTTTACAGAAAATTTGAATTTTTTTTTTTTTTTATTTAAGATTTTGTAAAGGGTATACACGTCATTACAGCATTGCATTGTTTACATTTTCATCACATGTTCCCTTATTTTTTGTTATTTGACAACATTGGAAGAATAATTATTACAACACCCCTTTTTTTAAGTGAAAGAAAAAGTGAAATTAAAGAGAACAGAAAAAAACCCACAAACAAACAAAAGAGCAAAAATGAACAAACAAACAAACAAACAAAATAAATAAATAAAAATAAAAGAGCATCTGAGTAGCGTTGGAACAAAGAGCGGTGCCATTATTGAAATGGTATTTGTCAAAGATTAGATCTAATGGAAGACACATATGCGATCCAGGGTTTCCAATAGTTCAAGAACCCATCCATGTCCTGTCTCAATGTGAATGTCAACTTTTCCATAGAGTAAATGTCTTGAATCACGTTAATCCAATCTACAGGTGTAGGACAGTCCTTCAACATCCATTTTTAAGTTAGGGCTTTTTTACTTGCCAATATTAAAACAGTGAATAAGTATTTTTCTCCTCGTCTTTCCAGTGAATCCGGTAGTAAACCCAAATACAAAGTTACAAAAGAAAAGGGAACTGTTTTTTTGAATATTTTCCCCAATATTGTCTGTACATTGGTCCAATATTGGTGGATAACTGGGCATGACCAAAACACATGAAAATGATTTGCAGTCTCTTCACCACACAAGCGCCAACAATTCAACCCCTTATGAGTAAATTTGTTTTGTGCAGATGTTCTGCACAAAACGGTGCACGGTGGCGCAGTGGTTTAGCACTGTGGCAGCACAGTTTACCCTCGGCCGGGGGATCGCGGGGATCATGAGATCGTGGGTTCGATTCCAGCCCCCGACCAACAGTGAGCTGTGTGGAGTTTGCATGTTCTCCCCGTGTTGCGTGGGTTTACTCCGGGATTTCTCCGGTTTCCTCCCGCATACCAAAAAACATGTAGGTTTAGGGCGCTCGCGCACGCAGTGACCAGCAGCCGGTGGCTTGTCACCAGACTGCAAACCAAATCTACCTACGGGTACAAATAAGTAACAAAAAAAAAAAGTTCTGAAAAATCTTACCAAATTTTTCCATCCAAATTCTCTCCACTGCAGGGAAGAGGTACTTTTCCATTGCTGTTTATTTAGCTTTTCCCATATTTCCAGTTGTAAAGTGAAATTCCCCTCTTTTTCCCAGCTCTCTTTTATATATGATGTGTTGTCTCCTTTTAAGTCTTGAAGACCTTGGTATATTTTAGAGATGTATCTGACCCCTGGGATCCCTTTATATGCCATTAAGAAGACCTTCAGAACACCTGACTGGGCCTTTCCAAATCCTCCTTTTTAAGTATATTGTTTATGTGGTGTCTAAGCTGAAAGAACCTGTAAAGGTCTTAATTTATTAGACCTTGTTTTTTCAAGTCTTCAAAACTTCTTAAAATTTGCCCTTTAAAAAAATCGTAATATTTTATCAGTCCACTTTTTAAATCTAGTGTCTGTTTTATTAGGAGTAAAGTCTTGATCATAGGCAATCCATCGCAGAAATCGATAGGGCTCTTTAGTTTGATTCTCTCTGACTATCTTAAACCAAATTTTTAGCGGGGTCTCTATCCACGGGTTATTGTTATTCAAAAGTTTAGGTAAGGCATTGTTCCCTATTATCGCCTGTAAGGGGATGTCACTTGTTATTTGGCATTCCATCTCCTTCCATTGTGCAGTGTAGACTGGGTTACATATCTCTACTAAAGTTTTAATTTGTGCGACTTTAAAATAGTCCCTTATATTTGGCAGCGCAAGCCCACCTTTGTCTTTGTTTAGCTGTAGGGTTCTATATCTGATTCTAGGTCTCTTGCCCTGCCATATGAATCTTGAGATCCTTCTGTCCAGTTCCTGCCATGTTTTTTTGGGAGGTTCTACCGGTATTGTTTGGAAAAGGTATAGAAGATGTGGAAGTATATTCATTTTGACTGCTTCAATTCTTTGTGCAGTACCCAAGAATGGTATCATATTCCATCTTGCTAGATCAGATGTTATTTTTGCCACCAGTGGATCATAGTTTAGTGTTATAATTTTGTTGAGTTGTTTCGGGATATTGACCCCCAGATATTTCATAGATTCCATCTCCCAGTTAGTTTTGAGTTTGCTTAGTAAATATTGATTTGGGTCATAGTTGAATGTTAAAACTTGGGTTTTATGCATGTTTAGTTTGTACCCCGATAAATCTCCGTACTCTGAAAAAAACTGAGATTAGTTCTGGAAAAGAGGTGTCCGGCTGCCCCAGGTATATTAAAATGTCATCAGCAAAGAGTGCTATTTTATGTTCCTTCTGACCAAGTGTAATACCTTGAATTTTTTGATTATGTCTTATCCATTGGCTCAGAGGTTCTATGAAGATTGCAAAGAGCAGTGGAGACAAGGGGCAGCCCTGACGACATCCTCTTTCCAGCTCAAAAGATGATGATAAATTACCGTTATTCCTTATTTTAGCTGTTGGTTTTTTATATAATGCCTGGATAGTTCTAATGAAGTTGTTATGAAAATTGAAACTGGATAAGATTCTATATAAGAAAGACCAGTCAACCGAATCGAATGCTTTTTCAGCATCTAATCCCAATATGACTGCATTTAAGTTATATTTTTTTATATGATGAATTATGTGTAAAGTGCGTCTAATGTTATCTTGTGTCTGTCTTTGTCTTATAAAACCTGTTTGGTCTAAATGAATTAAGTCTGTCAGTATATTTTCTAACCTTTTGGCAAGGATAGTGGTAAAAAGCTTATAGTCCTGATTTAATACACTGATTGGTCTGTAGTTGGAGCAGTCTAGTTTATCCTTTTCAGGTTTAGGTATGACTGCAATGACCCCTTCTCTCGGGGGGGGGGGGGATATCCCCTGTGTGGAGGACAGTTAAATGTTTCCAGGAGGAGAGGAGATATTTGCTGTTTAAAGGTTTTGTACCACTCTGCTGTATAGCCATCTGCTCCTGGGGATTTGTTAGCTTTAAGTTTCATAATTGCTTTTTCTAATTCTTTAGGTTGTATTTCTGACAGTAGTGTTTTATTTTGAAACTCAGTAAGTTGGGGGAGGTTTAATGTGTTTAGGAATGCTTTGGATGAGTTTTTATGTTTTTAGAGGGAGTACAAGTTCTTATAGTAGTTCTCGAAACTTTTAAGAATATCCTGAATTCTGAATTTTATTTCCTTTGATACTGGGTCTCTGATTTTGTAGATTGCTCTTTCCGTTTGTTGTTTCCTCAATTTATAGGCTAGTAATTTTGCCGATTTGCTGCCTGCTTCATAGTATTTTTGTTTCAGAAATGTAAGTTTCTTCTGGATTTCTATTGTGTAGATCTCATTTATTTGTTTTTTAATTTCCTTAATTTTGAGTTAGTCATTAGAATGAGTGTTGTCTTTGTGCTCTTTTTCTAGGTTCTTAAGTTAAGATAAGCAGAAGGACTGGCTCTTATGTCTACCCAAACAATCGACAATCAGTTGTTGTCATATCAGCGGATTGGACCCTCAAGGACAATGCCCATGTGCCTTCTGCAAGCAAGAGAGATAGACTCTGGACTTGTTTATAAGTCACATGATTATAACATCTATCCACTGCCAGGAGGCGCCCTCTGCTGCTCACTAACAACTGTTACATTTACACTACACAATGCATACAACATTACATGCATACAATACACTGCCTCTCAGCTTTTGTGTGTGATCTCCTGCTAAATGTCTGCTAAATGTGCATTGAGGGTTTTTTTTTGCCTGCAATCAAAATTTTGCTCACTTGCCGAGCGTCATTCTGATAAAACATGTTTTTTTTCTCTCGCCTACTGTGTCATATCCATTCTCTTTTCTTTTTTTCCTTTCTTCTTTATGACTGGCACCTAGCGGCTGCCCCGGCCTTGGATGCGCTCTGCAGAGCGTGCCCAAATGCCAAGTCACGTTTCGTTACCTTGTATTCATACATGTATAATGACAATAAAGTTGAATCTCATCTCATCTCAAGTTCTGACTCTAATGTGGTTAGTTTTTCTTGTCTCAGTTTCTTTTGGATTGCCAGTTTTGCGATAATCTTTCCCCTTATTACGGCATCCCACAGTATTAAAGGGGATACTTCTCCATTATCATTTTCTTCCAAATATCTGAGAATATCTGATTCCAATTCATCTTTCAGTGGTCCTTTCAGGACATTTGAATTCAACCTCCAAGAAAATGTATTATTTGTGAATTTTTGGGTACTTAAGTCCATATAGATCGGACTGTGGTCGGAGAGATCCATCAGTCCTATTTTACATGTTTTTACTCTTCCAATGTCTCTATTAAACATAAAACAATAGTCAATCCTTGAGTATGATGAATGTGGTGCTGAGTAAAATGTATAATCTTTTACACTGGGGTTGAATTCCCTCCACACATCACAGATTCCCATTTCTTTTAGTAGCATCCGAGTTTTTCTACTTTGAGTGTTATTTTGATGTGGAGAATTACCTGATGCATCCCAGTATAGATTCAGTCTTAGATTGAAGTCTCCACCACATATCACTAAACCTTGGGCTTTATTTATCATTAGGTCATATACATTTTTATAAAATTTCCAGTTAGCCCCTGGAGGTGCATATACATTCAGCAGGGTGATATCTTCTCCCTCTAGCCACCCAATTACCAAACTGTATCTCCCTTCTTTATCTTTGTGTTCTGACTTTTTTTCAAATGTAATTTTGGTTGAGATCAATGTCGCTACTCCCCTCCTCCTCCCTGACTTATATGAAGATGAAGAGATCACATTAAACCCTTGTCTATTGAGTTTAGTGTGCTCCACGTCTGTTAGGTGGGTTTCTTGTGAAAATATTATTCCTGCTTTGTCTTTTTTCATTTTGCCTAGAATCTTGGATCTTTTAACTGGATTCAGGATCCCTTTTACATTATATGAGATTATTTTGGTTACACCCTGTTTCTCCATTGTGTTGTCTTATTTAGTATAACAGTGTGGTGGCCCTTTTTATGCTACTCAGAAACTGAAAGAACATTAAGAACATAAAAAACATTAAGAACATAGTGTAAAAAACTTTACAACAAAAAACTGACAAAAGAACTTCCTGAGCTGAGGTCTTTTTAGTGACCTTAGAAGAGCCTTGATGGAGTGTAGGCTCTGAGGGAAAATCCTCAAACTCTGTTACATGTTGAGGGCCCTCTCTTACCCCTGTAAGTTGTCCCATGTTTTTACCGTGAATTTCAGATCCCAATCCGAACTTGTAATGATTTTTTTTTATATGCCTATACCTTATGAAATTGTGTGCACCCTCCCACCACCATCACAGCAAACATTCACGTTAATACAGTATTTGTTAGTGTGGGGAAAACATGTGGATCATTGTCACATTTCTATTTTAACAAGTTGTTTGTTTGTTTTTTTAAGACTTATTTGTTTCTAATATTATAACTGTTCCATGAAATGTTTTACCACATGCTGATTTTGCATCTCCTTTAATGTTTGTTACCTTGTAGGAGGGGGGTTGGATGTGCAGACTGACTAAAAAAAAAAAAAAAAAACCTTATTCCCTCCTGTAAACAGCCAGTTTTTCCTTGTAGCTCTGACGCTTAGTTTCCCGCTGCTGGCCCGTGGGTTTTGAGGGTCTCTGTGTGGACCCCGTTTGAGCCTTGATTCTTTCGATCGGGTCTGTTGAGGGTTTAAACACCGTTACCGGGAGTCCTCTTCTCGCCATATCTTCGGTTGCTTCTTCCGCCGAGTTATAGAGACATGTCTCTTCCCCGTAGAAAACCCTCAGCTTCGCCGGAAATGGTGTCTGGAAGCGCAGTTTTTTCTCTCGTAGTACCTTTTTAGTGTCGTTGTATTCCCGACGCTTTTTAAGGACCTCCGGGGCGCAATCGTGTTCCACGAAAACTTTTCTCTCTTGGTGCATAAATCCTTTTTTCTGCCAAGCCAGTCTTACAACCTCTTCTTTTATTTTAGAGTTGGAAAACTTCACCACCACCGAACGTGGAGGCGCTTCCGCCGTCGGCCTAGGGGCTAATGTACGGTGCGCCCTTTCTATCTTCAAGTGAGTGGATTGGGGAATATCCAACTTCTCTCTCAGTAAGGATTACACGCATGCCGCCATTGTGTTGAAACCATCCTCGACTCCTTCTTTCAGACCGTGAATTCTTATGTTGTCTCTTCTCAGTCTTCCTTCTTGGTCGGTTAGCTTAGCCTCTAGTCTTGACTGCCTTTTGTGTAGATCCAGCACGGAATCTTCCAGCGCTTTTATTCTTTCCTCTGCTTCCAAGATTCGGTTCGCAGCCTGGTCCACTCTGCTGTTTGTCCTTTTTAATTCTTCTTTGAATTCATGAAATTCGGCCCAACACTCTCGGCGAAATCGTCTTAATTCATTAAATACCATTTTCAAGGTAACCTTTTTGTTAGCTTCGTTCAGCTCCTCGTCTTCTGAATGGAAATCCTCCGGATCAGATTCTTCGGCCAATGCGTGTCCTGGCCTGGTAAATGTCGATTTCTTCTGTTTTCCTTTAGGCATGATGACTTTGTCCTTTGATTTTCACTCTTCCAAAAATCCGTTAAATCTGATTTTCAAGGTGTTTTACTGGATTGGGTCTGGGAGCTTCAGCGTTAAGCTGCAATCACCATGGTGTCCAGACCGGAAGTCCTGAAAAAGGTTTTTAATTCATTTTTAATTATTTAGTTGTATTACATGAATCTCCTAGTAATTTTTTTTAACATTGAACTTAAATGTCCAAATGTCCAAATATGGTAAAAGAACACACAGCCTTATACAGGGTGTCCTAATTTTTTTCACATGACCGTATAATCTCCAAAAAATGTGAAAGCCCCCCCCCCCCCCAAAAAAAATCTCCTTATTGTGACATTGATTGTTCTTAATTTTCTGCTCCATGCGTAATCATTCTTCAGGCTTTACTGGTTCAGCTTCCATTGTGTGGAGTCAAACAGCACTGATGTGGTGTCAAAAAGTAAATGACATTTAATGGGACTTTATATTATTTTAATGGAGAGAGTTGTAACAGTCAAAATATAATCACCTGTCATTTTATTTATATGATACACTAAGTTTTTTTTATTCTGTGCAAATTCACATTTTAATTGTGGACTTACTGTTGGAGTCTATAGATAGGCATTATTGTATTATTTTTTTGAGAGGAATGAATGAATGAATGAATAAATGAATGAATGAATGAACAGGGGAAAGGGTATGCAGAAGTAACTACATTGTCATGAGTAGCTGACAGCTCACGTGCACAATGCAAGCACAAGATGGAACCACACAAGGGGGGAACGTTCAATAATTTATTAAATGTAGAAAACAGTGCTGCATTTGACAAACAGCCATTCGCCAGAAGATTCAATCCACCTGTGGAGAGAAAAGTGAGAGCTCTCAGCGGAGAAGCAGAAAAAGAGAAATTGGCGAGCCAAATTGCCACTTACTCAGGACTCCGAGAGGACTGGCAGGACTCCAGTGGGGAATAGACAAACCAGTAGGGAAGACGAAATGAGCTTGGAGTGCCTGACCAGGTGAAGATCTGTTGCTGGGAAGGTGATGAGGTGGCAGGAGAGCACACCCAGTCCCGAGACACACCCACACAATGGCAGCAACCTGAAAAAACACAAGAGAGCACAGTTTAGACGATGTGTCTAAAGCTTAGCATAAACGACCTGCTTGCTTGAATTTAGGGCACTATACCCAGACGAGCCAGCGTCTACTGTGCGGAGGAGGCCTCCTTAAGTACGCTTGCTGATGAGCGGGCGCAGGTGTGTCCTCTGCCTCAGGTGCAGTGATAAATTGGTGAATGTGTGGCAGGAGGGGAGGGGCACGCTCTCGCTGCCCATGACAGGGCCCCCCCTTCTAGGAGCGCCTCCTGGCGGTCCAAAGGGCTTCTCTGGGTGGGTCCGATGGAAGACCCGGAGCATCTCCTTGTCCAGAACCCGTGAAGCTGGGATCCAGGATTGTTCCTCCAGGCTGTAGCCCTCCCAGTCCACCAGGTACTGCAGTCCCCGGCCCTGACGGTGAACATCGAAAATCCAGCGGACCGTGTAGGTGGGGTGGCCATCGATGATTCGGGGAGGAGGAGGCAGCTTGGGGGGTGGGGCAGAGAAGGCTTACTGATAGGGGCTTGATGTGGGGCATGTGGAAAGTGGTGTTCACCTGTAGAGTAGGGGGGAGCTTCAGCTAAACCGATGCATCATCAATAATCCAGGCGAAGGGAAATGGGCCCAGAAAGCAGGGAGACAGCTTCTTAGATTTCTCCTTCAGCAGGACTTGATTCGCCACCAACCAGACTTGCTGTCCCATGGTGTATTTGGTTGGCGGGACCCGTTTCCTGTCTGCGGCGGCCCGGGTGCGTTCTGTGGAGCGCATCAGGGCAGCCCGGGTAGACCTCCAGACGTGTCCGCAGTGGTGAGCATGGGCCTCCATGGATGGAACTGCCACCTCCCTCTCGGTCATGGGAAGAAGAGGCAGGGTGTAGCCCAGGGATGCCTCAAATGGAGTGAGTCCTGTGGCCACTGAAACGGCCTAGTTGAGAGAATACTCCACCCAGGTCAGGTGCGAGCTCCATGAAGCTGGGTTCTCAGCTGCTACGCACCGCAGGGTGGCCTCGAGGGACTGATTGGCGCGCTCTGTGTGCCCGTTACTCTGAAGATGATTCCCAGATGAGAGACTCACTGTGGTGCCCAGTGTCCGACAAAAGGCCCTCCAGACCTGGGACGTAAATTGTGGACCCCGGTCAGACACAATGTTGATGGGGATGCCGTGGACCTTGATCACATGGTCAGTTAATAGGACCGCCATCTCCATGGCTGAGGGGAGCTTCGGGAGGGCCACCAAATGCACCGCCTTGGAGAAGCGATCCACGATCGTCAGGATTACAGTCTTCCCATGGAAGGGGGGGGGGGTCCGGTCACAAAGTCCACGGCAATATGAGACCAAGGACAACCCGGAGTGAGAAGGGGTGGAGGAGTCCCGAGGGGGGAAAGGAGTCCGATTTCCACCGGATGTCGGTCTGACAGGCCCTGACGTAGTCCCATGCGTCCCGCCGCACCGTGGGCCACCAGAATGCCTGCTGGATGAAGTCCATAGAGCGGGCGATGCCAGGCGCCAGGCCAGTAAGTGATGGTAAAATTGAACGGCTGGAAAAGCAAGGACCAGCGGGCCTGCCTGGCGTTCAATCGGTGGGCCGACCGCAAGTATTCCAGACTCTTGCGGTCGGTCCACACAATGATGGGGTGAATGGCACCCTCCAACCAATGTCTCCACTCCTCCAGTGCCAACTTAATGGCCAGCAGCTCTCTGTCCCCCACGTCATGATTTCTCTTGGCCGGCGTAAGCCGACGAGAGGAAAAGGTGCATGGGTGGAGACATTTTAATTTGTTAAATGCCTGCTCTGCTGCCTCGGTCCAGCGAAAGGGGACCTTAACGGAGGTCAGCTGAGTTAAAGGCAGTGCCACCCCACTATAGTTCCTTATGAACCGGCGAAAAAAGTTTGCAAACCCGAGGAAGCGTTGGAGCTCCTTACGGGAGTGGGGAGTTGGCCAATCTAGCACTGCCTTCACCTTGGCTGGGTCGGCAATCAGTCTCCCCTCAGCTACTATGAAACCCAAGAAGGTGGTGGATGGAGTAGAAAACTTACAATTCTCGGCTTTGACGTAGAGCCGGTTCTTCAAGAGCCGTTGCAGAACGGCCCTTACGTGGGCTTCATGTTCTTCTGGTGAGCAGGAGAAGATTGGGATATCATCAAGGTAAACGAGCACGAATTGATATAGCATATCGCGGAGGACGTCATTAATTAACCGCTGAAAGATGGCGGGGGCGTTAGTGAGCCCAAAGGGCATCACCAGGTATTCAAACTGCACCTGGTGTGTTTTAAATGCCGTCTTCCACTCATCACCCTCATGAATGCGGACCAAATGATACGCGTTCCTAAGATCCAATTTGGTAAATACCCGTGAGCGCTGAAGGAGCTTGAATGCTGAATTGATTAAGGGTAGAGGGTACTTGTCCTTAATGGTAATTGCGTTAAGCTCGCGGTAGTCGATGCATGGGTGCAGCTAGCCATCCTTCTTTCCGACGATGAAGAATCCGGCTCCGAGACGAACTGAAGATGGCCGAATTAGGCCAGCGTTCAGGGACTCCTTTATATACCTCTCCATCGCCTCCCTCTCCGGCCCAGAAATGCTGTACAGCCTACTGGACGACAGCCTCGCCCCCGGGATGAGGTCTATGGCACAGACATAAGAGTGGCGAGGCAGCAGTGACAACGCTCTATACTTACTAAAGACCTCTCCAAGATCGTGATAAGCCTGGGGAACGAGGCTGAGGTCCGGCGGCTCGACCAGAAGGAGGAAGACAAATAGAGAGGGGAAGCACTCCACTGAGCACATAAAGTGGGCCAAGGAAAAGGGGCTCCAGGAGGAGATGGTGTTTTGAACCCAGTTTATCATAGGGTTGTGCCTCTGGAGCCATGGATACCCAAAGACCACCGGGGAAGAGGAAACAGGGAGAACTAAGAAAGTTAGTTCCTCCTGGTGGTTCCCGGAAAGGAGGATGGAGATCGGCACCATGCTACATGCGACTACTGCGACCTCCTGGCCAGATATGGTTGTGATTCTCTGATCACGGGGCAATTTACGTGTGGGAATACCCACCTGCTTAACAAATTCAGCAGCCATGAAATTACCCTCTGACCCTTAGTCAACCAGCGCCTTTAACCTCCTCTCTACCGCAGGCAGCTGCACGAGGGCTGAGATAGAAAAATTGCCAGGGGGAGTGTTTTTGGTCCCACCCGCAAGACTCCCCATAGTTACTGGTGGGCTGCGTCTTTTGGCCGCTGGTGGCATTCGTCCCAGCCGTGGTTCAGCGAACCACAGTGCGGGCATGCGCTGGTTTTTCGCCTCTGCCAGCGCTCATCATCGGTGAGATGCTGAGAGAGCTCCATAGGTTTGGGAGGAGAGACGGCATTGCCAGTGTCAGTAGTCACGGCGGGTCCACGCATGGTGTGTGGGCGAGAGGAGGCCTCACGCTCCCTCGTGCACTCATGGTGCCGGTTGTCCAAACTGACAGCTTGAGCTATAAGATTATCAAGGGTCTTTGGGACAGGGTGAACTGCCAGTTCGTCCCGCAGCTGTTCGTTCAACCCATGAAGGAATGCACTGCACAGGGCAATCTCATTCTAAACCGAGTCTGTGGCAACAACTCGGAACTCCACCGAGTACTCGGCCCCTGACCGGGTACCTTGGCGGAGCGTCAATAGGCGGCTCATCACATTGCTTTCGCTCTCAAACAGATCGAACACGCAAGTAAAGACATCAACAAATTGGCCGAACGTATAGCGCCGCCCCTCGGGGTTGTCTAGTGTGGAGCGTGCCCAATCAAGGGCTCGGTCTCTAAGCAACAGTGTAAAAAACTGTATCTTAGCTGTATCTCCTGGGTACTCCTCCCCGACCTGCTCCAAATACATATGTACCTGGATTAAGAAACTCTTACATCTCCCCACCTCCCCCGCGTACGGGGCAGGTGTGGGAATTGAAGTGGTACGCCGCACCGTAGCGTGGGGAGCAGGCTGAGGAGGCGTCGCTGTAGGAGGCGATTGAGACCAAAGCTAGATTAAGTTTGAAACCTGTTGCGTCAGCACAGCGAGCTGGTGCTCGGTTGCTGACAGCTCCTGTGACGAGGCACCAGCTGAACTATCATCAAGGCTGGCTCGTTCTGTCATAATTAGCTGACAGCTCACGTGCACGATGTGAGCACAAGATGGAACCACATAAGGGGGGAAGGTTCAATAATTTATTAAATGTAGAAAACAGCACTACACTAGAGAAACAGCCACTCAACAGAAGATTCAATCCACCTGCGGAGAGAAAAGCAAGAGCTGTCAGCGGAGAAGCAGAAAAAGAGAAATGAGTGAGCCAAATTGCCACTTACTTGGGACTCTGAGAGAGGACCAGCAGGACTCCAGTGGGGAATAGACGAACCAGTAGGGAAGGGGGAATGAGCTTGGAGTGCCTGACCGGGTGAAGATCTGTTGCTGGGAAAGTGATGAGGTGGCAGGAGAACACACGCAGTCCCGAGACACACCCACACAATGGCAGCAACCTGAAACAACACAAGAGAACACAGTTTAGACGACGTATCTAAAGCTTAGCATAAACGACCTGCTTGCCTGAATTTAGGGCAGTATACCCAGATGAGCCAGCGTCGACTGCGCGGAGGTGGCCTCCTTAACCCTTAGATGCATAAGCGGGGTAACAATTACCCCAGCGGTTGTTTTTTTTGCAATAGCTTTGTAATTTTAATTTTTTATCATTTAATCTTCCACGTATTCCTCAAATAGGTTGTGTTTGACGTGAGGCCATTTGGATTTGTATCTAATTGTTATATTTTTTAAGTAATTGCATTTTTTGTATCAGTACCACACTTTTCCATATGTGGGGTCAACAATGACCAGAAGCTTTTCCCCAGCTGTCCCCTTTTGAATCTCACCAGTAACACTGTAGATGCTGCAATTAGCATCTCACCCTGGATGCCGAGGGTAAACAGAGAGGGTAAACAGATGAGGACAATAGGTTTTTTTAGATGCATATGTGGGGTCAAAAATGACCCCAAGCTTCTCCCATGCTGTCCCCTTTTCAATTTCACCATGGTTATAAGTAACACTGTAGACGCTGCAATTTGCATCTCAGACTGGATGCTGAGGGTAAACAGAGAGGGTAAACAGATGAGGACAATACAGTGTATACAGTGAGGACAATGTAGGTATTGTTAGATGCAGGGGTGATAAATGCCCGAGCCTTGTTTTTTTTTTTGTTGTTTGTTTTTTTTTTGCAATATCTTTGTAATTTTAATTTTTTATCATTTAATCTTCCATGTATTCCTCAAATAGGTTGTTTTTGACATGAGGCCACAATAACACATCCCAGTAGAATCACAGTTCACACTGCTACACTTACTGACAACCTGTTTGTTAATATTATTGATAAGAAAATAGAAAGTGGATTATTGATAAATGATATAAGTGACCACTTGCCAACCTTTGCACTTATCCATGGCCACACGGGGGCCAATACAGAAAAAAATTTAAAATTGTTCAGATACAAATCACCAAATGCAATCAGTTCTTTTAAAGAGGACTTGCTGAAGCAAGACTGGACAGAAGTCTATGTATCAGATGTAAATGAAGCCTATGACACATTTATAAACATTGTAACCAGTCTTTATGAAAAAAATTGTCCATTAGTAAAAAAAAAGCTTAAACATAAATTTGCCGATAAGCCATGGTTAACCAAAGGATTACAAAAGGCGTGTAAAAAGAAAAATTTATTATATAAAGCTTTCCTAAAGAAAAGGACAAAAGAAGCAGAGCAGTGGTATAAAACATACAAAATTAAGTTAACATATATAATAAGATGTAGTAAGAGAGACTATTACAGTAAAGAACTGGAGAAAAACAGAGACAATATTAAAAATACATGGACAATACTTAACAGTATTCTTGGAAATAAAAGCAGAAATACAAGCTACCCAACCGATTTTTCAAAAAATAATAAAACGACTCAGAGTGTGAATGCAGCTTCATCTGCAGATGAATTTAATAACTTTTTTGTTAACATTGGTCCTAATTTGGCTCGAGAAATACCCATTACGGCGCCTACAGGTGATACAATAAGCAAAAACACTGCTATAAAAGACTCCATTTTCATAAAGAACAGACGAGAGAGAGGTCATTGAAATTGTTAAATCGTTTAAAAGTAAAACATCTACGGACTGTGATGGTATTGACATGCTCTTAGTCAAAACTGTTATTGAATGCTTAGTGAAACCACTGACGTATATCTGTAACCTGTCTCTCCAAACAGGTATATTTCCCAATGCAATGAAAATAGCTAAAGTAATTCCAATATACAAGACGGGTGACAGAGGGGAATTCTCAAACTATAGACCGATTTCACTATTGCCGCAATTTTCCAAGATACTTGGAAAAAATATTCTATGAGAGAATTGACAACTTCATACTGAAGAATAATTTATTGTGTGAGCAGCAATATGGGTTCAGACACAAGAGGACAACTGCATTTGCTCTAATGGAATTTATAGAAAAAATATCAACTGCCATTGAAAATAAAGAGTATTCAGTTGGGGTATTCCTGGATCTTAAAAAAGCATTTGATACAGTGGATCATAATTAATTATTAAAGAAACTACAAAATTGTGGTATTAGAGGGGTAGCACTGTCCTGGTTAAGTAGTTACTTAAAGAATAGATATCAGTATGTATGTGTTGGTAACAAAAACTCACAGTTACTGAAGGTTACTTGTGGAGTCCCACAGGGTTCAGTTTTGGGGCCATTGTTATTCAATATGTATATAAATGATATATGTAAAGTTTCAGAAAAAATGGACTTAATATTGTTTGCCGATGACACTAATCTATTATGCAGTGGAAGCAATTTGGAACAACTTCTGGATACACTCGGAAAGGAATTAGGGAAGCTTAAACTGTGGTTTGATTCAAACAAATTAACGCTCAATTTAAGTAAGACAAAATTTATAGTCTTTAACAACCATCACAACAACACAGTATCTAAACTCAGTGTAAATGGTGTAGAGATTGAAAGGGTATCTGAAACTAAATTTCTTGGAATAATAATTGATAATAAACTGTGTTGGAAGTCACATATTAATTATATTAAAGGTAAAATATCCAAATCAATTGCAATACTACACAGAGTGAAATATTTGCTGAATCAACCCACACTATATACCTTGTATCATTCATTAATACTCCCATACATGACATATTGTACTGAAGTATGGGGAAATACATATAAAACAAACATATCTAGTCTTTATGCTTCAGAAGAGAACTATTAGAATAATAAACAAAGCAGCTTACAGGGAACCAACAAACCCACTTTTTCTTAAATTAAAAGCTCTCAAGTTGAAAGATCTGGTTGACTTTAAAACTGCAATAATAATGTTTAAAGTGAAGAATCTATCACTGCCCGCAAATATCCAAAAGTTGTTCCAAATAAGGGAGAAACAATATCATTTCAGAGGAACATGTATATTTCAAAAACCTTCAGTGAGAACTACCACCAAGCAACACTGTGTTTCAGTGCAAGGAGTCAGATTATGGAACGATTTTGGACCTGAATTAAAATCATGTACAACGCTTGGACAATTTAAACAAAAACTAAAGGAAGAAATACTCCAAACATATATACAAGATGACATGTAAAATCACATAAGGATTGTCATATCCAGCCTGCGTTGTGTTGTAGCTTAGTTTTTTTGTCACATTTTGTTTTAGCTTCGTTCTGAATTGTAATCGCTCTTGTTTTGTTTTGTTTTTCTTTTGAATTCTTGGATGGAACATGGGTGGGCAATATAAGCTGCGGCTTCAGCCATCACCCATTTCGGATAACTTATGTTGAACTGTATAATTAGAGGAGTTATTGTCTAATTTGACCTTGTTGGATTTTCTTTCCCCCTTTGTTATATTATTCAGTTTCTTTTAACCTGTACTTTTAATCTATCCGAAATAAATAAAGATTCATTCATTCATTCATTTGGATTTGTATCTAATTGTTATATTTTTAATTGCATTTTTTGTATCAGTACCACGCTTTTCCATATGTGGGGTCAAAAATGACCCCAAGCTGTCCCCTTCTTTTGTTGACCAAAATATATTTTAAAATAATAATAATAATAATAATAATAATAATAATAATCCAAAATATAATAAAAATAATCATCTTTAACCAAAATGAAAGAAATTTCTTAAGTTTACAGCATAAAACACACACATTCTAGTTGGGGTCATTTTGACCACACTCATGGAAGAGTGTTGGAATTGGTTGGTCAAGCATCTAAGGGTTAAGTACACTGGCTGATGAGCGGGCGCAGGTGTGTCCTCTGCCTCAGGTGCAGTGATGAATTGGTGAACATGCGGCAGGAGGAGAGGGGCGCGCTCTCGCTGCCCATGACATACATAGGAATATAAAATGAAAATAAATACTGAAACGTATGCCCAAGGGAGATCTCTTCACTCCAAAAGAAGGTCGAGAATGACAGGAAGCCTCCACAAATGCTATACTTTATATGAGCATTGCCTAATGCTGATGTCAGCTGACCTGTGTTTAGTATTCATTTGCTTAAGTCAACCTAAGTTGAAAAAAGCTACACATACGCTAGCCTACACATATGCTGAATGCAATGCTGGCAAATGCTAGCAAAAGTTTGTAAAAGTTCATAAAAGTTGGAGAGCGCTTGATTAAAAAAACCTGCTCATGAATGTAATTTCACCAACGTTTGGACTAATTTCTCTGATTTTTCAAAACATCTGTAAAAGTTGATCTAAAAGCTATAGTGTGACACTAGCTTTAATTTAGGCCAACTTAGGTGAACTCTGCCTAACTCATCATGCTGAAAAATGTCAAACAACACAACTTTCGCCAGCATTTGCAAACAAACACCAACTATAATTAATGTTTGCCAGCAGTCAGACGTTTGCCAAAACATCAGTAAAAGTTGGTTCAAACCTTGTAGAGTGAATCCACCTTTAGAGTTCATTCATTTCCATCCATATTATCCAAACATATTTCTATGTTCATCCATCAGAGGGCAATGTTGGACTTTAACAGTATTTTGAGTCCTAATGAGAAGTTCCTGGATTTACATCTGTTTTACATCAGACTGTCAGTTGGCAATAAAACTGTCACTTTGGAATCAAGTTTGGCAAATTTTAAAAGGGGAAAGAATAATTCCACTTCCTCTTGCAAAGTCACTTTTGCCCTAAAAATAGAATAGAATAGAACTGCAAATTACCACATGGCCTATAGAGATATGCATTATTATACATGTACAGTGGAAGTGTGTCAGGGGAAATTTTTAAAAAAATAGCCTTTGGATTATTATCTAAATTATATCATCATGCCTTCTTTGCATCATGTTGCCAGTGTTTGTAAAAGCATTTTGTATTGAGGTATTTTTATTGTGTATTATGTTCTTGTTACGGGTCCCAAAGCTGGTGGTCCCACCGCAACAAATGGATTTGGGTTCGATGCCTGTCCCTGAAAAACACATGCAAGGAGTCAGCAGGCGAGAGACATGAACCACAGTTTTCTCTTCCCAATTCTACTCTTTAATTACAAATCAATAAAACATACATTTGTAGCCGCATGAAATAAAGCGATGAGAGTTTTAAGCAGGTTTATTAAATCATACCGCCTTCACGGGAACTCGGCTCCAGCCCATAGTGTGAGCAGGCTGAAGCTGAATTCCTCAGACTCTCAGAGAGGAGACACAGTGTGTGTCAGCAGCAGTTGCAGAGTGAGAGTGAGAGGGTGAGCATGGATTACAGTGCAGTATATATACCTAACTACAACAATACATAAAAGAGCATTCCCAGCAGTTGGTATGATCAAAGATATTGCAGAACAGGCATGAGACATTTGCATTTGAGAGACATACATCACAATAGGCAGATTGCTGGCCTCTGCTACAGCTGCAGGACAAAGAGGTTACAAGGCACATCTACATATTGATCTCAGTCTCTAGGTCACAGTAAGGACAGGACGCATGAACACAATGCATGAAAGGCACATTAACATCACAGTAGTGAGCCAGAAGAAGCGGGGCTGCCTGTAGACATTAATACACACATTTCACTGTTCTGTTAATTGCTCTAGCCGAGCGCTGTGTCTGTCCAGTCTGTTGTGGGGGTTATACCAACCCGCCACATGCTCCCTCCCAGAGGGCTCAGCAGGCGGCCGAGGTCTCGATCATGCAGCTTGGGCAGCGAGCAGGAGAAGCTCTGTGCTGGCGGAGGGGAGGTGGGTGGTGGTAAGTGCCGACCGGGAGCGGTAAAAATCGTCCTGGCCGAGCAAAAATTGCTTGTTGTTCCGCAATGTCGAGGGGCTGTCCCGTTGAACTTGCGGAGATCACAAGAACAAAAATTGGTCTCTGACTCCTCTCGTGGCCATGAAGAAAAGCAGGAGTGGCTGTAAGAAAAAAAAAAGGAACAAAAGCAGAGGGACTTGGCGTGTGGGAAAAGCTGACGGCTGAATTCCCCTTGTGTGCCGTGGCTAAGACCATAAAATCCAGTGAGCAAGCTGCGTGCCTCAGGTGTACGAGCAAGCCTGAAGGGCCAGTGTGCAGCAGAAGGAAGGCGGTCAGTGGAGCCGTATGTGTCCCATGCGTGGTGCGCCGTCCTCGTAACTCCCCGGTGCGTGTGCCGGGGCTCTGTGCGTGGGTGGGCCAGCTGGGGAGGAAAAGCCAGGGTCAGGGAGCTTAATCATCCCTGTTGTAGTTGCAGCAGATGGGTCATGGTGCGTTCAGGTCTACGTGTGCTCCGTCGGCCGTGGAGGTCGCCGTTGTGGAGAAAGGACGAGGTGCGTGCGCTCTCGTGTGGAGGAGCTGCAAGCGCGGCCGGTCCAGCGTGGATGTGCCGATCTAGGCGTGCAGATCTCACCATGAAGTTGCTGCAGCTTTCCCGGTTGTGAGTGATGTCCGGAGAGTTCCCTGAAGCAGAAGGGAGCTGCTGCGTTCACTTGTTGTTGGAGCATCACCGCCGGGTGCTGCGTTCATTGTCAGCGTGTTCTTTTCTGCCTTCAGGTCATGGTGCGTTGGAGCGGCGAGAGGGAGGAGACATCTTGTGTCCCTCGACCGGTTCAGCGTGGATGTCCAGACCAGAAGGTTGCGATGCACAAAGCGTGTGCCTTCTCGGGGTCACCAGTGTAGCGGCATGAAATAAAGCGATGAGAGTTTTAAGCAGGTTTATTAAATCATACCGCCTTCACGGGAACTCGGCTCCAGCCCATAGTGTGAGCAGGCTGAAGCTGAATTCCTCAGGCTCTCAGAGAGGAGACACAGTGTGTGTCAGCAGCAGTTGCAGAGTGAGAGTGAGAGGGTGAGCATGGATTACAGTGCAGTATATATACCTAACTACAACAATACATAAAAGAGCATTCCCAGCAGTTGGTATGATCAAAGATATTGCAGAACAGGCATGAGACATTTGCATTTGAGAGACATACATCACAATAGGCAGATTGCTGGCCTCTGCTACAGCTGCAGGACAAAGAGGTTACAAGGCACATCTACATATTGATCTCAGTCTCTAGGTCACAGTAAGGACAGGACGCATGAACACAATGCATGAAAGGCACATTAACATCACAGTAGTGAGCCAGAAGAAGCGGGGCTGCCTGTAGACATTAATACACACATTTCACTGTTCTGTTAATTGCTCTAGCCGAGCGCTGTGTCTGTCCAGTCTGTTGTGGGGGTTATACCAACCCGCCACACATTACAGGAATTTCCTTTATTTGTGTTTGTATCATTTCTGTTTCATCTCACATTTCACATATACAGCTGTATCGTTTAGGACTCTCTTTAATGTTACAACATTATTCAAACCAAATAAACTTCACTTGACTTTCAAATAAACCATATACGTATACTGTGAAAGCAGTTAATTCAAGTTCAAATGTTTAACAGTGTATACACTTTATGGCAGTACAGTGTAACCATTCAACTATACCCTCATTGCATTTGCTTAATGCTCCAAATTGTTATGTCGGTAAAAGGGAGCCAAGGAAGAGACCAAGCATTGAACTGGACACGACTTTATTAGTGACTCACTCTCACAATACAGGCGCTGCTGTCGGGCTGAGAGGAGGCCAAAGAGACTGCCCCTCTTCCTCACAGCCCTCTTATACCCCGGGCGGTAGCGGAACTGGAAAGGTGGAGCCACCACCCGTGTCACACAATAATATGTTCCCATAACAACACAACACCCCCCCTTCAAAAAAAAAATGGCCCAAAACACATGCACACAATTGACACCCTGCCCAATTTGCAACCCGAATCATACACTAAAACTAAACAGAAATGCTTAAAAGTCTATTACACTCACTCAAAACAACTAAAACTAGGGGGGAACAGGTGGACTACCGTCTCACCCCCACATGGCAAGATGAATTATTCTGCCGTCTATACTGAAAAAAACAGTCCACTAAACAGAAAACTGCCATTCCTAAAATAAATAATATAACACACAAAACAACCCCATTAACAGAACTCATATACAACCCGGTTATCCCCCATTTCCATCACCATGCATCATGTACTTAGCCCAACCATCAGTCTGCCCCAGTAGAGGAACCCCCCCCCCCCGGAAAACCATCAGACAGCTCCCCTCCAGTGCACCTTCTGTTCTTTGCTCCCGGGGACGACCCACATCAAGGTCCAAACACATCCATCTTCTCCCGGGCGCGCCACAGCTCACTGGGATGCCTCGACGAGCCGTCAGATAGCTGGAGTTAGGTATCCTCCCCAACAGCCACCATCTGCAGCCACCTCTGGTCATCTTCCCATCGGTGTTTGCCCCGAATACCGCTTGACCGGGACACCTCTCTGGGTCGGACCACATCCGTGACTCCCAGAGGAGCCCTACTAGGCTTCCAGTGTCTCTGGCACGTCGTTTCACTGTGCCAGCCGGTCCTGCCCCGCTGTCCTTCATGTTCCCTGCCAGCGAAGCCGTTGTGACCCCGTGCTCACCGGTACCTTCCAGCCGAACTCTGGGAGTAGAATGGGTCATCCACTCGGCTCCACCCACTGTCACGGGCATCCCACTGCACCACCCAGTTCCCTCAGCTATGGTTACTTGGGCACTGGCATCAGGACCCTCCCGCGATGGCCCTGGGTGGAGTTGGTCCTGCTCATCGTCCAGAATAATAGGCAAAGGTTCGTCCCACACAGCTCAGTCCATCGTTCGCAAAACCAACCAGTCCTACAGACCACAGCCCGCCCCTCTTCTCCAACGCTGCTGGTGATGGTGAAGCCCAATCCATAAAACAGATCACACCCCATAATATTCCCTCCATGGGCAGTCACGATGAACTTCAAGTTGGACACCTCCGCCAACTTGTACTTAGCCGTCAGTTCCACCGATCCCACCGTGGCCAATCTTCCTCCACCACACCCACACAGCGGTGCTGAATGACGTCTCACTTGATAATGTGGGAAGAAACTCCTCAAATTGACCAATTCAACACGGATTTCACTGCTCCCGTGTCAATCAGTAATGGCACCGTTACCCTGTCCAGTTCCACCACGCAATAGGAATGGCCTTCAGTACTTGGGGATACAGTGTGAATGACCGTGGGAGTTGGAGTGGGGGAGGGGGTCCTCGTTGTGTCTCGGGTCCCATCACTCAAACCGATAACATGCTCTGGCAAAATGATGCAGAAGTCCTCACTTGCCACAGCGTCTTCCTCTTGCCAGACACTCTCTAGCCTTATAACAGTGTTTAGTAGACCCACAACTCAAACACCTGTGCGATCCCGGAGCAGACCTCATCTTTACAGCATTAGCGCATTCTTCATCCCCCAAGCTATCGTCGCTGTCCGGGTCCATTGTCTGCGCTGTTGACTGTGGTTCAAAATGGCAGTGTGACGCTCTCTCACCGAGCTCCCGTGATAGCTTGTCTGCCGCCTCAAACTGTTGAGCTAACTCGATGGACATGTCTAATATCAGCTCGCCCAAGTGTGTGAGGAGCTTCAACCTTGTCGCCGGGTAAACACTATGTTCCACCAACTGGTCGTGGACCATCTCTTCCTCTAAAGCTCCAAACTGACAGTCCTTGGCCAGCTGACATAGGTCTGCTACATGCCGCTGCACTTACTCACCAATCCACTGGCGGCACAGCCAAAAATGGATCCCCTGGACGAGGACGTTTTCCAGGGCACGAAAATGTTGCACCATTAGCTCAACCCCTTCTTCGAAGCTATCACCATCGCCTAAGGTACTAAGGATACGTTGTCCTTCCATTCCCAAGTTGTGAATCAACAGTGCCCATGCCCGCAACTTATCCAGTCTTCCAAGATCCAGTGCTATTAAATAATTTTGAAAGGTGGTGAACCACCTCGCCCAAGGGACGGGCAGCTCACCAGGAAGCTCCAAAAATAGCCGAACTGAAGTAACCTCCACGTCCGTGCTTTTTACCGTCATCGCCAAATGTTATGTCGGTAAAAGGGAGCCAAGGACGAGACCGAGCGTTGAACTAGACACAACTTCATTAGTGACTCACTCTCACAATACAGGGGCTGCCCTCAGGCTGAGAGGAGGCCAAAGAGACCACGCCTCTTCGTCACAGCCCTCTTATACACCTGGTGGGAGCGGAACCGGAAAGGTGGAGCCACCACCAGTGTCACACAATAATATGTCCCCATAACAACACAACATAAATCAGAAACATTTCCTATGGAATTCATTTTACTGCATTTGACCATATTCATGGGAAACACAACACATTTCTCATGGACTGCCAATAAACTCAAAATAGTTCTGTATGATACAAACACAAAATTAACAGCTACTCTTTTAACATTTAATTCAACATAAGTCCTTTATGTATTAATAAACTCTTCCCTTGAACCTTATTTACCTTATGGTGTAACCTTATTTCCCCAGGTGGTGTAATCCTGGACACATTCATGTGAAGGAAAAGCACTGCAGCCTGGACACTGAACTGCTGGCTGTGAGTATGCAACCTTATTATATGCCGCGAGAAATGAAGTGTGCCTTAATTATTATCGTCTACGTCCTTCTGTCAGCTGATGCAGCGGTGGCCTGTGACATCATCAGCTCCACTGCGGCCACATTACTGGAGAAGCACCCAGACGCATTTATGGCCATCATGGGTTATTTTACTCATGTCTCACTGGGAAAAACTACCAAACTTTCACCAGTTTGTTGACTATCCCACGAGAGAAAACAAAACACTGGATTTACTGTATGCCAATGTCAGGGATGTTGTGGTTCGAGCGCTGATCTCGTCCGCGCTCGGGCCATGCAGTATTTTCCTCCCAGCTGATGTGTGTGTGTTCCCTATGGCTCTCAGAGCTTTTATTGTGACAACGCTCGGAGGGGCTTCTGGCTGTCAGAGCTGAGGCTCTGACAGCTGAGCTGCATTAACAATCGCCTCATCAGCTGTTCCACCTTGAGCCCTACTTAAGAGGGCGGCTGAGGGCGAGAGGGGGTGGCAGTCTCGTCAAACTATCCCTGGTCTGACATCGTCGAGTATCCCTCGCCGAGCTTCCTGGTCAGACGTCATCTACCTTTTCATTCTCGTCCTTTATTGTAAGTGTGTTTCATTATGTATCTGCTCCACCGTGTCATAGACTGAGTGTTAGTTATAGTGTGTTTTAGCCCCCTGTGGCTCGTTATTTTGTCATCTTTCTTTTCCTTTAATAAACTGTGCAAACTCACCGGTCGATACATAACGTCTTATTGATGGCTCGTGAGGGCCATCGCTTGACAGTAGACTGCCGCCAGACTGAGGCGCCGGTCGCCGTGAGTTTTGCCTAAATTGGACTTTGGTTTCCCTGTCTGAGTACCTGTGTGCTGGGAGGTCATGTCGTCATGCAGGGGCCGCGCTCGGAGCCTGGGCTACGAGCTGGTGGAGGCCCCGGACTACGTTGATGGAACCCTCTTCACTGATGGCCTTTACAACACTCCCAGCAATGTACGCCAGCCCCTGGACCTTGCTGAGGATATTATTAATCGCCTTCCCCGCTACTCCAACCACCCGGAAGTCACGGTGAGGAAGGCAGACATCGCTGCGCACCGTGAGAGACTCTGTGGGCTGGAGGGAAACTCCGGCAGGAAGCTGAAGAGGAGGCATCCTCACTCCTCGCTTCGGGATCCCATTCCTGTCCCTATTCCAGGCCAGGAGTTCGCACTACCCAGGGGTGATCCCCGAGAGAGTGTGACGTCAGGATTCCCCCAGAGAAGCTACAACAGTCAGCTGCTTCCATCCGGGACTGAGTGGCGGCAGCTCGCTCCGCTGTTCACCCCACACAGATTATTACAGTCAGGCTGGTGGAGAGGAATCCGGCGTTAAGGGACTATCCAGAGTACGCCAACCTGCTCACTTCTGTTTCTGCGCAGGAGCGGTGTTTCCCAAACCTCTCCTTCACCTCGCCCTCTGCCGGTAACCGTCGTCACACTGCTGACAGGAAGGCTCAGCAAGAACCCCGTCCGGATCCTGTTCCAGGCCGTCGGAAAGACTCTACCTCTCTGACAGCTGCCGTTTCTACGTTTCCTCAGGAGGGAATTCCCGCAGTCTCTCTCCCTGGGTCATCTTTCCCTGCTGTCCCGTCAGCTCCTCATGCCTGGATCGCCTCGGCTGTCGTCCCCTCCTCCTCGACGTCTTTCCACGGCTGCTGGGAGTGCCATGAGTCCTGCTCCGGCGAAGCCCGTTATCGGACCATCGCGAGCGGCACCTCCTCGCTCTCCCAGGGGGCCCTCCGTCACCATCCAGCGGGGAAAGGGAGGAACCAAGTCCACTGCAGCGGGTTCTATCGGGCCCCTACGGATCAGGCAAGTGTCTTTTCATTCTGTTCCCTCATTGAGTGAATTGCCTTGCTTGATTCCTGGGGGTGGAGTTCGGGGTTCACAGTCCCCCGAGCTTCCTCCACCTGCTGCAGAAATTAAACATTGAACCTGCTGCCTCTGTGTCTCCCTCCGCTGAGTGTTCCGTGACACCAGGCCTATGCCGCCGGACGGGGAGGGGGCCTGCGGTCCTGGAGAGCCTGGTTCTAGCCCCGCAGCCACGTCACGGGCAGAGGAGGAGAGCGGACTGCAGTGTGGAGCCTGCACCAACGATGAAACGTCCCCGGGTCTCCATCGATGAGCGGTTCAATCCAGCAGGTCGAGGATCCCCTGCCACCACGCCGTGTGGGTCGTCGGCGTGGACGTCAGCGTTGGAGGGTCCTCAGACTGTGGAAAACAACATGCCAGCTGCGGAGCCCGCCGTACCCAAGTGGGAGCCAGAAGACATCCTTCTTCGTCCTGAGCCCGGATCGTCAAAGTCCTGGGCGGTGACAGAACTTGAGTGCAGGCAAGTGCTCTATTTTTCCTTCAGCTATCTGTTCTAGAGCATTTTTGCCTGTTTCTTGGGGGGACGAGCCAGGGGCAGCCGTCCGCTGCATCCGAGCTCGTCTTGCTGGGCTCTGTCGCTACCGGTGATCCTGATCTCGGTTCTTCTTCTTCTCCTGAGCCTTCTCCCAGGGTCACCGGTGCGGAGTCAACCCCGGTCGCTGTGCTGGAGGTTCCGGGTTTGGGGTTGGAGGTCGTCTATGGAGCTGTTCCGACCCAGTCGGGGTCCATCGAGGGTGCAGCCGCGACCCAATAGGGGTCCAACGTGGGTGCAGCCGCGACCCAATCGGGATCCGACGTGGGTGCAGCCGCAACATACAGAGTTCGCCTGGAGTTCGCCGCCTCGCGGGGAGGTACTGTCGTGGTTCGAGCGCCGATCCCGTCCACGCTCGGGCCGTGCAGTATTTTCCTCCCAGCTGATGTGTGTGTGTTCCCTATGGCTCTCCGAGCTTTTATTGTGACAGCGCTCGGAGGGGCTTCCGGCTCATGAGGGCCATTGCTTGACAAGGGATGCATATAGTGCCACACCTCTACCCCCCATTGGCAAATCGGATCACTGCATGGTCATGTTATCACCCAAGTATGTTCCCCTTGTGCAAAGGCAGCCTGCTTATACACGGACTGTGAGGAGGTGGACACAGGAGGCTGCTGATGCACTACAGGACTGCTTCGAGATGACAGACTGGGGCATACTCTGTGAACCACATGGGGTGGACATAGACAATATGACCGACTGCATCACAGAAGAGATTAGATTCTGTGAAGATATGACCATGCCAGCTCAGACTGTACACTGCTTCTCCAACAACAGACCGTGGGTCACAAATGACCTGAAACCACTTCTGAACAGGTGAAGACGTGGCTGGACCCTCTGCAGTTTGCATATCAGCCCCATTTACGAGTTGAAGATGCTGTCATCTACCTGCTGCAATGAGCCCATCTGCACCTGGATGGCGGAGGAGACACTGTGAGAATCAAATTTTTTGATTTCTCCAGTGCCTTTAACACTATCCAGCCACTGCTGCTGGGTGAGAAGCTGCGAGTGATAGGGGTCGACAGCTCCGTGATCTCTTGGATTACTGACTACCTAACAGGCAGGCCACAGTCTGTCGGGCTGGGCAGTGTCTTGTCTGGCGTGGTGGTTAGTGATACGGGAGCTCCACAGGGGACTATGCTCTCTCTTTTTCTCTTTACCTTATACACCACTGACTTTCAGTACAACACTGAGTCATGCCACCTGCAGAAATTCTCTGACGACTCAGCTGTTGTGGGGTGTATAAGAGGGGTAGAGGAGGGGGAGTACAGGGCACTGGTAGACAAATTTGTAGAGTGGACAGAACAGAATCACCTGAAGCTGAATGTCAGGAAGACCAGAGAGATGGTTATTGACTTCAGGAAGAAGAAGACTCCTTCTCAGCTATTTTAGATTTGGGGGGGAGGATGTGGGGGTGGTTGAGGACTACAAATATCTGGGTGTCAGGATCAGCAATGGGTGGGACTGGAGATCCAACACCGATGCTGCGCACAAGAAGGGGATGAGCAGACTCTACTTCCTGAGGAAGCTGAGATCCTTCAAGGTGTGCAGCAGGATGATGGAGCTTTTCTAACAGATCGTTGTTGCCAGTGTCATTTTCTTTACTGCTGTCTGTTGGGGTAGCAGTATCAGGGCCAGCGACGCCAACAGACTTGACAAGATGATCCAGAGGGCTGTTTCTGTTATTGGTCTCAGATCTGAGACCTTTGAGACAGTGGTGGAGAGGAGGACACTAAATAAACTGTGATCTATCATGGACAATCCTGATCACCCCCTCCACCACACACTGGACAGACAGTGGAGCACTTTCTCCAGCAGACTACTACAGCTTCGCTGTTGAACGGCCAGGTACAAGAAATCTTTCCTGCCGCATAACATTTCACTGTACAATAACTCCCTATGATGTTGTATTCTGGTCATAACTATGCTGCCATACCACATCTTACAGTTTAACTGGCCCCTCACATTTCACTCTGCTCCTGATAGTCCTGCATTGTGCAGCGGGTATGATTCATGTGTCTATACGGGTCATCATATATTATGCTAGGATGTATATAGGTTTTTATAGTAGTGTTAGTTTTACTTTCCATGGGTAATCCCTTTGTCTGTCATGCGCGTGTTTCTGTCATTTGGTTGTCTACTGTCATGCTGCTGTTACACTGTAATTTCCCAGTTTGGGATCAAAAAAGTACATCTCTCTCTCTCTCTCTCTCTCTCTCTCTCTCGTGCGCATGCGTGGGCGTTTGTGGGAGCAGGGGTGTGGAGTGGTGTCGAGTGAGTACTTTAAACTTTGTATTTTCTAACTTTTTCTCTATCTTGTGTGTTTGAGGTGTGTGTGTTTAATATAGTGGGTTGAGTGTGTGTGTGCTGGGGTGTGAGTGTTGGAGTGAGTGTGTTGGGGAACGGTAGCTTCTGCTGCCGGTTTTTCCCGGCCGGCATCATGCCGGTGATTGATGGTGGTGTGGAGTTTGAGCGCTTAACCCGGCGTCATGGTGTGAGAATCCTCCCGACAGTTCCCTGTTCTGTGGAGGAGGCCAGCCTCGCTGTAGGACAGGTGGTTGGGCATGGCAGCATAAAATCAGCATCGAGGATGAACAGCGCAATTGTGATCTTTCTGGATTCGACTGAAAAAGCTGATCAGGTGGTGGCACAGGGAGTGGTCATAGGTGACACTTTTACTCCCGTTTTACCGCTGGCGAATCCGTCTAGGAGGATCACCATCTCAAACGCTCCTCCTTTCGTTAAAAATGATCAGCTGATTAGAGAGTTGTCCCGTTTTGGCCAGGTTGTGTCCCCTATCAGAATGGTCTCTCTGGGTAGTAAATCACCCCTGCTGAAGCATGTTGTATGTCATAGGAGGCAGTGTTTCATGGTGTTGAAAGACAGCTCTGCTGAACTGAATGCGTCTTTTAATTTCAGGATTGACGGCTTTAGCTACTTGGTGTTTGCAACATCTGAAACCATGAAGTGTTTTGCGTGTGGCGCAGAAGGCCATCTTATTAGGTCATGTCCTGAAAAGGCGAACACAAAGAGCACTGGCGGTAGGAAAGGTGACGCCGCTGTTTCTGGTGGTCCGGAGGGTAGAGCTAAATGTGGTGCGGCGGATGCCGCTGCGGCGCCCGCTTCTGCTGGGGCGATTGCGGCCGCGTCCGCATCCGCGGCCGCGTCCGCGTCCGCGTCCGCTTCTACTTCTGCGGGGGCGTCCGCGGCCGCGGCCGCGGCCGCATCCGCGTCCGCGTCCGCTTGTGCTGGGGCGGCCGCGGCCGCCTCTGCTGGGGTGGCCGCGGCGGGCGCGGTAGTTGCCCCCCCAAACAGTGATGGTGGGGAATTTCTGTCTGGCGGCAGCTCTGATCATTGTGACGAGCCTGTCGCCCGGGGTAAACAGGTGGAGGGTGTAAGTAAAAGTGCAGTTAAACGAAGGAACGTGAATGAACAGACTTTGCAGGCGGGGGAGGAGCGGTTTGAGGCTGTAGGGGACACACAGAGCAAACACTGCATGACAAACGTTGCAGTTCATGAAGAAATGCAGGAATGTAGTTTTGCTGAAGAGGATCCTTTTAAAGCTGCACAAAAAAGAAAAAGTGCTGAAAACTTGCAGAGCTCTGCTAAATCTAGTAGGGTTGGGAAGTTAGATTTACTAGATGAGAGCGTCTCTGACGAAAGTGGAGCTGAGTCTGAAATGATGCAGACGCAGACGCAGGAGGAGCAAAGCTCCTATTGTTTTACCAAAATTAGGCAATTTCTCCAGGTGACCAAGGGGAGCAGAGCTGTGAAAGTGGAAAATTACTTTCCAGATCTGGAGTTATTTGTGGCATCAGCTCGCAAGCTGATGAAACTGAATGATGGGAATGAGACTTTTACTGATCAGGAAATTTTTCGTTTAAAGAAACTGGTTGTCAAACTGAAATCACAAATTACTAACAGTCATGTTGACTCTTAGTTTGTTTCTTCCCTTTTATGCTATGTGTGTGTTTTTTTACTGTACCTTATTTTTATCCTTTTTAATGCCCCACCTTAGAATTGGCACTCTTAATATAAACGGGGCCAGGGATGATGTAAAAAGGGCCTCTTTATACAAGCTTTTTAATTTAAAGGCACTTGACGTGCTGATGGTCCAGGAGACTCACAGCACTGTAGACATTGAGTGCCAGTGGAGAAAAGAGTGGGATGGCTGCATTTTTTTTAGCCACAAATCCAATAATAGTGGAGGGGTGGCTGTACTTTTCTCTCGGGGTTGTGTGCCTGTCTCTTATGAGGTAGAAGAGGTGGTGAAAGGACATGTACTCTTGCTAAAGGTACAGTTTGAAAACGTAAACTTGGTTCTTATAAACGTGTATGTGCCAACCCAGAGAGCAGAAAGGATCAGGGTCTTTAATATGCTATCAGATACGGTTAGATCCTGTAATCCAAATAGTTTTTTATTTCTGGGGGGTGATTTTAACTGTACATTAAACCACAGACTGGACAGGAACCATCAGGAACCTCACCCTGCTTCTGCCAATAGGCTGAGGGAACTAGTGAAGGCACATGAAATGGCCGATGTGTGGAGATCACATCATGGGGACCAGAGGCAGTACAGAATCAGAATCAGAATCAGAATCAGAATCAGGTTTATTGCCATTGTTCATGTAGTACACAAACTAGGAATTTGTCTCGGTACAATGCTGCAACATTAAACATGATAAGATAAGAGAAATAAACTATACATGTAATAAAGTGTAGGATAAGATTAAGTGATACTGGTCAACAGTTAAAATATATATTAGCCAGCAGCAGATACTGTGGAGAACTATATAGTGCAGTCGGTAATGCAGGAAGAAAACAGTGATGATTGACATGAGTCTGGTTGAGCTGCTGTACATGGTGCACGAGAGTCACTTAGTGTTCAGCAGTCTAATGGCAGAGGGGAAGAAGCTGTTCATGTTCATGTATGCTGTTCATACACCTGGAGCCATGCTAAAGATAACCTCTTATCTATGGCTAGGTTAGACCGTTTCTATGGTTTTAAACACCAAATGAGTGTTTTTAAAAATAGTTGTATCTGTCCTGTTGGTTTCACTGATCACTGCCTGCTGATTTGTTCTGTTTTCATTGAAAATGTAAAGTGTAAGAGTGCTTTTTGGCATTTTAATAATACACTTTTAAATGATGTGTTTTTTAAGGGAGTTTTTCATGATGTATGGAAGTCACACAGGGAACAAAAATCTTCTTTTAGTTCTCTCCAAATGTGGTGGGATTTTGGTAAGGCACAGATAAAACAATTCTGCCAACAGTACACTCAAAATGTCACTCGTAGCTTGACCCAATCCTTGAAAGTTCTGGAGACTGAGGTGGTAGAGCTAGAGGAGTTACTCAGTTCTACCGGAAAACAGGAGCACTTAGAGGCTCTTAAGTCAAAAAGGTCAGCCTTGGCTAGCTTGCTAGGGGTCACCGCACAGGGTGCTCTGGTCCGCTCGCGCTACATGGATGTAGCTCTGATGGACTCGCCCTCCCAGTACTTTTTTGGACTGGAGGGGAAAAATGGACAGAGAAAGCTCATTCACTCCTTGTTGGGCGATGACGGGAGAACAATCTCCACAGCAGCAGAGATCAGGAAACAAGCTGCTAGCTTTTACAGTGATTTGTTTAGAGCAGAGTGGAGGGAGGACACGTCACTGGGCCAGGTTTTCCTTGATGGTCTTCCAGTGCTCTCAGAGGACCTTGTTGCCGGCTTGGATGCTCCACTGTCTCTGTCTGAGCTGCATACGGCGCTAATGAGCCTCCAGAATGGAAAATCACCAGGCATAGATGGTCTCTCTGTGGACTTTTTTAAGGAATTCTGGCCCCTGCTTGGTCCAGACCTGCTGGAGGTTCTCCAAGATAGCTTGGAAAGGGGGACCCTACCCACGACCTGCAGGAGGGCCATCATCACACTGTTGCCGAAAAAGGGGGACCTCCAGAGCCTAAAGAACTGGAGGCCAGTCTCTCTGCTCTGCACAGACTATAAGATTCTCTCAAAAGCTCTGGCCCGAAGACTGAGAAAGGTGATGAGCGAGCTCATTCATGTAGACCAGACTTACTGTGTGCCTGGCAGGCTGATTAGTGACAACGTCACTTTAATTCGGGATATTTTGGAGGTCTCTGGTTCATTGGCGGTAGAAACTGGTTTGATTTCAATTGACCAGGAAAAGGCGTTTGATCGGGTTGAACACCAATATTTATGGACAGTTTTAACAGCTTTTGGGTTCAGCCCAGGCTTCATAGCCAGGATACGGGTCTTGTACAGTGACATTGAGAGTGTGCTGAAGATAAATGGGGGCCTGTCTGCCCCTTTAAAAGTCCAGAGGGGGGTTCGGCAGGGCTGCCCTCTCTCAGGGATGCTGTACTCCCTCGCCATAGAGCCTTTGCTTCACTGCCTGAGAAGGGATCTATCAGGAGTTACTTTTCCTGGCTGTGACACCACGTTCAAGCTGTCGGCCTATGCAGATGATGTAGTCATTCTGCTAAACAAGCAGAGTGACATTGACGTTCTGGTTAGGAGTGTCAATCTTTTTGGCCAACTTTCCTCTGCAAAGATAAACTGGGGAAAAAGCGAGGCTCTGATGGTGGGGAAGAAACTAGAAAATCAGCTTACGCTGCCGGGTGGGTTGATTTGGAAAAAAGGAGGTTTTAAGTATCTTGGCGTCTTTATTGGAAATCAGCAGTTTGAGCAAAAAAATTGGGATGGGGTCATAGAGAAAATTAACGGGAGACTAAACAAGTGGAAGTGGCTAATGCCAAGAATATCTTTTAGAGGAAGAGTGCTCATTTTAAATAACCTTGTTTCCTCATCCCTGTGGCACCGCCTCATGTGCATGGACCCCCCTGCTGGTTTGTTGTCCAAAATTCAGTCTGTTTTGGTGGACTTTTTTTGGGGGGGTGGACTCCACTGGGTTCCTCAAGCCCTGTTATTTCTTCCCAAAGAGGAGGGGGGGCAAGGAGTGATTCATTTAGCTAGTAGAGGTGCTGCTTTTAGACTGACTTTCATACAGAGACTGCTGACGGGCCCCCAGGACCTGGTATGGAGGCCTTTGGCCTGTGTTATTTTACAGAGAGTCCTTGGGCTTGGGCTAGACCTCCCTGTGTTTTTAATGGATTTTAAGAACTCTAATGCACTGTCTTTACCCAGTTTTTACCGCAGTCTCTTTTCAGTGTGGACTCTTTTTAAAAAACAAAGAGGGCCATGCGATTCCCTCTACTGGTTGTTGAGGGAGCCGCTGGTTTTTGGTGGTCGCCTTGGTGTCCTGCCGGGAGTTGGAAGGACCTTCCTTGATAGGCTGTGTTCCAGGAACATTCTCACTCTGAAGCAAG
This sequence comes from Pholidichthys leucotaenia, assembly GCA_020510985.1. NCBI lineage: Eukaryota > Metazoa > Chordata > Actinopteri > Cichliformes > Pholidichthyidae > Pholidichthys > Pholidichthys leucotaenia. The sequence continues at coordinate 157,042,300 of CM035847.1, read as the reverse complement.
TGGTGGAACTGGCTGGTCCTGGCCTCAACAACGCCTCAGCTTTAGCAGCTCATCTTGGTGTCAGGTCGATTCGTTTCATCGATGGTCTTCTTGCACACTGGAAACAGGAGCTTCATGGACTTGAGCACTCCCTACTCTTGGACTTTAGCAATGGCACGCTGCAGCCAGAAAGCACTGACCCCTTTCCCTCTCTCACGCTCTATATGGACTTTGACGTCGCTCCTTGCTCCTTACTGGCATTCTGTGCTCCCACTGGTGTGGACTTTGGAGGAGCCAGTGGTAAGGCACTCTACAGACTGGTGGTGATGGCACTCAACAAGGACCGATTGAACACCTGTGTGGACACTCCTTGGAGAGCCTATTTTAAACTAGGAAAAGGGCATCGGCCTGCCTGGAGGGCTCTTTACAAAGCCCCTCTCCCTAAGAGGCATGGAGACTTACAGTGGAGGGTCCTGCATGGTATTATAGCTGTCAATGCTTTTGTTTCTGTGATTAACAGCAGTGTCAGTGATCAGTGTGTTTTTTGTTCCTCTAGGGAGACTGTTTTTCATTGTTTTATTGAATGTCAGCGCCTAAGTGGCCTCTTTGAACTTCTCACAAAACTTTTTCATATTTTTAAGGAAGTTTTCTCTAAGCAGGTTTTCATTTGTGGTTTTATGTACAATCGTCGTTTTAAGCAGAAGTGTCAACTACTGAACTTTGTTTTAGGACAGGCAAAGTTGGCTATCTATGTAAGCCGGAGAAGAAAACTTGAAAATGTTGAGAATGATGTTGATGTCAAAATTTTATTTGTGAGGCTACTTAAAGCCAGAATCAGGCTGGACTTTCAGTTTTTTATGGGGAATGGGGATGTGGAAGGTTTCAGGACCCTCTGGTCCCTGGAGAATGTCCTCTGTTCAGTTCATGATGGACAGCTTTTTTGGGGGCGTTTTTTGGGGGATTAATTTTCTGTGTAACATAGCATGATATAGAAATTGTATTGACTGATGGACAAGTGTGTTTATTAAAGATCTTTTAAAAATCAAAAATCTCTCTCTCTCTCTCTCTCTCTCTCTCTCTCTCCCTCTCTCTCTCTCTCTCTCTCTCTCTGTCTCTCTCCCTTTCCACCAAACCAAATTCCACCCTCCCTCCCTCCTCCCTGACCAATTGTCTTTCTGAAATAAAAACCTGGTTCACTGCAAACTTTCTCAAACTTAACAGTGATAAAGCAGAAATCCTTTTAGTCGGCACCAAATCCACATTATCAAAAGTTGATAGTTTTTCCCTCACCATCGACGGTTCCTCAGTTTGCCCCTCCCCTCAGGTTAAGAGTCTGGGTGTCATCCTCGATGGTTCTCTTTCCTTTCACTCCCACATCAATAACATCACCCGGTCTGCTTATTTTCATCTTCGCAACATTAATCGTCTCCGCCCTTCGCTCTCCCTCCACACTACTTCTATTCTTGTACACAGCCTTGTCACTTCCCGTTTAGATTACTGTAACTCCCTACTTGTTGGTCTCCCTCTGAAATCCCTTCACAAGCTCCAGTTGGTCCAGAATTCAGCTGCCCGCGTTATCTCCAAAACCCCCTCCTTCCTTCACATCTCCCCTGTTCTCCTGCAACTTCACTGGCTCCCAGTCAGATTTCGCACTGACATCAAAATTCTCCTTCATACTTTCAAAGTCATCCATAACCTCGCCCCTTCTTATCTGGCTGATCTCCTTCACATTGTCACCCCTACCCGCTCCCTCAGATTCTCCTCCTCTGTCCACCCCGCTGTCCCTCCTGCTCGCCTCAGCTCGATGGGGAGTAGAGCCTTCAGCCGCTCTGCTCCCAAACTCTGGAACTCGCTCCCACCAGCCATCAGAAATATTGACTCCCTCCCTCAGTTTAAATCCGCCCTCAAAACTCACCTGTTCAGATTAGCATTTTCATTGTAATTGCCATGGTTTTTATGATTGTCGTTTTTGTGTTTTGTTGTTTATTGTTACTGTGTTTTATCTATTTCTGTAAAGTGTCCTTGAGTGTCTTGAAAGGCGCTTTTAAATAAAATGTATTATTATTATTATTATTATTTATCTATCTATGTATCTATCTATCTGTCTGTCTATCTATCATATTTTCTCTTCATTAATTCAAACAACTTCTTACACAACACAAGTATTCAGGGCCCACACAGTAATTATGTTCATAACAAATATAAACCTGCATCCAAGTATTGTGTACTAAAACCCAAAGTCATGTAAACTCTGTTAAAACCTTGCAGTTTCAACCCCCATGTTACTTCAAAGGGTGCCGCTGCAGAGAGCGCTTCGTTTACACAAATCTTTTTAGAGTCAAAAATAACCTCTTAATCATATCAGAAAACTCACATCCTTTATGCTACACCACACTTAACCTTGGCAGTTAGTTATTATGTGGTTTTCTCCACACTTATACTGTATATTCCCAATTCTACTCTGAAAAGAGGAGGAAGCCAGTGTTGCCAGATCTCCCAAGAGAAACAAGCAACCAGCTCTATGGCAACAAGCCCAAAAAAAAAGCCCAACAAGCAACCTACCACATCTTGTAAAAGACAGGCTGCTTGATAACAGTATAGATATATAGATTTATTTTTGTTTGCAGTGAGCTGACTGTAAACACAGTCAGCATTGAATAATGGAATTTTATAAACTCTAACAAAAAATGCATCTGCATTCTGCATAAGCAACAGCAAATTTATAGTAATACAGTCAACATAAAAACTTTGAATAAATTAAATTTCTAAACTCTGATCAAAAGAAAAGATATGTGCATTATGCATTAGAAACAGCACTAAACACGATTAGTTTAGTGATGTGGGATGATGGCTGTTGTTGCCCACTAGTCGTTTAAATACAGACTGTGAACGTGTGGCAAGAGAAGGCGAGGCAAAATCTTCTTTTTCAATTAATCCAATTTATTTTAACTTACAGGTAATCTCCAGTTTCTCAGGAAAAATCATCTGACCCAGTCTTTCCAAAAACAAAATGTACTTCCTCAGCCAAGAAGCATATCAGGCAATAAAGCACTTTGCAATCAGCAATACAATGCCATGCAATCCAAATCCTCAATACAACTTCTCACTCGATATCTCACACCTGTTATATAATGGACGAGAATAATTAGAGGTAATTAGCCCCTACCATAATCCCAGGTAAAACAGTCATCATTCCTATTCTAAACACATACCCACTAACATCTAAAATACATAAATACTTTCCCCAAACATACACAATATAAATATAAATAACATACAATAAATAGTAATATAAATAGTTCAATAAATAGCTTTAAGCCCTATTCAATTCAATTCAACTTTATTCATATAGCGCCATTTCACAACAACAGTCATCTCATAGCACTATCAACTGTAGGGGGAACCCCCACAGTTGCAGAAAGATATATATAATATATCTTATATATATAATATATCATATATATATATATATATATAATATATCATATATATATATATATATATATATATATATATATATATATATATATATATATATATATAATATTTACAAATATTAAACCACCCCTCTGACTTACCATACATATTTGATCCCTGCTGGTGTCCTATATAAGGCCCTCAACTCCTAATGGAGTCTTTTGCCTGGACACACACAGGAAGCATGTTGGCAAAGGTATGTGCAATAAATCCTTTAACAATTATTTACCAAATTCTTAATCATACTAATTATCTCCCAGGGCCTTCAAATTAACAAAGACAAATCCTAAACTACTATGTGCATCTTACCAAGATGCACATAGTATCTTGTCTTACCATACAGACATTACAACAATACAGATACAACATAATCACACAATACAACCAGACATACAGTGGTGACATCCCATCGTCACACAAACTAAATATTATTCTGTTATACGATAGCCGACAACTTTAATTACATGGAAAATTATCTTTTAAATTGACAAACATCATATGTGTAACTCGTGGCAAAATTTGATCGGGATCAAAAGATAATTTTACTCTTGCCATTCATTTCAGTGATTTTTTTTTTTTCGATTTAAGGTCCCATATGTGGAAGTAGAGGCAGGGCCACCTTAACTTGCCGTTAGACCTTGGGGCTGAGAGGATTTGTAGCTGCCCCCCTCCCCCAACAGAATCTCAGTTTAAAAATGTGTAATAGCTGTGTTTTTATTAATGGATTGCATTTATATAGCACTTTTCATGATACCTAAAGACTCTTTACAATGAGTCCATTATTGATTCACTCCACAGACAATGATAGTGGTAAGCTACGTCTACAGCCACAGCTGCCCTGTGGCAGACTAACAGAAATATGGCTGCCAAGCCACTTCAGCGGCCTCGACTGTACATTTATACACATTCATACACCAGTGTCATGAACCATGAACACACTGGAGGCAAGGTGGGTGAAGTGTCTTGCCCAAGGACACAACAGCAAGGTGGGGGGGAGTGGGATTCGAACCACCAACCCTCCGGTTATTGGGCAACCTGCTTTACCTCCTGAGCCACTCCAGCCACATTTTTGTTTCTCTTGGAGAGATACTGCAACTGTGAGCTAGAAAACAAAACTACACTACAAAAAGTCAAATATACTAAGTAAAGTGAAATAAATTAAGGCTGTTTATGCATGGTTTTTGTCTGACAAGTTATTTATTATTGGTGTGCAGTTTGTGTGTAAGAAAAATGTACATGTTTTCAGATAGTTTTAACTTGTTTTAAGCAATTTGAAAAATCAAATTTTCTTGCTCTGTTGGCAGATAATTTTAATTCAATTCAACTTTATTTATATACTGCCATTTCACAACAATAGTCGTCTAATAGCGCTTTCAACTGTAGCGGAAAACCCCACAATTGCAGAAAGGCCCCAGCAATCAGGCGATCCCCTGTGAGCAAGCACTTGGTGACGGTGGAAAGGAAAAACTCCCTTTTAGCACGAAGAAACCTCGAGCAGAACCAGGCTCAGGGAGGGGCAGTCATCTGCTGCAACTGGCTAGGGGGTGAGGGGATTGAAAAGAGGAAGAAAAGAACAGACATGTAGCGAGCAAACAGCACGATGGGAACTCAATCTGTAGCAGAGAACATACAGATGTTAATGACCAGAAAACATATTTCATTGAGAGTGAAGAAAAGAGTGAAGCCCCGTGCATTTTTGGAGGTCCCCCGGGTGTTTAAACCAATTGGCACCATAACTAGGAAAGGGTTCAGGGTCACCTGATCCCACTCTAACTATAGGCTATGTTGAAAAGGAAGGTTTTAACCCTATTCTTAAAAACAGAGTTTGAGCCTGACTCCCAAATCCAGATTGGCAGCTGGTTCCAAAGGAGAGGAGCATGATAACTGAAAGCTCTATCTCACATTGTACTTTTGGAGATTCTAGGTATTACAAGTAATCCTGCATTTTGGGAGCGTAGTGCTGTGTTGGGATGATAAGGAATTATCAGATCTTTTAAATAAAAAGGAGCCTGATTATTTAGAGCTTTGTAAATGAGAAGAAGGATTTTAAACTTAATTCTAAATCCTATGAGAAGCCATTGAAAGGAGGCCAGAACCAAAGAGATGTGATCTCTCTTTCTAGTACCTGTTAAAACTCCTGCGGCAGCATTTTGGATCAGCTGAAGACTTTTTAAAGATGTTTTAGGACAGCCTGATAATAAAGAGTTACAATATTCTAATCTAAAGCTAACAAAAGCATGGAATAGTTTCTCAGTATCACTCTGATACAAGGTGCTTCTAATCTTGGAATTATTACGCAAATGATAGAAGGCAGTCTTAGAAACAAGTTTGATATGTGAATTAAAGAACAGATCTTTATCAAAAATAACTACAAGGTTTATCACAGAACTATTAAGAGAATGAGCAACCACATCCAAACTAAGAGTTTGATTTGCAAAGGTATTTCTAATGTTTTTTAGACTAACTAGAATGACTCCAGTCCTATCTTCATTTAATAGCAAGAAATTACAAGTCATCCAAGCTTTGATTTCCTTAAGACAAGCTTCTAATTTGGTTAATGGATTACTGTCATCTTCATTGACAAGTATAACTGTCTGTCATCTGCATAACAATGAAAATGTATGCAGTGTTTTCTAATAATATTGCCTAGCGAAAGAATATATAAACTAAAAAGAATAGGGCCTAGCATAGATCCCTGTGGAACTCCTTGACTGAGTATTGCAATGGAAGAAAACTCATTATTGGCATGAACAAACTGGAACCTATCAGATACTGTATCTCACAAAACTGTACAGCCCTCACATTTTTGTAAATGTTTTATTATATCTTTTTTTGGGAAAACACTAAAGATATAACTCTTTGATACAATGTAGTCAGTGTACAGCTTGTATAACAGTGTAAATTTGCTGTTCCCTCAAAATAACTCATCACACAGCTATTAATGTCTAAACCGCTGGCAACACCGCTGGTTTTCTACATAAACGAAGGTTGGTGTACTGATGTCACAGTGTTGAAGAAGTTTTGTAGCCCTAACCTAGAGTCACTGTTCATAAACTGTAAACCCTTTTATTCACCGCGAGAGTTCTCCTCATTTATTCTGGTCGGAATTTATATCCCGCCTGCTGCTTGTACAACGGAGGCACTGCAGCACCTCGCTGACCAGATAGCAGACGTGGAGGAAAAACATCCAGACTCTCTGCTTATCATTCTGGGTGATTTCAATAGAGCTAATCTCACAAATGAGCTTCCTAAATACAGACAGCATATTAAATGTCCCACCAGGGACACAAATACACTTGACCACTGTTACACAGTTTTAAGAAACGCCTATCATGCCATCCCCCGTGCAGCTCTGGGTTTTTCTGACCACTGTCTGCTCCATCTTATTCCAACATACAGACAGAAACTAAAAACTTCCAAGTCTGTTGTAAGGACTGTGAAGAAATGGACTGAGGAATCAAAGCTGGAGTTACAAGCCTGCTTTGACTGTACAGATTGGAGTGTTTTTGAAGCTGCAGCCATTAACCTAAATGAACTCACTGACACTGTGACGTCATACATCTGTTTCTGCGAGGACATGTGTGTGCAGACCAAGACCTTCTGCACATACAACAACAATAAACCCTGGTTCATTCCTAAACTGAAGCAGCTACGTCAGACCAAGGAGGAGGCCTACAGGACTGGTGACTGGACTCTGTACAAGCGGGCCAGAAACATGCTGACGAAGGAGATCAGGCTTGCTAAGAGGAGCTACAGTGTGAAGTTACAAAAAAACTTCTCAGCCAACAACTCTGCTTCTGTCTGGAGAGGCCTGCAGAATATCACCAACTACAGGAGACCATCCCCCCACCCTGTAGAAAACCTCCAGCTGGCTAATGACCTAAACAGCTTTTACTGCAGGTTTGAAAAGAACCTACAGTTCTCACCTCCCACCCACACAAAAGGATTATCTGCAGCCCCAGGAACTCCATCCCTCCTCCACTCTGACCTCCCACCAGCACTAACGATCTGTGAAGAGGAGGTGCGCCGGGTCTTTCAGAGACAAAAGATCAAGAAGGCTGCAGGACCTGATGGTGTGTCTCCGTCTTGCCTGACAGTCTGCTCCAACGAGTTGGCCCCCATCTTCACCCGGATCTTTAACAGATCACTGGAGCTGCGTGAAGTGCCTTCCTGCTTCAAACGCTCCATCATCATTCCAGTTCCCAAGAAACCCTCTGTTACAGGATTAAACGACTACAAACCTGTTGCCCTGACCTCTGTGGTCATGAAATCCTTGGAGAGATTGGTGCTGAACCACCTGAAGGTCATCACAGGCCCCCTGATGGACCCACTGCAGTTTGCCTACCGGTCAAACAGGTCAGTGGATGATGCAGTGAATATGGGACTACACTACATCCTGCAACACCTCGACTCCCCAGGGACGTACGCCAGGATCCTGTTTGTCGACTTCAGCTCAGCGTTCAACACCATCATCCCAGGCATTCTTCATCAGAAACTCCTCCAGCTCAAGGTGCCCCCCTCCACCTGCCAGTGGATCTCCAGCTTTCTGACTGACAGGTGGCAACAGGTGAAGCTAGGGAGATTTACATCCAGCTCCCGAAAAATTAGTACTGGCGCCCCCCAAGGATGTGTCCTTTCCCCACTGCTCTTCTCCCTCTACTCCAACGACTGCACCTCAGAGGACCCTTCGGTGAAGCTCCTGAAGTTTGCGGATGACACCACAGTCATCGGTTTGATCCGGGATGATGAGTCTGCATACAGGCGGGAGGTGGAGCAGCTGATCTTCTGGTGCAGCCAGAACCATCTTGAACTTAACCCAGCCAAAACAGTGGAGATGACTGTGGATTTCAGGCGACACCCCCCTTCATTCCCCCCACTCACCATCCTCAACAGCACAGTGTCCACTGTGGACTCCTTCAAGTTTCTGGGTACCACAATCTCCCGGAACCTGAAGTGGTCCTCCCATATAGACACTGTCCGGAAAAAGGCCCAGCAGAGGTTGTTTTTTCTGCGTCAGCTCAAGAAGTTTGATTTGCCTCAGGAGCTGCTGGTTGTCTTCTACACCGCCATCATCCAATCTGTCCTCTGCTTTTCCATCACTGTCTGGTTTGGATCTGCCACTAAACAGGACAAGACCAGACTGCAGCGGATCGTTAAGTCTGCAGAGAGGATCATTGGTACCGACCTACCCTCCATTGAGAACTTATATCGGTCCATAACCAGGAAACGGGCGGGAAACAGCTGTGCTGACCCATCACACCCCGGCCACAAACTGTTTGAACTTCTATCTTCTGGTCATCGTTACAGATCACTGAAGGTCAAAACCACCCGTCACAGGAACAGTTTCTTTCCTCAAGCCATCACTCTGGTGAACTCCTAACATTCACCTAGACCTACCTGTTGCTGTACTCATGACTTTTCATCCATTATTACATTGCACATAACTCTCACACTGCTTTTTACTTCATTCACATTATATCACTGAATCTGAGTTCACATTGAAATACTGTGTGACTGTATATTTTTTCATATATTTCTGCAAAGTGTGGTTAGTCTGAGTAAATAACTGCATATATTCCTGTATATATTTGCATCCTTTTATAGAAACGTGGACAGACTGTAATTTACTGTACATACTCTGTTGTCATTGAATCCTTATTTAAATCCTCCACCTGAACAACGAGAGCAAGTTTTTAGCAAAAGTCAAATTCCTTGTATGTGTTGTGCATACTTGGCCAATAAAGCTGATTCTGATTCTGATTCTGATTCTGAACAAAACTAAGGGCACCCCAAAGTGAAACTGTCCAAATTGTGCCCAATTAGCCATTTTCCCTCCCCGGTGTCATGTGACTCCTTAGTGTTACAAGGTCTCAGGTGTGAATGGGGAGCAGGTGTGATAAATTTGGTGTTATCACTCTCACACTGTCTCATACTGGTCACTGGAAGTTCAACATGGCACTTCATGGCAAAGAACTCTCTGATGATCTTAAAAAAAAGAATTGCTGCTCTACATAAAGGCCAAGGCTATATGAAGATTGCCAACACCCTGAAACTTAGCTGCAGCATGTTGGCATATAGCAGTTTAACAGGACAGGTTCCACTCAGAACAGGCCTCGCCATGGTTGACCAACGAAGTTGAGTGCACGTGCTCAGCGTCATATCCAGAGGTCTTTTGAAAATAGATGTATGAGTGCTGCCAACATTGCTGCAGAGGTTGAAGCAGTGGAGGGTTAGCCTGTCAGTGCTCAGACCATACACCACACACTGCATCAAATTGGTCTTCATGGCTGTCATTCCAGAAGGAAGCCCCTTTTAAAGATGGTGTACAAGAAAGCCTGCAAACAGTTTGCTGAAGACAATCAGACTAAGGACATGGATTACTGGAACCATGTCCTGTGGTCTGATGAGACCAAGATACACTTATTTGATTCAGATGGTGTCAAGCATGTGTGGTGGCAACCAGGTGAGGAGTACAACGACAAGTGTGTCTTACCTACAGTCAAGCATGGTGGTGGGAGTGTCATGGTTTGGGGCTGCATGAGTGCTGCCGACACTGGGGAGCTACAGTTCATTGAGGGAACCATGAATGCCAACATGTACTGTGACATACTGAAGCAGAGCATGATGCCCTCCCTTCAGAAACTGGGCCACAGGGCATTATTCCAACATGATAATGACCCCAAACACACCTCCAAGTCGAACACTACCTTGCTAAAGAAACAGAGTAAAGCTGATGGACTGGCCAAGCATGTCTCCAGACCTAAACCCTATTGAGGATCTGTGGGGCATCCTCAAACGGAAGGTGGAGGAGCGCAAGGTCTGTAACATCCACCAGCTCGTGATGTCGTCATGGAGGAGTGGAAGAGGATTCCAGTGGCAACCTGTGAAGCTCTAGTAAACTCCATGCCCAAGAGAGTTAAGGCAGTGCTGGAAAATAATGGTGGCCACACAAAATATTGACACTTTGGGCACAATTTGGACATTTTCACTTAGGGGTGTACTCACTTTTGTTTCTAGCGGTTTAGACATGAGTGGCTGTGTGTTGAGTTATATTGAGAGGACATCAAATTTACTCTGTTATACAAGCTGTACACTGACTACTTTACATTGTATCAAAATGTCATATCTTCAGTGTTGTTCCATGAAAGGATATAATAAAATATTTACAAAAATGTGAGGGGTGTACTCACTCTTGTGAGATACTGTAAATAAGATTTAAACCACTGCAACAAAGTTCCACTAAGCCCAACAAGCTGTTTTATTCTATCAAGTAAAGTATTATGATCAATGGTATCAAAAGCTGCACTAAAGTCCAAAAGGACAAGTACAGAAAGAAGTCCATTATCAGATACAATAAGGAGGTCGTTAGTGACCTTCACTAAAGCTGTTACAGTACAATGATGAATTCTAAACCCTAACTGAAACTCTTCAAATAAACCGTTTCCCTGTAAGTGGTCAAATATGTGACTGGCGCCTAGCGGCTGCCCCGGCCTTGGATGCGCTCTGCAGAGCGTGCCCAAATGCCAAGTCAGGTTTCGTTACCTTGTATTCATACATGTGTAATGACAATAAAGTTGAATCTCAATCTCAAATAATTGCCTAGCAACAACTCTTTCTAAGATTTTTGAAATGAAAGGCAGATTAGAAATTGGTCTTTTATTTATTTATTTATTTATTTATTTATTTTTTTTTTCACTTCCGGCGCCACATGAGTCAGCTGCCTTTTGCAACAGCGGCTCAATTCTGAGTCTTTTTTTTCTTCCTCTCTCTTCTGATCCGGTGACAACTCTCTGATCCGGCACACCTTTCACTCCATACAGACACACAGATTGCCCCAAAAGTCTCCTGAGCCGGTGGATGGAGCCACTGTTTATAGCAGGAGACGGTACAGCAGGGAAGAGCTGCTAGCACTCAACCGCCACCTGGTGCTAACGGAAAAACTCGACATACCGGGAGAACTGAGGCAAAAACGACGTGGGTGTCGTTCTGGAGTAAGGCGGAGGGCAAGAAATATAAGGTACAGACCCACCCTCCCATCCGTTGTTATGGGGAATGTACGATCGTTACTGGGAAAGGTAGATGAGCTAGCGGCTATCTCCCGCTACGATAGCATATACCGGGAGTGTAGCCTGTTTCTATTCACAGAGACTTGGCTAACTGAATTAGCAGCAGATGCTAACATTGAACTGGAGGGTTTCCACGCGATACGGGCAGACCGAACATCAGACAGTGGCAAAGCAAGGGGCGGTGGAGTGATAACGTATGTTAACAACAACTGGTGCAGACCGGGACATATCACTGTTAAACAACAACACTGCAGCAAAGACATCGAGTTGCTAGCTGTTAGCATGCGTCCTACATATCTCCCGAGGGAATACTCACACGTGATCTGCATTGTCATTTATGCAAATCTGACGGCGAACGCTGGGACAGCGCGTGACGTCATCCACTCAGTAACTGGCAGGCTGCAGACAGAACACCCAGTTGCTCTTCTCCTCATCTCAGGCGATTTCAACCATGTTTCACTGTCTCCCATTCTACCCACATTTACCCAGTATGTCACATGCCACACTAGAGACAATAAAACACTGGACTTATTCTACGCAAACACTAAGAAGGCGTACACCTCATCACAACTCCCCCCCACTCGGGACATCGGATCACAACTTGGTTCATCTCCGGCCGGTGTACAAACCCTTAGTGCACAGACAACCTTCGGCCATGCGCACTGTGAAGTTATGGTCTGAGGAGGCAATGGACATGCTAAAGGGCTGTTTTGAAACCACCGCCTGGGAGCAGCTCTGCGATCCATATGGTGAGGACATCGATGGCCTCACTCACACCATCACGGACTACATCAGCTTCTGTGTGGACAACACCGTTCCCACCAAGACCATATAGTGTTGCTCAAACAACAAACCCTGGATTAACCCTGAGATAAAAACACTTCTGAGAGAGAAGAAGAGGATCTTCAGGTCGGGGAACAGGGAGATGCTGAAGTCCGTACAGAAGGAGCTGAGGAGAAAGATCAGAGAAGGCAAGGACAGCTTCAGGAAGAAGATGGGGGACAAGCTGCAACAGAGCAACATCAGCGGGGTCTGGAGAAACCTTAAAACCATCCCTGGGCTCCAGAATACCTCCCCCCAGGCCACGGGGGGCAGGGAGTGGGCAAACAATCTGAATCTGTTTTTCAATAGGTTTGACCAACCACCCTCCCCCCTGACTGCACAACAGCCACTGCTGCCTCAAAAGACATCAAGTCCTGCTGCCCACTCCCCACTCCACCAACACCCCCCCACTCCCAACACGCAGCCCCCCAACCTGACCCTCACTAAGACACAGGTGAGGACGGAGCTGAGGAAGATCAAGGCGAGGAAGGCGTCGGGACCGGACGGCATCAGCGCAAAGCTCCTCAAGTCCTGTGCAGACCAGCTGTGTGGGATTGTGGAGTACATCTTCAATCTGAGCCTGAAGCTGGGGTGGGTACCACAGCTGTGGAAAACATCTTGTGTGGTACATGTACCAAAGACTTCCCACCCCAAAGATCTGAACAGCTACAGACCAGTGGCCTTGACGTCCCACATGATGAAGACCCTGGAGAGAATGCTCCTTGTTCACCTCCGCCCCCTGGTGGGACCAGCGATGGATCCACTCCAGTTTGCCTACCAGCATTGCATTGTGGTGGAGGATGCGGTGATCTTCCTCCTTCACCATTCTCTGTCCCACCTGGAGAAGCCCGGGAATACAGTGAGGATCATGTTCTTTGACTTCTCCAGTGCTTTCAACACATCCAACCGATGATCCTGAAGGACAAGCTGCTGTGCGCAGGGGTGGACCAGCACCTGTCATCATGGATCCTGGACTACCTCACAAACCGGCCTCAGTTTGTGAGAACCCGGGACTGTGTGTCCGACACGATCATCGGTAGCACGGGGGCCCCCCAGGGAATGGTTTTTGCTCCCTTCCTGTTCACCCTTTATACTGCGGACTTCTCACACAACACAACACACTGCCATCTACAGAAGTTCTCTGACGACTCTGCGATCGTTGGCCTCATCTCCAAAGGAGATGAAGCTGAATACAGAGGGCTTATCCAGGACTTCGTGGACTGGTGCCATCGGAACTGCCTCCAGATCAACGCAAGGAAAACTAAGGAGCTGGTGGTGGACTGCCGGAGGCAAGGACAACCCCTCACAGCACCAGTAAATATACAGGGAACAGACATCGAGATGGTGACATCCTTTAAGTACCTGGGTGTTCATCTGAACAATAAACTAGACTTGCCACACAATACTGACGCACTCTACAAGAAGGGACAGCGCAGGCTGCTCCTACTGAGGAGACTCAGGTCTTTTAGTGTACAAGGGGCGCTGCTGAAGACATTCTATGACACGGTGGTGGCATCAGCCATCACTTTTGGAGTGGTCTGCTGGGGCAGTGGCATTACAGCAGCCGATAGGAAGAGACTGAACAAACTGATCAAGAAAGCTAGCTCTGTCCTGGGGCAGCGCCTTGACCCAGTGGAGGAGATGGGAGAGAGAAGAATGGTGGCTAAACTGTCATCTCTGCTGGAGTCCGAGTTCCACCCTATGCAGGGCATAGTGAATGCACTGAGGAGCTCATTTAGCAGCAGACTACATCATCCTAGGTGCACAACCGAGAGGTTTCGCAGGTCCTTCCTACCTACGGCTGTCAGACTGTACAACCTAAGCAGGGCTGCTTGCAGAGATAGCAAAAAGACGTGACAACCTAATAGTATTGAATGCAAAAGACGCAATAGACTTACACAATGGTCCCCTCCGGTATACAACTAGGAAAATACCGGTCGCTATGGAAGGTGAGAATATGTATGGGTACATAATCATACCATGTAGGATAACTAAGTAGACGGTTGTGCTGTTTCATTCCATCTAGCTACAATGCTCCGCACTGTGTGTGTTTATATATTTACATATTTATTACATCTATCTACAATGCTCTGCACTGTGTGTGTTTATATATCTACATATTTATTCCATCTAGCTACAATGCTCCGCACTGTGTGTTTATATAGTCATATATTTATCCCATCTAGCTACAATGCTCCACACTGTGTGTGTGTGTGTATATATATATATATATATATATATATATATACACATACACTGCCGTTCAAAAGTTTGGGGTCACTTAGAAATTTCCTTATTTTTTAAAGAAAAGCACTGTTTTTTTTTCAATGAAGATAACTTTAAACTAATCAGAAATACACTCTAATATCTAATATACATTGCTAATGTGGTAAATAACTATTCGAGCAGCAAATGTCTGGTTTTTGGTGCAATATCTACATACGTGTATAGAGGCCCATTTCCAGCAACTATCACTCCAGTGTTCTAATGGTACAATGTATTTGCTCATTGCGTCAGAAGGCTAATAGATGATTAGAAAACCCTTGTGCAATCATGTTAGCACAGCTGAAAACAGTTTAGCTGATTAGAGAAGCTATAAAACTGACCTTCCTTTGAGTAGTTGAGGAAAAAAATATTATTTCAAATACAAATCATTATTTCTAACCTTGTCAGTGTCTTGACTATATTTCCTATTCATTTTACAACTCATGGTGGTAAGTAAGTGTGACTTTTCATGGAAAACACAAAATAATTGTCTGGGTGACCCCAAACTTTTGAACGGTAGTGTATGTATACTCGCTGCTCTTGTTTTTTCTCTTGCCTTCTGATTGTTGCTCTGAGTGTTGCTATCCCTGTGCTGTTGCAATCCTGGAATTTCCCCATTGTGGGACTAATAAAGGCTTATCTTATCTTATCTTTAGTTAGCTAAAACTCCTGGATCCAATGTTGGCTTTTTAAGTAAGGGTTTAATTACAGCAGTTTTAAAAGCCTGCAGTACATGTCCTAATGTTAATGAAGAATTGATTATTTGAAGAATAGAGCTACCAATAAATGGGAAGACTTCTTTAAATAACCTGGTAGGAATAGGATCAAAAAGGCAAGTTGAAGGCTTGGATGAGGATTTGTTTTTTTTTATATATATATATATATAACTCTAAAAAGGTCAATTGGAGTAAACTCATCCAAACAGATATCAGATATCAGATAACGGTGGGAAGGATCTGACTGATTTTATCTCTGATAGATGAAATTTTATTATTGAAAAAGTTCATAAAGTCCTGACTCGTAAGCTCTGAGGGAATGCTAGATTTAACAAAGTTCTGACTCTTTTTCAGTCTGGCTACAGTGCTGAAAAGAAACCTGGGATTATTCTTATTCTCTTTGTAGTGGATTTTGGGGTTTTATAGGTATTTTATGGTTGGTCCAAGTATTAATGTAAATACGAATGTGAATAGGAATGAAGATTTCCTTTCCTTACACAAACATATCCTGTAGGGCACCAGTCCAAATAATGGACAATTTTTATTAACAATTCTTCATTTGTACCAATTATGAATCAGTCTAAAAAAAAACCCAAAACAAAACAAAAAAAAACCTGGTGAGTTCTTGTCTGCTGATAATCAAGAGGGTGGACATGAACTCAAACAATAACTCCCATATGTCTTTCAATAGTTTAATAAGCAATGTCAGAATAGGTTAACACATTTGGATAGCTTTAAAACAGAGAATTCAACATGTATTATGGGCATTTTAGACTGTTATTGAGTTACTGAGTGTAACCTGTGAATCGAACATTTTTGGAACCAAATAAAGCATAGTTTAACTTGGCAATGTACTGGAAATTGGAAAACCATAAAATAGCATTGGTCAAGAAAAGTGGATGCAATTTTATGAAGAAAATGATGAGTAAACTATTTATAAACATGGAAAATTGGTGTTACTCTGAAAAAGAACGTAAATTAATGAAAGGACAAAATGCATTTTGAAATTCTGATGGAGGCTTGCATGAAATTAAGTTTAAAGAACTTACACCAGGAATATTGTGAAGGATTAAGTTTAAATTAAACTGTCATGGTCTGCTCTGCTCATTGTCTCCAGCTGCGCACACACCTGCTCTCCATCAAGCCCTGGCCTATTTATGCCGCACTGCCCAGGCTTTTTCGTCAGGTCAGGCATTGGCTTGCTTGCTACTGGATAACCATGAAAACTGGTACTACCTGTCTCATGGGTCGGGCCGTCGGTGACTCAACTGGCATCCCCACCCTTCCGAGGGCGTGGAGGGTGAAACAAGGCATCTTGGCAGAACTACAGACAATATCTGTCACAGGTCTGTGGTGGACCACTCCCAGTTACACAGGGTGAGACTGGACATCCTGGCAGATAACCATATCTGTCACAAGGTCTGTGGTGGACTGTGCCAGTCGGTGCATTGTGACATGCACTACACAAAGAGCAGAGATAAACAAACCTATCATCTGGTCAGTCACTGCAACAGATACTGGAGTCAGTTTGTCTTGGCTTGTCCTTGCCACTGATATTACCTTTATCTGCCAAGAATGTGCTGCTAGTCCAGCAAAAGCTAGCAGTACTCAAATACTTTGCAAGCAGTTTCATGAAATGGTCAATCAGAAAGCAACTCATACTGGCTCGGACGCCGCCCGGGCTTACAAGGTCTGCGCTGATCTGTTCACACTCCGACAGGCAGCGAAAAGTAAGCTAGGAGCAGGAAGACAAAAGAAGAGGAAAACAGCAACCTTGTGTGTAGCAGAATGGAATGTACGCACTCTGTTGGACAGAACAACATCACAGCGCCCAGAAAGACAGACCGCGCTTGTGGCCCTGGAAATGAAAAGGTACAATGTAGGCATAGCTGCACTTAGTGAAACAAGATTGCCTGGATATGACAGCTTGGAAGACCATGGGTGCATCTTTTTTTAGGAGTGGGAGATCAACTCAAGAAAGGAGAGAAGCAGGAGTGGGCTTTGCAGTTAGAAAGAAGATAGCAGCAATGCTTGATGAGGATCCGGTGCCAATCAACGACAGGATAATGACTATGAGACTCCCACTACAGTGGAAGATGTATGCCACACTCAGTGTATATGCTCCAACAATGACCAACACAGAGGAGGTGAAGGAAGAGTTCTACAGTGATTTATGTGAGACTATCAGGCGTGTACCGACTGATGACAGGCTGATACTCGGAGATTTTAATGCCAGAGTTGGTTCGGACACTGAGAAATGGAAAGGAGTGCTAGGCAGTCATGGAGTAGGCAAGTGCAATGCTAATGGAGAACTTCTACTTGCACTATGTGCAGGGTACAAGCTTGTGATAACCAACACTCTATTTAAGCACAAGGACACACTCAAGAAGACATGGATGCACCCAAGATCCAAGCACTGGCACTTTTTAGACTACATCATAGTCAGGCAGAGAGACAGAAGGGATGTATTGTACACCAGAGCAATGAGAGGCGCGGACTGTGGCACTGATCATGTTATGTTGAGATCTAGATTAAGGATTTGCAGATGAAAACAGCACTGCAGGATGGGTGCGAAGCCACCAC
Source organism: Pholidichthys leucotaenia (assembly GCA_020510985.1). Lineage (NCBI taxonomy): Eukaryota > Metazoa > Chordata > Actinopteri > Cichliformes > Pholidichthyidae > Pholidichthys > Pholidichthys leucotaenia. Next base: position 157,024,392 of record CM035847.1, on the reverse strand, counting down.
GGAAGCTAAACACTAATGCACTGAAAGGCCAAAAGAAGCAGGAAGAACTTACACAGGAAATGGATGAAAACTTGAAAGACTGGGACAGCAACAACTCAGAGAAGACATAGAAGAGAAATGGGCAACACTTAAGGATACGATGTATCAGACTGCGAGTGATGTATTAGGCTACCCTGAGAGGAAACATCAAGATTGGTTTGATGAGCATGATGAACACCTGAAGAAACTACTAGAAGTGAGGAATACAGCTAGGCAGGAAAACCTACAGTGTAACACACGGTCGAAGAAGAAGAAATACTCAAAGGCTCAGAGTGAGCTACAGAAGTACACCAGAGAGATGAAGTCCAACTGGTGGGATGAAAAAGCGGAGAAACTTCAAACTGCAGCAGACAGGAAGGACATGAAAACATTCTTCACAGGTTTGAGAGAAATCTACGGCCCTAAACCAAGAGGATTGATCCAACTAAAGGCTTTGGATGGTGAAATGGTTTTGCAGGAGAAAGACAAGATCCTGGACAGATTTGAAGACCACTTTGACCAACTACTAAACAACCCTGGAGATCTCACTGAAGAGGCTAAAGAAGCTCTAGTGCAGCAACCAGCTGTATCAAGTCTGGATGAACCACCAAATTTTGATGAACTAATGGCAGCTATCAGGACAACACAGGATGGTAAAGCTCCAGGAAGGGATGGGATTCCAGCAGAAGTGTGGAAATTTGGTGGTGTTCAGCTGACCAACTGCCTGCACAAGCTCGTCCAAGAGATATGGGATGCCCAGAAAGTACCTCAAGACTGGAAGGATGCAAGTATTGTGCCTTCGTTCAAGAAAGGTGACAGGAAGGATTGTGGAAATTACCGAGGAATATCACTACTAGCCACTGTTGGTAAGATTCTCTCACGTGTACTACTTAACAGACTCAGTGAACACATCTCGTAGAATGTACTACCAGAAACCCAGTGTGGCTTTAGAAGTGGAAGAAGTACAATGGACATGATTTTCTGCTTGAAACAGGTTCAAGAAAAGTGTATTGAACAGAACATGCCGCTTTATGTAGTCTTCATAGACTTCAGTAAAGCCTTCGATACTGTTTCACGACAAGGACTTTGGCAGGTACTCAAGAAATATGGTTGTACAGAGAAGTTTGTCAGCCTGATCGAGGCACTCCATACAGGTATGCAAGCAAACGTGGCAATGAGTGGTTCAGTATCTAAAGACTTTTCAGTAAGCAACGGGGTGAAACAAGGGTGTGTGCTGGCACCTAGATTCTTCTCGCTATATCTGGCAGCCATGCTTGAGGTGGTCTTCAAAGACACTTCAGAAGGAGTATACATTCAAACAAGGAAAGAAGCAGACTTGTTCAATGTGGCACAGTTTAAAGCCAAGAGTAAGACATCAATAAAGATAGTAAGGGAAATGCTCTTTGCCGACGACAGTGCTCTAGTTGCACACAGCGTGGAAGATATGCAATCTTTAGTGGGGAAATCTGCAAGAGCAGCTAGCCAATTAAGCCTCCAAATCAACATCAAGAAGACAGAATGCCTTTATCAACCACCAAAGTTCCAATTATCAACATCACTACCAGAAGAGATCAGCATTGGTACAGAGCCACTAGTCAAGTGCAAGACTTTCAAGTACCTAGGGAGTACTGTTTCAGAGAATGCTAGGCTGGAGGATGAACTATCTCTCAGAATGGGAAGAGGGAGCGCTGTGTTTGGAAACTTGAGGGAGAGACTGTGGAACAATTGACATGTGTCTATCCATGTGAAATGCAAAGTGTACAGAGCGACAATACTGGCTACTCTATTGTATGGTGCTGAAACTTGGACTGTCTACAGAGTTCAGGTGAAGAAACTTCACGTGTACATGATGAGACACCTTCGAGCCATAATGAACATCTCATGGAAAGACAAAATAACCAACATAGAAGTGTTGAAATGAGCTGGTCTACCATCAGTGGAGGACATGCTAATACAGATGAACCTGAGATGGCTCAGACATGTTGAGAGGATGGACCACCAGCATCTCCCTCGGCAGTTACTCTACTCACAGTTATGCGAGGGCAAACACAATCAGGGTAGACCAAGGCTCAGATTTAAAGACGCTGTAAAAAGAAACTTGGAGAAGTTGGACATAGACAGGAGTTCCTGGCAGCAGAAGGCTAAGGACAGAGCTGTGTGGAGGAATCTGATCAGACCTAAATGAAACAGTCATTGTCGCCCACGACAGACTGCTATGATGCCCAGGCTTCAGTGCGGAGATGTCTCACTGTGCTCCAGATGAGCTTCATCTGCCATCCTCAATGTTCTACCACAGCCTATCATTGTCCTTGACCCGAACTTGCTTCCACCACTGTCTGAGAACCTCACCGGCTGCTTATGTAAGCCCATTCAATTCCCTTACCTTGTCTGCTAGTCCACTGTGCACAGGTGGAGCTCCGTGGCAGCGGATTCTCCTTTCCTCTGTGGCGGCAGACTCCTATTCATCTTTCCTACACGACACCTCCACTTCCAAGCCACACACCAGCAGGAGCTGCAACCTCACCAGAAGACACTGTCCTCCTGGCCGTAGCCGCTGTGCCGAACCTGGAACAACTACCAACTCTGCTCACTTTAAGCCTCAGCATAAACTCTCCACCTCCAGCTGTAGCTGTCACTAACTGTCCTGCTCTGTGTGTTCATAGGGTTGCCAGGTCGTACGGTGTCCCGCTGTGTTCCCTGAAGTTCCTGCCTACACTTACACGCAGGCACACACACACTTACACGCTGAATAAACCTAATCGAATCTATTCTGGAGTCTGTGCCTCATCACTGGGTCATAAACCATGTCAGTACATCTCCGCCAGAGCGACCCAGCTGACAGTGCTTTGGTGCGCCATATCAACTACATGGAGATCCGAATAGATCAATTGGCTTATCAGCAACAAACCATACTGACTCAATTAGCTCGTGTCACTGACCGGTTAGACCGGCTAAACCATCCCCAGGCATTTCCCCAGGCTCACTCGGTTCCCAGTAGCCCCTCGGCTCCTGCTAGCTCCCCAGCTAACCAAGCCAGACAGGGACCCCCTGCCCGGCTAACTCCCCTTCCTACTCCCAACCACTTTAATGGCAAACTAGGGGAGGCTAGGGGTTTTGTCATGCAGTGTGAGGTTGTTTTCCAGCGGGTACCTGAGGATTTCACTACTGACCATAGTAAGATCGGCTACGTGATTAACTTGTTGGAAGGGCGAGCGCTAGCCTGGTCTTATGCGGCGATTGCTATGGCTAACTATGCTAGCTTGACTTATGGCCAGTTTATTGGGGAATTCAATGAGGTGTTTCATCATTCTGACCGGGACAGTGTGCTTACCTCACGGTTGCTAAACTTGAGACAGGGTACCAAGGCGGTGGCCAATTACGCTGTTAACTTCCGGGTAGCAGCTACCAAGGTGGGGTGGGAGGATGCTGCCCTATGTAGTATTTTCATTCGGAGCCTCAAGTCTAGCCTTCAGGACGAGCTAGCACCCTTAGAGAAACCGACTAGGCTGTCTGTGCTAATTTCCTTAGCCATCAGTTTGGATAATAGGTTGAGGGAACGGGCAGCGGAACGTAAATCCTACGGTCGCTCGGGTGCCCAGTACCCTCACGCCCCTCAACCTTCCCTATTGGCTCTCCCACCCTCTGACTCCTTGAGGCCCCGGAACCTATGTTAATGGGCCAGTCCAGGTTGTCTCCGGTGGAGAAACAGTGCCGCCATGAGTTGGGGTTGTGTCTCTATTGCGAGAGCGAGGAGCATGAGGTAGTGTCATGTCAGCTTTGGCCAAAAGGTGGAATCTGTGCGTCGCAGTAGGGGGACTCACGGACTCACCTCAGCAAAATCCCCTGTCTAGACTTCTTCTTTCCATTTGTTTTTTTGCACAAACATAAAGAAATTCTCACACAGGCTTTGATCGACTCAGGGGCAGAGCAGAATTATATTTCTAGGGACCTGGCAACCCGATTGGGCCTTCCCTGTTTTCCACTTAAGTCTCCGTTATGGCTGATTGCCCTGTCCAAAGCTCCCATGGCTGTCGTTTCCCAGTAGACTGCCCCAGTTTCGGTCATCATCTCAGGAAATCATCGGGAGGAGTTGCAGTTCTTTGTTCTACTGATTTTGTTGTCCTCAGTCATCCTTGGTTTCCCCCGGCTGCGCCTCCATAACCCATCAATTGACTGGCGCACAGGAAATGTTAAGTCTTGGAGTTCATTTTGTCTCGGCGCCTGTCTTCAATCAGCCGCTTGCTCGCCGTCCATGGCCTTGGGGGCTCCCCCCCCCCGACCTGTCTAGAGTTTCCCCCGAGTATCATGACCTTGGAGCCGTTTTTAGTAAGGCCCAGGCCCTGTCCCCCCCCCCCCCCACCGGCCGTATGATTGTGCCATAAACCTCCGTCCCGGGGCCCCGCTTCTGTCTAGTCAGTTGTACAGCCTCTCTCCCCCGGAGCGGGCAGCTATGGAGGCGTATATCAAGGAATCATTAAGCTCTGGCATAATCCGCCCATCTTCTTCGGCAGTGGGGGCGGGGTTCTTTTTTGTTGGCAAGAAGAACAGTTCGTTAAGGCCATGTATTGATTTCAGGGAGCTGAACAATATTACCATTAAAGACAAATACACCCTTCCTTTGCTCAACACAGCTTTTGACTCTCTCCAGGGGGCGTCTTGGTTCACCAAGCTGGATCACCGCAACGCCTATCATCTGGTGCTGATCCGCGAGAGCAATGAGTGGAAGATGGGGTTTTGGACCCCTAGCGGTCACTTTGAATATCTGGTGATGTTCTTTGGTCTAACCAATGCTCCTGCAGTGTTCCAGCGGCTTGTTAATGATGTGTTGAGGGACTTCCTCGGGGTATTTGTGTTTGTCTACCTGGATGACATTTTAATCTTCTCCCAGTCCTTTGAAGAACTTCAGATGCATGTGAGGCAAGTGCTGCAGCGGCTGGTGGAGAATCAACTATACGTCAAGGCCAAAAAGTGTGAATTCCATGCCTCCAAGACATCTTTTTTGGGGTTATCATCTCTCATAAGGAGATACTCCTGGACCCTGGCAAGATTAAGGCGGTGGTGGATTGGCAGACCCCCTCCTCCAGGAAACAGCTCCAGCAGTTCCTGGGGTTTGCAAATTTTAGCCGCTGTTTCAATGAAAACTACAGCGTTCTGGCCCTCCCCTTGACACGCCTCACCTCGACCAAAGTGCCCTTTCAGTGGATGGAGAAAGCGGGTGCGGCCTTTTCGGACCTTAAGAAACAGTTCTCTGAGTCCCCCATCATGGTGCAGGTGGATCCTGCTCTTCAGTGCCTGGTGGAGGTGGACGCCTCAGATTCTGGAGTGGATGCCGTCCTGTCCCAGCGCTCCCCGACGGATGGCAAGGTTCGACAGTGCACTTTCTTTCCCGGCGGCTGTCTCCACCGGAGTGCAACTACAGTATCGGTGACAGGGAGCTCCTGGCTGTTAAACTTGCGCTGGAGGAGTGGTGACATTGGCTGCAGGGGTCCTCTCAGCCGTTCGTGGTCTGCACAGACCACAGGAACCTGGAGTAACTTCGGACGGCCAAGCGCCTGAATGCCCGCCAGCCCCGCTGGTTTTTTGGGTGCTTTGATTTCACGATCACGTACCACCCGGGGTCCAAGAACACCAAGCCGGACACCCTCTCAAGCCAATTCGCTACTGATGTCTTGGATCCTGAAGATCACCCCATCCTTCCTTCCTCTTGTGTCATGGGCACCCTCTCGTAGGGCATCAAGGAGAAGGTCTGGAGGGCGCAAGAGACTGAAATGGACCCGGGCAGGGGGCCAGCGGGTAAGCTGTTTGTTCCTTCAGCCATCCGGGGTGAGGTTATTCATTGGGCCCATTCCTCCAAGTTTGCCTGTCACCCAGGAAGATTACACACGGAGGAGCTCCTGCGGCAAATGTTTTGGTGGCCCTCTCTCCAAAAGGATGTCAGGGAGTACGTCCGTGCTTGTCCCCAGTGTGCCGCCAGCAAGTTTTCATCGTCTTCTCCAGCTGGACTGCTCCATCCTCTCCCTATCCCTGGCAGGCCATGGTCCCATGTGGCATTGGATTTTGTCTCCAGCCTCCCTCCTTCCAACAACCCCACTGTGGTGCTCACCATCGTAGACAGGTTCTCCAAGGCTGCCCACTTTGTTCCCCTTCAGGAGCTGCCTACGGCCAGGCAAACAGCGGACCTGCTTGTTCAGCATGTAGTGAGGCTGCATGGGATTCCCCTGGATATCGTCTCCGACCGGGGGCCCCAGTTTATCTCCCAGGTTTGGAGGTCATTCTGCAATGCCCCTGGGGCTAAGGTGAGCCTGTCGTCCGGTTATCATCCCCAGTCTAATGGCCAGTGTGAATGGACCAATCCGGAACTGGAGGCTGTGCTGCGGTGTGTGGCTACCACCAATCCAGCATCTTGGAGCTCACATCTGCCATGGGTTGAGTATGCCCACAACTCAACGGTTTCTTTGGCCATCGGTATGTCCCCCTTCCAGACCTCGCTCAGGTACACCCCTCCGTTATTTCCTGAGGAGGATGGGGACATCGCCGTGCCATCGGTTTGGGCGCCCCTGAGGCACTGTCGCCGACTGTGGAGGGTGACCCGGGCTGCGCTGAGCCGCACGGCGGAACACAATTCCTTGGTTGCCAACCACCGCAGGACTCAAGCCCCTTCTTACCAGGTGGGTCAGCAGGTTTGGTTGTCTGCCAAGAATATCAATCTGAAAGCTGAGCCCAGGAAGATGGTTCAGCGCTTTATTGGACCCTTTACCATCTCACACATTGTTAACCCAGTGTCTGTGCGCCTAGGTCTCCTCCCCTTCCTCCGCATAAGTCCCACCTTCCACGTCTCTCAAGTTAAACCTGTTTGTTCCAGCTCTCTGTGTCCCCCTCCCAGGTCTCCACCTCCTCCAAGGATGATCAACGGCAGTCCGGCGTGGGGAGTGACCACCATCCTGGACGTCCATTGCCAGGGTTGTGGCCTGCAATACCTGGTGGACTGGGAGGACTACGGGCCAGAGTGGAAATCCTGGGTGTGTCCTTCCTGCGTGTTGGATAAGGACCTCATCAGGGAGTTCCATCGGGTGCACCCAGGTAGGCTGGAACGACTGCCGAGAGGCGTTCCGTGGGGAGGAGAACTGTCATGGTCTGCTCTGCTCATTGTCTCCAGCTGCGCACACACCTGCTCTCCATCAAGCCCTGGCCTATTTATGCCGCACTGCCCAGGCTTCAGTGCAGAGATGTCTCACTGTGCTCCAGATGAGCTTCATCTGCCATCCTCGACGTTCTACCACAGCCTATCGTTGTCCTTGACCTGAGCTTGTTTCCACCGCTGTCTGAGAACCTCACCGGCTGCTCACGTAAGCCCATTCAGTTCCCTTACCTTGTCTGCTAGTCCCCTGTGCACAGACGGAGCTCCGTGGCGGTGGATTCTCCTTTCCTCTGTGGCAGCGGACTCCTATTCTTCTCTCCTACACGACACCTCCACTTCCAAGCCACACACCAGCAGGAGCTGCAACCTCACCAGAAGACACTGTCCTCCTGGCCATAGCCGCTGTGCTGAACCTGTGACAACTACCAACTCTGCTCACAGTAAGCCTCGGCATTGTCCACCTCCAGCTGTAGCTGTCACTAACTGTCCTGCTCTGTGTGTTCATAGGGTTGCCAGGTCGTACGGTGTCCCGCTGTGTTCCCTGCAGTTCCTGCCTACACTTACATGCACGCACACACACATTTACATGCTGAATAAACCTAACTGAATCTATTCTGGAGTCTGTGCCTCGTCACTGGGTCATAAACCATGTCATAAACAACAGACCGTCAGCCAATTAGAATCATTGCGTCCCAGTAGGTAGCAGGCAGTCCACTGGATTCTGTTTCAACTGGACCAGCGTGGGTTCTGTTGGAAGACTGGCAGACAGGCTCCTTACCACGGTTATGGCCTCCTCCCAAGATCACAAAGACTGGTTCTTCAGCAGGCTGGCTGCGGCCTTCTCTTATGCATTGAAGAAGGAACTGGTTTATTGTATAAAGTCCTATCCGAAATCCAATCTGAGGCAAAAACACATCACAAATCCATTTCTTCCGATGTTGGTGGTTTAAATGAGTTGGTTTAAGCTTAAAAAAAAATCAAACAAAATCTGCTTACACGGAAATTTAAAGAAAAAGATTAAAATCAGAAAAAAATGAACTTTAAAGAAAGAAAAAAAATCACAGCATGACAGGTTCTGGGCCTTACTTGGAAGATAGAAAAAAAAAAAATGGGAGAGCAGAGAAGTCTGCTCCTTACAGCTTGACCAACGCCCCAAAACTGAACAAAGGAAAGTTGTTTATTTTTGGTGTGGCAGAATCTCACTGAATTTCATGGAACTGGGCTGAACCAATTACATTTCAGCTTCTTTGTTTGGCAGAAGTCATAAACTGACTAAAAAGGCAATGAAGATTGGTTTGGGAGCCCATTGGTCAGTTCAAATTTTTGAGGTGGGGGTCTTCCACAGACAGAGGAGAGAAGGGGGAGTGACACTTGATATGAGAAGTGAGACCCCCCCCCCCCCAAGGAACATATGTTGCTGAATAAAGCATAAATTCCTTAAACTTTAGTGACTAAGATATTCTACTCAACAATAAGGGATCATACAATGTATCTACACTGTAACTGTAATTAATTTGTGATAGTAAGCATGCAAAAATGAATTTCTTCCTGAAAATAAAGCAACAGATATCAAATCATATCAATAAAAGCATTTGAAACCACATTGTCCATCCCAAGAGTTCAACCATGTCTTCAGTAGTGGATACTGTCTTGAGAGAAAGAATATGAATTAATTTATTTGTCCATATTGCATAAATTCCACTGCAAAGAGAAACAAAAAATAAATGTTCCTGATTCATCCACCAGATGGCACTGTGAAACTGTCTGGTTGTTTACTGGAGAATCTTGACTCCCAAGCCTGGATTATATCAACCATAAACCTGTTGACTGAAACATTCCTTTGCCAAAGAGCAGAAAAGGGAAAATGACTAAGTCCTGGAGAAGGGACTAACTTCCACTTTATGGCCTATGGGTAGTGTTACAGCTCTGGTCCTTGCATGAGGGAAGCAGTTCATGAACAGACTTTTGAGTTGAAACAATTTTTCTTCATCAAAGAATGATTTTATAGATTGAAACTCAAGGTCTATGCTACATCCTATTAATGCAAAATAGTAAGTTGACCTAGCTTTCCTAAGAGATTTTTTTTTTATAAATTAGAAGTTGATTTCTCCTAGCTAAATAGATTTCATCTAATTTATTGGCATGCCATTTGTTTTTAATTGACAAGTCTTCTGTTTTAACCCTCTAATTTCCCCAGGCGCCATGTGGCACCTGGGGCAATGCAAGACAACTCAAGCCCCCCCCCCCCCCCCCCAGTGGTCAAGAGTGGTACAAAAATCTTTGTCAATAAAATAGTTCATATTTCCAAGGCTATAACTTGAAAGTTATAAGAGTTAATGACTTACTGTCAATTAGGAAGATGTCGAATATGATCCAAAGTTTCAGATAGGAATAAATTTATGCATCTAATTTGCATAATGTCATGGCTAAATAAATTACATAACTCAGTCAAAAGTGGACTTTGGACACATTTACATAAAGAATGGTCCATTTTTTTTAATGCTGATGTGTCTGCAGGGGTACGCTTTTAACTAATCTTCAAAGGAAATGAACCAGAAAATCAATAAAATGTAAAAAAAAAAACATATTTCTCTTACCTGTTGCCGGGTGGGGGGGCTTGCTCGCCCACGTGACCGGTCCGTTTCCGTCCATTGTGGCCGATGTTTCGCGTTTACTTAGTAATTTACACCCGCTTACACATCTACAAACCCTTACGATTATCCCACATGAATTTTGTTTGTATTAGGTGGCTATTTTTTCTGTTTGGTGCATTTTTCCTGTGGGAATCCAGCCACTTGTGAGTGCCGCCATCTTGGTAATGGGAGCTCAATTTTTTGTCCATTGTGGCCGAAGTTTTGTGTTTACTTAGTAATTTACACTCGGTTCCACATCTACAAAGTCTTATGATTATCCCACATGAATTTTGTTTGTATTACGCAGCTTTTTTTCCCGTTTCATGTAGTTTCAGTCATCATCGCTGCCACGATGACCAAACATAGCAGCGTCCACATTGGTGTGTGAACTCAAAGTGGAAAAAGGAAGAATAATAATGAGGATTTCTTCTCCTTTGCTATATTCCATGTCAGCCATGGATCGTTCAGCACGTGTCTGCCACCTTCTAAACTGTCAGATCAATACAGATTAGTACAAATTCTCAGTATAGCCGGGGGACGTCAATATGTTGACACGTGCAGTTGCTGCGCTGTGCCACTGGGGGTGCATGACCTGTCCATAAAATGTGGACACTTAAAGGGTTATTCTACGAGTTTCTGTGTTGAACCAAGGAGTCAGAAATCTCTGATTAGACTTTTTCTTTTTTAAAGGGGCCACCATGTCTAGAGTCTGATGCAGAGAAGCTGTCACCCTATCTGCCATGCTATCAATTACAGAAGGAGCAAGCTCTCCAGAGGTTATCTCCGTTGTGTAGACACATGGCATTGAGGAAACAACCTGCTTAACTTTGGTAACAGCATCATCTGAGAGATATCTACTTTAGTGATATTTTTCTTTAGGAGCCAAAGAGTCAGAAATAGTAAAATCAGAAATTAACAGATAATGGTCTGACCGTACAGGGTTATGAGGAGACACTACCAGATTTTCTATTTCAATGCCATATGCCAGAACAAGGTCCAACGTCTGGTGGAGATAGTGGGTAGAATTTCCTACTTTCTGAGAAAACCCCATCAAGTCTAATATTGAATTAAATGCCATATTAAGGCAATCACTATTTACATCTACATGTATAATAAAATCCCCTACTATAATTATTCCATCTGATTTCAGCAGTAAATCCGCTAAGAATTCAGCAAATTCAGTTACAAACTCTGAGTAAGCTGAGGGAGGACAGCAAAACTATGGTAAATAAAATTGGGTCTTACCTAAAATTGCTAACATGCCCAATACTGAGGACCAGGCCTTCAAAGGAATTATAACATGTTTTTTGGTTTAGATTAACTAGTAATTTGGAATGGAAAATTGTTGCTACTCCTCCTCCACAACCAGAACTTATTGGATTTTGACAGTTTAAATAACCAGAGGGAGTTAATTCATTTAAACCAACATAATCCTCTAGCCCTAGCCAAGTCTCTGTAAGGGATAATAAATCAATCTAACAATCAGTTAACAGATCATTGACTAGCAGAAACTTGGAAGTTAGAGACCTAATACAGACGTTGGCAAAATTGTTGGTACCCCTCTGTTAATGAAAGAAAAACCCACAATGATCACAGAAATAACTTGAATCTGACAAAAGTGGTAAAAATTAAAAATTCTATGAAAATTAACCAATGAAAATCAGACAATGCGTTTGAATTGTGGTTCAACAGAATACTAAAAAAAAAAAAAAAAAAAACTCATGAAACAGGCATGGACAAAAATGATGGTACCCCTAGAAAAGACTGAAAATAATGTGACCATAGGGACATGTTCAACCAAGATGTGTCCTCTAATTAACATTGCAGGTGTCTACAAACTTGTAATCAGTCAGTCGGCCTATTTAAAGGGCGACAAGTAGTCACTGTGCTGTTTGGTGACATGGTGTGTATCGCACTAAACATGGACCAGAGGAAGCAAAGGAGAGAGTTGTCTCAGGAGATCAGAAAGAAAATTATAGACAAGCATGTTAAAGGTAAAAGCTATAAGACCATCTCCAAGCAGCTTGATGTTCCTGTGACTACAGTTGCACATATTATGCAGAAATTTAAGATCCACGGAACTGTAGCCAACCTCCCTGGACGTGGTCGCAGGAGGAGACGGATAATACGAATGGTAACAAAAGAGCCCAGAACAACCTCTAAACACATTCATGGTGAACTCCAAGGTCAAGGTACATAAGTGTCAGATCGCACCATCCGTCGTCGTTTGAGCCAAAGTGGACTTCATGGGAGACGACCAAGGAGGACACCACTGTTGAAAACAAATCATAAAAAAGCCAGACTGGAATTTGCCAAACTGCATGTTGACAAGCCACAAAGCTTCTGGGAGAATGTCCTATGGACAGATGAGACAAAACTGGAACTTTTTGGCAAGGCACATCAGCTCTATGTTCACAGACGCAAAAATGAAGCATACCAAGAAAAGAACACTGTCCCTACTGTGAATCATGGCGGAGGTTCTGTTACGTTCTGGGGCTGCTTTGCTGCATCAGGCACAGGGTGTCTTGAATCTGGGCAAGGTACAATGAAATCTTAAGACTATCAAAGTATTCTAGAGAGAAATGTGCTGCCCAGTGTCAGACAGCTTGGTCTCAGTTGCAGGTAATGGGTCTTGCAACAGGATAATGACCCAAAACACAGCTAAAAACACCCAAGAATGGTTAAGGGTGAAACATTGGACTATTCTAAAGTGGCCTTCTATGAGCCCTGATCTAAATCCTATTCAACATCTGTGGAAGGAGCTGAAACATGCCGTCTGGAGAAGGCACCCTTCAAACCTGAGACAACTGGAGCAGTTTGCTCATGAGGAGAGGGCCAAAATACCTGCTGAGAGGTGCAGAAGTCTCATTGACAGTTACAGAAACTGTTTGATTGCAGTGATTGCTTCAAAAGGTTGTGCAACAAAATATTAAGTTAAGGGTACCATCATTTTTGTCCAGGCCTGTTTCATGAGTTTGTTTTTGAAAATAATTCTGTTGAATCACAAGTCAAAAGCATTGTCTGATTTTCATTGGTTAATTTTCATAGAATTTTTATTTATTACCACTTTTGTCAGATTCAAGTTTTTTCTGTGACCATTGTGGGTTTTTCTTTCATTAACAGAGGGGTACCAACAATTTTGTCCACGTCTGTGTTTAACAAACTGCATTTAATTTTTAAATTATGAGGAGGAACAGAGGCCAAATCATTAGATTTAGAGGCTACATGTTTAATTTGAGTTTTATCAACTTTTTGTTTAATCACTTTGGGATGCTCATACATTATATTTTTATTTACTTTAGAGGGAGCAGACAATGATTCTCTGATGGGGAAGACAGGGGCTAAGTTGAGGGGTGGCGGATGGAGAGAAGCTGCAGAGAGGCATGTAAGACTGCAACTCTGCTTCCTGGTCCCTTCCTTAAAGTAAACAAACAAAAAAATACGGCAATAGATAATGTTAGTTAAAATTAGGAAAAAAAACCATGTCAACAAAGTAAGGTTAACCTCTTGCGCTCCGTTGTACCGCGGACGGGCAAGTCTCTGCGTCCTAGAGCGCACAAGGGCACTCTCGTGCGCTCTAGGACGCATGATGGAGATTGTGATGTAGGTGGTGTATGGCGTCCAAGCGCACACTGAAAATAAAAGCTGCAGACACAGCCGCGAACAGATCAGTTCATCTGATTGACCTCTCATTCGACTAATAAGAGCCTTGAATTGGGTTTCTGAAACCTTGAAAAACCAATGACTGAAAACCTAGCCAGAAGGACCCGCCTCCCAACGCTGTGAATGCAGTGAGCCAATTGAAGCAGAGAAGTTCGCGAGCTGTTTTTTTTAAGGCTGGGTGAAGACTGGCTGCTGCAGCGGATCAAAAAAGGACGTGCAGGAAGAACCCCACAGACCCAGCAGCACGGAGACCATCCACAAATGCAACCTGTGTGACAGGGAGTGCCATTCGCGCATCGGCATGTTCGGCCACAGGCGGTGCTTATTTTGTTTTGGTTCCAGCAGAGTAGATGTTATGATTTCTTCCATGGTCATAGACCGACGGAGGCTGACGACGAAGGCTGAGTGACACACACGCCTTCGCCAGTCTTTTTTTAATTACTACTGTTATTTGTTTTGAAAAATCGTTCGCCAAAAACCGCAATCATGGAAGCACAAAACCACAATAATGGAATTATGTTTTGATCGGGTCGCGAGACCAGAACCACGAGCGGACCAGCATCGCTTTCGTCTGACAGTGAGGAAGAGAAGTTCGCCAGGACTCTGCTGCTGTGAAGAGGTAAGGTGTTATAAGCTAAATTATTATTTATCCCTGAAAATTGTAATCCAAAATGACTTTTGACCGATCGGTAAATTACAACTGTATGGTGCACGAAGTCTGAAGTTCGTACGCCGCGGTACAAGGGGTTGTTCGCCGCGAACAGACCGTGAACGCCGCCCCCACCCACCCTCGCTATTCTTCTGTAGCGGGGGGGGGGGTGGCGCGGTGACTGCGCTGCTGTCCCACATCGCCACATGAGGCTAATCCGTTGTGTAGCGATGGCCGATGTCCATCCTCTGTAGCGAGGGGCGGGGGACAACCCCCCCCCCACACACACACACAGACAGCCCTGAGTGTGACCTCTCATTAGAGCCCAAAATAAAGCTTCTACATTGAATCATTCAAAAGTTACAGACGTTTTTCCAAACTGTGCCATTTGGCACAATTTGGCACAGTTCCAAAACGCCTGGGAACTACCTGAGTAAAAAGATGTGTAATATATTCATTTTTTGTGGTATTGTTACAAAATTTGGACCTCAGCTGGATAACACTTGGTTCTACATTTCTGTTGCATTTTCCAGCCCGGATCTGGAGCTGTGTGTTATTTGCAAGCATTTGTATCCAAAAAAACACCCAGGCCAAATTTATTTTCTTCAAGTTCACTATGTTTAGATGACTCTAACTCAGTGCCTGGAGCACTTAGAGAGATAATGACTGTTTTGCCAAAAAATTCAAAGTGTTTTCTTTAAAATGAGACCAACCCCATGAAGATGCTGCAAAGGGTTGAAGAACAGCTTTTGATTTAATTTGGGCATGTTAATTTTTGGCGTTTTTAGGGAAATTGACCGGAGTGCAAGGGGTTAAATTGCTTAACACAAGTAAAAACTATCATAAAGCAAGTAAAATCTTACAGAAAACTGCACAACAAAAACAACTTCTTGCCAAAATTATCGAAACAAAAACAAGCATATAGCCTCAATTTAACCCCTTGCACTCCGGTCAATTTTCCTAAAAACGCCAAAAAATAATGTGCCCAAAGTAAATCAAAAGCTGTTCTTCAACCCTTTGCAGCATCTTCATGGGGTTGGTCTCATTTAAAAGAAACCACTTTGAATTTTTTGGCAAAAAAAACATGATCTCTCTAAGTGCTCCAGCCTCTGAGTTACAGTCATCTAAACATAGTGAACTTGAAGAAAATAAATTTGGCCTGGGTGTTTTTTTGGATACAAATGCTTGCAAATAACACACAGCTTCAGATCCGGGCTGGAAAATGCAACAGAAATGTAGAACCAAATGTTATCCAGCTGAGGTCCAAATTTTGTAACAATACCACAAAAAATGAATATATTACACAGCTTTTTACTCAGGTAGTTCCCAGGCATTTTGAAACTGTGTCAAATTGTGCCAAATGGCACAGTTTGGAAAAACGTCTCTAACTTTTGAATGATTAGATAGACAGATAGTTTATTTCGAACACAAAAATATAACAAATACAAGCAAATGGCAAATGCAATAAAGTAACAGTATACACTGTTCGAAAGGGAGAAGGAAGAAGTGAACACTTAATTCCATCTCCTCTTTTCCATAGATACACCCATGTAAATTTTATACAAATTACCACCTTTAAGACCCCAAGTAAACAATTTACTGTATTTTTTACAAATCAACATTAACACCCATCCATTCTAACATACAATGATGTCCATACATCAAAACCAGCCTTAAACAACACAGATATACACAGTGCTGTCCCAACCACCATTCCATGGTGTCCCATAATATCCCAGAGTGAACATAATGAATCGTACATATAACTACTACCCTTCTAACATATACCCTTTCAGCAAATGGTGCTTATACCTCTTTTTGAATTGATTTCTGTTTGTACATAGTTTCAGTTCCGGCTCCAGACTGTTCCACAAATCCACCCCACAGACAGATATGCACATACTTTTCTTGGTTGTACGTATCTTGGGTTTTGTAAAGTTTAAGTCTCCCCTCAAATTATGATCATTGTCTCTTTTTTTAAATATTTTTTGTATATTAGTTGGTAGTTGATTATTAATTGCCCTGTACATTACTTGTGCTGTCATAAATTTAACTAAATCGATGAACTTTATGACATGTGACTTTAAGAACAACGCATTGGTATGGTCTCTATATCCTGCATTGTTTATTATCCTTATAGCTCTTTTTTGTAATGTGCATATTGACTGTAGGTTGGTCTTGTAGGTGTTTCCTCAGACTTCTACACAGTAGTTAAGATAAGGTAAAAACAGTGAATTGTACAATAAGACCAATGATTTATAGTCCAAGAAGTGTCTTGTCTTCCCCAGTATGCCTATACATTTTGCTAATTTGGCATGGATGTGACTGATGTGAGGTTTCCAGCAGATTTTATTGTCTAGCGTCACCCCCAGAAACTTATTTTCCTGTACTGTTTCTATTCTGGTATCATCTATTGTTACCATTATTTCATGATTTATTTTATAATTTCCAAACAACATAATCTTTGTTTTTTTTAGATTTAGAGATAATTTATTTTTGTTGAACCACTGCGTTAATTTTTCCATTTCAGTTGTGACCACCTCTAAAACCTGCTGCAAATTCTCACCAGTGCAAAGGATATTTGTGTCATCCGCAAACAAAATAAATTTCAGAATTTTTGATACTTGGCATATGTCATTTATATACAAAATAAAGAGTTTGGGTCCCAAAACTGACCCCTGGGGCACACCACAAGTGATGTCCATGAAGGGTGATTTGTGCTCTCCAATTTGTACAAATTGTTGTCTGTTACTTAAATAACTTTCCACCCAACTCAGTCCAACCCCTCTTATCCCATACCTTTCCAGTTTCCTTAGTAGTATTCTGTGGTCAATGGTGTCAAAAGCTTTCTTTAAATCTATAAATACTCCTACAGCAACCTTTTTTTATCTATACAAATAGTAATTTCTTCTATAAGTTTGATCAGTGCCAAAGATGTAGATTTATCTGCTCTAAAACCATACTGGCTATCTGTAAGGAGGTTGTGTTTTTCAGTGAAATCATCCAGTCTCTTAGTGAAGATTTTTTCAAGTATTTTGGAGAATTGTGAGAGTAAAGAGACTGGCCTGTAATTTGTGAAGCGATGACTGTCTCCTGTTTTGTATAGAGGTATTACTTTTGCTATTTTCATTTTGTCTGGAAATGTACCAGTTTGAAATGACAGGTTACAGATGTGGGTGAGTGGCTTAACAATTCCCTCAATTACTTTTTTCACTATTGTCATGTCAATTTCATTCCAGTCCGTTGATTTTTTGTTCTTAAATTTACTCACAGTCTCGATAATTTCCTTTTCAGTAACTGCACCCAAAAAGATTGTGTTTGGATTTCTATCTTCTATTTCATTCACAGAACCACTGTAGTTTGTTTCTGGTGTCGCTATTGATTTTGCTAATTCAGGACCAACGTTTACAAAAAATTTATTGAAACCACTGACCACATCTTCCATATTATTTATCAAATTGCCATTTTCGATAAAATATTCTGGATAATTTGCATTCTTAGGACGATTACTAATAATCCCATTGAGTACTTGCCATATTCCTTTTATGTTATTTTTGTTATCCTCTAGTATTCTGTTGTAATATTCTTTCTTACAGGTCCTCATTATAGTAGTAAGCTTATTTTTGTACCTTTTATATTTGATCTCAGCTTCCACCGTTCTGCATTTAATGAATTGTTTATATAAGGTATTCTTCTTTTTACATGAATTTATTAACCCCTTGGTGACCCAAGGAATATATTTTTTTTTGTTGTCTGTCACTGTATTGTTTTATAGGACAGTATTCATTGTACAATGATTGAAATATTTGTAAAAATTTATCATATGCTCTATTTATGTCATTTTCATTATAAACTATCTTCCAATTTTGTATTAATAATTCCTTTGTCAGTAAATGCATTGATTCTTCGGTTCTTATTCTTTTATATTTAATATTTTTGGTATACTTTGTCTTCCTATAATCACATTGATAGACAACAAAAATCGGCAGGTGGTCACTGATATCATTCAATAAAAGCCCACTCCTGATATTATTTTCCATAATGTTTGTGAATATGTTATCTATTAGTGTGGCACTGTGTGACGTGATTCTGCTAGGTCCGGTAATTGTTGGATGTAAGCCCATACTGTACATTGTGTTGATAAATTCTTCTGTCAAACTATGTTGTTTTGAGTTCATCAGATCTATATTGAAATCCCCACAGATGAACATAACTTTATGAGTTAGTTTTGCGTACATTTTTTCCATCCAGTCTTTAAAAAAGTCAATGTTTGATCCAGGTGTTCTATATACACAGCTCCCTACTACATTCTTCACATTGTCCAGACAGATTTCTATTGTAATACATTCAAATAAATCATCCACAGTTACTGACAGATTTTCAACAACCTTGTATTTCAAGCTCTTGTCAACATAAATTGCAACTCCTCCTCCTTTTTTCACTTTTCTATTTATATAATTTAATTCATAGCCATCCATGGTAAAATCCACTCCTTTCTCTTCACTGAGCCACATCTCTGATATTGCCACAATATTGAATGGCTCTTTAAACTGATGTAAATAATCTTTAATGTTATTAAAGTTTGCATAGAGACTCCTGCTGTTCAATATATATATATATATATATATATATATATATATATATATATATATATATATATATATATATATATATACATATATATGATTCAATATAGAAACTTCATTTGGGGCGTTAATGAAAGGTCACACTCAGGGCTGTCTGTGTGTGTGTGTGTGGGGGGGGGGGGGTTATCCCCGCCCCCCCCGCTCGCTACAGAGGATTGACTTCGGCCATCGCTACACAACGGATTAGCCTCATGTGGTGATGTAGGACAGCAGCGCAATCACCGCGGCTTCCCCCCCCCTCGCTGCAGAAGAATAGCGGGGGTGGGGGGAGCGTTCACAGCCTGTACGCGGCGAACAACTCCTTGTACAGTGGCGCACAAACTGCGCCGCGAAGCACAGTTGTAATTTACCGATCGGTCAAAAGTCATTTTGGATTACAATTTTCAGGGATAAAAAATAATTTGGCTTATAACAGCTTACCTCTTCACAGCCACATTGTCCTGGCCAACTTCTCTTCCTCATTGTCAGACGAATGCGATGCTGGTCCGCTCGTGCTTCTGGTCTCGCGACCCGGTCAAAACATAATTCCAATATTGCGGTTTTGTGCTTCCATGAT
Organism: Pholidichthys leucotaenia; assembly: GCA_020510985.1. Classification (NCBI taxonomy): domain Eukaryota; kingdom Metazoa; phylum Chordata; class Actinopteri; order Cichliformes; family Pholidichthyidae; genus Pholidichthys; species Pholidichthys leucotaenia. The sequence goes on along the minus strand of CM035847.1, from coordinate 157,005,089 downwards.
TGCGGTTTTTGACGAACGATTTTTCAAAACAAATAACAGTAGTAATTAAAAAAAGACTGGTGAAGGCATGTGTGTCACTCAGCCTTCGTTGTCAGCTTCCATCGGTCTATGACCATGGAAGAAATCATGACGTCTCATAACGTCTAATCCTTTTTTGATCCGCTCCAGCAGTCAGTCTTCACCCAGCCTTAAAAAAAAAAAAAACAGCTCGCGAACTTCTCTGCTTCAATTGGCTCACTGCATTCACAGCAGGCAGGTCCTTCTGGCTAGGTTTTCAGTCATTGGTTCTTCAAGGTTTCAGAAACCCAATTCAAGGCTCTTATTAGTCGAATGAGAGGTCAATCAGATGAACTAATCTGTTCGCGGCTGTGTCTGCAGCTTTTATTTTCAGTGCGCGCTTGGACGCCACTACATCACCATCACCACCTACATCACCATCTACACCATGCGTCCTAGAGCACACGAGAGCGCCCTCGTGCGCTCTCGTGCGCTCTAGGACGCAGAGACTTGCCCGCCCACGGTACAACGGAGCACAAGAGGTTAATATATTCCATCTTACTTGGATTTCAATTTTTACGGTGTGACAAATATCCCCATAAGCATAAACACAAGTGAGTGTTTTCTCTCTCTCTCTCTCTCTCTCTGACCGAACCATTATGGACAATATTTTTCTCGTATGTGACGTTCTTCATCTCAGTAAATGTTATGATTTAGAGTTTGGTATTATGTCTTTGGACCAAGAAAAGGCTTTTGATAGGGTTGACCATTCTTATTTGTTTTCCACACTGAAGGGGTTTGGTTTTGGCAATATGTTTTTGAGGTGGGTCAGTCTGCTATATACTGAAGCTGAGTGTTTGGTAAAGATGGAGGCAGGGCTGAGTCGGCCAATACCTGTACGTCGGGGAATAAGGCAGGGCTGTCCAATCTCAGGTCAACTGTATAGCTTGGCTATTGAGCCTTTGCTGTGCAGGTTGCGCACTCAGCTGGGTGGTTTGATTCTGCCGGGGCCCACCAGCAGTTGTCGTCCAATCGTCTTGTCTGCTTATGCAGATGACGTCAACATTTTCATCACATACCACAGGGATGTACAGCGTCTGGTGGACACTTTATCTATTTATGAGAAAGCATCTTCTGCATGGGTAAACTGGGCCAAGAGTGAGGGTTTATTGGTGGACCAGTGGTCACATCAGGACATTCCTCAGCTTCCTGGAGGTCTTCTGTGGGGGAAAGCCGGCCTCAAAGTGTTGGGGGTATTTTTGGGTTCAGAGGACTTTGAACGCAAGAACTGGGAGGGAATTAAGGAGAAGGTGTGTGCTCGCTTTTCTAAATGGAAAAGGTTGCTACCACAGCTGTCATATAGGGGAGGGGTTCTGGTCGCCAATAATCTGGTCACTTTGGCTCTTTGGCATAGGCTTATTGCTTTGACACCGCCCAGGAGCCTGGTTGAGGAGGTTCAGAAGATCATCATGGATTTCTTTTGGTTTGGCCGACATTGGGTCCGTGCGGCTGTTCTCTACCTGCCTGTTGCCGAGGGAGGACAGGGCCTGGTGGACATACAGTCCAAGATCGCCTGTTTTAGGCTTCAGACTGCACAACGGATCCTTTACAGATGTGGCCCCTGCTGGATGGACACTGCAAAACTGCTCCTGAGGAGAGTTGGCCACTTGGGCTATGATAAGCAGCTTTTCCTCGCGAAGTCCGGGGAGCTGGACCTTACTGGACTTTCTGCTTTCTACACATCTGTCTTACATGCATGGCAAGTCTTCACGGTAGCCCGCATTCCTGAGGAGACACCAGGCATGTGGCTGTTCGAGGAACCACTGTTTTTCAATCAATTCATGGACACTCAAGTGCTGCAATCTGTTAGTCTGCGAACTTGTTTAAGAGAGGCACACTGTACCAAGCTTAGTCATCTTATGAAGATGTCAACCACGTCGATAGAAACGCTCCGGCGGAGCGCCAACATTACATCTGTCAGACTGGTGCATAGGGTGGTGAAGGAAGTGTGTGCTGCCCTGCCACGACCGCTTAGAGCATTTGTGGAAAACCGGACTCTTTCCACTCAATGGGATGAGGGCACTGTGTCCAACTTTCCTGCCCTTTCCAAAAACGATGTCTGCCACTGTAGTATTCTCTGGGCCCCTCCCCAATCTGACCAGTGATGACATGTTTAGTCGCTCGTCATCCTTGAACCGCTGGCTGTCTGTGTGGTGTCCTAAAAATGACGTGGGCTACATTGACAATTGGAGCTCTTTTTGGGGAAAACCTGGTCTTATGAGATGAGACAGCATTCATCCCACTTTGGATGGTGCTTCTCATTTATCTAACAATCTGGCATCTTTTTTATCCAAATTTCCAAAACCATGACTACTCAGAGTTGGGACCAGGAAGCAGAGTCGCAGTCTTACACGTCTCTCTGCAGCTCCTCTTCATCCGCCACCCCTCAGCTTAGCCCCTGTCTTCCCCATCAGAGAATCGTTGTCTGCTCCCTCCAAAGTAAATAAAAATATCATGCATAAGCATCCCAAAGTGATAAAGCAAAACATTGGTAAAACTCAAATTAAACATAAAGCCTCTAAATTGAATGATTTGGCCTCTGTTCCTCCTCATAATTTAAAAATTAAATGTGGTTTACTAAATATTAGGTCTCTAACTCCCAAGTCTCTGTTAGTCCATGATCTGTTAATTGATCATCAGATTGATTTAATTTCCCTTACAGAGACTTGGTTAGGGCAAGAGGATTATGTTGGTTTAAATGAATCAACTCCCTCTGGTTATTTAAACTGTCAAAATCCCAGAAGTTCTGGTCGTGGAGGAGGAGTAGCAACAATTTACCATTCCAAATTACTAGTTAATGTAAAGCAAAAAACATGTTATAATTCCTTTGAGGGCCTGGTCCTCAGTATTGGGCACTTTAGCAATTTTAGGTTAAACCCAATTTTATTTGCCATAGTTTATCGTCCCCCATCAACCTACTCAGAATTTTTATCCGAATTTGCTGATTTCTTAGCTGATTTAGTGCTGAAATCTGATAGAATAATTATAGTAGGGGACTTTAATATACATGTGGATGTAGATAGTGACTGCCTTAATGTGGCATTTAATTCAATATTAGACTCGTTTGGGTTTTCTCAGAAAGTAGGAAATTCTACTCATTACCTCCACCATACATTGGACCTTGTTCTGACATATGGCATAGAAATAGAAAATCTTGTAGTGTCTCCTCATAACCCTGTACTGTCAGACCATTGTCTGTTAACCTTTGATTTTACCATTTCTGACTATTTGGCTCCTAAAGAAAAATATTATTACAGTAGATGCCTCTCAGATGATGCTGTTTCCAAATTTATGCTGATTGTTTCCTCTATGCCATGTGTCAACACAACGGAAATAAGCTATAGACAGCTTGCTCCTTCTGTAATTGATAACATGGTGGATAGTGTTTCAGCTTCTCTGCATCAGGCTCTAGACGTGGTGGCCCCCTTAAAAAAGAAAAAGTCTAATCAGAGATTTCTAACTCCTTGGTTCAACACAGAAACTCGTAGCTTAAAACAGAAGACTCGTCAATTAGAAAGAAAATGGCGCTCTACTAATTTAGATGAAATCTATTTAGCTTGGAGAAATCATCTTTTAATTTATAAAAAAATCTCTTAGAAAAGCTAGAACAAGTTATTACTCTGCATTAATAGAAGAGAACAAGAATAATCCCAGGTTTCTTTTCAGTACTGTAGCCAGGTTGACAAAGAGTCAGGACTCTGTCAATCCTAGCATTCCCTTAGAGCTTACTAGTCAGGACTTTATGAACTTTTTCAATAATAAAATTTCATCCATCAGAGATAAAATCAATCAGATTCTTCCCACAGTTAACTTAAATACTGTAACTACTACAACTCCTTCTTTTGATGTCTGTCTTGATGAGTTTACTCCAATCGACCTTTGTGAGTTAGACAAAATAGTTTCCTCATCCAAACCTTCAACTTGTCTTTTAGACCCTATTCCTACTAGGTTATTTAAAGAAGTCTTCCCACTTATTGGTAGCTTTATTCTTCATATAATCAATTCTACATTAACTTTAGGCCATGTACCGCAGGCTTTTAAAACAGCTGTAATTAAACCCTTACTCAAAAAGCCAACGCTAGATCCAGGAGCTTTAGCTAACTATAGACCAATCTCTAATCTCCCTTTCATTTCAAAAATCTTAGAAAGAGTTGTTGCTACGCAATTATTCGACCACCTGCAGGGAAATGGTTTACTTGAAGAGTTTCAATCTGGGTTTAGAATCCATCATAGTACTGAAACAGCCTTAGCGAAGGTCACTAACGACCTCCTCATTGCATCTGATAATGGACTAGTTTCTGTACTTGTCCTTTTAGACCTTAGTGCAGCTTTTGATACTATCGATCATAATATTCTACTTGATAGATTAGAACACTATGTTGGACTTAATGGAACTTCGTTGCAGTGGTTTAGATCTTATTTATCTGATAGGTTCCAGTTTGTTCATGTAAATAATGAGTTTTCTTTCAACTCAAAGCTTAGTCATGGAGTTCCACAGGGATCTGTGCTAGGCCCTACTCTTTTTAGTTTATATATGCTTCCGTTAGGCAACATTATTAGAAAGCACTGTATACATTTTCATTGTTATGCAGATGACACACAATTATACCTGTCAATGAAGCCAGATGATAGTAATCAATTAGCCAAGTTAGAAGCCTGTCTTAAGGAAATCAAAGCTTGGATGACTTGTAATTTCCTGCTATTAAATTCAGATAAGACTGAAGTCATTCTTGTTGGTCCAAAAAACCTTAGAAATTCCTTTCCAAATCAAACTTTCAGTTTGGATGCAGTTACTCTTTCTCTTAATAGCTCTGTGAGGAACCTTGGAGTTATTTTTGATCAGGATTTGTCCTTCAATTCACATATTAAAATTGTTTCTAAGACTGCCTTCTATCATTTGCGTAATATTGCCAAGATTAGGAGCATCTTGTCTCAGAGTGATGCTGAGAAACTGATCCACGCTTTTGTTAGCTCGAGATTAGATTATTGTAATTCTTTATTATCAGGTTGTCCTAAAACATCTTTAAAAAGTCTTCAGCTGATCCAAAATGCTGCAGCAAGAGTTTTAACAGGTACTAGAAAGAGAGATCATATCTCTCCGGTTCTGGCCTCCCTTCATTGGCTTCCCATAGAGTTTAGAATTAAGTTTAAAATCCTTCTTCTTACTTACAAAGCTCTAAACAATCAGGCTCCTTTTTATTTAAAAGATCTGATACTACCGTATTACCCTAACAGAGCACTACGCTCCCAAAATGCAGGACTACTTGTAATACCTAGAATCTCCAAAAGTACAATGGGAGGCAGAGCCTTCAGTTATCAAGCTCCTCTCCTGTGGAATCAGCTGCCAATCTGGATTCGGGAGTCAGACTCGATCTCTGTTTTTAAGATTAGGGTTAAAACCTACCTTTTTGATATAGCCTACAATTAGGGAGGGATCATGTGTTTCTGAACCCTCCCTTAGTTATGCTGCTAATAGGTTTAGTCAGCCGGGGGACCTCCAGTAATGCACTGGGCCTCACTCCTTTCCTCACTCTCTATGAAATATTTTTTTTTTGCTGGTCATTAACATTTGTTTGTTCTCTCCCATAGATTGAGTCCCCATCGTGCTGTTTGCTCTCTACATGTCTGTTCTTTTCATCTCCTCTGTCCCCTCACCCCCCAGCCAGTCGCAGCAGATGACTGCCCCTCCCTGAGCCTGGTTCTGCTGGAGGTTTCTTCCTGTTAAAAGGGAGTTTTTCCTCTCCACCGTCGCCAAGTGCTTGCTCACAGGGGATCACCTGATTGCTGGGGTCTTTCTGCAACTGTGGGGGTTCCCCCCTACAGTTGATAGTGCTATGAGATGACTGTTGTTGTGAAATGGCGCTATATAAATAAAGTTGAATTGAATTGAATTGAATTGAATAATTCCAGCTGTGGGAGAGTGGCAGGAGGGAGAGGATCACCTGCTGTCCTTCAGAAATCCTCGTCTGGCCAAGTTCCAGTTTGTGGGGACGAAGACGGTGTATCACATCTGTGTGAAAGTTCTGAATCTGCGCTCTATGACGGACATGTAAGAGTCAAAGTGAGCGGGGTTTTTGGTGCCGGTATTCTCCCCGAAAGGCAGCTGGCGGTCCATGTACAAGCTCCCTATTGAGAAACAGACGGCAGATCTCCAGTGGAGGATTGTTCATGGGGCAATAGCTACGAATAAATACAGAGCACACCTGGATCCGAATGTGGGGGAGGAATGTTTGTTTTGTTCCCAAGTTGAGACCCTGGAGCATTTGTTTGTTCAATGTTTTCGTTTATCTGGCCTTTTTGATCTTCTGAAAGTATGGTTTCATGATTTGGGTGAATGTTTCTCTTTTGGTTTGTTTATTTACGGGCCAAAGTATAAAGTGGCAAGGAAGTCTGTGCACACTTTGATGAACTTCCTATCTGGTACTGCTAAACTTGCCATCTGGCTGACAAGGAAAAATCGGACTACTAACACTGACAATGTGGATCCTGTGTTTGTTTTCAAGGCCTTGTTAAAAGTCAGACTCCAGGTGGAGTACTCTTACTATAAAATGGTGGACAATTTGGAGGTATTCACCAATAGATGGACTGTAGGGAATATTTTGTGTTCTGTGGGAGAGGGGGATGAGTTATGTTTGCACTTTTGAAATGTGAGACACTTGGTGGTATGATATTGGTGATCATACATTTTTGAATTGTGCAATAAAGGGATTTTTTAAAACTCAAACTCTCTCTCTCTCTCTCTCTCTCTCTCTCTCTCTCTCTCGTGCCCATGTGCGAGCGTTTGGTGAGCAGGTGGAGGTGAGTTTGACTGAGAGTTTGTAATTTCCTTATTTTAAAACTTTCTTTTCCTTTTTCTTACTGTTATTTGTGTGACAGCTGTGTAGTTGTAGTGTTATATTGTGCTTAGGAGTGTGACACATGTTTTTTGTTTTTTTTTCATAGACTATGAGTTTCTTTTTCCTCAGCAGGGATGGCGTCCATACCATCCCTGTCTCTGAGGCATGGAGTTCGGGTGGTACCGTGGCCCAATACCTCAGTGAAGGAAGTGATGCTGGCGGTTGGAGACAAGGTGGGGCAAAATAACATAATATATGCCTCTCATATGAAAAAAGAAGTTTGATTTTTTTTTTTTTTGATTTTGTATACTTTATTGATCCCCAGAGGGGAAATTGAGGACATCCACCTGGATGGATGAAGCAGCCGCGGTATGGCGCTATCCCTTAACCATTCACACACACATTCACACCTAGGGCCACTTCAGAGTCTCCAATTAACCTAACTTGCATGTTTTTCGCCTGTAGGAGGAAACCGGAGAAATCCCGGAGTAAACCCGTGCAGACACGGGGAGAACATGCAAACTCCACACAGATCACTGTTGGTCAGGGGCTGGGATCGAACCAGGGATCCCATAGTCAAGGGTGAGTTGCTGTGCTGGTGCAGTGCTAACCACTGCACCACCACACTGCCCGTGGGACTGTTGTGGTGTTTGTAAAAAATCAGCCCTTTGTCAGTGAGCTTTTTGAGAGTGGGTTAAACTTGAATTATGAATTTATTCAAGTTTTACCTCTTGCTGTGCCATCGACCCACGTCACTGTGTCAGGGGTTCCCCCTTTTATCCCTAACCAGGTTCTAGAACAAGAACTTAGGTGGTTTGGAAGGTTTGCGAGTGGCTTAAGAACTGTCAGTCTTGGTTGTAGAAATGACAAATTAAAACATGTCCAGTCTTTGCGAAGACAAGTGCTCATGTTTTAAGACTCTCCCACACAATTGTTGGAGGTTTCTTTCCACGTAAAGCATGAAGAAGGTTCTTATATAGTTTATGCAAGCTCAAGAATTATGAAATGTTTTGAGTGTGGAGATGTGGGTCACAAGACGGACGGCAGTGGCTCAGGAGGTAGAGCAGGTCGTCCAATAACCACATGGTTGGCGGTTCGAATCCCGCTCTCCCCAGATATCCTGCCGTTGTGTCCCTGGGCAAGACACTTCACCCCAATTGCTCCTGGTGGGTCTGGAAGCGTCATGTTAGGCAGCATGCCACCATCAGTGTGTGAATGTGTGTGTGAATGGGTGAATAGCAGGATCTGTAAAGCGCTTTGGTCATCAAGAGATGAGAATAAAAGCGCTATATAAGTGAGTGCCATTTACCATTTACAAGCGAATTGCTTGTTCACACGGGCAGAGGGGCCCGCTGCTGTGGGTGAGGGCCCACATGGGCAACAGGCAGCGGGGACCGCTGTTGCGGGTGAGGACTCATACGGGCAACAGGCAGGGGAGCCTTCTACTGTGGGTGTGGGCCCGCACGGGCAGCGGGGCCCGCTGCTGCGGCTGATGTGGGTGGCAGGACCGGCAAGAAGCGTCCATGATTAGCTCACAGATTGAAGAAGATGACTCCTTAGCTGATGCTTCCATTGCTCATGGATCTGCTTTAGGGGCTGATGAGGAGGGGGTGAAATGTATTGATGAAGCTGTGATTGAAACTTAGGACAGTGGCTCTGCAGCGGGACATGCTGCTGGGGTTGCGTGCATGTCTGCTTGTGCTGACGGTTCTGTGGCTGCAATTTTTTCTGCCACTCAGGTGGGGGCTGAATCAGTGGCCACTGGAGAGCTGGTAAAACATGACCAACAGGAGCCAGGTTTGGGGTGCAGCACAGCGCAAGTAAGGCTGGGCAGTGAAACAGATGTGCAAGGTGTGAACCTTGTTAGCTCCCAGGATACTACTGAAACTGACATGGAGAATATTTACGACTCTGATAATGTTTCTATTGCAGACAGCATTTCATTAAGTGATGACTTGCATTCATTGGAAGAAATTTATGGGTTTTTGGATGATGCCTTTGGAAAATCAGTTAACGCAAAAGACTATTTTCCTGACCTTAACAAATTTGTTCAGTCAGCCATAACTCTCCAAAAAGTTGTGGTCCCTGAGTTGCTGTATAATAGAAAGCGGTATTGTCTTAAGAAATTTGTGACTGATCTGAGGAAAATTTTAAAATCACCAAGTTCAAGAATGGTCAAAAGAATGAAAATTTAAAATAAAGGTGCCATGGTCATACAACACTGGATGGTTCAGCTCTGCTGTTTGTTCCTGTTTGGCTTTTTTTCTGGACTGTCTTTCTCCTCCTAACATGCAGGTCTTACGGGTGGGTTCATTAAATATAAACAGGGGTAGAGATGCACTAAAGAGAGCCTTGGTGTTAGAGATGATAAAGCAAAAAAATTACATATAGCTTTTCTACAAGAAACTCACAGTGATTGTAAGAAGGAAGTAGACTGGGGTATGTGGTGGGGAAGGAATTATGTCCTTAGTCATGGGACAAACTTTAGTGCTGGAGTTGTTATTTTATTTTCCTCTGAGTTAGATGTGAACATCACATCCAGCATTGAAATAATGAAGGGCAGAGATTTTTTGGAGAAAGCTGAGATTAAAAGTTTGAGATTTATTTTTATAAATATTTATGCATCCAATCAAGGCTCAGATCGTGAGGAGATTTTTAAATTATTGGGAGAAAAATTAAACAATCTTGATTCTAGGGAGTGTATCTGTCATAAACACCCCTCAGGGCAGAGAGAGACAGATTCACGTGCTAAACTGTTAGTGACATTTATTAACAAAAGAGAACAGAAGTCCAAAAAACTGTGCATGACATACAAAAATACAAATGAGGAAAAACTTACAAATGGCATTCCAGAGCTGACATCGCTCTGCAAACGCTGGAGAAGACAACGGATGAAATTCAAACACATCAGACGATGCAGTCCATGCAATGCTGCCGCATTGAGAGACAAAACAGCAGCCCTTAAATAGTCAACAGCAGATTGGCAGGCAGATGAGCAGCCGGTGTGAGAACAGCAGGTGTGGGCTGACTTAGCGAGCAGGTAACCAAATTAGACAATCAATCAACTTTATTTATAAAGCACTTTAAAAGCAACACTCGCTACACAATGTGCTGTACAGCAAGAAAACAAAAACAGGAAGCAAGGCACTAACACATAAACAATATAGAACCACAGTGTAACACCCTCTCACCAACACCTACTCCCTTTAGGTGTAGTAGCCTTTTCGGTTCCACCTGGGCAAAGGGATAATTGGGCCAGATCAGAAGATTACAGGTTCGTAGGAGCCTGGGAGGTGCAACAACAGATGACACATACACAGCCATATAGAACTTGCAACTATGTATATTATTTACAAAAATGTACAATAAAAAAAACACAGCACTTGTACAATAATAATAAAAAGAACAATACAATACCCAAAATATATTTACAGATTTTACAGATGTCTAGTGTCCTTTTCAGGACTAGTCCACCTCTAGTGGTCTATCTGATTTGGGCTTCGGCTCGCCATCCAAATTTGGAGAATCCCGGGTTTCTGGTCCAACCAGTCCAAACAAAAAAAAACCCTGACCTATAAATTAGGTCAGAACACAAAAAATAAGCTATGCTCTATAGCTTTTTATAAAATATTTCTAACTGTACAACAATATATTTTTTAAACACCTATAAATCACAGGTATAACCTTCACCATTAAATACATTTAATGGCAGGGGAACTGGGACCTTTGCTAACCGCCACAGCTCAGAAAAATGTCTTTTTCTGATAAAAAACAAGCCAAAAATTAGCATTGGCGGTTAGCATGCTAAGCTAGCGATTAGCATTCCCATACACAACAATGGCACTTACCCCGCTAGGTGACACGTGCGTCAATGGGGTTCCCGTGCTCAACGGCATCGACAGTCTTTGTATCCCAATCAATCTCGAATTTTCTTCAAGGCAAAGACTGTTATCAGCACTAGCTCACCGTCTCTGTGAGTGATCGTCTCTCTCGGTTGGTGCCTTCCGCTGTGTCTCAGAGCGTTCTGTGGATTACGCACAGACCGAGGGAGAGAGTGCGTGACCCCGTTGGCTGGCGGGACCCCATTGGCTGTTGCTGCCAAGCTAACAACGCAGCCATTGGTCGCTTAAAGTGGCAAATAAAAACGTCTGGAACGTTATCAAAACTTTCCAAAGAATGTTCCTAACTATTTATAAACATATTTTATGAACTTATATTTTATTCATATACTCATTTTCAAAATATCCACTTCCATTGTGAAATGAGTGTTTGTATGTTTTTTTTTTAAACTTTATCGATATTTACAATTTTATTCGTGTTTTTAACACTGGGTTACACTATCCCCCCTTAGAATCATGTGAGTCCCTTTGCATGGGATTAGCTAAATGGTACTGACGGGAGAACTAGTGTTCATGGGAATATTCCTAAGATCTGACTCTGTTAAAGCTCGGGTAAAAGCCAGGTCTAGTCCTTGAAACAGGAACTGGGCAACAGTTACGAGAGGATTTCCCAACCGACTATACTGTAATCTTTCTGGCTGGGAGGTTGTCCTCTCGGAGTGTCTCACAGTCTGTGGGACTTCTTTTTCAGGTTCTTTTTCTTCCACAGGCTCATCACAGGTACTTTTATCAGGTGAGTTGGTTTCACTTTCAGTTCCATTCTCATTGTTTGATGGTTCCACATTTGTTTCAGTTTCCTCCAGGTTTCCATCATTCGGTAAGTTGTCGCATCTAGGTGAAGTGACATTTTCTATTTGGTTGTCATTCTCAGGTGAGTGAGTTTCAGCAGGAATGTCTCCTTTAAAGGATGGCTTTGGATGGGGAATTTCATAAACTCGAGTGAGCTTTATGGGCATTTGGATTGGTTCTTCTCTGTACCAATAGACATCTTCATTTTCCGGTTCTGAATTCTCACATTCCTCACTTTGTTCAGGTGATTGTCTTGTCTTAAGTTGGCGGACACGTTTTGGTTGGACAGGTTCTTCTTCAACAGGGGCAAGAAAACCACAGGGAAGCAAGAGGTCGTGGTGAACGGTGCGAATAGGACCATCTTTTGTCTCAGGTTTTATGGTGTAAACAGGCAAGTCACCTGCTTGGCTCACCACGATGTGAATTTCAGCTTCCCACCTGTCTGCTAGTTTGTGCTTGCCTCTGAGGTGGACTGCACGTACCAAAACTCTGTCACCTGGTTCTAGTTTTGAGGGTTTCACTCGCATATCAAATCTTGTTTTGTTTCTTTCAGCCATCTTGTTAGCATTTTCCATTGCTAGTTTGTAGCTTTCTTGTAGAGTTGTCTTCAGTTTTTCAGTGTACTGGAAATGTGACTTGTAACTTTTGTTGTGTAACGGGAGCTCAAATGCAAGGTCGATGGGCAATCTCGGCTGACGACCGAACATTAACTCAAACGGGGCAAAACCAGTAGTGTCATTTTTTGAACAATTGTACGCATGTACAAGTGGTTTTACATAGTTGTGCCAATGAGTTTTGTTTTTTTCCTCCAGAGTACCCAGCATGCTCAATAACGTTCTATTGAAACGTTCTACCGGGTTACCTCTGGGGTGATAGGGTGTCGTCCGGATTTTGCGAATGCCAATGATTTTGCAAAGTTCTTTTATAATATGGGACTCAAAATCGGGACCCTGATCACTATGTAACCGTTCGGGTATCCTGTAGTGGACTATAAAGTTGTCCCAAAGTGCCGTTGCAACGGTCTGAGCTTTCTAATTGCTGGTAGGGATGGCTATAGCGTATTTCGTGAAATGATCAGTTAACACGAGCACATTATTTGTGTTACTTTGATCGGGCTCAATGGACAGGAAATCCATACAAACGAGTTCGAGCGGTTGGGTGGACTTGATGTTGACAAGCGGAGCAGCTCATTCTGGAGCGGTTTTACGTCTTACACAGCGATTACATGTCTTGATCTTCTTTTCAATATCCGCCGCCATGTGAGGCCAATAGAACCTTGTTCTGGCGAGATCCAAAGTACGCTCTGTGCCTAAATGGCCCATGTCACAGTGGAGGCTTTGAAAGACTGAATCGCGGAGCTGTTCAGGTAAGACGAGCTGGTAAGTAACATTTCCTCCATTTTGACGAGTGCGGTAGAGGATGTTATTGCACATTTCAAGTCGACTGAGCTTTCGGAGTAACAAGTTGATGTCAGGAAGTTCAGTTCATACAGTTGGTGGAACTTTTAGCCCAGTTTCAATTTGTGCAATCACTTCTCTTAAACAGGGGTCAGTTCTTTGTTCATTTTTGATCTGTTCAGGCGTCATATGGGGTACAACTGGAAGACCACCACAGCCATCTTCATCGGCGTAGCCATCTGGAATGGCAGCTACAAAGAGGGCTAATGAGTGAACCAAAGGGAAGGTGTTGTCTGGAGAGCTATAGACAAGGTGTTTTTCACATATAGCAGACACTACCTCGGAACTTAAACTGCTTTCAGGAAGAGACAAGTGAGTTTGAGTGAACTGCTGTATGCAGTCAAGCTCCTTTTGGGACACTGCGTCATCAAGTAACTCGCCATGTGGCCGTCTAGAGAGGCTGTCTACATCTGAGTTAAGCTTTCCTGCTCTGTATTGGAGCTTAAAGTTAAACGTCGACAGAGCAGCTAGCCACCTATAACTCATGGCATCCATCATAGCAGTAGTTAAGATGTACATCAGGGGGTTACTGTCTGTCATGACAGTAAAGTGGTTGCCATATAGATAGTCTGCAAACTTCTCCGTTACTGCCCACTTTAGAGCTAAAAATTCTAACATATGGGCGGGGAAACGGGACTCACTTCTCGACAACCCCCGGCTTGCATAAGCTATGACCCTAGTCTGGCCCTCCTGCTCTTGATAGAGGGCGGCGCCAAGCCCTGTAGTGCTGGCATCAGTATGGAGTGTATATGGCAACTGAGGGTCAGCGAAACCCAGGACAGGCGCAGTACTGAGCTTTTCAATGATGGTTTTGAATGCAAGATCGCAGGAAGAAGTCCATCGCTCTCCAAACGGTGTCTTTGGGTCGTGGTACTGGGCAGGCTTAGCTTTGGGCTTTGTGCTCTTTCGCAAAGGAGGGTAGCCTGCTGTTAAGTCAGCGAGGGGCTTAACGATGCTGGAATAGTTCTTAATGGACCGCCTATAGTACCCTGAAAAGCCTAAGAATGAGCGGAGCTGTTTGATATCACGGGGCACAGGCCAGGTACTTAGGGCTTTCACTTTTTCGGGGTCGGTCTCAACTCCTTTACTGGACACAATGTGACCGAGGTATCTGACAGAAGTTTGAAAAAATCTGCATTTCTCAGGGGAGAGTTTAAGCCCGTACTCTTTTAGGCGATTAAGAACTTTCATTAAGCGAGCCTCATGTTCTTCGGGCGTCTTGGAGAATACAATGATGTCATCGAGGAACACAATCACCTCATGCAGATTCATGTCGCCCATGCATTTCTCCATGAGGCGCTGGAACATGCTGGGGGTGTTTGTAATGCCTTGGGGCATTCTATTGAATTCCCAAAAGCCCATGGGACATACGAACGCTGTCTTTGGTTTGTCCAGCTCCTCTACCTCAATTTGGTAGTACCCCGACTTTAAATCGAGGACAGAGAACCACTGCGAACCGGTCAAGGTGGAAAACGTTTCCTCCAAGTTGGGGAGAGCGTAAGCATCTTTTACAGTCTGCATGTTAAGCTTCCTGTAATCAATACAAAGGCGGACATCGCCATTTTTCTTCTGCACCACTACAATAGGCGAAGAAAATGGGGAAGTAGACTCTCTTATCAAGCCTGCTTGTTGGAGTTCTTTGAGATGCTCAAGGACCGCTTCCAGGTCATTTGGATGTATGGGTCGTGCTCTGTGTTTGAACGGTGTTTCATCTGATAGTTTGATTGTGTGTTTCACTTGATCCGTTTTAACAAAGTCAAGATAATTTTGTGCAAATAATTTGGGCATTTGACTGAGTCTTTCTGTTAGGCGCTCTTTCCATTCAGCGCTAATGGGGGAAGAGTCAAAGTTGAACTTCAGAGTGGACTTTGGTTCAGTTTTGGATTTTGTAACTTTCACGGAGTGTTCTTGTGATAGGACTCGTTGATATGCACAGATTTCTCCAATGACACACTTCTGAGGGATTGTCACGTCATGTTCTGATTCATTGGTGAGTATAACTGGAACAAGGTAAGGTGCTCTTTCAGGTAAGTCTATGAGACATGGTTTTACTAGGATACCACCAGGAGAGGCTGACATTAACGGGTGTTCTAACAAGACAGATTTTTCACTGTTGCCGGCTGACACAGCTACAGCGCCATCTAGAACAACTGTTTGGCCTGCAAGAACTAACTGTGGCTCTTTGTTGCGCATGGTCACTAAACCAAGGCTAGCGTCTTTGGACTGTTTGTGCCGTAGCTCAGACTTTTAAACTTCCGGTTCCAGTGCCACACGAGTTGGCTGCCTTTTGCAACAGCGGCTCAATTCTGAGTCTTTATCTTCCTTCTTCTTTCTGATCCGGTGATGGCTTTCTGATCCGGCACACCTTTCACTCTATGTGTATCACGGACACACAGATCGCCCCGGGGGTCTCCCGAGTCGGCGGACGGAGCCTCTGTTTACAGCGGAAAACGACGCAGCGGGGAGGAGCTAGCTAGCACTCGGCCACCACCCGGTGCTAACGGAGAGGCTCGACATACCGGGAGAACTGAAGTGGGAGTGACGCGGGTGCTGGGCTGGAGTTTGGGCGGCATGCAGGAAATATAAGACAGAATAATAAAGAGCGATGGCAAGAACCAAGCAGACCGCCCGTAAATCTACTGGAGGAAAAGCCCCCAGGAAGCAGCTGGCCACCAAGGCTGCTCGAAAAGGCGCTCCGGTCGCCGGCGGAATGAGGAGGCCTCACCGTTGCAGGCCCGGTGCCATGGCTCTGAGAGAGATCCGTCGCTGCCGGAGGTCCACGGAGCTACTCATCTGTGGGCTGCCCTTCCAGCGCCTGGTGTGGGAGATCGCTCAGGACTTCAGGACCGACCTGCGCTTCCAGAACTCCGCCGTCATGGCTCTGCAGGAGGCCAGCGAGGCCTACCTGGTGGGTCTCTTCGAGGACACCAACCTGTGCGCCATCCACGCCAAGACGGTCACCATCATGCCCAAAGACATCCAGCTGGCCCGCCGCATCCGCGGAGAGAGAGCTTAAACTTTCTGCTGCACATCCACCAACCACAATGCTCCGGACTCTGTGTATATATATATATATATATATATATATATATATATATACTAATATGTACATATGTATACTAGCTTTCAAGATCCTGCCAAAGATAGGATGCCCACCAAAGTTGCAAAGCCTCATCGAATCATTTCACACCAACATGCAGGGGATAGTGCAGCATGATGGCAACGTCTCAGAGCCATTCAACATACGCAGCGGAGTGAAACAGAGCTGTGTACTTGCGCCAACCCTCTTTGGGATTTTCTTTGCTATGCTCCTGAGGCATGCCTTCAGCACAGCAACAGAGGGAATTCTACCTGCACACAAGATCTGACGGCAGGCTTTTCAACCTTGCCCGCCTGAAAGCCAGAACCAAAGTACGCGAGGCTCTAATCAGAGACATGCTGTTCGCAGACGACGCTGCAGTCGCAGCTCACACACAGCAGGAGCTTCAGACCCTGATGGACCGCTTCTCCCAGGCATGCATGGACTTCGGGCTTACCATCAGCCTGAAGAAGACTAACGTCTTGGCGCAAGGCATGGAAGCACCACCAACCATCACCATCGACGACTACGAGCTGGAGGTCGTGAATCAGTTCACGTACCTGGGGTCCACGATCAGTAACAACCTATCCCTTGATACAGAGATCAACAAGAGGATTGGAAAATCAGCCTTCACACTCGCTTGCCTCACCACACGAGTGTGGGAGAATCCCAAACTCTCTGTCAAGACGAAGATGGCAGTGTACAACGCCTGCGTCATCAGCACACTGCTCTATGGGAGTGAGACGTGGACAACATACGCCCGGCAGGAAAAGAGACTGAACTCCTTCCACTTGCGCTGCATTCGCCACATCCTGGACATATCCTGGCAGGACAAAGTGCCCAACACAGAAGTTCTGTCCCGCGCCGGCCTTCCCTCCATGTTCACTCTACTCAGGCAGCGCAGGCTCCGCTGGCTAGGCCACGTTCATCGTATGGAGCATGGCAGAATCCCCAAAGACGTCCTCTACGGAGAACTGGCAACTGGCAGGAGAGACGTTGGCCGCCCACAGCTGCGCTTTAGAGATGTCTGCAAGAGAGACATGAAGGAACTGGAGATCAACACAGAGCGCTGGGAGGACCTTGCAACGGACCGCTCCAAATGGAGAGGCACCCTGACCAGACAGCTCAAGGCGGGTGAAGAGAGACTGACTGCTGCAGCAGATGAAAAAAGGACCCGCAGGAAGAACCACCACAGACCCAGCAGCACGGAGACCACCCACAAGTGCGACCTGTGTGACAGGGACTGCCATTCGCGCATCGGCCTGTTCAGCCACAGGCGGTACTGTTCCAGCAGAGTAGACGTTTAGGATTCTCTTCCATGGTCATCATAGACCGACGGAGGCCGACGACGACAATACTAGCTGCTCTTGTTTTTTCTTGCCTTCTGATTATTGCTCTGAGTGTTGCTATCCCTGTGCTGTTGCAATCCTGCAATTTCCCCATTGTGGGACTAATAAAGGCTTATCTTAACACTGCCTTATAACCAAGTTTTCACTTCCGCTTCTGAAAGAGAGCAGACGCTTTTCTTCCCTCTCCCTCCTAATCCTCTCCCTTCTGATCCCAGCTTGCAATGTCGCTCTTCTCCTGGCTGAATCTTAATCCAAATGGAAATTATGGAAATTATGGATCTGGAAAGCGGCTTATATGCGATTGTCACCACTTTAAAAGAAGAAGATCGGGTCAGGGGGAACCCAAGGGAGACTCATGGCATTGGAATTCATGTGTCTGTGTGATTCGACTGAGATTGAACTGATCACAGGATCTTCTGTTTGGCCCCTGGAGTTTTTCTAGTGTATCAAAATTATCTGGGTGAGCTAATCAAATGCGGACCCTGGCGTAGCTCCCTTAACAAATTCAACAATTCGTCCAGCTGGGGGGAGCACTGACTGTCAGCGGCAGGATTAACATGGAATTTACCACCTGGCATGCATTGAAGAGAGAACGGACTCTCTTGGACATGTTTTTACCTATGTTTCGGTAGGTGGATAACATCTGTGGATCGCTGAGTGCTCTCCAGAGAATGATCTAAAGCATGATTCAAGCCTGTATGAAATTTGAAGCACAGAATCGAAGAGAGGGAATTTTTTTTTATTCTCTGAGTGCACTGTGCAGATTTGACCTTGTGTTTTGGTGCCCTTGTTTACATTCCTCCTTGATGAAGATAACGCCGGAGAAGTTTAACCCAAACATCGACATACAATGGCTGCAGATCGAGCTTCTTCAAGGACAGCGCTATCATGTGTTTACAGAACTTGCCACCTGCATGAAGAATGGACATGCCGAGTAGAACACATGACTATCCGTTGCCAGGGGGTGCCCTCTGCTGTTCACCAGCAATTGACACACCTCCACACTGCATCACACACTGATCATATGCTGACTACATACACTGGTCTCTCTCGCTTTGTCTGCTAATGTGCATAGAGGGTTTTTTTCTGTGTAATCAAAATTTGGCTCATTGAGCTTATATGAGCTTATACGAGCGTTATTCTGATAACTATGTTTTTTCTCTCTGTCTATTGTGTTTCCCCCCCCCTTCCCCTCTTTACCCCCACTGCATGACAGGCGCCTTCATGGCTGCCGTGTCATTGGATGCGCCTAACGTGCGCGCCCAATGTCAAGTCAAATTCCTTGTGTGTTTACTTGTAAATATACTTGGCAATAAAGCTGATTCTGATTGTGATTCTGATTCTGATTCTGAAGTGACATGGTTGGCTGCAGTTCAGAACATGCATCAGAGTACAGCTCATAAAGTACATCTAATGTGTTTGTCCCTATTAACACTAAGGACTGATCAGCTGCACATACATCAGGGACCACTAAGGCAAGTGTTGGCACTTCGGCTTCAATACCGAAAAAGTCTTTTGGGAAAGTGACATGCATTTCAATGTAGCCTAAATAAGGTACACTCTGACCGTTAGCTTCCTCCACTTCTAACAGTTCAAAAAGTGGCTTAATCTCATGGTTGGATAAGTACCGTCTGTAATAGGACTCAGGTACAGTAGTCACCTGGGAGCCTGTATCTAACAAACAGCTCACAGTACAGCCATTCACTTTCACTTGTGCTGTACTTTTTGTACCAATTAGACCATTAGGAAAGTTAAAGGGGTCTGTTTTGTAGTGTGACTTCAGTTTAGCACGTGTCTTGAATGGAGCTTTTGGTTTGGGACGGGTCATCTCTGAACTAGCCTCTGTTTGTCCCGCAACAGTGGTAGACTTCAGCTTTAACGAAGATTGGGGGTTCCGACTGTCCCAAATCTGTCTTTTTACTCTTAGTTCTTTGCGTTTTGCAGCTACAAGTGCAGGGTTTGGCTCTGACTCACAAGTGGCTACAATATGCCCATCTTCGCCACAGCAGAAGCAGTACCATGGTTTGGGCCTAGTATTGGGACGGCTGGACGAAGGTAAGTTTTCAGGTTTGGCATGGTCAGGTTTTTTATTTCCAGACTTCTTAGTTGAGTCTTTCTTTGGTGGTGCTTGTTTCTTTTGTTTCACGACAGCAGCTAATTGGCTTTTTAGATCAGCGACTTGCTTTTTCAGTTCTTTCAGACTGTCAGACTCTACTTCACTATTTGTACTTGTTTCAGTGACTGTTTGTTCGTAGGAGGCTGCTTTTGGTTTTGTGGCGCCCAAGCGTTTTTTCATGCGTGTGTTTTTAACTTCTTGTCTGTTTTCGACAGTGCGAAGGTGAAGCAATAATTCTGTATACGCAGGTGGGTGTTTATCTTTTAGTTCCAGCTGTAGCTCCTTTAGCAGATTATCATCCCAGCAGCCTCTGTTAAACTGCTTGAGAAGCTGTCTGTCCACTTCCTGTGGCTCTAGACCGCCTCTACGCACTGTGAGATTGAGCGCCACCTGCAAACGATGCAGATATGCAGAGGGTTTTTCTCCATAATTTTGGAAAGTGTTCATGAATCGCACAAGCAGTTCCTCATCGTCTTCAACAGTCCCAAAAGCTGAGTCCAAAAGCTTAAGATAGTCGGCAGAGGTGGCTTCATGCCCAAGAGAGTGAATAACATCAGACGCAGGAGCAAGAAGACTTTCAAAGATCTTGTGAGATTTTTCCAAGTCTGACAAAGAAGTATCTTCCATCATCAAGTCAACATGTGAACGCCATGTTTCATAATCAGCTTCAGTATACGGTCTCGGCGTTTTGCCAGAGAAAGCTCTGATTCTCCAAGAGGAATGGACGTTTGACGGCTTCTCTGCATGTTTAATGACATGCTCGAATACAATTTTCTGAACCTCAGGTGGGTTAAAATCAGCTGGGCTCAACCTTTGAGGTGTTAAGTTTGGTCTAAGAGGGCTTTGAAAGAGTGCTTGAGTGGTTTTAGGGGTGCGAGGCACTTCAACTTGGAGTGGGGGACAGCCTCCACTTTGTGTGAGTTCTACAGTAGAGGAAGCAGGATCAACGTCAGCAGCGGCCATTTCAGCTGTCCCAGCAGCTTCAATAGACTTCCCTATTGTGGACATAACCTCCCGCAACACCTCTTCAAAACCTTTTCCACTTAGCTTAGCTAAACCCCTCAGGTTGCTAAGATAAGCCTCAGTAACACTGCCCGCTACAGTTTTAGTGTAGACATCAGTTAGAGTTTGAATGCAGTATTTAATCTCAGGATTGTCAGTGGATGGAAAGGAGCACGGCAGCGTAGGTGCTAATGTTTCAATGCTTAATCCAGATTCGAACTCTACACTATGACTTTTGTCAAAGTCAGATGAGTTATCATTAATGGTAAGCACCCTACGAATAGTGCCATGTTGCTCTAGAAATTCAAAAATGTCTGAGTATTTCTCTTTGTCAACAACACCACTGACAATGACTGCATTAGGTATTTTGACACCATACTTTTCCACAAAATCCATTTTGGCCGTATATCAACTGCTTAGTCAGGAGTCAAAACAGAATCCTCATCTGTTGTGCCACACTCCAGGCTCCTGGCTGCGCTCGCCAAATTTTTATTTGTAACACCCTCTCACTAACACCTACTCCCTTTAGGTGTAGTACCCTTTTCGGTTCCACCTGGGTAAAGGGATAACTGGGCCAGATCAGAAGATTACAGGTTCGTAGGAGCCTGGGAGGTGCAACAACAGATGACACATACACAGCCTTATAGAACTTGCAAATATGTATATTATTTACAAATATGTACAATAAAAAACAGCACTTGTACAATAATAATAAAAAGAACAATACAATACCCAAAATATATTTACAGATTTTACAGATGTCTAGTGTCCTTTACAGATGATCATTTAGTCCACCTCTAGTGGTCTATCTGATTTGGGCTTCAGCTCGCCATCCAAATTTGGAGAATCCCGGGTTTCTGGTCCAACCAGTCCAAACAAAAAAAAACCTGACCTATAAAATAGGTCAGAACACAAAAAATAAGCTATGCTCTATAGCTTTTTATAAAATATTTCTAACTGTACAACAATATATTTTTTAAACACCTATAAATAACAGGTATAACCTTCACCATTAAATACATTTAATGGCAGGGGAATTGGGACCTTTGCTAACCACCACAGCTCAGAAAAATGTCTTTTTCTGATAAAAAAACTAGCTGAAAATTAGCATTGGCGGTTAGCATGCTAAGCTAGCGATTAGCATTCCCATACACAACAATGGCACTTACCACGCTAGGTGACACGTGCGTCAATGGGGTTCCCGTGCTCAACGGCGTCGACAGTCTTTGTATCCCAATCAATCTCGAATTTTCTTCAAGGCAAAGACTGTTATCAGCACTAGCTCACCGTCTCTGTGAGTGATCGTCTCTCTCAGTCGGTGCCTTCCGCTGTGTCTCAGAGCATTCTGTGGATTACGCACAGACCGAGGGAGAGAGTGCATGACCCCGTTGGCTGGCGGGACCCCATTGGCTGTTGCTGCCAAGCTAACAACGCAGCCATTGGCCGCTTAAAGTGGCAAATAAAAACGTCTGGAACGTTATCAAAACTTTCCAAAGAATGTTCCTAACTATTTATAAACATATTTTATGAACTTATATTGTATTCATATACTCATCTTCAAAATATCCACTTCCATTGTGAAATGAGTGTTTGTATGTTTTTTTTTTTAAAAACTTTATCGATATTTACAATTTTATTCGTGTTTTTACGCTGGGTTACACTAATCAAAATAAAACAAAAGGTAAAATAAATAAATAAATAAATAAATAAATAAATAAATAAAAATCAATTTCATTAAATAAAATCAATGCCTCTCACTGGGATGAAGGCCAGGGAGTAAAAGTGTGTTTTAAGATGGGTTTTAAAAATGGACAGTGAAGGTGCTTGTCTGATGTCCAGGGGTAAATCGTTCTATAACCTAGGTGCCATGATTGAAAAGGCACTGTCCCCTGTGAGCTTCCTCCTCACTTTTGGCACCCCCAGAAGCAGCTGTTCAGTTGACCTGAGGGACCGGGTGGGAGCGTAGGGATGCAGAAGCTCAGAGAGGTAAGGCGAAGCAAGACCGTCCAAGGATTTAAAAACAAAAGAATTTTAAAATGAACTCTGAAATGCACGGGCAGTCAGTGGAGTGAAGCTAAGATGGGTGTGATGTGATCTCTTCCACGTGTACCTGTTAAAAGATGAGCAGCAGCATTTTGAACCAGCTGCAGACAAAATGAAAGAGATGACTGGCTGACACTGGCGTAAAGTATATTACAGCAATCCAACCGAGATAAAATAAAAGCATGGATTACTGTTTCTAGGTGCGGTCTAGAGAGAATGGGTTTTACTTTTGCTAAACGCCTTAGATGAAAGAAGCTGGATTTTACCATGGAACAAATCTGAGTGTCTAATTTAAAATCACTGTCCGTGATAAAACCAAGGTTCCTAACTGGATTTCACGTAAGAAGTGAGGGGGCCCAAGTTTACAGGAGGGGACCCACAGGGGCCACTAGGTCCAAACGCCATCACTTCTGTCATCTTATCATTAAAATTTAGAAAGTTTAGGGCCATCCAAGACTTGATGTCTTCAATGCATGCCAGGAGTGGGCTTACTGATGAGGCAGCTTTTTGTTTTAAAGGAACATATATCTGACAGTCATCAGCATACAGGTGGAAGGAGATACCATGCTTTTAAAAAATGGAACCCAGTGGAAGTATGTACAAAGAAAAAAGCATGGGCCCTAGAATTGACCCCTGTGGGACCCCGTATGGCAGAGGAGCAAAAGAGGATTCAAACCCAGATTTGCTAACTTTAAAAGTCCTGTCTGCCAGATAGGACCTAAACCAATTGAGAGCAGTGCAACAAATGCCCACTAGGTGCTGCAAACGGGAAATTAAAACATGATGATCCACTGTGTCAGAGGCAGCAGTTAAATCAAGCAACACAAGAACAGCATATTCACCTGAATCACATGCTAAGGGGATATCATTAAAAACTCTTTAACAAGGCTATGAAGAGCTTTGAAACCAGATTGAAAAACCTCCAAAATACCGTGTTCATCCAGAAAACATTTCAGCTGCATATAGACAATTTTCTCTAAAATTTTTGAGCGAAATGGCAGCTTGGAAATAGGCCTAAAATTTGCCAACATGGTATGATCAAGACCAGGTTTCTTAATCAAGGGCTGCACTACTGCATGTTTAAAATTTGCAGGCACCACAACAGATGGCAGGCTGCTGTTCAAGATGGTGGGAACTGATTGGCATATACTGGGAAGCACCTCTTTAAAAAGTCTAGGAGGGACAGCATCACAGGGAGACCCTGAGGGCTTAATGTGGCCAACCACGTCCTCTAACAATGACAGAGTCACAGGTTCAAACTGATCAAAAATAGCAGAACAAGGGACAGAAACAAAGGGATCAGAGGCAGGAGCTGAAATAAGAGCCCTGGTGGTGTCAACCTTATCAATAAAAAAGTGCATAAAATCATTGAATAACTCGGAGGAGGCCTCCAAACAGTTAGTCTGTGGGGTGTTAAGAACAGAGTCAATTTTGTTAAATGAAACACCTTGATTATGACAATGAGATAAAACATTATTAGCAAAATATTCACTTTTTGCCTGCTTGACAGTATTTTGTTTCAAGCAGGTAACCTAATTAGACAGTCACTCACAGCTGGGAACTGGAACAGACTGTGAGTGAATGGTGGATGTGTCTGGGAGAGGAAGAAGGAGGCTTGTGTCACAAAACCAAACTAACAAAACAGACAAGAAAATAATAGCAGACAAAAGATACTCAAAAATACATAGGGAGTCTGAGCTTTGGGCTCAGACTCATGACAGAGCCCCCCCTCAAGGGGTGGAACCCAGACTACCCAAGGCAACACCAAAAAAAGAACCCCTCCCTCCCCCCCAAAGGAGGAGTACATCAAAAAATCACCCCGGGTGGGAGGTGGGAGAAAAAGGCTAGGAGGGAAAAAAAATAGAAACCCACTCAGGACCCACACCCATGCTACACCAGGCCCCCTATGCCAAAGAACCCAGCTGTTCAGGTGGCCGGCCAAAGTCCCAGGCCAGCCGGACGGCAAGGTGGTATGAGTCAGGTGGCCTGCCAGAGAGTATGGACCACCTGACCTAGCAGCTCAGGGTCGGAGGGGGGGAACCACGACAGTGTCTGGTGGTAAAGGAAGGGAGACCATGACAGCGTTTGGCAGAGGAGGAAGGGGGACCATGACGGCATCTGGCAGAGGCAGAAGGGTAGCCCCGACAGTGTCTGGCAGAGGAGGAAGGGGAACCATGACACCCTCGGTGGTATGGGGAAAAGTTGAACCGACAGGGGTCCCAGACTGGGACATAGCTTCACCTGTGGCGGCTCCACACTGGAGCTCTGAAGCACCCTCAGCGGCTCTGGGCTGGAGCACTGCAGCACCCTCGGTGGACCCAGATTGGGCCTGAGCTGCACCCACGATGGACCCAGATTGGGCCTGAGCTGCACCTGCAGTGCACCCGGATTGGGCCTGAGCTGCAACCACGGTGGACTTCGGGCTGGGGCGTAGCGCCCATGACGGGCCCATACCGGAGCACAGCACCCACGTTGGGTTGAAGCTAGGATGCAGTACCCACGAGGATCCCTGGCTGGGATGCAGCGCCCACGGAGACTCAGACCATGAAGATGACGGCCTCAGGTAGAGGGGGAGCTGCACCCGTGGAGGTCCCGGACTGGGATGGAGCATCCGCAGCAGGGGAAGCTCCACCCACGATGTCCTCAGGTGGTGAGCCTGGACTCACTGAGACATCTGGCTGGAGTGGATCTTCCCTGGCGACCCTGGTTGCCAGCAGCGGCGGAGCTCGGCGAGGTGAGCTCAGGTGCAGCTGACAGTTGCACTTGACTCTCCTCACCAAGAGCCAGGCCAGATTGCTCCAGGACAGGAAAGAGGAAGACAAAAGAGAGCACTTGCCTGAGCTCAAGCTCCACCGCCGTCCAGGACTCCAGTGATCCAGGCAATGATGACAACTCGGGCTCAGTCCTCTGGTGGTCCAGCTCGGGTTTGCACTCTGCTGCAGCCGCCTCCACAGCAGGCATGATGGTAGTTACAATCTTAGAGGCCCCAGGCAAAATGAACCATGCTGGTGGCTTATCTGGCATGGCAACTGGGGTTCAGCTCACCATTGGTGCTGGAATTGGGACCTCCAGGGCCACAGCCTCCTCCGTCATCTGGCGGTCTTGTTCCGGGGCCAGCGGACACTCAGGAACAGGGAGAGAGGGCACGGAGAGGGCAGGTGAGTGATTGACTACTGCAGCAGGTGATGAGAACTCAGGGGACTGCAGACCCAGAACCTTATTACCAGGAATCAGGCAAGGCATATCATCATTGATTGAAATAGAATGAAAAGAGACTTGCCTGTTTTCCCGGCATTTAATGTTGTCTGCTGCAGCAGGTGTATTGTCATCCCTCTCCGTGGCTATGGCAAAAATATCCCCCTCTGAGGATTGTGGAGGGGCCGTCCCTGTAGTCCTGGAGACGGACACAACTGGGGAAAAAGTAGAGAACCTCTTAGCAGCAGGAGAGAACACCGAAGCAGGGCAAGAAACAGCAGCTACAGGCCCGGGAAAAGCTGTTGACTCAGCCAGAGAAGAAAGGAGGGAGACCTGCTGAGGGGGGGGGGGGGGCTATTTTGGTGCTGGGGAGATGGCTGTCGGAGAGGTGGAGAAATTCCTCCAGTGGTCCAGCGTGGGATAACGGCGTCCTCGTGGAGCTGGATGAGCAGGAGACTGGTGAGGAGTAGAAGCTACGGAGCCCCGGGAGCGCATCCCCTTTGGCGCGAGCCCAGGCTTCTCCGGGGAATTCCTCACCCCTCCGCCGTTCTCGAGTTGAAGTGCTGCCACCAGGGAGATCCTTTCCCTTCCCTCTGTGTGCTCCGACAGCTGAGGGCACCGACGAGCTGCTGCCTCCGCGAGTTCCAAATACCACAATGTGTCTCTTGGGGTGGAATATGTGGTGCCGTGGAGATTGGCCCGTCTATAATTCATGAGAGCACGGCAGCACTCCCACCCCAGATGCACTGGGTAGCCGCATCCACCTGCTGTATCCATAATTGCTCCGACGAGCAGGTGAGTAAAAAAAGAGAAAAAAGCAAAAAGCAAAAATGTACACCAGCAGCAGCTGAATCTGATTAGGGTGGCAGCATTCTGTCATGAACACCCCTTGGGGCAGAGAGAGACAGAATCACATGTTGAACTCTTAGTGACATTTATTAACAAAAGAGAACAGACATCCACAAAACTCTGCATGACATACAAAAATACAAATGAGGAAAAACTTACAAATGGCGTTCCAGAGCCGACATCGCTCTGCAAACGCTGAAGAAGACAACAGATGAAATTCAAACACATTCTCAAGCAGTCCATGCAATGCTGCCTCACTGAGAGACAAAACAGCAGCCCTTAAATAGTAAACAGCAGATTGGCAGGCAGATGAGCAGCCGGTATGGGCTGACTGAGTGAGCAGGTAAACTAATTAGACAGTCACTCACAGCTGGGAACTGGAACAGACTGTGAGTGAATGGTGGGTGTGTCTGGGAGAGGAGGAAGGAGGCTTGTGTCACAAAACCAAACTAGCAAAACAGCCAAGAAAATAATAGCAGACAAAAGATACTCAAAAATACATAAGGAGTCTGAGCTCTGGGCTCAAACTCTGGACAGACAAAACTGGACAGACTGTTTTTTCTACTGAGAGCATCAGAAGCCAACCTGACTGGACTTACTTCTTTTTATAAATCAGTGATGAGTGCCTGGCAGACACTGACAGTTGTGCGGACTCCTGAGCCCAGACCTGGAATGTTGCTGTTTGAAGAGCCTCACTTCTATAACAATTTCCTCAGAACTTCAACTCTAGACTTCACTGCCCTCAGAACAAAGCTGTTAAAGATATTGGTGCCATTATGAATATCCGCTTCTCCAGAGTGTTGAGAGGATTGTGGAGGAAATCTTAGAGTTCTTGTCAGTGCCACTGAGAGACTGTGCTGCCAATCGGACTCTGGCTGATCAATAGAATGATGACAATGAGTATATGTTCCCATCCCTCTCTGCCAGTCCTGCTGTGGATGAGTGACAAGAGGTGAGTGGACGGCTTCTTTCACTCAAAACACCAAGGATGGTTGACTTCAGCTCTTGTGGGAAGAAGATATTATTTCAAAGCTGTGTGAAGGTACTAAATACAGTATTTGTTCTTTGTCTGATGTCAGAGAATTGAAGTGGACTAATGTGTTTGCTTCTGACTGTTCCCTAAAGACAGCTGGCGGATCCTGTACAAGCCTCCCATTGAAAAGCATACTACTGATCTGCAGTGATTTGTTCATAGAGCTATAGCTACAAACGGACACAGAGCTCACCTGGATCCTGTTTAGTGTACTACAGAAGTGTATTACAGAAGTGGGTGGAAAAACTGGGAGGAAAATTTTCCTTTCCACCTTTTGTGTTTGGGCCAAAGTATATAATAAGAAACAGAGCAAAGTTGGTTTTAATGAACTATTTATTTGGGTCAGCTAAACTTGCAATCTGGAAGACCAGGAAGCATAAACTCCTAGGTCAAGCCACCACTGATATTATTCAGTGCTTATATAGCTACAATACTCCGCACTGTGTGTTTATATATTTATATATTTATTCCATCTAGCTACAATGCTCCGCACTGTGTGTCTATATATTTATGTTTATATGTACATATGTATACTTGCTGCTCTTGTTTTTTTTTTCTTGCCTTCTGATTGTTGCTCTGAGTGTTGCTATCCCTGTGCTGTTGCAATCCTGGAATTTCCCCATTGTGGGACTAATAAAGGCTTATCTTATCTTATCTTATATGGCATTGTTGCAGCTTGGTTGAGAGTAGAGCATGCTTTTTCTATAAAGTGACAGATGATCTGAACAGTTTTGTTTCTGTCTGGGGGATTGGGCAAATGTTATGTTCAATAACTGATGATGAGTCACTTTCCTTGAATTTTTAAGTTGTGTGTGTGTGTGTGTGTGTGTGTGTGTGTGTGTGTCTGTCTGTCTGTCTGTCTGTCTGTCTGTCTGTCTATCTGTGTCTGTGTGTGTTGGCAGAATTTTTGTTCCCTGTACTGCCATGCAATTCTGTTGTATGTAAAGTTTTTAGATTCTCCATGATGTGAAGGAAATAAATGTTTTTTTAAAAGTCAAAAAAGTCTCTCTCTCTCTCTCTCTCTCTCTCTCTCTCTCTCTCTCTCTCTCTCTCTCTCTCTCTCTCTCTCTCTCACACACACACACACACACACACACTCACACACACACACACAAAACCATGGACCACAAAGAGCACATCATACGTACCTTTTTATAAGTGCTTTCTGGCCTTCTTTAATGAAAAATCCTTTATTATGTCCTTTTAGTCCAGCTCACAAATAACTCAATGGACATCACTGTGAGGTTACAGAGTCTGTTTAACAGCATGCTTGTCTTCTCCATTGACCTGCTGTCTTTCGGCAGGATCTGGTGGTGCCTGGTCTTCTCCACCAGGTGAGTGCTTTAATGGCCAACCTGTCTCCTCATTTTTGTGAGCAATTCATTTTTCTTGAGCTGTTTTCCTCTCAATAATTTTATGAGCACCACTCTCAAACTTGTTCTGGACATTTTGACCTAGCTAATTACTTCTTACCTCTCACTGGTGCTTACATAGTCATATGTCAAATCAATTCCTCTGATAGGCTATTGTTACGTGGTACCCACGTGGGGCACTTGTGAATTGGACCAATCAGCACCTACACATGAATATCAAGTGATGGACATAGAATTTTACCAATTAACACCAATGTGATCTTTTTTATTGGCTCATGATAGGCCCCTGATCTTCGTAGGCCCCTGGGCTTCAGCCCAGCCTAGCCCATGCATTAAGGCGACCTTGAGTAGAGGGCATGTGACTTAGGCTGGGAGCTGTGAGAGCTGTCACACAGACAGCAAAGCAAGCCCAAATAAGCAATTACACATTAAAAAAAACAAGCCCAAAGACCTACAACCCACAAGTGATGAGATTGGCAAGCGACTTTAGAGAAAAACAAGCCCAAAGTCGCTCATAATAAGTGAACTGGGCAACACTGGAGGAAGCTCACAATATAGGGGTACCCTGGTGCACGACCATAAAGCACTTTGTGTCATGATCTGGGCTTTGATCACAGGATCAAGCCCACACTTTGTGTTTAAATTATGGTGTTTTTCTATGATTTCTAATGGTTATTATTTGTACCACTGCCCCCTCTGTGTTGCTCCTGCATTATTGACCTACATGTTCATTGTCATGCTTTACGTGCACTCTCTGTCTGTGTTTGTCTGTGAAGCTCCGCCCATCCTGTGCTCCTCACCTTCAGTCACTTCCCTGATGCCCTTTATCATGCCCACCTGTCTTATGTTTGTTAATTTCACTTGTCTATATATACCAGTGTCAGTCTGTGTCAGGTGTGGCATCATTGATGTTCCTTGTGATGTTTCTACCTCATCCTGTGATGTTTCTATAATGTCTTCTTGTTGGTTGGATCTGTGAGTTTAGTCATATATTCTAAATTATTTCTGTCAACCCTGTCAATCTGTAGTTTAGTTTCTTTTCAGCCCACGTGCTGCCATTGGTTTGTGTTAAAGTTTAATAAATTAACATCATTGTTACACCTGATCCTGCCTGTGTCTGAATCCTCCATCACTCACACCTTGACAGAATGATGCCACCAATTCTGGACTCATTAGGCAGCGATTTCAGGAGTTTGGGGCTGAACACAGATCAAGCTTGGGGAGCCAAACTCATCCAGGTCCTCATCTTGATAGCCTGCCAAAATCGTATGACACGGGAAGCCCTTGGGTGTTTGAATGCTGCAGCTGATGTAGTGGAGGCGCACCCTAGCTTGCAGAACTGCCCTGAGCTGGCTGGGCTGTTGGATTCTGTCACCCACCTGCGACGCAGGTACCAGGAGGTGGTGTGGAACATCCCTGGTATGCCTACCACCCCAGACCAACAGCCTTTGCACAGACTGGAGGAAAGCTCTCCGGAGGAGACGGAGTCTGTGTCGACAGTATGGTGTCCCCTGACTCCGACATTGTCCTTATCTCCATGCCACTTACTAGTCCCGCCGTCATGTCTTGTATGAGAGAGGGGGTTGCTGTACACACCGGAACCTGTGCCGACGACAGAGTGTCCCCTGGTCTTGGCACTATGGGACCCAGTGCCTTCTGTGAGACGTTCCCTGGCACCATTGTGCACGTCTCCTCCACCACCACCGCTGTCATCTTCCACCTGGTTGCCAGACCCAGTCCCGGCCTGCCTCTCCCCATTCTTGCAGCCACCTTACAGGGTGGAGGAGAGCTCACCACTTACACCTGATGACCCCGCTGTCTGCTGGATCGGGTCTGCGGTGCCTGCATCCTCCTATGTCACCAATGATGAGGAACTAGAGGAGCGCCGGCAACTTTTGCTTTCCCAGACTGATTTTATGTTGGACTACCGTATAAACCTTGGTTGCTTCCGGATTATGTCTCTCAGTGGGGTCAGTGGATCGGCTGGCAACTGAAAGCTCAGCTAGGAAGCGAGCATCAGTTAACTGCCACATGACACAGCGGTCCAAACTGTCCCCTTCAATCTCCCCGGCCCCTTCTCAGCTGTTTTTAGAGTGCTTGCCGATACTGGGTGGGAACAGACTGATTATGGAGGTGCCTGCTATTTCCAAAACTCCTGTGTCAGCCCCCTCCTCAGTCCATACGCCCTGTGCAGACTCCACCAGCTTCACCTGTCAATAAATCTGCAGTCCCAGCCTGAGAAAAAAACCTACTGTTCAGGCTGTGGAAGAATCTACAGTTCAGCCTGAGAAAAAGCTCACAGCTCAGCCTATAAATCTGCCTGTGAGCAAGCATGCAGCTTCACCTAAGGTTTCACCAATCACCACGTCTGCAATTTCACTGGTCACCATGCCTGTAAAGCCAGCTTCTCCAGCTGCTTGTGAGACGCACGTCACAGCTCCAGTTGTTCCTGAGGCATCCGTCACAGCTCCAGATGTTCCCGAGGAGTGCGTTGCAGTTCCTGTTCACCCTCAGGTGCATGCTCCCTTTCCTGCAGCTCATCCAGAGCCGGTCACTCCAGCAGCAGTGGACCAGGAGCTCAGACAAGTACTTTTCTCTACTTTGACACCAATATTAGTAAAGACTTGCCTAGCTCCTGGTAATTGTGGTGACACTTCACTCACTCCCTTCCTCTCTCCTTCATCCGAGGTGATTGTAGCGAGGCCGGACGCTCTCGCATCCTAGGAGTCATCTCTGGAGGTCAGCCCACCTCAACCTTCAGCTCCTGAGGCCAGTGCCTCTCCACCGAGTGTTTCTGAGGCTGGTGCACCTCTGACGCCAGCTCCTGTTTTCACTGCGCCACTGACACCTGCCCCTGAGCTCAACGAACCGCTGTCATCTGTTTCTAAGGTTAGCGTACCTACATGGCCCTGTGTGAAAAAGTGATCCCCCCACCCCCACCCCCGTTAAAACATAAATTAACTGTGGTTTATCACAGGCTGCGATCCAAAGAAATTCAGGAACAAATGAGAAGCAAAGTAATTGAGATCTATCAGTTTTAAAAAGGTTGTAAATCCATTTCTAAAGCTTTGGGACTCCAGCAAACCACAGTTAGAGCCATTTTCCACAAATGGCGAAAACATGGAACAGTGGTGAACTTTTCCAGGAGTGGCCAGCCAACCAAAATTACCCCAAGAGCACAGCAACGACTCATCCAAGAGGTTACAAAAGACCCAACAACAACATCCAAAGAACTGCAGGCCTCACTTGCCTCAGTTAAGGTCAGTGTTCATGACTCTACCATAAGAAAGAGACTGGGCAAAAATGGCCTGCATGGCAGAGTTCCAAGACGAAAACCACTGCTGAGCAAAAAAAACATAAAAGCTCATCTCAGTTTTGCCAGAAAACACCTTAATGATCCCCAAGACTTTTGGGAAAATACTCTGTGGACTGACGAGACAAACGTTGAACTTTTTGGAAGGTGTGTTCCATTACTTCCAGCGTAAAAGTAACAGCATTTCAGAAAAGGAACATCATACCAGCAGTAAAATATGGTGGTGGTAGTGTGATGGTCTGGGACTGTTTTGCTGCTTCAGGACCTGGAAGACTTGCTGTGGTAAAAGAAACCATGAATTCTGCTGTCTACCAAAAAATTCTGTCCTGCCATCTGTTCGTGACCTCAAGCTGAAGCGCACTTGGGTTCTGCAGCAGGACAATGATCCAAAACACACCAACAAGTCCACCTCTTAATGGCTTAAGAAAAACAAAATACAGACTTGGGGTGGCCTAGTCAAAGTCCTTAACTGAATCCGATTGAGTTGCTGTGGCATGAACTTAAAAAGGCGATTCATGCTTGAAAACCCTCCAATGTGGCTGAATTACAACAATTCTGCAAAGATGAGTAGGCCAAAATTCCTCCACAGCGCTGTAAAAGATTCATTGCCAGTTATTGCAAAGGCTTTATTGCAGTTGTTGCTGCTAAGGGTGGCCAGGGGGCAATCACTTTTTTCACACAGGGCCATGTAGGTTTGAATTTTGTTTGTCCCTTAATAATAAACACCTTTGGTCACATCTTCGGTGGAAGAAGCAGTTTGTCTTTTGTTTGTTTTAGTTGCTGGTTTGTTTGTTTTTTTGACTGTTCCCCTCCCCTTCCTCCCCCCTTCCACACACTTCCTCTCCCTCTTCCCCATCCTGTTGGGTCTTCTATGGGTAAAATAATTAAAATAAAGTATTAAAAGTTATTACAGGAGGAGTTTACAACAATATACAATACACAGTTAGGTGCTGCATAAGCTCCTCTTGGCAAAGTAAATCTGTTATGGCACAATAAGGGTGACAGATCCCTGTTCTGCTTGCCTAGCTGCCTGACAGGACGGGGGGGGGGGGGGGGGGATAATAAACACCTTCATTTAAAAAGTGCATTTTGTGTTTACTTGTCAGTCCCTCCAGGATTTCGTGGGATGTTTTTTATGATCGTTGCAGCCCAAAAAGCCTGAATTTGCTGGAGCTTCTTTTAAAACGTTGCAATAAAAGTTGCAATGTTTTGAGAGTTTTTTTGTGCTAAAAGTTGTGGGAAGAATTACAAATTTTAAAGCAGATGTTTTTTTTCAGCTTACTGCAGTGATATTCTATGTAACGATACAAGAAAAGCACAGGATTGTCAAACATTTCCTATTACAGTGGTTTGTAAATTAAGCAGAAACTTCTGCTATACAGAAAAACTCTTTTGTGCAACAGCCAATACAGACTTTAACACAATATCCATTACAGCAGCTAAATTAAATTGAATGCATGTTAAAGAGTAGAGATTTGGAAATTATTTGTGCACCTTCATTTGAAAACTCCCTATGGTCCCCAACTACTCTGTACCGGGCGGAAAAGATAAAAGAAATAATTTCTTCTGTTAGTCTGTATTGTCTATTGGAGTCTGTTTTTCTGAAAAAAATTACAGACAATATCTGTCTCTTTCCATGTAACTCCTACCTGTCTGTCTGCTACGCGTCTTCACACACACACACACACACACATACACACACACATATCTTTCAGTTACCGGGGGGAGAAGGGGGGAATTCCGTGTCCAGATCAGAGATTTACAGGTTTAAAGCTGATTGACAAGATGTAGTAATAATTTTACCTCAACAGATGTATGAAATGATCAAACACTGGCTGTAGTTGTCACGAGCTGAGCACTGGAAGTTTCCTCCATGCTAAGTCTCATGCCCTTTTTCTCTATTTATATTTATTTGTTGTATTATTTTGTGCCTTTTGAGTTTTGGTATTCTCGTACTTTTTCTATTTTTCTGTTTATGTTTCAGTTTTGTTACCCTTATGTTTTGTACAATTGGCGATTATTTATCAGTCTGTATTTGGTAATGTTTATTCTTTATATTTGTACTGTGGTGTTCTTTCCCGGGGTTGACAGCTGTCAGGTGACGTTTCTGGGTTTGTGCTCTGTTTGGGCTTCACCCTGTCAGCTGTCAAGCCCAGTCGCTTCTCTCTCATTTCTCCCAGCTGCCCCAGATTATCAATCATTGTTTTCTCCTGCCTGATCTGGCATCCATACTTGCGGCATATTATGTTATGCCTTATTTAAGATCGCTGCACTTTCCTGTCCTCGCCACGGTCTTGACTCTGTTGACTCAGTTGACTTTGTGACTCTTGGAACTTCTGTGATTCTTTCTAACTTAAGTTTAAACGTACTTTGTCTTTGCTTCTTTACCGTGTTATCCCCTCGTGTTGCTTTATGCACCTTATGTTTTTCAATAAACCCCACAACTTCACAGTCGGGCGAGTGGGTCTTCCTCTCTGCCCCGATGGGCAAACCATGACAGTAGTATTAGATTTGCTTGTTTGTTTGTGGGTCTATGGACTCTCTCATCACGTGCGCTCCCATGACATTCTTGTCTCTTTGTTTATGTTCTTGTTTTGCCCTGCCAACCTGTTTTGCCCTCCTCCCGCCTTGTGGGGGTGTTCTTGGTTTTGTTTGTTTGGCGTCTGGGATCCGCCCTTCAGGAATTGGGGGGGGGGGGGGTTCTGTCATGATCTGGGCTTCGATCACAGGATCAAGCCCACACTTTATGTTTAGATTACTGTGTTTTTCTGTGATTTGTTTTGGTTATTATTTGTATCACTGCCCCCTCTGTGTTGCTCTCTGTTTCTGTAATGTCTTCTTGTTGGTTGGATCTGTGAGTTTAGTCATATATTCTAAGTTATTCCTGTCAACCCTTTCGGTCTGTAGTTTAGTTTCTTTTAAACCCACGTGCTGCCATTGATTTGTGTTAGAGTTTAATAAATTAACATCATTGTTGCACCTGATCCTGCCTGCATCTGCATCCTCCATCACCCACACCTTGGCCTTTTGGTTCCGCCCGCATTAGTTCCGCCCTTATTCTTGTTTTAAAATTAGGTTATTCCCACAAAAAAATGAAAGATTAATTCAGTCGCCTTAAACACAAATGGTTACATATTTTGATTGTACTACATTATCATTTTTACATTAATTGTGATAGTTTTGCAACAAAACATTTCTAAAAAATTGCTATGTGATTATCCACATAAGATGGTGATTAAACATATTATTGTCTACACAGCATATGAGTTTAATACTAAACTTCACTGAACCATGGTTCTTCAGGGGACCATCTTATTTAATGCCATTTGGTTAGAGGGAGAATGGCTTCAACAGCTACAATTTGCACTCTGGTCACAAGTAGTCCTAAAACAAATGTTCCCAAATTGAATAGCTATCTTTTTTCTCTCATTTTCTCTGAGTCATAATGCCCTCTTTTATCCCTTTTTGCCAAGCCATCAATATATGGTACAGTGTGAGAACGTTAGACACTAAAGCCCTCCTGATTTAGCATACAGGACCCAAGGAACAATGCCTTTCGATTAGACCCAGTTTTGTAGGAGAGGGAATGACATTGATTGGCCGAGGGAATGGGGATTGACATTGATTGGTCCCGGCTTGTTTGTGCGGGCAGGAAGTGATTTGCATAATGCAGACATTGCCAGTCTGCTGAGGCCCTGTACGTGGTAAACCAGGACAGAATATAAAAATCTGGCTCTTACAGTAGAAAAGGGCATGACTGAGATGGATGCACTGTCGTTTAGTCTTATGTTCATGTAAGCTTATTACAACTTTGGTTAGTTTCAAAACAAATGAAAGATGAAATGCTTACTCTAACTTAAGACTTAAGTTAGACATTTTTACAATTTGTGGTGGTAGAAAAAAAAGTCTCACTGAAGTATTCATTACTGCAAACAGATGAAGAAAAAAAAACTGAAACAACTATTTTTTTTTTCTTTTGCAAGTTTGTTGCAAGGCTGGGAAGAATGAAAAACAAACAAAAAAACAAAAACAAATATTCAACAGAGAAGGAAGAAGCAGTGATAAAGAGAGAGAAATGCCAAGAAAGCAAGAGGGAGAGGGGAAGAATCAAGAGGGGACAATATAAAAGAAAGTAAGAGAAGAAGACAGCGGAGAAAAGAGAGCAGACACTGGAGAGAAAAGGCAGAGTGCTGTGTCTCCTGGTTGTCTTTGTTTACGGTGACAGGGACAGGTGGAGGCTGACAGCAGGACCTTTACCAAGAGCCAGTTAAATAAAGAGGGGATGGAAGGATGGAAATGAGCAGAAAGAGAGGAACAAAAGAAGGTGGGAGACTCTGAGACCAAATGCCAGTCCCCAAATGGCTGCCAAGCCTTCTGTTTCCTTCCTGCTCAGAGTTGTAGCGCCATGTGGTTGATCAGATGCATAGATCAAACAGCTATGATTATTTGACCACCCCTCTGTCTGTTCACTTCAAGCATTACTTTTTGATTGTGGTGTCATTAGTACATGGTCATGACTGAAGGGTTTCTTGGGTGATTTACTTGAATAACATCAACAATCCTGCAATTTCTCATGCAGAGCTATGATCCACATCTAATTTTAGTCAGTTATGTTGTTTATGACTCAGTTCCTGCAAAACCGTGATTTAGTAGTTAATATTGTTTGTGCAAATTAGAAAATGTGAGCACACAGCAATTGAACATCTCTGGAGAGAGAAAATTGCTGTGTACGACGCTTCCCATCCAACCTGATGGACCTTGAGAGGTGCTGCAAGGAGGAATGGGTGAAACTGCCCAAAGATAGGTGTGCCAAGCTTGTGGCATCATATTCAAAAAGA
The DNA here is from genome assembly GCA_020510985.1 of Pholidichthys leucotaenia. NCBI lineage: Eukaryota > Metazoa > Chordata > Actinopteri > Cichliformes > Pholidichthyidae > Pholidichthys > Pholidichthys leucotaenia. Next base: position 156,967,861 of record CM035847.1, on the reverse strand, counting down.
CTTGAGGCTGTAATTGCTGCCAAAGATGCATCAACAAAGTATTGAGCAAAGGCTGTGAATACTTATGTCCATGTGATTTCTTAGTTGTTTTTATTTTTAATTAATTTGCAAAAATCTAAAAAAAAAACAAAAAAAAAAACTTTTTTTCACATTGTCATTATGGGGTATTGTGTGTAGAATTTTGAGGAAAAAATAAATTTAATCAATTTTGGAAAAAGGCTGTAACATAACAAAACGTGGAAAAAGTGAAGTGCTGTGAATACTTTCCGGATGCACTGTATGCTCCACCACACATCATAGACTGTATGCAACACTTGCAGCTCTATATTTGAAGAATCTTAATGACCTCCGCACCAGTTTTATTGGCTAGTGTGTAATTAAAAGTCACCTTTCCTCCATTCTCTGCTTTAACTCTTGCCATTGTCTGTAATTCTTTTATTTTTCTTAATTGTCCTTCTCATCTTTCTGATGACTTTTTATCTTTTGTTTGCATAAGCTGTCTTGGGGGATGAAACACACAAAATTCCAGTTTAAATATGCTTGCCTACATCTGTTTGCACCTGACAGCAACACAAAGCTTTTCTCAGTAAACCACTTTCAAAATGCCTACTAACGAAACATGCAATCTTCAAGGAGGTGCACAGAATTTAGCACATGCTATTTTTATCAGGCCCTTTACTACATACTGTTTTAAATGGCCCTTTTGAGTATTTAGCATACAGGTGTTATCACATGGTCACTTTCAAGGTTTGAGGGATGGTTGCACGTTTGATACTTCCAAGATGCATGGAGAGAAAACACAGTCACACAGTCATTTTCCCACACATATATACAGTATGTATGAGCCTTTGAACCTTTTGGGCTTTATAGGATTGTCTCAAAGTGATTACAGATGCTCAGGCCTGCAAAAAAAGGAAGAAAACAACACACAAAACAAAGATGCACATGTGTGTGAACATAGGTGGTTAAAAAAATCCTTCACACACAGATAGATTCACTCGTCAAGCCAGGAACTCCAGCCACTTTGACAGGGATAATCCTGTGGCAACCAGAGAGGGTAAAGTTAGGAAGAGACAAACCCAAACCCGGAAAAGCCGATTAGAGGCTGAGGGAACAAAACCCAGGCAGTAGGAGAAGGGAGAGGAGAAACACGTAGCTGAAAACCAAAGCCAAGCCAACCCTGACACAAGAGGCTGGTTATTTCTTATAGACCGGGAGAACAGAAGGGGAGAGGGAGTGGATACAGAGCACGAGAACAGATTGCAGGGAGGGAGATGGAGATCTGCAGGGAGACACAGAGGTAGAGAAGAAGGGATAGGAGATTGATGAATGTAGATCGACAACTGAGGAGGGAAAGAAGGAGAGAAGACAAAAAGACAAAGTAAAGAAGGAATCAAGGTCTGAGGATGTGAGAAGGGTAGAACTTTCAGGTAAACTGACAGAAATTGAATATTATCATAAACTGAATGAAGAATGGGATGAAGAAAAAGTGAATCCAGATGGGTGCATATGTCCTTGTCACTCTAGTACTCATCTCTTTCTGCTCTACCCTTTCTCTTCATTTGTCGGTGTCTTTGTCTGGAGTCTCTTTCTCTTTCACATACGCACACGCAGTGGAAATCTTCTTGGCTCCGATAGTTTTCCCACTGAACTGCCATGTCTCCTTGAAAACATGCCAATATAAAACAAATTTATGACAGGATATACTTATTATGGGACGTGCTTGCATTATGTCCTTTTCAGTTCTCAAGGATATTCATGAGCCTTCACTGTCCATTGGGGTGTGGGTTGGGAACAAATTGATGAAGGATAATGACTGCAAATAACTAGCTTACTGGAGTGATACAATGTGCATGTTTTTAGGTGTATGAGGGAAAGTATTTATTTCTATAGCTTTCTTCATATGTTTTTTTAACTCAAAGCTTTTGCCGTTTCTAACTCCTCTGCATCGCTTCCAGTCTTTCGCTGTCTAATAATCTAAGGGTCATAGGGGTGGCAGAGTTGGTATTTCCACCCAGTGATAAAGGCCTTTAGAGAATGAGTCTGACACTGAAGGGGTCGCAGTGTGTTGGAAGCAGTAAAACACAGTCATATGAACACATGGACACACACCTGATCCTATCTTGCCATGGAAAAATGTTGTGCAGGTACAAGCAGCGATAGATGGATGGTGGAGGCTGATAAGTCATGATAAACCCTAGAAACATAGACTGAGACGGATAGAAAATGGACTGGATACATTAAGTGTTTCAGGAAGTTGTCTACCACTTTCTTTGCTACTGACTTAGCAGATCTACATACAGATGGGTTCTGCAACCCACAGTTGCATGTGATTTCCAATTTATTTGTGAAAGCTGGTCACTTATAAGACATTCTTGTTCCATAAAGTCATTGCGCCCTGTAAATATGGAGCATGTACTGTATATATCAACAGATAATCTCTTCTATGATTGCGTTCAACTTTAGAATATCTCATCATCAAATACTGATGTGAAAATATTTGGAAACACCATTAAACATTTAGTGAATTAAAAGATATTAAAATCATATTTGATCTTCTTTCAAATTATATCTGTAGATAAAAGTGATGTAATTGCCCCACATATGCAATAAACAACAAAATTTATAGAACTGGCAGGGGTCAGCGGTGGATGGGACGCCGCACCGGATCTCCTCCTTCCCTACCATCCAGGAGGGACTGGGATAGAGAGCCATAAACCTGGGCAGACCCTCGCACCAGATGGGGGAGACCCTCAGTTGGCCAAAGCAGCTGAAGAGGGAGCGCTCCATCTCTCCACGGGCCGGGAAAGACTTCCACGCCACCGTTAATGATCCTTCTGTTTTATGAAAGTTTGCACAGGCATCATCCTCTTTTCCTGAAGTTTTGAACCCATTTCTGTCTGCGTGTTACATCCGTGCACACAACATTAAAGCATTCAGCTCATTTTTTTCAGCCCATCATTATCTCTTGTCATTCGTTTTCTCTAAAATAAGTAACTGGCCATCAACTGTGATTGATATCTTCCTTTTTACCCTGCAGCTTTACTATTGGTTGCATTTTTGCTCACATGCCTAGACTTTGGCCAGTCCAAAACCCATCTTAAACAAGATGTCATGATCAGAGTTCACATTAGATAATGTGCTTCTGTGCATTAAAGGGATGGGCAAGAGGGCATTGGATTGGATAATCCAAAACACACCCCTGAATAATTAGACCAGCCTCTTTCACACCTTGTGCCTGGCGGATTTTTTTTTTTTTTTTTTTGCATTGGTGTGATAAGGAAATGAATTTGGAAATGCACATAAACACATCCTGCCTCAGTGAGAACTGATTATGGACCATGCCCTTGTAATCCGGCCCATAAACTTCTTAAAAAAATACTTTATTGAAATAATTCTTCTATTAAGAGTAAAAATTAAATATTCCTATTTAGCTTGTCACAGCTTGCCAAGTAAACTGTAAAAAAAAAAAAAACAATAAAACAATTCATCAACCTATTTTTATTATTGTTATTTCAGTCAAATATCAGTTTTGTCTTAGTAATTTTGAGTCCAGCTCTGTTCTTTCTACAGGAGTTCTGACCCTTGGTTCCTGTAGGTTCTAGAGGTATGAGTCTTCAGGATCTGATGATCAGATTAAAATTCAGGCATTAACAATTTGCATCTCTATGTTGCATCTCTGTATTGCATCTTCATTTTAAAAAATATCTTTTTTTTTTAGATTTCAGCATTTATTATTGCGATTTATGAAAGGAAAAACAGTGAATTGCTTTGAGGATCGAGTTATGAATATATTTTTGGGATTCACGGAAAGCATCAGCAAAAAAGTAAGTAAAGTTTAAATCTGTGAGAGGGAGGGTGGAGTGAACTGCAACTCATTTAATGCAAATGCTTTTCATAGACATATTCACAAAGCCCTGTATAACAAAATAGAATAAAAAAAGAACTAGGTAGAGACAATAAAAATAGAAACAAAAACAAAGTCTGTAAAAATATAAAAACCTAGTTAAAACAAAAGATTAAAATAATTTAAAAACAAAAAGCACCAAGGTGCTGTGCCTTGGTGCCTGTGGCATGGTAGCATGGGCGGCTGTAAAAAAGTGTCACTCCAACCTTAGTTGGCCCGGCATAGTTATTACTTTTCCTGTTTTTGCAGCTGCATTGACAGAAATGGTGAGTTAAATTTGTGTTTATTTTGAAAACAAAGCCTTATCTTGCAATTCTGGCAAATTGAAAGTCGAGAAAATATGGCAATACAATGACATAAGCCTTTAGTTCCCCTTAATTTTGACCGGGTGAGCTGAAACAGAGAGGTGGACAGACAGACAGATACACACACCCACATAGCCACAAACAGATACACTAACTGGTTACTGTACTACACTGTTTGTCAGGCACCACTTCTTCACGGTTGATTTGAAGCAGCCGACACCAGTACGTAAGCGGTTCAGCAGAGTCCATTCCTTCTAAGCGATCCCCCGGGTCCCAGATGTAGCCGACAGATCTCTGATCCAGAGGAGGTGCAGGAACTTCCCATTAACAGACACCTAGGTGGACACGCAACATGACCATCTCCGGTTGCTGTGGAGCGATGTCAGCCTGTCCTGGTTCGGATCTCCCTTCAGCTCCACTCTGTGCTCATTCATGTATAAAGGCACCACATTAACTTTTACCCTGTGAAGCTCTTCTCCTCTTTTCTGTGACAGCTCCTCCCAAAAAAATGTATTACACTTTGTGTGGCACTGAACACGAAATGTGACACAAAAACACATGGTCCCACAAAATAAAAAGTACAGCATTACAGTAGTCCAGTTTATTGAACATAAATGCATGGACAAGTTTTCTAGATCTTGCTGAGACATCAGACCTTTAATCTTTGCTATGTTCTTTAAGTTATAATAGGCTGACTTCACTACTATCTTAATGTGGTTGTTAAAATTCAGGTCTGAGCCCAGAATTACACCCAGATTTCTGGCTTGGCTGTTGGATTTTAACATCATTAATTGAAGCTGAGTACTAACTTTGAGTCTTCCTTCTTTGGCTCCAAAAACTGTTATTTTGGTTTTGTCTTCATTTAACTGAAGAAAATTCAGGCACATCCACACTTTAATTTGATCAATGTATTTGATCAGGAATTTAATTGGACCATAGACTCCTGGTGAGACGGTTATGTAGATTTATGTATCATCTGTACAATTATGGTAATATACTTTGGGTTTTTTTATGATTTGAGCTAGTGGGAGCATATAGATGTTTAAAACAAAGGTCCCAAAATGGAACCTTGGGGAACTCCACAGGTTGTTTTGTTCACAGTTTTGTAGTTACCTATAGAAACAAAAGAGTCCCTGTCATTTAAATAGGACTCAAACCAGCTAAACACTGTACCAGAAAGTCCCACCCAGTTTTTCAGCCAGTCTAGTAAGATGTTATGGTCGACCATGTCTAATGCAGCACTGAGGTTATTTACTGAGCACCATGCCATGAGCTTCTGGACTTCCTCCCTGTGCGCTGTTTCATCACCTTCAGTAATGAGACCCACCAATGTTATATCATCTGCAAATTTGATGATGATATTTGACGGGTGGGAAGGGATTCAACCATATATATACAAAGCATACAGGAAAGGGCTTAGCACATAGCCCTGAGGAGAGCCTGTACAAAACATCCAGACGGAGGATCTGTGAGACCCAACCCTCACTGTGGAGGTGAAGAATGGTGAGATTGCCCTGCAGACAGGGAGAGGATCATCCTGCCTGTAGAGGGTGCACATTTTCCACAAATGAGCTGAGCACTATAAATATGATTTTGCTTCCCTCATTTTTATGGCGCTCCCTAGAGAATGCCGCTCTTGGCAACCGCCCATATGGCCCATATCAAAAACCTCACTGTGGGGCTGGATTGAATCTGTTAAGTTGGCCAATAATAGAGCAGCAGAGGTACAGTATCAAGGCTGCCTTCTGCTTTTAGTGACATTCTGTAGCAGAAAGAGTTATACTGGCTCCTCAAAGACAGAATCAATATAAAGGCTGTGTTTGTTTTTTAAGTCAAGTGATCACTTTGATGTTTTTTCTAAAATCACATAACCAATAGATGCATTTCTGAAGGTTAAAACCTATAAAAAAGTTTTTTTTTTTTTTTTTTTTAGTGAATGGGAGCTTTAAGGAGATCGTTTGGTATTCTGTTGACCCAGGTTCAAACCTTCCCAGCAAAATGTCATTCTTATGAAGTACAACATACCGCCTGTTCATTTGAAAACACAGGTGTAGTACACCTTAAGCTTCAAATGCTGTTCCTATACAGCTCCTTGGGATCCTTTTCGATGAACCATTTACAATATGTTTTGAGAAAGACTGTGAGCTTAAGCAATCTTGTGGTGTAAAGGTTAATGCTATCGGTTGGTATGTTAGAGAGCAAGGTTTGAGAGCAAGGTTTGAATCCTCCCGGGGAAGTCTTTTATTCTTCTGAACACCTGAAGTGCAAAATGCCGATGTGCTACACATAATGTGTAGCACATCTTAGGTTTTATATGCTTTTGCTAAACAGTACAAGGCCTTGAAGTCTACAGCTGCTTGTTTACCACTTGCAACTATATTTAAATTTTAGATTGATCTGCACACAGCCCTTTGTTCCATGAGTTCTAAGGCTTTTTTTTTTTAATGAAACACTACACAGGAACTGTAAAACTGTATAGGATTTATTAAGTGGATGCATACAAACCATGATTCAATGTTTCCTTTCTCTATTCGTAATCATTTTAAGTAGCGATAAATGTAAGAGTTTGCTAACATTTTCTCAGTTGGAATTTGACATCAATTCAATTCAACTTTATTTATATAGTGCCATTTTACAACAACAGTCATCTCATAGCACTTACAAATTGTAGGGGAAAACCTCACAATTGCAGAAAGATTTCAGCAATCAGGTGATCCTGTGAGCAGGCACTTGGTGACGGTGGAGAGGCAAAACTCCCTTTTAGCAGGAAGAAACCTTCAGCAGATCCAGGCTCAGGGAGGAACAGTCATCTGCTGCGACTGGCTGGAGGGTGAGGGGATAGAGAAGAAGAAAAGAACAGACATGTAGCGAGCAAACAGCGTGATGGGGACTCAGTTGATGGGAAAGAACAAACAGATGTTAATGATAAGCCAAAATATTTCATTGACAGTGAAGAAAGGAGTGAAGCCCAGTGCATTGTTGGAGGTCCCCTGGCTGTCAAAACCTATTAGCAGCATAACTAAGAGAGGGTTCAGGGTCACCTGATCCCACCCTACTATAGGCTATGACAAAAAGAAAGGTTTTGACCCTTCTCTTCATTTGGGGGGCAACTGTGGAGCAGATGTAGTGTAGCCAGCTACTAATCAGAGGGGTCTGATTCCTGCTCTGTCTGCAATCTGCATGCCGAAGTGTCCTTGAGCAAGACACTGAATCCCCATTTGCTTCTTTTGGGTCAGGCCAGTGCCACTGCTTGGCAGCTCTGCTGCCATCAGTGTGTGAATGTGTGCATGAATGGGTAGCTAGCAGGCTCTGTAAAGCTCTTTGGTCATCCAGAGACGAGTAAAAAGGGCTATATAAGTGAACACCTTTTACCATTTTTTTTTCATAAATAGGTTCATTCATTCATTCATATATTTGCTTGCATAGAGGCTCCATTTGTAAAGATACAATTAGAAAGATGATCGAGTGCTGATATGTTCCTATTTCTCAAGAAGAGGCAAACATTTAATGGTATGTTCTAACTTTTTCACATGACAGTAAACGCTACTGTTGTGCATAGGCTTCTCACTTACTAACATAATGGTGTGATTAGATGATCGATTTTGCAATTAGAAATGCTGACAGAGATTAGTGTTGTTGACCATTATAAATATGGAGGAATACATGCATGTCTTAACCATCTGCCCTAGATGCAGACAACCTAATTGTACGTGTTTCAACATGCACTAAGCTACACTGCAAACTGGAAGTGTTTGTATCTATTGTTTTAAATTCACTTGTTCTCTGTGCATCATAAACTCACATATATTGCCTTGCTTTCTAAGCAAGCATTTCATACAGTAAATTACAATTTACAGAAATAACTGGGTGAGAGTCTGCTGTAAAAATGGAATAACCAGTTTTCTTTTACTGAAGCTTTTTTGTGCCGATCAGTAATGTACAAGAAACTTTTGTCAAAGGCAATGAAATCATCACACTGACCTAAAATATGTAGTTGCATGATATTAAAAATTGAAACCATCTCAGCATGCATCCTACTTTAATATGTAAACTGTAAAGGTACAAGGGAACAATGCCAAGCTGAATTTTTGCTTTACTATATCAGCTGCAGCTTGCTGTTTATCATTTGAAGAGAGCTTGAGCAGTGTTTTTGAAACTCTTGAAAGAAAATGCTGTGTGTGGAGAAGAGGTGGACAGCAATTTATGTGTGCATGCTTGGAAGAATCTATATACTGTATGATCATATTCTTATTTGGGTGCATGCTATTTTTGTGCTTAATTAAAAAAAAAAACTTGCTGTAAGTCTGGAGTTATGATAAAGGTTGACAGGTTGCCGCCGCCAAAACCATAGAAAATTTACCAGCAGGGAAACAAATTTATCCAATGGAAAGGGCAAGCTGAGTAAACTGTAAACAGTTTCTGGAAAATACTATGTTCTTCAGCTACTTCTTATGCCAAAAGAGTAGACAGTCAGAATGTGGAGTTTTATGACCAGACACAACCAAAATATACACATTGAAATATAGAAGGCAATGTTATCCAGTGCATTTTATATATATATATATATATATATATATATACACACTACCGTTCAAAAGTTTGGGGTCACCCAGACAATTATTTTGTGTTTTCCATGAAAAGTCACACTTATTTACCACCATGAGTTGTAAAATGAATAGAAAATATAGTCAAGACATTGACAAGGTTAGAAATAATGATTTGCATTTGAAATAATTTTTTCCTTCAAACTTTGCTTTCGTCAAAGAATCCTCCATTTGCAGCAATTACAGCATTGCAGACATAACATGATTGCACAAGGGTTTTCTAATCATCCATTAGCCTTCTGACGCAATGAGCAAACACATTGCACCATTAGAACACTGGAGTGATAGTTGCTGGAAATGGGCCTCTATACACCTGTTGGGAAAAATTGTATATACTGTGCATATAAACAGTTATCATTTTATTAATAACTCATAAAATGAAGATTGATATTCTTATATGTATGATGCTTTTTCTTATTAGTCATAAAATACAACTTGTGCCTCTTCTTATAATCACTGTGACTAAGCTGCATCACCCTTCTGTTATTCATCTGATGTGTGATAAAAGAGTGTTGACATATATGCTGTATCAAGACTTGTCCCCTGTACACCCTGTGTGTGCAGGGGACATTGCATGAACAGGGTGTTCATACAATTTATCTCCTACACACACTTGAAGACATACAGAGCGTACTTTTGCTTATGTGGTAATTCTGTTTGTTCTGCTTTTGCTGAGTGTATATAAAGAAAGCAACTGCGGATTGTCCGGCAGTATTCAACTCACTCTGTATGTGTGTTGATACTCCTTGTGCAAGTAAAACTTCTAATTTCTAAAAGGCTCTGCGTGTCTTAAGTCTGATCTTTGATTCAGTCTAATACCTTTTTGTACTCTGTATTTGTGAGGTTATATTTCAGACTTCTGACAACACCTATCTAGATATTGCACCAAAAACCAGACATTTGCAGCTAGAATAGTCATTTACCACATTAGCAATGTATAGAGTGTATTTCTGATTAGTTTAAAGTTATCTTCATTGAAAAAAGTGCTTTCCTTTCAAAAATAAGGAAATTTCTAAGTGACCCCAAACTTTTGAACGGTAGTGTATATATATATATATATATATACACACTGTATATATATATATATATATATATATATATATATATATATACACACACAGTGGGGCAAAAAAGTATTTAGTCAGCCACCAACTGTGCAAGTTCTCCCACTTAAAAGATGAGAGAGGTCTCCAATTTTCATCATAGGTATACCTCAACTATGAGAGACAAAATGAGAAAAAAAATCCAGAAAATCACATTGAAGGATTTTTAATGAATTAATTGGTAAATTCCTCAGTAAAATAAGTATTTGGTCACCTACAAACAAGCAAGATTTCTGGCTCTCACAGACCTGTAACAACTTCTTTAAGAGGCTCCTCTGTCCTCCACTCGTTACCTGTATTAATGGCACCTGTTTGAACTCGTTATCAGTATAAAAGACACCTGTCCACAACCTCAAACAGTCAGACTCCAAACTCCACTATGGCCAAGACCAAAAAGCTGTCAAAGAACACCAGAAACAAAATTGTAGACCTGCACCAGGCTGGGAAGACTGAATCTGCAATAGGTAAGCAGCTCGGTGTGAAGAAATCAACTGTGGGAGCAATTACTAGAAAATGGAAGACATACAAGACTACTGATAATCTCCCTCGATCTGGGGCTCCATGCAAGATCTCACCCCGTGAGGTCAAAATTATCACGAGAACGATGAGCAAAAATCCCAGAACCACATGGGGGGACCTAGTGAATGACCTGCAGAGAGCTGGGACCAAAGTAACAAAGGCTACATCAGAAACACACTATGCCGCCAGGGACTCAAATCCTGCAGTGCCAGACGTGTCCCCCTGCTTAAGCCAGTACATGTCCAGGCCCATCTGAAGTTTGCTAGAGAGCATTTGGATGATCCAGAAGAGGATTGGGAGAATGTCATATGGTCAGATGAAACCAAAATAGAACTTTTTGGTAAAAACTCAACTTGTCGTGTTTGGAGGAGCAAGAACACCATACCTACTGTGAAGCATGGGGGTGGAAACATCATACTTTGGGGCTGTTTTTCTGCAAAGGGACCAGGGCAACTGATCTGTGTAAAGGAAAGAATGAATGGGGCCATGTATCGTGAAATTTTGAGTGAAAACCTCCTTCCACCAGCAAGGGCATTGAAGATGAAATGTAGCTGGGTCTTTCAGCATGACAATGATCCTAAACACACCACCCGGGCAACGAAGGAGTGGCTTCGTAAGAAGCATTTCAATGTCCTGGAGTGGCCTAGCCAGTCTCCAGATCTCAACCCCATAGAAAATCTTTGGAGGGAGTTGAAAGTCTGTGTTGCCCAGCGACTGCCCCAAAACATCACTGCTCTAGAGGAGATCTGCATGGAGGAATGGGCCAAAATACCAGCAACAGTGTGTGAAAACCTCGTGAAAACTTACAGAAAACATTTGACCTCTGTCATTGCCAACAAAGGGTATATAACAAAGTATTGAGATGAACTTTTGTTATTGACCAAATACTTATTTTACCGAGGAATTTACCAATTAATTCATTAAAAATCCTTCAATGTGATTTTCTGGATTTTTTTTTCTTATTTTGTCTCTCATAGTTGAGGTATATCTATGATGAAAATTGGAGACCTCTCTCATCTTTTAAGTGGGAGAACTTGCACAATTGGTGGCTGACTAAATACTTTTTTACCCCACTGTATATATATATATATATATATATATATATATATATATATGTATATATATATATATATGGTTCAGAATAAAACAAAGGTGTTTTATTAAAAAAAAAAAAAAACTTGTGACAAAGCTACACTATATATTCTTTCAGCCCCATGTGGGAAAAAGCAATTTCAGTACTTACAGTTTTAGACAATTTAAGCCAACTGAGATGAGAGAAAACAAATAAGGAAATGCAGACAGAGCTATTTTGGAGAAATAAATTTCTGAGTGTCAAAGTGGGAAAACTAAATTATGATGGTGAAGAGTATGACCAGGAAATGGAGGATAAGAATTTAGTATCAAAAGAATAGGGGGCTAGTCAGAGACAGAGCAGTAAAAGTATTGATATTTCCAGTATAAACACACATCCTAATGGACTCGGAGAGTTTGAGCTCAAGATCGATCAGAAGACAGAAGTCGCAGCAGATGTATGGAAGGAAAATATACCTCTCACCTGCAGTGAAGAGGGAAGAGGAGAGATAGAGAAATGGTGGGTGGAGATTTGGATATGACCAGATGCAATGGGCATACAGAGAGAGGGGTTGAGACTGAATCCTAATGTGCAAAATGTATTTTTCATGAGAGGGGAATCAATAGTGATTTGGAGTTTTTTCTTTGTAGCTGGAATGAGCCGAGACTGAGTGAACTAAGAGGCAGGCTATCTGGAAATCAGAGAAGAGGAAGGGGAGGGAGAAGGGGACGGGATAAATTAGTGGATGGATGACTAAAAAGATAAATGACAGGATCCAGTTAATAGGAGGAAGTTCCTGGAACTCAAGGTGGGAGGAGGTGTAGGGGTTATTACTGGTGAGAAGCGATAGCTAGAGAGCGTCAGAAGTATGCCCATAAGAAGAAGCTGTTTTCTGTGTATGAGACGTTGACCTTTCTTCTGGGGTCAGTCCAAGCTGATCCTTATTTCCCCAAATGCAGTTTTGTGGTGCCAGGTCTCACTGAAATCATAATATTTAATCATACTTCCCTTAAAAAAGGAAAGGAGGTTTATTCTAATCTGCCACTCTATCTGGTATTGCATAATAATATTGAAAAAAGCTATCTGTGTAGCACCTTTCATGAAAATATAACTCAAACTGCTTTACCAGAGCTGTTTCTGGCTTTATGGTTGCCGTATGTAAGAACATGTTAATTCGGCTGCTCCCCATTTGGGGTTCTCACAGCAGTTCAACAGTCTGCATATTGAATTTGGCAAAGAGTTTACTCCGGACGCCCTTTCTGATCCCCTCATGGATCGTCACCTTATCGTGGTGGGGATACTGCATGCCCTAGTGATCCCAGGAGCTATGTTGTCTGGGACAATTTGCCTCTGGTAGGGTCACCCAAGATAAACTGGTCCTGGGTGAAGGGCCAGACTAAGAATGATCCAACAGACTCTCATGATGAATTCTCGAACAAGGATTCGGTGTACCCCACCCGGTATGGGGTTACCAGAGTCCCACCCTGGAGCCAGGCTTGGGGGAGGGGCTCGATGGTTAGCGCCTGGTGGCCGGGTTTCTGCCCATGGGACCCAGCTGGGCTCAGCTTGAAAGAGTTACATGGGACCGCCCTCCAGTGGGCTCACCACCTGCAGGAGGGACCATGAAGGTCTGGTGCTATGTGGATCAGGTGGCGGTCAAAAGCAAAGACCTTGGCGGTCTGATCCCAGGCTTCCTAAACTGGCTTTTGGGACGTGGAATGTCACCTCTTTGGTGGGGAAGGAGCCTGAGCTGGTGTATGAGGTTGAATGATACCAGCTAGATATAGTTGGCCTCACCTCAACACACAGCTTTGCTTCTCGAGCCAGGCTCCTGGAGAGGTGCTGGAGCTTGGCCCTCTCTGGAGTTGCCCTAGGCGAGAGGCGGCAAGCAGGGGTGGGTATTATTGTATCCCCCCCATCTTGCTGCCTCTATATTGGAGTTTTCCCTGGTGGATGAAAGGGGTGTTTCCCTGCACGTTCGGGTTGGAAAACGGGTCCTGACCATCATTTGTGCCTATGCACAAAATGATGGTTCACAGTACCCACCCTTTTTGCAGTCTCTGACTGGGGTGCTGGAGGGTGCTCCTCTTGGAGACTCCATTGTCCTAGTGAGGGACTTCAATGTGCACGTGGGCAACGACAGTGAAACCTGGAGGGGGGCGATTGGGAGGAACAGCCTGCCCAATCTGAACCCAAGTGACGTTCAGTTATTGGACTTCTGTGCTAACCACAGGTTGTCCATAACAAACACCATGTTCAAGCATAAGGGTGTCCATATGTGCACCTGGCACCAGGATGCCCTAGGTTGCAGGTCGATGATCAATTTTGTTATCGTGCCATCAGATTTGTGACCATATGTATTGGACACTCGAGTAAAGAGAGGTGCAGAGCTGTCAACTGATCACCACCTGGTGGTGAGTTGGATTCGATGGCAGGGGAGGATGCCATTTAGACCTGGTAGACCCAAACATATAGTGAGGGTGTGCTGGGAATATGTGGCTAAGGCCTCTGTCGGGGAGGTCTTCATCTCCCACCTCCGGAAAAACTTTGACCACATTCCGAGGGAGTCTGGAGACGTGGAGTCTTAATGGGACATTTTTTCCACCTCCATTGTTGAAGCGGCTGCCTAGAGCTGTGGCCACATGGTCATTGGAGCATCTTATGGTGGCAACCCCCGAACCAAGTGGTGGATACGAGTGGTGAGGGGGACCATTTAAGCTAAAGAAGGAGTCCTACCGAGCTTGGTTGGCTTGTGGGACTCCCGAAGCAGCTGAGGTGTACCAGCAGGGCAAGTGGAGTTCAGCTCGGGTGACTGCTGAAGCAAAAACTTGGGTGTGGGAGGAGTTCGGTGAGGCCATGGAATAAGACTTTCGGTTGGCCTTGAACAGATTCTGGCAAACTTTCAGGCAGCTCAGGAGGGGGAAGCAGCTCCCTGTCCACACTACGGATGGGGCGCTGCTGACTTCGACTGAGGATATCATCAGGCAATGGAAGGAATACTTGAAGGATCTCCCCAATCCCACTGCCACACCTTCCACAGAGGAAGCATGGCTTGAGGATGAGGGGGACGACTCACCCATCACAGGGGCTGAGGTCGCCAAGGTGGTAAAAAAGCTCCTTGGTGGCTGGGCCCTGGGGGTGGATGAGATTTGCCCTGAGTACCTCAAGGCCCTGGATGTTATAGGGCTGTCATGATTGACATGCCTCTGCAACATTTTGTGGAGGCCGGAGACAGTACCTTTGGCGTGGCAAACCGGGGTGGTAGTTCCTCTCTTTCAAAAAAAGGAGACCCAAGGGTGTGCTTCAACTTTAGAGGGATCACACTCCTCAGCCTCCCTGGGAAGGTCTATGCCAAGGTACTAGAGAGGAGATTCTGGCTGTTGGTTGAACCTCGGATTCAGGAGAAGCAATGTGCTGGCCATGTCACATTGGACCAACTCTTTATACTCTCGAGAATCCTCGAGGGTTCGTAGGAATTTGCCCAACCAGTTTACATGTGTTTTGTGGATTTCGAGAAGGCATTTGACCGCGTCCCTCAAGTTTTTTTGTGGGGGGTGCTTCAGGAATATGGGGTATCGGGCTTGTTGTTATGAGCTATTCAGTCTCTATACGACAGTGAGAGTTTGGTTCGTACTGCCAACACTCGGTCAGACTCATTCCCAGTGAGAGTTGGAGTCTGCCAGGGCTGCCCTTTGTCACTGATCCTGTCAACAATTTTTATGGACAGGATTTCTAGGCGCAGCCAGAGAATGGAGAGCGTCATGCTTGGTGAGTACAGGCTCTCATCTCTGTTGTTTACAGATGATGTTGTCCTGTTGGCTACGACCAACAGCAATGACCTACAGGTCAATGACCTACAGGTCTTACTGGGATGGTTTGCCGCTGAGTGTGAAGTGGCTGGGATGAAAATCAGCACCTCCAAATCCAAGTCCATGGTCCTCAGCCAGAAAAAGGTGGATTGTCCTCTCCGCGTTAGGGACAAGCTCCTGCCCCAAGTGGAGGAGTTTAAGTATCTTGGGGGCTTATTCACGAGTGAGGGGAAAATGGAGCATGAGATTGACGGATCGGGGCAGCATCTGCAGTGATGGGGATGTTGTACCTGTCCATTGTGGTGAAGAGGGAGCTAAGCTCTAAGGCAAAGGTGTTGATTTACCAGCCAATCTACATTCTAACCTTCACCTATGGTCATGAGCTTTGGGTAATGACCAAAAGAATGAGATCGCTCATACAAGCGGCTGAAATGAGCTTTCTTTGTAGGATTAGTGGACTCACCCTAAGAGATAGGGTGAAGAACTCAGTCTTCCGGGAGAGGCTCAGTAGAACCTCTGCTCCTCTACACTGAAAGGAGCCAGTTGAGGTGGTTTGGGCATCTGATCATGATGCCTCCTGGACGCCTCCCACTTGAGGTGTTTCGGGCACATCCCACTGGGAGGAGACCCGAGGCAGACCCAGGACTCACTGGAGAGACTATGCCTCCCAGTTGGTCTGGGAATGCCTTGGTATACTCTCTGAAGAGCTGAAGCAAGTGGCTGGGGAGAGGGAAGTCTTTGTTTCTCTGCTTGAACTGCTGCCTCTGCAACCCAGACCTCCGGAAAAGCGGTAGAAGATGAATGGATGGATGGCCCTTTCTGAGTCAACCTTTCCCATTTATCTGGGCTTGGGACCAACACTAGGCATACACTGACTTGTCCTTGCTTGTGGGAAGTCCCACCCTTTTGACAGCAACCATTTCCTTCTGCCCATCATTAAGTCAATTCACATCTGTTTAAAACAATAGCCAGTGCTTGAGTTTGATTTATTGTATCGATTAACAAACCACAATACATTTGTGTTGATGGGCTCTTTGTTTCATCTGAGAATGTGAAGAAAAGTGAGCAAAGTGTGGTAATTGCTAGCATGCTAACTACTAGCTACCGGCTAGCTACAGTGTTCTGGCGATAGGTGTCATGCCGAGAAAACCATGTCTGCCGTGGAAAGCACCCCCTTCGTGGCTCTGGGGTCTTCTGCAGTATAAACTCAAAAGGTATCTGTTTTATAAACACTTATTACGTTTACACTTGACAACTCCGTTGTTCCGTGGGCGGGCAAGTCTCTGCGTCCTATGACGCACGAGGGCACATGAGAGCGCGCTCGTGCACCCTCGTGCGCATGACGCATGATAAGGATATTGATGGTGATGGTGTAGGTGGTGTGCCCTCCAAGCGCCACTGAAAAAAAAATCTGCAAACACAGCCGCAAACAGATTAGTTCATCTGATTGACCTCTCATTCGACTAATAAGAGCCTTGAATTGGATTTCTGAAACCTTGAGGAGCCAATGAATGAAAATCTAGGAAGGAGGACCCGCCTACTGTGAACGCAGGAGCCAATTGAAGCACAGAAATTCAGGCTGGGTGAAGCGATATTTACTGCTGCAGAAGGACTCTGTACGAATCTACTACAGACCCAGGCTCACCCAGCAGCATGGAGAACACCCACAAGTGGAACCTGCACTCATTCCAGCAGAATAGACGGAGGCCGACAACAAAAGTCGTAAATCATTCGCCAAAACGGCAATAACGGAATTATGTTGATCGGGATCCACGAGCAGAGTAGCGTCGCGTTCGTCTGACAATGGGGGAAGAGCTGTTCGCCGCGACTCTGCTGCTTTGAAGAGGTAAGGTGTTATAAGCTAAATTATTATTTCTCCCTGAAAACTGTAATCCAAAAATGACTTTTGACCGATCGGTAAATTACAACTGTACTGCGCACGAAGTACGTACGCCACGATAAACGGTTCATTTGCCGTGTTCGGACCGTGAACGCCCCCCCCCCCCCCCGGCAGAAGAGGAGCGGGGGGGGCATGGTCCGAACGCCCCCCGGTCCGCGGGAGGAAGCATATCAGTCTATTCCATCATGTAGCGATGGCCCTCTTCTGTAGCGAGGGGGGGGGGGGCGTTCACGGTCCGTTCACGGTTCCCCCCCCCACACACACACACACACACACACAGTAGCGAGGGGGGGGGCGCTGTGAAAGCATGCAAGGAGTGTAATCCGTCATGTAGAGGGCCGAATTTGGTCCTTGGTAGCGGGGGGGGGAACGACCCCCCGCCCACAAACACACACACAGACACAGCCCTGAGTGTGACCTTTCATTAGAGCCTAAAATGAAGATTCTACATTGAATTATTCAAAAGTTACAGACGTTTTTCCAAACTGTGCCATTTGGCACAATTTGGCACAGTTCCAAAACGCCTGGGAACAGCCTGAGAACAAAGCTGTGTAAAATATTCATTTTTTGTGGTATTGTTACCAAATTTAGATCTCAGCTGGATAACACTTGGTTCTACATTTCTGTTGCATTTTCCAGCCGGATCGGACAGCTGTGTGTTATTTACAAGCATTTGTATCCAAAAAAACACTGTGTCCAATTTTTTTTTCTTCAAGTTCAGTATGTTTAGATGACTGTAACTCAGTGGCCGGAGCACGTAGAAAGATTATGTTTTTTTTGCCAAAAAATTCAAAGTGTTTTCTTTTAAATGAGACCAACCCCTTGAAGATGCTGCAAAGGGTTGAATAACAGCTTTCGATTTACTTTGGGCACGTTATTTTTTGGCATTTTTAGGAAAATTGCCCGGAGTGCAAGTGGTTAATCATATCGTAAAAAAAGCAAATTTCAGGAGCTAGACCAGTAGAACAATTATTTTAACGTATTTCCAATGAATTGACATTATAAATTCACCAAAACAATGTAACCATTTCTTGTAAGAGGATTTATTGCAGCATAAACGAGGTTCATTGCACAGTGTTGTAATTTAAGAATTATACATTTTCCTCAGTCTTTGAGGATCATTTTTAATTCTACCTAAAAAAAATGGATACATTTAAATTAAACAAATTTTGAAACTGAACTTGAGCCTGAATTGGCTCCTCCTAGTGGCTGAGAAGACCCATTGCATTTGCCTACTCTGCTTAATAACCATAAAGGGCTTGATTCGTTATACTGAAGGCATAAAATATAAATAAACTAGAAAAGCACTCAGAGAGGACAAGGCTCCTTCTGTCCTTCATGGATCACCTCCAAAATGTAATGGGTTTGTGTGTAGGCCACGAGCCAGGTCTGGTAAAAATTTCACATAAATCCATTCAGTTGTTTTGGAGTATTCTTGCTAACACACTGTAAGAAGAAAAGAGCCTTGGTGGAGGTATGAATTCTCCAATCATCGGATGGACAAATGGACAATCCTGATCACCCCCTCCACCACACACTAGATAGACAGCAAAGCACCTTCTCCAGTAGACTACTACAGCTTCGTTGTCGAACGGCCAGGTACAGGAAATCTTTCCTGCCACATGCAATTTCACTGTACAATAACTCACTATGATGTTTTATTCTGGCATAGCTATGCCGCCACACTGCATCTTACAGACTAACTGGTACATCACTTTTCACTCTGCTCCTGATAGTCCTTTTTTGTGCAATGGGATGATTCATGTGTTTATACGGGTCATCATATATTAAGCTATGATGTATATAGGTTTTATAGTCATGTTAGTTTTTACTTTCCATGGGTAATCCCTTTGTCTGTCATGTGTGTGTTTCTGTTGTTTGGTTGTCAACTGTCATGCTGCTGTTACACTGTAATTTCCCAGTTTGGGATCAATAAAGTACATCTATCTATCTATCTATATGTCTAGCCCAAAGATCATCTCTGATTAAAATTTCATCCAAATCCAGCCAGTAGTTTTTGTGTAATACTGCTGCACAAATACAAACAAGGTCCTTGGTGCAGGTATGTACTCTAAGATCATCACCAAATTTTAATGGGTTCATCCTTGGCCCAAGGGCTACCTGTGATGTAAAAATGTCATTAAAATCTGTACAGTAGTTTTTGTGTAATCCTGCTAACAAACAGACAAACCACCCCAATCACGTTACCTCCTTGGCAGAGATAATAAATAGACATATCTCTTCTGTTCTGGCCTCCCTTCTTTGGCTTCCCATAGAATTTAGAATTAAGTTTAAAATCCTTCTTCTCACTTACAAAGCTCTAAATAATGATGTGGTAGTACCTAATCATCCTAACAGAGCGCTACGCTTCCAAAATGCAGGATTACTTGTAATACCTAGAATCTCCAAAAGTACAATGGGCACCAGAGCTTTCAGGTATCAGGCTCCACTCCTTTGGAACCAGCTTCCAATCTGGATTTGGGAGTCAGACTCGATCTCTGTTTTTAAGAATAGCGTTAAAACCTTCCTTTTTGACACAGCCTGTAGTTAGGGTGGAATCAGGTGCCCCTGAACCCTCCTTTAGTTATGCTGCTAATAGGTTTAGACAGCCAGGGGACCTCCAGTAATGCACTGGGCATCACTCCTCTCTTCACTCTCAATTAAATATTTTTGCTGGTCATTCACATCAGTTTGTTCTCTCCAATATATTAAGTCCCCACTGTGCTGTTTGCTCTTTACATGTCTGTTCTTCTACTTCTTTATCCCCTCACCCTCCAGCCAGTCACAGCCAATGACTGCCCCTCCCTCATCATCTTTGCCCCTCTGCCCCCCCCCCCCGGACATCTACCCCACCTGCCTCACCCACAGAGCCATCAACATTCCTGGCAACACCTCCCACCCCTCACACTCCAGCCCCCTGCCCTCGGGGAATAGGTACCAGAGCCTCCGGGCCCGCTCCACAAGACTGCCAAACAGATTTGCTCACCAGGCCATCTGGACCCTGAACTCTGCACCCCCCCCCCCCCCCCCGGACTGTAACCCACTCACGCACACAATAACTACCTCAGCTGTTGGCATAGAAAGACTGGTGCACCAACAGTAATACATTTACTGCTGTAAGTTTCTGCACTTTACTGCAACCATTTGCACAAATGCCATATCTGCTGCTGTCTGTTATTGCAATACTGATCATTCATTCATTCATCCATCCATCTTCTTCTGCTTAATCCTTTTCGGGTCGCGGGGGGGCTGGAGCCTATCCCAGCATCTTTGGGCGAGAGGCAGGGTACACCCTGGACAGATTGCCAGTCCATTGCAGGGCCAACACAGAGAGACAGACAACCATTCACTCTCACAGTCATACCTAAGGACAATTTAGAATCCCCAGTTTGATGCCAATTAACCTAACTTGCATGTTTTTGGCATGTGGGAGGAAACCGGAGAAATCCCGGAGTAAACCCACACAGACACGGTGAGAACATGCAAACTCCACACAGATCACTGTTGGTCAGGGGCTGGGTGCAGTCCTATTGGTCACTGTCTGCCTACATTACCACATCAAACTTGCAACTACGAGTATTACTGCTCTACTTTTCTGTATATAGGATTGCTGGGTTTCATTGTTTATCTTTATTTGCACTATGGGATATCAGGGTCTATCTGTTATCGCTGCTTGCTCTGTGGGTAGCATTACTGTACATAGACTGCTGTTGTTTTTCCAGCATTATTCTTTTTGGTTTTTTTATATTGTGAACAGCACTGAAGAGAGAAAGAAATGCCATTTCAATTCTCCTGTATGTCCTGTACGTATAGTAATATTGACAAATAAAAATCTTGAATCTAATAACAATATGGCAGATGAATAAAGACTAATGAATGAGGCCAGATACTGTGGAGTAGTAGAAGCATTCTTTAATGAATATATGCATGTAGTTTTACTGACCACAAACCAGTTCTATGCTGTTTTACAGCTCCTTCAAGCTTCCTCAGATTTCAAGCTGTTTAATATTAATATAATGTTAAGCTTCATTTAACCTTGCTCTACCAACTAGGCCATCATTGGAGTGGTAGCCTAGTTGGTAGCGCATCCACCCCACACCCGGGAGGCCGCGGTTAAAATCCTGGCCGGGTCATGCCGAAGACCACATAAAAGTGGAACTTCATGCCATCCAGCTTGGTGCTCAGCAATAATGAAATGGAGGAGGAGGAGATTTGTGGCAGTACCTTGCATAGCAGCAACCCCTCTGATTCTAGATGTGATTAACATTGGAGATAAGAGAAATGTAATTTTGTTCTACTGTACATGGTTGGCTGTATGGATTGAATGACAATAAAGTTGGCTTTACCTTTTACCTTTAATGGGTGCAGGTTTATGAGTGGGCCAATCACAAGTAAGGAAGCATTCAGGTGAAGTGCTGTTTTTTTCCTTTAAGGCAGTGTGCATTTCTTTGTGAAGTGAGGGTTTTATTATTTCTATGGTGTACCTGTAAGGATAAAACCCATGAAAACACCATTTTCTATAATAAGCATTGCCAATGCTTATGGCAATGGCTCCAGTATTTTCATATAGTTATTTTCTGATTCACTTAATCTGTTCTTATAAAAAAAAAAAAAGCTTATGTATATAATACAGTTTTCTCTATACATGAGCTCTGTATTCCTTTAGTCACCCATGCCTTCTCCAAGTTTGAGTCCTTTTGTGTTTATCTTAGAGCTTAAATTACATGCTGTGAGCCTTATTCCACTCTTGCTTCAGTTGATTCACCTTAGGGGCAGTGATCACTTTTGGATTACTATAGCCTGTCATATGAGCTTAATGCCCTGTCCATTGACTTACAGAATCTTGACTGTTTCAGTGCATATTAATGCTGTAGCAATCATACCTAGTGCAAAGGAGCAATTTCTGACCTTTCCCGTGTAAAGACGGGTCTCACACACATACAAATGCATTTGGAATAACAGACACAATGGCATCATCCTTCACATCTGCATCTACCCGCCAATACATTTGCTTTCACATAGACATAATTTAAGTCATATTTTAAAAGTTAAGCACATGCTATATTGTCCTCATGCACACACACACACACACACACACACAATTATGTGCATACACAGACAGGACCAGACAGTCTCTTACTCTTTATGGCACCACCTGAGCTCGGCTTTAAGTACATATTTCATGCTACATTACCCCCTATGGCAGCAAATGAGGAGAAGAATTGGGGAGACTGAAGGAGGCTGAGAGATGAAGTGAGACAGTAAAATGCTCCTCTCTTACCCAGTGCGTGTGCGCTTCGGCATCCCCTCTACCTCTTTTCTCATCCCTCTTCTCCTCTTATCTTTATCCCCTGCTACTTCTAGCTTAATATTTTTAATGGTCACTAACCAGAGCCACAGATGGGCTCCTGCTGGGTCCCCATGACAAGAGTAGTGATATGTTTTAATGAGCCTGGGATAGAGGGCAAGATAGGAAATTTTTCAATTGGGTCTTAAGCGGGAAGAAGCTGAAACTCTTCTGTCACTCTGCCTTCTTTGTCGCATTCCAAACGTTTCACACCATCATTCCTCATTTTACCACCTGCCATGTGAGTTTGATTTTTCATGAAGCTTGTTCCTTGCGTAGCACACAACACGTGCTGCGCATCCATCTGAGTGTGATTCTCTGCTTAATCTTATTAGGATTTCACACAGTGTTGGACTGCATTTAACATTGCTTTGTGGGGTTAGTTGGACTGAAGTCAAGCAATGAACAAAACAACTGCCCACGCTGGAACATCATAAGACCTTTGCAGAGTAAGAAAAAGAGGAGTGAGGTCTGCAGCTTTTTTGCTTTGCTGCGCCACATATGTTTGCTTGAAGAGAAGGCCAAGTCCTCTGATCATATGGCTTCATTTCACTGTTCAGTAAACCACTTCTTCTGTACTCTTTACCCGTTCAGTTGTTTTAAAGGTTTGAGGGGACTGACTAAAGGCTGCATCTTGCATACTAAACTACATACTTCATAGTTCCACACTAAAACAGTCACTCTACTTTGGAGTAAGCAAAGTCATGAGACTTATAGTGATACTGATTAACTATTTTATAAAAAATAAATTATAAAATGTGGAATTATGTTTGGCCCCTTTGATATATCAAAAATATGCCAGATCTCTCAACGATTTCTTAAAGCCTTGACAAAGCAATTTCTGTCAATGTTTGGGAGATGTTTCTGCAGCTTTCATGGCGATCTATAGAGATCTTTGAAAGATACTTAAGAGATCAGTAAGGGACCAGAAGAGATTGCTATGAGAGATTTTTAGGTGAGGAAGGAAGTAAAGTGTACATATATTTGAGAGGTTCTAGTGCTCTCCCCCCTCCACACACACACACACACACGGGTGGAGATCACTGAAAGATGTAAAAAGGGCCAGTTCTCTCAATAATTTTTCAATAATTTCTCAGTAATCACCAAGATCTCTGTGATCTCCAGTCGCCATGGTCTCCTCAAACTTTTGACTCAGTCCAAAACAATCTCAATAATCACCAAAGGGAAGCAATCTTTAAAAAATATTCAGTGATCTCACCCATCTCCCAAAGATCTCTCAGTAATCTTTCAATGAACTTGACTGGGCTTTCATTGAATGCTGAGTGATCCCTCACTGATCTCTCAGCCATCTAGCCCTTTATTTGGGGTTCACTGAAAGATCATTGAGAGATCATTGGGAGATTGATGAGGTCCCCGAGTACTCAGAGATTGGTGAGAGATCGCGTCCCTTTGGTGATCACTGAACCAAAACTTTGGTGACTGTGGAGATCACTGAAGATCAATGAAAGGTCTTGCAATTGCTGAGAAATCATTGAAAAATCATTAAGTGTCATGGTCACCCCTCACGGGGCAGATGAACAGACTCACTCGCGGGGTGAAGTTGAAGCATATTTTAATGAAAGAAAACTGCACCATGGAAGCCGAACATCAAGTAACAAACTACAGCTGGAACTGGTATGCTGGGGGACAGGACCCGAACAGCCATACAACAGAAAATAATAAGTGAGACATACAAAAGATGATACTCACAACGGAAGGTAATGACGGGAAAGTAATGACGCGGACCCAACACTGGAATGAGGGAGTGAAACCCAATAAATAGGAATTAACACAATGAGACTAATGAGCAACAGCCCTGACCAATAATGACTGACATAAGGATAAGCTGTGCTCAAAAGGAAGTAAACAAACACTGTCAAAATAAAAGTCCAAACAGAAACAAATGAACAGGAAAACCCAAACATACAAATGTAGCTATGATGGATAATAATAATAATAATAATAATAATAATAATAATAATAATAATAATAATAATAATAATAATAATGAGGTGGAAACAAAACCCCAAAGATGATGATAATAATGAAGACAGAATAATAAATACTGAAGACCACAAAGTGTGGCCTGTTCTGACCCAGCCCAGACCACCACATTAAGAGATCTATCCATTTTTTCATCACTCTGTGATCTCTCAACGCTCTCCACCCCTGTCTACAGAGGGTATTACTTTCTTCCTCATGTTTCATAGAAAACAAAAGTCCAGGTTTTGGCACCATGTGTTCTCCTTTATAAAATATTTTTATTATTAGTTACATATGTAGTTTACATGTAAATTTTATGTTATTAGCCATTATGACATTTAAGGATATTTTAGACGGAAAATAGATTGTACAAAGGTGCACAAAATCAAATTTAACTTATAAATTTGCATGATTTCAAATTCAAAATAATATTTATTTATTAAGTGACTCCAGACATAGATGAAACCTTTCAGTGTATCTTTAGTCCAAAACAAAAGCAATAATTTTATCCATCCATCCATCTTCTACCACTTTTCTGGAGGTCCAGGTCGCGGAGGCAGCAGTTCAACCAGAAAAGCAAATGAAATGGCAAATTTCTTATGGCAACGGCAATGGCAAATGGCAAGAACTTCTTATTTTTCCAACATCATCTCCTCCAATAGTAACAATCCAAAGATCCTCTTCAGCACAATAGACAGTATAGTTAGTTCTGCTCCCCCTGTTTATTCAATTAATGACTGTAACAAGTTTCTTTCCTTTTTTGTTGACAAGGTCACTGCTGTTAGGGCTGGTTTTACTCATTCCTTTCCCCTAATCCTTGATTGTCCTAACAGACAGGCCTTTTTAAGTGATTTTACCCCATTTGTTAGTGTTGGTGAGTTCCATGAAATCCTCCTCCTGCGCTTTAGATATTTTGCCGTCCTCAATATTAAAAGAGGTAATTGGCTCAGTGGGTACATCTTTGTTTAATATCATTAATAGTTCACTTGAATTGGGTTGTGTACCCTCGTATTTTAAACATGCAGTTGTGCAGCCATTTTAAAAAAAACCTAACCTTGATCCATCTGTTTTTAAAGACTTCAGGCCAATTTCTAAGCTTCCTTTTATTTCTAAGCTTTTAGAAAAAGTTGTCACAAAGCAGCTCACTGACTTTCTGATTGAACACAATATTTTTGACAAAATTCAGTCAGGTTTTTGTCAGAAACACTAGACAGAGACCGCTCTTCTCAGGGTGTCAAATGATATTTTAATGTCATCAGACTCTGGCAAATGCTCTGTTTTAGTGTTATTAGATCTTACTGCAGCATTTGATACTATTGATCATTGTATTTTGTTACAAAGGCTTCGAGATTGGGTAGGTATTTCTGGAAAAGCTCTGGATTATTATTCATCTGACTCTGCTCCTTTAACCTTTGGGGTGCCTCAGGGTTCTATTCTGGGTCCACTTTTATTTGCCCTATATATGCTGCCACTTGGTTCTATCATCAGCAAATTTAAAGGTGTGTCTTATCACTGCTACGCTGACGATTTACAGCTACTTTTCTCTTTTAAACCTGACCATGTTGACAATTTAAAAATTATTCATGATTGTCTGTCTGCAATTAAGGACTGGATGTCTAGTAACTTTTTGCAGCTTAATGCTGATAAAACTGAAGTCCTTATTGTAGCACCTGATAATCTAATTCCTAAGTTGGTTTATAGCATTGGTTCATTAAGCTCTAATTTACTGTCCAATCTAAAAAATCTTGGTGTCATTTTCGATCAATCGATGAGTTTTGATCAGCATGTCAAATCTCTGACCCGGAGTTGTTTTTTCCACCTTAGGAATATATCCAAAATTAGGTCATTGGTTTCCTACAGTCAGTTAGAAATCATTATTCATGCCTTTGTTTCTTCACGTTTGGACTACTGTAATGATCTTTTCACATGTCTTAGCAAATCCTCTTTACACCGCCTACAGTTAGTCCAGAACGCTGCTGCAAGATTACTAACAAGGTCCAGTAGATTCTGTCATATCACTTCTGTTTTGGCCTCCTTGCATTGGCTTCCTG
The DNA here is from genome assembly GCA_020510985.1 of Pholidichthys leucotaenia. NCBI lineage: Eukaryota > Metazoa > Chordata > Actinopteri > Cichliformes > Pholidichthyidae > Pholidichthys > Pholidichthys leucotaenia. The sequence goes on along the minus strand of CM035847.1, from coordinate 156,941,261 downwards.
TAAATTATAGAATTGATTTTAAAGTTCTTGTTCTTACTTACAAAGCCATTCATGAAGAGACACCTTTTTATATTAGTGACCTGCCAGTCCAGCAGGTCTCTCAGGTCTTCTCATCAGAATCTATTGGTAGTCCCTAGCACTAGGCTCAGAACCAAAGGCAATAGAGCCTTTGCTGCTGTTGCTCCCAGACAGTGGAACTCCTTACCTTTTGAACTTAGATCTGCACCTTCCATTGGTGTTTTTAAGAAGCAACTAAAGACCCACCTTTTTAGCCTGGCTTTTTAATTAACTATGTGTCAATTGTATTTTTATGCGCTTATACTGTCTACTTTTTTTTAACTGTTTTATGTGCCTGTGTTTTTATTTTGTTTTTTACCATGTTAAGCACTTTGTGACTCTGTCTGTGAAAAGTGCTCTATAAATAAACTTATTATTATTATTATTAAAAGCCCAGACTTCCCTCTCCCCAGTTACCTGCTCTAGCTCTTCCAAGAGGATACCAAGGCATTCCCAGACCAACTGGGAGACGTAGTCCTGGGTCTGCCCCGGGGCCTCCTCCCAGAGGGACGTGCCCAAAACACCTCAAGAGGGAGGCGTTCAGGAGGCATCCTGATCAGATGCCCATACCACCTCAACTGGCTCCTTTCAATGTGGAGGAGCAGCGGTTCTACTCTGAGCCTCTCCCAAATGACTGAACTCCTAACACTATCTCTGAGGGTGAGTCCAGCAATCCTACGAAGAAAGCTCATTTGAGCCGCTTATATCCGTGACCTCATTCTTTCGGTCATTACCCAAAGCTCGTGACTATAGGTGAGGGTAGGAATGTAGATTGACTGGTAAATTGAGAGCTTTGCCTGAGAGCTCAGCTCCCTCTTCACCACAACAGACCAGTACAATGTCTGCATCACTGCAGATGCTGCTCTGACTCGTCTGTCAATTTCTTTCTCCATTCTCCCTTCACTCGTGAATAAGACCCCAAGATACTTAAACTCTTCCACTTGGGGCAGGAGCCTGTCCCCAATGCGGAGGGGACAATCCACCATTTCCGGCTGAGGACCATGGACTCAGACTGGGAGGTACTGATTCTCATCCAAGCCACTTCACACTCAGTGGCAAACCGTCCCAGTAAGAACTGTAGGTCATTGCTGGATGAAGCCAGCAGGGCAACATCATCTCCAAACAACAGAGATGGGATCCTGTGGTCACCAAGCATGTCACCCTCTGTTCCCTGGCTGCGCCTAGAAATCCTGTCCATAAAAATTATGAACAGGATCCGTAACAAAGGGCAGCCCTGGCAGAGTCCAACTCTCACTGGAATCGATTGAGTGTTGGCAATATGACCCAAACTCTCACAACGGTCGTACAGAGACCGAATAGCTCGTAACAACAAGCCCAATTCCCCATACTCCTGAAGCAACCCCACAAAAAACCACGAGGGATGCGATCAAATGCCTTCTTCAAGTCCACAAAACACATGTAAACTGGTTGGGCAAACTCCCACAAACCCTCGAGGATTCTTGGCAGGGTAAAGAGCTGGTCCGATGTGCCACGGCCAAGACGAAAACCACATTGCTCCTCCTGAATCCGAGGTCCGACCAACAGCCGGACTCTCCTCTCTAGTACCTTGGCATAGACGTTCCCAGGGAGGCTGAGGAGTGTGATCCCTCTAAAGTTCTCTAAAGCACACTCTCTGGTCCACTTTTTTGAAGAGAGGAACTACCACCCCGGTTTGCTATGCCAAAGGCACTGCCCCCGTCCTCCACGCAATGTTGCAAAGGCATGTCAACCATGACAGCCCTACAACATCCAGGGCCTTGAGGTTCTCAGGGCAAGTCTCATCTACCCCCGGGGTCCGGCCACAAAAGAGATTTTTAACCACCTTGGCGACCTCAGCCCCTTTGATAGGCGAGTTGTCCCCATCGTCCACAAGCCCTGCTTCCTCTGTGGAAGGCATATCAGTGGGATTGAGGAGATCCTTGAAGTATTCCTTCCACCGCCTGACGATATCCCCAGTCGAAGTCAGCAGCGCCCCATTCACACCATACACAGTGTGGACAGGGAGCTGCTTCCCCCTCCTAAGCGCCGGACAGTTTGCCAGAATCTGTTCGAGGCCAACCGAAAGTCTTGTTCCATGGCCTCATCGAACTCCTCCCATACCCGAGTTTTTGCTTCAGCAACCACCTGAGCTGCACTCCGCTTGGCCTACCGGTACACCTCAGCTGCTTCGGGAGTCCCACAAGCAAACCAAGCTTGATAGGACTCCTTCAGAAGAAGAAGGAGTCCAACAATTTTATCTTTTTTTTTTTTTTCAAACTGGCAGTCCCTAGTGTTTCTTATAAAGCATAGAGAAAACCAAACCTGCCTGCTGATGTACTAAATCCTTCCAAATGTTAGTCTTTTCACTGAATTTCTAAAATAAAAACATGGAGAGTCAACTCCACTAACCAATACAACCACACAGTTGGTTTGTTCTGACCCATCAAATATGTCCCAGGGGGAGTGTTTCTAATATAGTGACATCACACTGCATCCATGCCGTTCACATTTCAAAAGCCCTCCAACCAACATACAGAGGTAGATGGAAATGGGTCCTGATAGACAGACAGATAGATAGATAGATAGATAGATAGATAGATAGATAGATAGATAGATAGATGGATAGATAGATAGATATTAGAGTGTAACAGCAGCATGACAGTAGACTACCAAAATGACAGAAACACATATAGCATAATAGAAAAAGGAATTACCCAGGGAAAGCAAACAGCCTAGAATATATAGTGTGGAAGTTGCAGAAAAACAGACGGAACACGTGTTAGTCTGTCTGAAAAAACTTTATTTACATTTTTCCACTTCCTCCTTTTATCTCCGTCCAAAACGGAAAAACTCCGCCTTCACATTAAAACTCTGCCTTCACATTAAAAGATCAAATTTGTGTGTGAGACCAACAACTAATGTCACCACACAGGCCCCCCCAGAACACACAAATAACAACATAAATAAACATGCTGACAAAAAACAAAGTAAAACAGCATGAACAAAATCCAAAAAAAAAAAGAAAATAACTCAAGAGAACCTCTTAGGCAACCTAATTACTCTGCCCTGACGACCGCACTGAGCAGTCCTAGGGGGCGCAACTGTAACCGGAGCAGACACAACCTCAGGTGCAGGGTTGGGAGGGCGCCCCCGCCGAGCTGGGCGGGCTAACTCAACCTCATCGTCACAAAGAACATGAGCAGGCTTCAAACGATCCACCGAAATCCTATCCTGACAAGTCCCCAACTCAACCAAAAAATCCTTATGGCCTGTTTCTAACACCCGAAAAGGGCCATCATAAGGTGCCTGCACTGGAGAACGATGGGCATCGTGCCGGACAAAAACATATTTAGCCGACATAAGGCTGTCAGGGACGTAAGACTGAGGAAGACAGTGGTGCACAGCCACGGGAACAAAAGCCCTAGCTTCCTCTCGACACTTAGGCCTCTTAACCATACTGGGACCTAACCCTGGACTGGTAGGAAGGAACTCCCCTGGAACCCTCAAGGTCTGGCTGAGGACCAACTCAGCAGAAGAGGAGTGCAGGTCTTCTTTGGGGGCTGAACGCAAACCCAACAAAACCCACAGTAATCTGTCCACCCATCCACTGTCCACTAATGACGCGCGAAGGGCCGTTTTCATAGTCCGATGAAACCGCTCGCATAGCCCATTAGCTTGTGGATGGTATGCTGTGGTCTGATGGAGTTTAACCCCCAAACTACCAGCTACTTCATTCCAAAGTGCGGAGGTAAATTGCGGGCCCCTGTCAGAGGTAACGTCCAAGGGGACACCAAAACAGGACACCCAAGAGGAGATAAATGACCGGGCAACATCAGACGCCGTAGTTGATGCCAGGGGAACTGCCTCCGGCCACAATGTAGTCCAGTCCACCATAGTGAAGAGGTGAGTGGGTGAAGAAGTGAAGAGGGTGAAGAGGTGAGGACCTCTTCCTCCACGAGACGGAGGAAGAGGTCCGACCAGGTCCACCTGAACATGATCAAAACGTCGCTCCGGAATCCAAAAAGGCCCCAATGGAGCCTTTATGTGGCGCTGCACCTTAGCACGCTGGCACGCCACACAGGTTGTCGTCCAAGTCTTTACATCCTCCAACTGCAAACTGGACTCAGTGGAACGAAGCACCTGCACCTCCGGGTCCAACAACTGATCGGCAGCCATCTCAGCATAGTCCATGCCCAAATGAACAGCAGCAACTGGGGCACGAGAAAGGCAGTCCGCCACCAAGTTGGTCTTACCAGCCACATGCTGAATGTCAGTAGTGAACTCGGAAATAGCCGAAAGCTGCCGTTGTTGCCGAGCTGACCGAGGTTCAGTGGACTTGGCCATGGCAAACGTGAGGGGTTTATGGTCCACAAAAGCGGTGAATTTACGGCCCTCCAAGAGAAACCTGAAATGCCTTGTCGCCAAGAAAAGGGCCAACAGCTCCCTGTCAAAAGTGCTGTACTTCCGTTCTGACTCGCGTAACTGTCTACTGAAAAAGGCTAGAGGTTCCCAGGAATTGCCCACCCACTGCTCACAAACTGCTCCGACAGCATAATCGGATGCATCGGTGGTAAGAGCAATGGCAGCTGTGGGGTCTGGATGAGCCAACAAGGCAGCATCAGCCAGCGCAGCTTTAGCCCCGTCAAAAGCACATAACCTCTCATGGGTCCATTCAATGTCCTGATTACACCTCTTACCCTTCAAGGCCTCATACAGCGGGTGCATAATATGGGCAGCATGAGGTATAAAACGGTTGTAAACACTGACCATGCCCAAAAACCCCTGCAGGGGCTTGACAGAGGAGGGGCGCGGAAAAGCTAAAACCGCTTCGACTTTAGCCAGGAGGGGTACGGCACCCTGCTGGGATACCTTGTGCCCCAAGAACTCAAGTTCTGAGAGCCCAAACTGACACTTCGCGGGATTCACTATCAGTCCATGGTCACAAAGGCGCCTGAAGAGCTGATGAAGGTGCGACACATGTTCCTCCACTGAAGCGCTCGCCACCAGTATATCGTCTAGGTATACAAACAGGAAAGACATGTCCAGAGTCCATAAGCCGTTGAAACGTCTGTGCAGCACCCTTAAGGCCGAATGGCATTCTCAAGAACTCGAACAGTCCAAATGGAGTGATCACCACTGTCTTGGGGACGTCCTGGGGTGGACAGGCACCTGATGATAACCACACACTAAATCCACTTTAGAAAAAATGACCGTCCCTGCCAGACGTGAAGAAAAATCTTGGATATGGGGGACTGGGTACCTGTCGTTGGTAGTAGCGTTGTTAAGGCGCCTAAAATCTCCACAAGAGCGCCAACCCCCATCTGACTTAGGGGCCATGTGGAGGGGAAAGGCCCACGGACTGTCGGAACGGTGCACAATACCCAACCGCTCCATATTGGGAAACTCATCTCTAGCGATGGCTAACTTAGCAGCATCTAGACGGCGTGCGCGGGCAAAAACAAGTGGACCCACAGTAGTAATATAATGCTCAACCCCATGTTTGGCTACTGCCGCAGAAAACGTAGGTACAGTAAGCGCAGGAAACTCAGAGAGAAGGCGCTGATATCTGTCTCCTGAGGCGAGCATGTTAGCAAGCAGTGGACCAGCCTCACCCAGTGTACATGGATAGGAATCAAAAGACACAGCATCAATCAAACATCTGCTAGCTACATCAACCAACAGTCTGTAAGCACACAAAAAATCTGCACCAGACGCTGCTGGGACTGCTACAGATGCTACCACAAAGTCCCAACTAAATTCACGGCCGTTAAAACATACAGTAATAAACCTGGTGCCAAAGGTGCGAATAGGAGTACCATTAGCAGCGTCCAATGGAGGTTCATGTCCATATCCACACGCTACCAGAAATCCACGGAGCTGCTCATCCGTAAGCTGCCCTTCCAGCGCCTGGTGAGGGAGATCGCTCAGGACCTCAAGACCGACCTGCGCTTCCAGAGCTCCGCCATCATGGCTCTGCAGGAGGCCAGCGAGGCCTACCTGGTGGGTCTCTTCGAGGACACCAACCTGTGCGCCATCCACGCCAAGAGGGTCACCATCATGCCCAAAGACATCGAGCTGGCCCGCCGCATCAGTGGAGAGAGAGCTTCTGCTGCACATTCACCAACCACAATGCTCCGCACTGTGTGTCTATATATACTGTATATATATATATATATATATATATATATATATATATATATATATATATATATATATATATATATATATATATATTTATTTATAGTAATATGTACATATGTATACTAGCTGTTCTTGTTTTTTCTTGCCTTCTGAGTGTTGCTCTGAGTGTTGCTATCCCTGTGCTGTTGCAATCCTGGAATTTCCCCATTGTGGGACTAATAAAGGCTTATCTTATCTTATATCCTATGACGTCAGCCGAAGAGGGGGGAACGATGCTCCGTTGTACTCCTGAATCCACCAAAAAGCGACGTCCAGCAGCGCAGTCCTCAATAAAAAGCAGCTTATTGTTGGTGCCGGTGCACGCAGCTGATAGCGAGTACCGGCCTTCTCGTTTCCCTGTGGCTGGAAAGAGCACGGTGGAATACAGCGCCGAGCCTTCGGTCCATAACGGCGGTGGTAGAAACACAGGCCGCTCTCTTTCTTACGGCGAGCCGAAACTGCGGCCACATCCACCGAGACTTCTCCATCAGACTGCCCAGGCAGCAGTGCATGCACAGACAAATGACGAGAAGCCAGCAAAAGCCTGTCCGCTTCTTCAGCTAAACCCCGGTAATCCTTAGTACGAATGAGGGGCGAGCTGGCCAGGACAGTGCGCACTGGAGGCGGAAGCTGACGCAGAAACAGGTGGGTGAACAGAAATGAGCTGTCTCCTGAACCAAGAAGTGCCAACATATTCTCCATCAGCTCAGAAGGTTTGCTGTCCCCCAAACCAGTCATAGACAAAAGACGATCAGCTCGCTCTATATCAGAAAGCTGGTACAGCTGCAGAAGAGCCCTCTTCAGAGTGACGTACCTGTCAGCGTGAGGCGGGTCCCGGAGCAGTCCCATCAAACGACGAGTAGTGGCAGAATCCAAAGCTGTGACAACATGGAAATACTTCATGTCATCTGTGGCTACTCCGCGCAGATGGAACTGAGCCTCAACATGCTGAAACCAAGGCTCCGGGTCATGCTGCCAAAAGTCCGGTAATTTAATGGTAGCCGCAAAAACAGCCGATGCGGGAGCCGCGGTGGATACAAATGCCATGGCAGCAATATCAGAAGAGGTCGCCTGAACAGACATTCTTCAAACGTCGGGGTCACCAATGTGGAAGTTGCAGAAAAACAGACGGAACACGCGTAAGTCTGTCTGAAAAAACTTTATTTACATTTTTCCACTTCCTCCTTTTATCTCCGTCCAAAACGGAAAAACTCCGCCTTCACATTAAAACTCCGCCTTCACATTAAAAGATCAAATTTGTGTGTGAGACCAACAACTAATGTCACCACAATAGTATACATACATAATATTTAGATGACATTTCAGAATATAAACATCAGTCATAATACCTGCTGGAAAAAACACCATATATGGTGGTTAGCACTGTTGCCTTACAGCTAGAAGGTTCCAGGTTTGAATCCCCAAGCTGGCAGGGGTAGGAACCTTTCTGTGTGGAGTTTGCATGTTCTCCCTGTGCTGCATGGGTTTACTTTGGGGGCTCCGGTTTCCTCTCACAATCCAAAGACAAGCATGTTAGGTTAATTGGTTGTTCTAAATTGTCCCTAGGTATCTGTCTCCTATAGGCCCTTAGAATAGAGGGTTAGTACTAGTGAAGCGCTTTGAGTAGTCTTTGAGACTAGAAAAAGTGTTATATAAGTACAGGTCCTTATCCCTTATCCCCTACATTTCCATTGGAGGACAGTCTCTTAAAAAGTGTATTATTGTTTACAGTGTAAAATGCCAGAGAGACAAGGTATTTTTGTTTACTGCCAATATGCTAGCTTTGCTGTGTGACAAAATGATTAATCACTGAGAAATCAATAAGTGTTTAGAAGTTGGTCTGCCTCTTTGGTTTAAAACATCCCTTGGTCTGTCTTCCTGAAGATACTGTAAAGGTGACATGCATGACTGCTCAACCTTTCTCATAAAGTATTTAATGAGGCTATAAGTTCATACCTCACCAACCTTTATAGTGGCCTCTCACTGCTCATAAAAAGGGGTTCTGTACATGTCTGCAGCTTCACACACCTCAGCTGATGCACATAATTCACAGACACCATGACTGAAGAACACACAAGCTGAAAGTAAAGAATGACCCAGAAATATGCAGTGTATTTACTAGCATGTCTTAAAGGTCATAAAGGAAACTTATATACAGGCCAAAACTAAAGACATACTTTAAAACTACTTGACGATTGGGCTGTTGGAACATCTTTGCTCACACACAGTGAATTACAATAAATCATTATAGCAAATCTATAGTGAACCTCGTTTGAGTTTGTAGACATGCTATACAGTACATCATTTGAAAGCTTAGAATTTTGATTATTTAGTTATTAAAACATATTTGACATACAACCACACTATCAAAAGTGAACAGTGCATCAAATGAGTTATGACAAAGAAGCAACATTGCATCAACATAGCAGCAACTCACCAATCAAGCATCCTAGAATTCTCAAAATTAATAATATGATACCAGCTCGATATAATTTGACTCACCTTGACTCACAGCTTGGGTTCTGGAACCAGTCTCTGGGAGACGGGCTGGACTTTGGTCTTTTCTGGGGTTGTCCTGGGTGAGAGGTGGTGATTGGGGTGGGTATTCTTTTATCCCCCCATCCGGCCTCCTCTATGCTGGGGTCCTCCTCAGTCGATGAAAGGTTTGTTTCCCTGCACCTTTGGGTTGGGAAACGGGTCCAGATCATCATTTGTGCCTAGTTACCCACCCTATACGGAGTCTCTGACAGGTGAACTGGAAAGTGCTCCTCTTTGAGACTCCATTGTCTTACTGGGGGACCTCAACGCGCACATGAGCAGTGATGAAAACCTTGAGGGATGTGATTGGGAAGAACTGTCTGCCCAATCTGAACCTGAGTGGTGTTATTGGACTTTGGTGCTAACCACAGTTTGACCATAATGAACACTATGTTCAAGCATAAGTGTGTCCATATGTACATTTAGCACCAGGACACCCTAGGTCACAGGTCCATGACCAATTCTGTTATCGTGTCATCAGATCTGAGACCACATGTCTTGGACACTCAAGAGAAGAGAGGTGCAGAGCTGTCAACTGCTCACCAACTGGTGGTGAGTTGGAGCCAATGGCAGGGGAGGATGTCATTCAGACTGGGCAGACCCAAAGGTATAATGAGGGTGTACGGGGAATGTCTGACTGAGGCCCTTGTCCAGGAAGTCTTAAACTCCCACCTCTGGAAGAACTTTGACATGGTGAAGGAGACTGGAGACATGAGGCAGTTGCCCAGAGCTGTGGCTGCAAGGTTGTCAGTGCTTCTTGTGGTGGCAAGCCCTGAACAAAATGGCGGACGCCAGAGGTGAGGGGGCCATCAGGCTGAAGAAGGAGTCCTATCAAACTTGGTTGGCTTGTAGGACTCCTGAAGCAGCATAGCTCTACCGGCAAGCCAAGTGGAGTGCAGCTTGTATAGTTGCTGAGGCTAAATCTCAGATGTGGGAGGAGTTTGGTGAAACCATGGAGAAACCATGTCATGACCATGTCCTGGTCATGACACATTGGACCAAATCTTCATTCTCTCAAGAATCCTCAAGGGTTCATGGGAGTTTGCCTAACCAGCCTACATGTATTGTGTGGACTTGGAGAAAGAATATAACCACATTCCTTGTGATTTCTTGTGGTTGGTGCTTCGGGAGTATGGGGTATCAGGTTCGTTGCTACGAGCTATCCGGTCTCTATATGACCATTGCAGGATGGTGCATATAGGTTCATATTGCTAACAATCAGTCAAACTCATTCCCACTGAGAGTTGGATTCCATTAGGGCTGCCCATTGTCACCAATCCTGTTCATAATATTTATGGACACAATTTCTAGGCTCAACCAAGGAACAGAGAGTGTTATGTTTGGTGACCACAGGATCTCATCTCTGCTGTTTGCAGATGATGTTGTTCTGTTTGCTTCATTCAGCAATGACCTACAGGTCTTACTGGGACAGTTTGTGAAGCGGCCAAGATGAGAAACAGTACCTCCAAGTCCATGGTCCTCAGCTAGAAAGGGGTGTATTGTCCTTTCCAGGTTGGGGACAAGGTCCTACCCCAAGTGGAGGAGTTCAAGTATCTCGGGGTCTTATTCATGAGTGATGGGAAAATGGAGTGGGAGATTGACAGATGAGTCAGAGCAGCATCTGCAGTAATGCCGACATTAGAAAGCTAGCTCTGTCCTGGGGCAGCGCCTTGATCCGATGGAGGAGATAGGAGAGAGAAGGACGGTGGCTAAACTGTCATCTCTGCTGGAGTCCGAGTTCCACCCTATGCAGGACATACTGAATGCACTGAGGAGCTCATTTAGCAGCAGACTACATCATCCCAGGTGCACAACCGAGAGGTTTCGTAGGTCCTTCCTACCAACGGCTGTCAGACTGTACAACCTAAGCAGGGCTGCTCGCAGAGATAGCAAAAAGACGTAACAAACTAATAGTTTTTTGAATGCAAAAGATGCAATAGACTTACACAATGGTCCTCTCCGGCATACAACTAGGAACATACCGGTCGCTATGGAGGGTGAGAATATGTATGGGCACATAATCATACCATGTAGGATAACTAAGTAGACGGTTATGCTGTTTCATTCCATCTAGCAACAATGCTCTGCACTGTGTGTGTTTATATATTTGCATATTTATTCCATCTAGCTACAATGCTCCGTACTGTGGGTGTTTATATATTTATATATCTACATATTATTCCATCTAGCTACATTGCTCCGCACTGTGTGTGTTTATATACTTGCATATTTATTCCACCTAGCTGCAATGCTCCGTACTGTGGGTGTTTATATATTTACATATTTATTCCATCTAGCTACAATGCTCTGCACTGTGTGTTCATATATTCATATATTTATTCCATCCAGCTACAATGCTCTGCACTGTGTGTCTGTGTGTGTGTGTATATATATATATTTTATAGTAATACGTACATATGTTTATTAGCTGCTCTTGCTTGCTTTTTTTTTTTTTTTTTTTTTTTTTTTTTTTTTTTTTTTTTTCTTGCCTTCTGATTGTTGCTCTGAGTGTTGCTATCCCTGTGCTGTTGCAATCCTGGAATTTCCCCGTTGTGGGACTAATAAAGGCTTATCTTATCTTATCTTATCTTATCTTATTGTACCAGTCTGTCATGGTGAAGAGGGAGCTGAGCTCAAAAGCAAAGCTGTTGATTTACCACTCAATCTATGTTCCTACCCTTACCTATGGTCATAAACTTTGGCTAATGACCAAAAGAATGAGATTGTGGATACAAGTGGCTGAAATGAGCTTTCTCCATAGGGTTGCTGAACTCACCCTGAGAGACAAGATAAGGAGCTCAGTCTTCCAGGAGAGGCTCAGAGAAGAACCGCTGCTCCTCCACATGTAAAGCAGCCAGTTGAGCTGTTTTGGGCATCTGATCAGGAGGCCACCTGGATGCCTCCCACTTGAGGTGTTTTGGGCACATCCCACTGTGAGGAGACCCCGGGGCAGACCCAGGACATGCTGGAGAGACTATGTCTCCCAGCTGGCCTGGGAACACCTTGGTCTCCCCCCTGAAGAGCTGGAGGAGATGGCTGGGAGAGAGAAGTCTGGGACTTCTCTGCCTGGACTGCTGCCTCCATGACCCAGATTCCTGGAGAAGTGGGAGAAAATGACATGGTTAATAATTCCAGACCCAGAAGCAGACACGGATGAGAGCATTTGTGTACGGTTAAACAATGATTGATTGACAATAATAGTGCAAAAATAGTGCCACGGAGATGTGGCAACCCTGCAGGGAAAGAGCAGAGACAAAGGTGAGAGAATATAAATATGCAGATTATAATAAAGGAGTTAATTGGGGTAATGTGTGCTCACAGGCCTCTCAAGAGAGAGCTGCGTGGAGTTGGTGTGGTGATATCTTAACCCACAGAGTAGCTGAATGCCAGGAGAAAATCCTCTGCTGTGATGTGCTTCGGTGGAAGCAGTGGCAGGCTGGCCAAGCCTGAATGCAGGGGGACGGAGTGGAGAAAGCAGTGAAAGTAAATGGTGGTAAGTCAGCTTACTTTGGGGAAGAAGGGAGTGCACACAATCCAGGGAAAAAAAGAATCCAATCCGTGGGGCAGGCTCGGGGATCAGGCAGTTGAGAGTCAGAGCAGGACAGGAAACACAATGAACAGGTAGGAGAATCCAAATCGGCAGGAAGCCTTGGGATCTAGGTCAGGTAAACAGTCAAAACACAAGAGACAGACTCACAGAAATTATCAGGCAATGCTCAGAGGGGAAACATGCTGGCAGGAGGTCTGATGCAACCAGACAGAGTGGCAGGAGAGCGTCCAATTTAAGGGCCTCCTCTGATTAGCAAGAGATTGTGTAATCAGCTGCAGAGGGTGGCGCCTAATCAGAGGTGAGAGAGGCAAGGACACAGAGCAGGCAGGAATCTTAACAGAAAAATGATGGATGTATCCTTGCTTATAGACCATTTGCTGTGACGTCACATCCTTTTGTTTACGCCGCCATATTGGACGGCAAAAGCGAGTGGACGGCACATTCAGCAGCTGTTCAGCGGTGTACCAGATCTCAATATATTTACCTGATTTCAACCTACATCTTTGTTTTATTTTATGTTGGCATTGAATTAGACTATGGTGTTTCACTGCTGTGCCTTTGGGTGTACAAATCGCTAGAAAAAGGGATCCAACTTGAAGTTTTACCGGTTCCCAGCTGACGAAGACAGGCGCAGGAGGTGGGTGGCCCGTCGCCTTACTCGCGGCTATGCAATCAACATTTTATATCGGGTATGTATGATGTATCAGTGTCTATAGATGTAATGTTATATCATTGTAAACACTGGTAAATGGTAAAGCATGAGTCTGAATGACTCCATGTTTTAATCCTGTACTCCTGGTTATAAATCAGGTTATCGGGTACATAAACACGCGGAAAACTGTGGTGGGCAGGGCCCGGCAGCGTGCCTGTGTTTGCGCTACGCTGCAAAAGCTGAGACGAGGAGCTGCCTGGAGCGGGATTATCTGGTAGAAATTCCCCGGGCAGCCGTAGTGGTTGCGTAAAAACGAGCTCTGCCGGGGAAGCTTCTAGATCCTCTTTCGGCGCAGACCGCAACGCCAATAAAACCCACGGCAGCCTGTCTACCCAATTTGCATCCGTCAGTGAAGCCCTGAGCGCTGCTTTCAGTGATCTATGAAAACGCTTGCATAAACCATTGGCCTGTGGGTTGCACGCAGTTGTGCGGTGAATTGTAACACCCAGGCTGCCGGCCATCGCGGACCAGAGTTCAGAAACAAATTGAGGGCCCCTGTTGGACGTAATGTCCAACGGGACTCCAAAACGCGCCACCCACTTGTCTACTTATCTAGTAGTTGCGCAACATCGGACAAAGCCGGCACATCTGACTGAGCGGATGCCATGCTGAAACGCACTCACACAGCGCCCAAGTTGCCGTCCAATATGGCGGTATCAACAAAAATCACGTGACACGGGACGTCACTTGCAAAACGTCAATTTTATTTACAGTGGTGTGAAAAAGTGTTTGTCCCTTTCCTGATTTTCATTTTTTGTATGTTTGTCACATTTAAATGTTTCAGATCATCAAACTAATTTAAACATTTGACAAAGATAACACAAGTAAACAGAAAATGCAGTTTTTAAATGAAGGTGTTTATTATTAAAGGTAAAAACAATCCAAACCTACATGGCCCTGTGTAAATAAGTGATTGCCCATCCCTGTTAAAACATAAACTAACTGTGGTTTATCACATCTTTGTTACGACTCGCTCTCGCCTGTCTACCACCTCAGCTGCTCGCACACCTGCGCCTCATCAGTCTCGGGCTACATAGCCCGCTCCACCTGGAGCCTCGGCCTGGAGCCGTCTGCTTTCCAACGCTCATCATCTCAGCGCATGCCAACGCTCTGCCTGCACTCTTTGGATTTCTCCCTGTCAGCACGTAAGCTCAGCATCCTCTTACCTTGTTTCCAGTTTTCTCCCCTGTGCACAGGTGGATTCCCTGGTGGCGGATTACCTCCCTCTTCCTCGCCATCACTCTCCTCACAGCGCCGAGCGTGCTCTGGGACACTGTCTTCCAGGCGGGAGACGTGCGGCTTTAGCCAGAGCCAGCCACCTTACCATCTGCAAGTAAGCATAAAACTGTACGTTAATTCCGCTGGGTTTGCTCTGTCCTTAGGGTTGCCTGGCTGTACGGTGCTCCGCTTCGCCCTCGACGCATCCTGTCCTCCTGCAATACATTACATCCCGCAAACACGCACCCATACACCTGTTATTCTCACAATAAAGTTATTGAATTGCACTTGAGCCTGTGTGCATGTTCCCTGGGTCGGACTTTATGTCAGTACGGCTCCAGCAGAGCGGCCCAGCGAACAGCAGGCTTGCACACCGATTTAACACTCTCGAGGCTCGAGTAGATCAACTCACTCACCAGCAGCAGGTAATCCTTAACCAATTAGCTCAGATTAACCGCCGGTTGGACCGTCTGGATCCCCAACAGGTGTTCCCTCCGGTTCAACACAGCGGGCCAGCTCCCGTTGGTGTCCCCGCTAGCCAGGCTAACCCGGGGCCACTCACCCACCTCACTCCCATTCCTACGCCCACGAGCTTCATCGGGAAGCTCGGTGAAGCCCGGGGGTTTATTCTTCAATGCGAGTCGGTGTTCCAGCGCCTCCCTGGGGACTTCCCGACTGATCACAGCCGAATTGAGTATGTGGCTAACCTCCTGGAAGGGCAAGCGTTAGCTTGGGCTTACGCCGTAATGGTGAGGCCCAGCTACACGAACCTGACCTATGCCCAGTTTGTGCACGATTTCAATGAAGTGTTTAATCATTCGGACCGTGACAGTGTGCTAACCACCCAGCTACTAAACCTTCGCCAGGGCAGTCGGTCAGCGGCCGATTACGCTGTCAACTTCCGGGTGGTAGCAGCGGAAGTTGGGTGGGGGGATGCTGCCCTCTGCAGCATTTTCGCCCGTAGTCTGAGTCCTAGCCTCCGGGATGAACTGGCCTGCTGGGATTTGCCGGAATGGCTTTCTGAATTAATTTCCCTAGCTATCAGCTTAGATAACAGGTTGAGAGAGCGGGCCGCCAAGCGGAAATTATTCAGCCGCTCTGGCGGAGTGTCTCCCCGCACCTCTCAACCTCGCCCCCTGGTGTTGCCCGTGCCAGAGCCCGCCGACAAATCAGAGGCGATGCCGATTGGGCGGACCAAGTTTCCGCTGGCAGAGAAACAGCACTGCAGGGAGCTGGGTCTCTGCATGTATTGCGGAGACGATCAGCACTCCGTGGAGTCCTGCCCGGATAAGCCAAAAGGGGGAGTCCGTGAGTCGCTCTAGGGGGCCTCGCGGACTCGTCCCCGCCTAACTCCCTATCAAAATGCCTCTTGCCGATCTGGTTCTGTCACAATCTCACCGAACACTTCACTCATGCACTGGTGGACTTAAGGGCGGAACAAAGCTTTATTTTTAAGAGCCTGGCAACCCGCCTGGGCATCCCCTGCCAAGCCTTGCCTGCTCCTCTCAATCTAGTCACCCTCTCTAAAACACCCCTAGAGAGGGTAATGCATCGGGCAGTCCCTGTCTCCGTCATTATCTCCGGGAATCACCGGGAGGACCTCAGCCTGTTTGTACTGCCCACCTCGGCCGCCCCTGTCATTCTGGGTTATCCCTGGCTGCGCCTCCACAACCCGGCCTTCGACTGGTGATCCGGAAGTGTCATCTCCTGGAGCACCTTTTGTTTGGGCGCCTGTCTCCAGTCCGCTGCCTGCGCTCCTTCACTGCCCCTCTCCTCCTCCGACTCCCCCCCCCCCCCGGGCCTCTCCAAGGTGCCTCCAGAGTTCCACGATCTCAGGACAGTCTTCAGCAAGTCCAAAGCGCTATCTCTTCCCCCGCACCGCCCGTATGACTGCACCATTAACCTCCGCCCGGGGGCGCCCTTACCATCTAGCCGCTTGTACAGCTTATCTGCTCCGGAGTGGGAAGCCATGGATGCTTACATAAAGGAGTTGCTCAGCGCCGGTATCATTCGACCCTCCTCGTCCCCACTCAGAGCTGGGTTTTTCTTCGTCGATAAGAAGGATGGGTCCCTTCAGCCATGCATCGACTTCCAGGCCTTGAATGACATCACGATAAAGGATAAATACACGCTGCCACTGATGGATTCTGCCTTCGACTCTCTCCAGGGGGCCTCCTGGTTTACGAAGCCGGAACTCCGCAGCGCTTACCACCTCGTTTGGATCCGGGAGGGCAATGAGTGGAAGACGGGGTTCCGGACCCCCAGAGGCCATTTTGAATACCTTGTTATGCCGTTTGGGCTCACCAACGCTCCGGCCATCTTCCAGCGGCTAATTAACGACGTCCTTCAAGACTTCCTGGGGGTTTTCTTCTTTGTCTACCTGGACGACATCCTGATCTTCTCCCGGACCCGTGAGGAACATCAGGTTCACGTGAGGCGGGTCCTCCAACGTCTTCTGGAGAACAGACTCTACGTTAAAGCGGAGAAGTGTGAGTTTTACGCTGACAAGACCTCCTTCTTGGGCTTTATGGTGTCTCGTAATCAAATCCTCCCTAATCCTGCCAAGGTCAAGGTGGTAGTCGAGTGGCCTCCCCCTTCGTCCAGGAAACAACTTCAACAGTTCCTGGGGTTTGCCAACTTCTACCACTGCTTCGTTCCCAAGTATAGCTCCATCGCTTCTCCCCTGACCTGCCTCACCTCCCCCAAGGTGCCGTTCCGGTGGACAGAGGAGGCTGCGTCTGCCTTCGCAGCCCTGAAGATGGAGTTCTCCTCCACCCGGGTCCTTACTCAGGTGGATCCCGCGCTACAGTGCCTCATCAAAGTGGACGCCTCTGACACTGGGGTGGGGGCGGTCCTATCTCAGCACTCTCCGGTGGATGGGGTGGTCCGCCCCTGCGCCTTCTTCTCCCTGGGCCTGTCTGCTGCGGAGAGGAACTACAACGTCGGCGGAAGAGAACTCCTAGCGGTGAAGCTCGAGCTGCAGGAGTGGCGTCACTGGCTGGAGGGGGAAGCACAACCTTTTGTGGTCTGGATGGATCACAAGAACCTGGAGTACCTGAGGACGGCCAAGCGCCTGAATGCCCGCCAGGCGCGCTGGTCCCTGTTCTTTGGCCACTTCAGGTTCACCATCACCTACCGCCCCGGCTCTAAGAATGCCAAGTTGGATGCACTGTCCAGGCAGTTTGTCCCGGAGGCCCCCGAAGAACAGGAACACACCATCCTGCCGGCCTCGTGCATCGTGGGTGCCATCTCATGGTCTATCAAGGACAAGGTCCGGAGAGCGCAGGAGGCTGAACCGGACCCCGGCGGCGGCCCAGCAGGGATGTTGTTTGTGCCATCATCCGTCCAGGGTGACGTCATCCATTGGGCCCATACGTCTAAGCTCGCCTGTCACCCTTGGATCTCCCGGCAGGTGGAGCTCCTCCAGAGGTCCTTTTGGTGGCCGGGCCTCCGGGACGACGTCGCCAATTACGTCCGCGCCTGCCCCCAGTGCACCACTGGTAAGACTTCGACCTCTCCTCCAGCGGATCTCCTCCATCCCCTGCCGACCCCCGGGAGGCCTTGGTCCCACGTAGCTTTGGACTTCGTCACCGGCCTCCCGACGTCCAACTCCTTCGACACCATCCTGACCATCGTGGACCGGTTTTCGAAGGCCGCTCACTTCGTGCCGCTCCGCGGCCTTCCTACAGCGCGGAAGATGGCAGATTTGTTGGTCCAGCATGTCGTAAGGTTACATGGGATTCCGGTGGACATCGTTTCTGACCGGGGGCCCTAGTTCATGTCCAGGGTCTGGAGGTGCTTCTGCAACGCCTTGAGGGCTACTGTGAGTCTGTCGTCCAGTCATCATCCCCAGTCCAACAGGCAGTGCTAGCGGACTAACCAGGAGCTAGAGGCTGCGCTGCACTGTGTCACCACCTCCAGTCCATCTTCCTGGAGCGCCCATCTTCCTTGGATAGAATATGCCCACAATTCAACTCTATCATTGGCCATTGGGATGTCTCCCTTCCGGGCGTCTCTGGGCTACGACCCTCCACTATTCCCTGAAGAGGATGGGGAGGTGGCAGTACCGTCTATCCAGGCTCCTCTCAGGCGCTGCCGGCAGTTTTGGACCGCGACCCGCCAGGCCCTTTTACGCACGGCGCAGCGCAACTCCAGGACAGCAAATCGTCGCAGGAGGGCCGCTCCTCACTATCACGTGGGCCAACAGGTATGGTTGTCCACACAGCACATCAACCTGAAGGACGAGAAGAAGAAGCTGGCCCAGCACTTCATTGGACCCTTCCCCATCGTCAAGGTAATTAACCCCATGGCTGTGCGTCTGCCCCCCCCCCCCCCCCGCGTCTGTCCGACGTTCCACGTCTCCCAAATTAAAACCCTGGTGACTAACCCGCTCTGTCCTCCTCCTAGGGCTCCACCCCTGCCCGTGATGATCGACGGCCACCCGGCGTGGGGGGTCAATTCTATCCTGGACTCCCGCCGCCGTGGTCGCAGCCTGCAATATCTGGTGGATTGGGAGGGGTATGGCCCTGAGTGGAGATCCTGGGTGCGCCTGTCATTTGTACTGGACAAACGCCTCATCACGGAGTTCCACCGGGCGTACTCAGGTAAGCCAGCGCTGGGAGGCGCTGCTCGGGGGGGGGGGGGTACTGTTAAGACTCACTCTTGCCTGTCTCCCTCCTCAGTTGCTCGCACACCTGCGCCTCATCAGTCTCGGGCTATATAGCCCGCTCCACCTGGAGCCTCGGCCTGGAGCCGTCTGCTTTCCAATGCTCATCATCTCAGTACATGCCAACCCTCTGCCTGCGCTCTTTGGGTTTCTCCCTGTCAGCATGTAGTAGTCTTAAGAATAAATATGTTCCTGCAGTAATGAACTTCCCAAAATGTCCGTGTTGTAAATATGTCAAGTGTTTCTGATGGGGCGATAATTAGTGTGACACATCTGGGAACTTCCTCACACGCTGGAAGCCTGGGAAGGGGAATGCCAGCACTTGTCCCCATTCCCGTGTCATGTGTAAATTGTCTGCCCCAATCTGTTTCAGAAATAAACAGACTACTGACTGATCGAGACCCTGCCTGATGTCTACTTCTCTGCATCGGCCAAGATTTATTTTATTTTGTTATTTTAATGTAGCTGACTAGTTCGAGTCCGTTACAAGCACGTAAGCTCAGCATCCTCTTACATGTTTCCAGTTTTCTCCCCTGTGCACAGGTGGATTCCCTGGCGGCGGATTACCTCCCTCTTCCTCGCCATCATTCTCCTCACCACGCCGAGCACGCTTTGGGACGCTGTCTTCCAGGCCAGAGACCTGCAGCTTTAGCCAGAGCCAGCCACCTTACCATCTGCAAGTGAGCATAAAACTGTACATTAATTCCGCTGGATGTGCACCGGCAGTTAATCTCTGTTTGCTCTGTCCTTAAGGTTGCCTGGCTGTACGGCGCTCCGCTCCACCCTCGACGCATCCTGTCCTCCTGCAATACATTACATCCCACAAACATGCACCCATACACCTGTTATTCTCACAATAAAGTTATTGAATTGCACTCGAGCCTGTGTGCGTGTTCCCTGGGTCGGACCTTATGTCAATCTTGAAAGCTGAGTTCAATTTCTCTAGCCACAACCAGGCCAGATTATTGCCACACCTGTTCTCAATCAAGAAATCACTTAAATAGGACCTGCCTGATAAAGTGAAGTAGATCAAAAGGTCCTGAAAAGCTAGACATCACGCTATGATCCAAAAAAATTCAGGAACAAATGAGAAACAAAGTAATTGAGATCTATCAGTCTGGAAATGGTTATAAAGCCATTTCTAAAGCTTTGGGACTCCAGCAAATCACAGTAAGAGCTATTATCCACAAATGGCGAAAACATGGAACAGTGGTGAACTTTCCCAGGAGTGGCCGGCTGACCAAAATTACCTTAAAAGCGTAGTGATGACTCATCCAAGAGGTCACAAAAGACTCCACAACATCATCCAAAGAACTGCAGGCCTCACTTGCCTCAGTTAAGGTCAGTGTTCATGATTCCACCATAAGAAAGGGACTGGGCAAAAATGGCCTGTATGGCAGAGTTCCAAGACGAAAAACACTGCTGAGCAAAAAGAACATAAAAGCTTGCCTCAGTTTTGCCAGAAAACATCTTGATGATCCCCAAGACTTTTGGAAAAATACTCTGTGGACTGACGAGACAACATTTGAACATTTTGGAAGGTGTATGTTCCATTACATCCGGCGTAAAAGTAACTCAGCATTTCAGAAAAGGAACATCATACCATCAGTAAAATATGGTGGTGGTAGTGTGATGGTTTGGGGCTGTGTTGCTGCTTCAGGACCTGGAAGACTTGCTGTGGTAAATGGAACCATGAATTCTGCTGTCTACCAAAAACTCCTGAAGGAGAATGTCCGGCCATCTGTTCATGACCTCAAGCTGATGTACACTTGGGTTCTGCTGCAGGACAATGATCCAAAACACACCAGCAAGTCCACCGCTGAATGGCTTAAGAAAAACAAAATGAAGACTTTGGAGTGGCCTAGTCAAAGTCCTGACCTGAATCTGATTGAGATGCTGTGGCATGACCTTAAAAAGGCAGTTAATCCTTGAAAACCCTCCAATGTAGCTGAGTTAAAGAATTCTGCAAAGATGAGTGGGCCAAAATTCCTCCACAGCACTGTAAAAGACTCATTGCCAGTTATTGCAAATGCTTGATTGCAGTTGTTTCTGCTAAGGGTGGGCCGACCAGTTATTAGGTTTTGGGGGCAATCACTTTTTCACAAAGGGCTACGTAGGTTTGGATTTTTTCTCTTAATAATAAATACCTTCATTTTAAAAACTGCATTTTGTGTTTACTTGTGTTAATGTTTTAATATTTAAATTTGTTTGATGTCAAATTTGTTTGATGTTAATATGTGTTTACTTGTGTTAATATATGTTAATATTTGAGATTGAGAGATTGAGATTCAACTTTATTGTCATTACACATGTATGAATACAAGGTAACGAAATGTGATTTGGCATTTGGGCACGCTCTGCAGAGCGCATCCAAGGCCGGGGCAGCCACTAGGCACCAGTCATAAAGAAGAAAGGAAAAAAAAAAAGAAAAGAGAAGGATATGACACAGTAGGCGAGAGAAAAAAACATGTTTTATCAAATTGACGCTTAATGAGTAAGCGAAATTTTGATTGCAGGCAAAAAAAACCCTCAATGCATATTTAGCAGACATTTAGTAGACAGATCACACAGCAGAGGGAGAGCAGTGTGTGTATATCGTATGCATGTAGTGTTGTATGCATTGTGTAGTGTAAATGTAACAGTTGTTAGTGAGCAGCAGAGGGCGCCTCCTGGCAGTGGATAGATGTTATAATCATGTGACTTATAAACAAGTCCAGAGTCCAGAGTCTATCTCTCTCTCTCTCTTGCTTGCAGAAGGCACATGGGCATTGTCCTTGAGGGTCCAATCTGCTGACGATAAACAACTGATTGTTGAATGTTGGGTAGACATAAGAGCCAGTCCTTCCACTTATCTCAGTCAGGAGGAATGTAAACACGGGGCAAACAAGGTCAAATCAAATCAAATCAAATCAGCACAGTGCACTCAGAGATTAGAATTTGTCCTCACCCGTGTAATTCTGTGCTTCCATTATATATGCAGGCTTAAACTGTTTTTCCATAGAGAGCACAGGGCTTCAGATGTATTCCTTCACCGAATCACTGTCA
The DNA here is from genome assembly GCA_020510985.1 of Pholidichthys leucotaenia. NCBI lineage: Eukaryota > Metazoa > Chordata > Actinopteri > Cichliformes > Pholidichthyidae > Pholidichthys > Pholidichthys leucotaenia. The sequence goes on along the minus strand of CM035847.1, from coordinate 156,919,316 downwards.
TTCAGTTCACCGTTTGCCGCTACTCGTGCTCTCCCCAACTGGTCGAATTTGATGAAGGAGCTTGCCGGGTCCGCTTTGATCAGCTCTCTCACTTTCCTTCAATTTCTGATGCATCAGGGAACTCCACAGCCAAAAATGGAAGTCCTGAGATCATAACCAATAATGTTTCCATTGACGCATGAATTCCAATGTCCATGAGTCTCCTCGTAGGTTCCAATTCTTGGGCTCCCCCTTGGCCCAATTCTTGTTGAAAAATAGTGACAATAGCACATTTAAGCCGCTTCCAAATCCATAATTTCCATTTAGATTAAGATTCAGCAGAAGAAGAGCGACTAAACACAGACAAAAACGCAACATTGCAAAAGCTGGGAATAGATCAGGAAGGCAGGGGAGGAGGGAAGAAAAATGCGACTGCTCTCTCTCAAGGCAAGAAGGAATTTAAATTTGTTTGATGATCTTAAACATTTAAGTGTGACAAACATGCAAAAAAATAAGAAATCAGGAAGGGGGCAAACACTTTTTCACACCACTTGTATCTGTTATTGTCTATGTTGTGTGCAATACTGAGCACCACTGGGGAGTGCTTTATATTTTGTTGTTCAGTGAGAATAAAGGTTTTCATTCGTTCATTCATTCATTTATTCATGGGTGGCTTTGGCGGAGGAGTAGTGTGTCCAGCTACTGATCGGAGGGTCAGGGGTTCGATTCCCACTCTGTCTGCAGTCTGCATGTTGAAGTGTCCTTGACCAAGACACTAAACCCCCAGTTACTCCTGGTGGTTCAGGACAGTGCCTGTGTATGGCAGCTCTGCCACCATCAATGTGTGAGTAGCAGGATCTGTAAAGCGCTTTAGTCATCTAGAGATGAGTGAAAAAAAAATGTGCTGTGTTAGTGAACGCCGTTTACCATTCATTCACTAACAAAATACTGTACACAAAAAACAGCAGCTATTGACAAGATTGATAATAAGGATCCTCATCTATTAATATATGTATACAGTATTTATTTTTATTCTAATTTGGTGATCAACCCTTTTGTTTCTTACTGTATTTAATTTTGGTGGAAAAGACAGTTTTAATCAGGGTTCATATGAGATCAGTCACAGGATCAGTAATGCAAATTGTTAGACAGATTGCATAATCATTTTTTCAAAGGAATGATTTCTGGGTTCAATCCCAGCCCCCGACCAACAGTGATCTGTGTGGAGTTTGCATGTTCTCCCCATGTCTTCATGGGTTTACTCCGGGATTTCTCCGGTTTCCTCCCACATGCCAAAAACATGCAAGTTAGGTTAATTGGCATCAACTAGGGATTTTAAATTGCCCTTAGGTATGACTGTGAGAGTGAATGGTTGTCTGTCTCTCTGTGTTGGCCCTGCAATGGACTGGCGATCTGTCCAGGGTGTGCCCTGCCTCTCGCCTAAAGATGCTGGGATAGGCTCCAGCACCCCCGCGACCCGAAAAGGATTAAGCTGAAGAAGATGAATGGATGGATGGATGATTTCTGTTTATTTTTTAATTGGAATCAGTCTTGCAGTCATAGTGTGTGTGTGTGTGTGTGTGTGTGTGGGGGGGGGGGGTGATTTGGACATATGGTTCCAGTAAAAATTGCAATAGAATCAGAATCAGAATCAGATTTAGTGCCATTGTTCATGTAGTACACAAACTAGGAATTTGTCTCGGTGCAATGCTGCAACATTAAAAACATGATAAGATAAAGAGATAAACTAAAAAACTAAAAAACTAAAAACATGCAATAAGTGTAGAATAATAAGTAATAATAATAATAATAATAATGAGTAATACTAGTCAAAGCAGTTTTAAATAAATTAGCAAGTAGCAGATAATGTGGAGTACCACATAGTGCAGTCGATAATGCAACAGAAAAACAGTGATGAATGACATGAGTCTGGTTGAGCTGCTGTATATAGTGCACGAGAGTCAATAAGTCACTTAATGTTCAGCAGTCTGATGGCAGAGGGGAAAAAGCTGTTCATGTGCCGGGAGGTTTTAGTCTGAATGGACCGAAGTCTTCTACCTGAGGGGAGGGGGATAAACAGTACGTGACCAGGGTGTGAAGGATCGGCTATGATCCGGCCTGCACGCCTCCGGGTCCTGGAGATGTACAGGTCCTGGAGAGATGGGAGCTTGCAGCCGATCACCTTCTCAGCAGTGCGCACGACGCGCTGCAGCCTTAGTCTGTCCCTGGCAGTGGCTCCTGCGTACCACACGGTTATGGAGGAGGTGAGGATGGACTCGATGATGGCCGTGTAGAACTGCACTAACATCTTGGTGGGTAGCTTGAGCTTCCTCAGCTGCTGCAGAAAGAACATCCTCTGCTGGGCCTTTTTGATGAGGGAGCTGATGGTTGGCTCCCATTTGAGGTCCCGGGTGATGGTGGTGCCCAAGAAGCGGAAGGAATCTGCAATGGTGATGGGAGAGCCTGTGATGGTGAGGGGGGCAGGGGGGTTGTGACTTTCCTGAAGTCCACAATCATCTCCGCTGTCTTCAGAGCGTTCAGCTGCAGGTTGTTGTGGCTGCACCAGGACACCAGCTGGGCCACCTCTTTCCTGTAGACGGACTCGTCGCCGTTGGAGATGAGCCCGATGAGGGTGGTGTCATCCGCAAACTTGATCAGCTTAACAGACTGGTGGGAGGAGGTGCAGGAGTTGGTATAAAGGGAGAAGAGTAGGGGGGGGGGGGAAGTACACAGCCCTGGGGTGATCCGATGCTGATGCTAACAGAGTCTGAGACAGACTTCCCCAGCCGCACATGCTGCCTCCGGTCCGTCAGGAAGTCGGTGATCCACCTGCAGAGGGAGTCAGGCACGCCGAGCAGGGACAGCTTGTCCTGGAGCAGAGTGGGGCGGATGGTGTTGAATGCAGAGCTGAAGTCCACAAACAGGATCCTGGCGTAGGTTCCCGGGGAGTCCAGGTGCTGCAGGATGGAGTGGAGGGCCAGGTTGACTGCGTCGTCCACAGACCTGTTGGCACGGTAGGCAAACTGCAGCGGGTCCAGGAGGGGAGTGGTGATGGTCTTGAGGTGGGATAGGACCAGGCGCTCAAAGGACTTCATGACTACAGAGGTGAACGCTACAGGTCTGTAGTCGTTAAATCCAGTAATCCGTGGCTTCTTGGGGACAGGGATGATGGTGGAGGATTTGAGGCAGGTCAGCACGTGACATTGCTTAAGGGAGGTGTTAAAAATGTCTGTGAAGACAGGAGCCAGCTCTTTCGCACAGTGTCTCAGGGTGGAGGGAGACACGCCATCCGGACTGGGGGCCTTGCGCGGGTTCAGTCTGGAGAACTGTCTGTGCACGTCCTGGTCACTGATGACAAGGGCAGAGGGGGAGGAGGAGGATGGGGGGGGACCGCTTTTGATGAATTAGGGGCCGAGGAGGCAGTGGAGCTGGGTGGAGTGGGGGAGTTGGACACAGCTGACGAGGTGTCAAAACGGGCATAATGCTGGGACAGTTTTTGACAAAGGGCTTTGTCATCCTGACCTTTAGAAGCCTGAGGCCGATAGTTGGTGATTTGCCTCAGTCCTCTCCACACAGAAGCCGAGTCATTAGCAGTGAACTGCTGCTGAAGTTCAATAGGGTGAAATTATTTCACTCAGCTAATTTCTGTTCAATTTTTATTTTCTTCATTATTAACAAACAATTTTTTTACAGCCCACAGTAATTCTAATAGCTCCTACTGTCATGATCTGGTGAGCGCACTCTCCCCCACCTGTCCGGTTCAACTTTCACCTACTCTGAGGGCAATCATCTCCACCTACATGATGAGATGCACCTGTTTCCTCTGACTCGTCAGCGCTTAAATAGGCCTTCTCTTCAACACCTCCGCACTGGCTTGTTGGGTATACTACCTGCTTCAGCAGTAAGTTCTATTTTTCTCTATCTTGAAAAACCTTCTAATCATTTGCTTACATTTCCACAGGTTGCTGCCTCCTTCGTGGTGTGTCTCCAGGGTTGTTGCGCGCTCACCAGTCTCTTCACCATCACCACATCAGCGACCATCATCACCCGGTCAGACACCTCACCCAGCTCCACTCCTGCCTTCCAGCATCACCTTCTGGTTTGCCTAAGTGCTGGGTTCTTCTGCTGGGCTCTCTTATACTCCCACGTGAGTGTTGTCCCATTTTCCCCTATCTGAGTCTCCCTCCTAATCTACTTGCTCTTGTCTCTCTCCACAGGGTGAGCGTTCCCCTGGCGAGTGGAGTTTTTTTCTCTTGCGGAAGTGTTCCTCTTGCATTAATAAAATTCAAGTCAAACTTGCTTCTCTGTGTCATTGTGTGTTTTCTCTGTTGTCACTCCCTGCACGTGAGCTGTCAATAAATACCAATCATGACTGAACGAGCCAGCCATGGTGCAAGCTCAGGGAGTGACATCAGTGGAACACTCCGATTTAGACCATTTAGATGCCACAGAGAGGGAGGTGGCCGTGCTTACTCAACAGCTGCAAACCATTACGCAGCAGCTGGGCACGGTTGCCGAACATTTGGGCCATCTGTCTCAGCCGGTTCCCATCTCTACGCCTGTTTCTCCAGTTTCTTGCACCGTGCACCGAACCACCTGCGTCTCCTCACCTGCCCCGTACACGGGGGAGGTGAGGAAATGTAGGTTTTTTTTTTGCCATGTTCGGCTGTATTTGGGCCAGGTCGGGGGGAGTACCCGGTTGACACAGCAAAAATTCATTTTATGACCCTCCTGCTGTGGGATAGGGCCCTCAGTTGGGCCCAAGCCATTCTCAACAGCCCGGAGGGTTCCACTTATTCATTTGAGAGATTTGTGGCCAAATTCACTTGCACGTTTGACCGTACAGAAAGCGAGGGGAACATCATGAGCTGCTTAATGTTACTCTGTCAGGGTAGCCGGTCTGCTGCCGACTACTCTGTGGCGTTCCGGGTCATCGCGGTAGACTCAGGATGGAATGATGTTTCGTTACGAAGCATCTTCCCCCAGGGTTTAAACGAACACCTCTGAGATGACCTAGAGGTTCATGCAGTCCCATCCTCCTTGGACGGTTTAATTGATCAGGGTGTCAGTCTTGATGACCGTTACCGTGAGTGTGTGAAGGAGCGCAAAGCCTCCTCCTACCTGCCCAATGCGCGTGCATCCCCTTTGGCTTATGGCACAGCTGGAGCCAATTCCTTCTCTGAGCCTATGGAGTTCGGCCATGTCCGTCTGACTCCGGAAAAGCGCCAGAGGTGAAGGAGAGTTGGCGCCTGCATGTATTGTGGCTCTCTCAAGCACACACTGCTGGGGTGTCAGCTGAAGTCAAAAGATGCGCCCCGTCAGTAGCTGTGGGGGGTCTGATGGGCGGGAAATCCAATCATCCCCCCGGTAGCTTCTCCATTTCGGCCCTGATTCAGTTGCCAGGGGTCAAGAGGAGGGCTAAGGCTTTAATTGATTCAGGGGCAGAGCAGAATTTCATCTCTGCGCACTTTGTGCGGGATGTAGGCCCCACAATCAAATTGCCCATGTCCCTAAATGTAACTACATTGTCGGGCAAAAAAGTGGCCACCATCACCAAGAAAATGGAGCCCGTGTCCGTCCTTCTTTCTGGCAACCACCGGGAGACTATTTCATTTTATATTCTCCCTAAATCCAGTCACCTGGTGGTTCTTGGTTACCTGTGGCTCCGGAAACATAACCCTATTAATTGGGCAAATAATTCCATCTCTACCTGGAGCCTGTATTGTTTGGCATCCTGTCTCAGCTTGGCCGAGTGTTCACCTATGCTGTCCATCTCTTCCCCTCCCGTAGATGGGCCGGACCTAAGCCTAGTGCCCGAGGTCTATCATGATCTCGGAGAGGTCTTTAGCAAATCTAGAGCGCTTTCTTTACATCCTCATCACTCCTATGATTGTGCTATAGACCTTCCCTCGGGTGCATGGCTGCCGTCCAGCCAGATCTACAGTATTTCTGGGTCAGAAAGGGAGGCGATGGAGAGCTATATTAAAGATTCTCTGAACACTGGCCTTATTTGGCCTTCATTGGCTCCTCTTGGGGCAGGGTTCTTTTTTGTCGGGAAGAAGGATGGTTCCCTACGCCCGTGCATTGATTATAGTGAACTCAATGCTGTAACAGTTAAGGACAAATATCCTCTGCCCCTGATAAACTCCGCGTTTGAGCTCCTTCAGCGCACGCGTGTATTTAATTCAATTCAATTCAATTCAATTCAACTTTATTTATATAACGCCATTTCACAACAACAGTCATCTCATAGCACTATCAACTGTAGGGGGAACCCCCACAGTTGCAGAAAGACCCCAGCAATCAGGCGATCCCCTGTGAGCAAGCACTTGGCGACGGTGGAGAGGAAAAACTCCCTTTTAACAGGAAGAAACCTCCAGCAGAACCAGGCTCAGGGAGGGGCAGTCATCTGACGCGACTGGCTGGGGGGTGAGGGGATAGAGAAGAAGAAAAGAACAGACATGTAGAGAGCAAACAGCACGATGGGGACTCAATCTATGGGAGAGAACAAACAAATGTTAATGACCAGCAAAAAAAAAAATATTTCATAGAGAGTGAGGAAAGAAGTGAGGCCGAGTGCATTACTGGAGATCCCCCGGCTGACTAAACCTATTAGCAGCATAACTAAGGGAGGGTTCAGAAACACATGATCCCTCCCTAATTGTAGGCTATATCAAAAAGGTAGGTTTTAGCCCTATTCATAAAAACAGAGATCGAGTCTGACTCCCGAATCCAGATTGGCAGCTGATTCCACAGGAGAGGAGCTTGATAACTGAAGGCTCTGCCTCCCATTGTACTTTTGGAGATTCTAGGTATTACAAGTAATCCTGCATTTTGGGAGCGTAGTGCTCTGCTAGGATAATACGGTAGTATCAGATCTTTTAAATAAAAAGGAGCCTGATTGTTTAGAGCTTTGTAAGTAAGAAGAAGGATTTTAAACTTAATTCTAAACTCTATGGGAAGCCAATGAAGGGAGGCCAGAACCGGAGAGATATGATCTCTCTTTCTAGTACCTGTTAAAACTCTTGCTGCAGCATTTTGGATCAGCTGAAGACTTTTTAAAGATGTTTTAGGACAGCCTGATAATAAAGAATTACAATAATCTAATCTCGAGCTAACAAAAGCGTGGATCAGCTTCTCAGCATCAGTCTGAGACAAGAAGCTCCTAATCTTGGCAATATTATGCAAATGATAGAAGGCAGTCTTAGAAACAAATTTAATATGTGAATTGAAGGACAAATCCTGATCAAAAATAACTCCAAGGTTCCTCACAGAGCTATTAAGAGAAAGAGTAACTGCATCCAAACTGAAAGTTTGGATGCATTTACTAAATTGGACTTGCGGAACGTGTATCATCTGGTTCGCATTCGTAAAGGGGACGGATGGAAGACGGCCTTTAAAACACACTTGGGGCAATTTCAATATCTGGTGATGCCATTTGGACTCACCAATGCCCCCGCCATCTTCCAACGTCTTCCAACTGGTCCCCAATTGCCCTGGACTTTGTTACTGGACTTCCTCCTTCTCAGGGTAACACCGTTATCCTCACCTCCGTGGATCAGTTCTCTAAGGCAGTCCATCTGGTGCCCCTTCCCAACTACCCTCTGCTTTTGAAACGGCAAACCTCCTCACCAACCACGTTATCCATTTACACAGTATTCCTATGGACATTATGTCTGACTGGGGCCCTCAATTCGCTTCCCAAATCTGGAGAGCCTTCTGCTGCTCCTTAGGCACCACCGTCAGCCTCACATCTGGGTACCATCCACAGAGCAATGGGCAGGCTGAGCGCACCAACCAATCCTTGGAAGCCACTCGTGCTGCCCTCGCCTGGTCAGCCAAACTCAATCATCAGTATGCTGATTGCAGGCGGACTCCGGATCCAAAATATTCCATCGGGTAGCAGGTATGGTTATCAGTGGACCAGGTGCCATTGAGGACAGAGTCCAGGAAGCTTTCTCCTCGTTTCCTGGGCCCATTTCCTATCTCTAGGATTATCAACAACGTCACGATCCGCTTAAAGCTCCCGCCAGCGATGTGGATACACCCCACCTTCCACATCTCAAAGATCAAACCCCTCTGTGCCAGCCCCCTCTGCCCTCCCCCGTAGCCACCCCCCCGGACCATCGACGGCCAAACCACCTACACTGTCCAAAGGATTCTGGACATTCACCGTTGGGGCCGGGGGCTTCAATATCTCATCCACTGGAAGGACTACTGACCAGAAGAAAGGTTGTGGATTCCTGGTTCCAACTTTCACGACAAGGGGATGGTCCGGGCCTTCCACAAGGCACATCCCACCAAGCCCAGTGGACTGCCAGGAGGCGCTCCTTGAGGGGGGGGACAATGTCATGATTTGGTGAGTGCACTCTCTCCTGCCCGTCCGGTTCAGCTTTCACCTACTCTGTGGGCAATCATCTCCACCTGCGTGATGAGACGCACCTGTTACCTCTGACTTGCCAGGGCTTAAACAAACCTTCTCTTCAACACCTCAGAGCTGGCTCGTTGGGTATACTACCTGCTTCAGGTTCAGGTTACTTTATTTGTACCCGTAGGTAGATTTGTTTTGCAGTCTGGTGACATCCATATTTACAAGCCACAATTACATTCAACATAAACACAAACACAGGCACACATGAAGCTGACTATAAACATGATAAAAATACTCAAGACTCCATCAATCAGGATATAAAGACAAAGAGATGTGAGAAAACCAGAGATAAGAGAGAAGGGTCATATTAAAAAGTTAAAGACTAGTCAAAGAGACCCAAAGTCAAAAACCCAAAGGTCTAAAACCCAATAAAAGATTTAGAACCCAAATAAAATCCTACAAAAATAAGTAAATATAAAATGGAGTTAATAAATAGGTACCTAAATTATGTGCAATATATTACAGTTACAACTTGTTAAGTTACAACTTGTTCAACTCTCTGACAGCAGCAGGAACAAAGCTGTTTTTGTAGCGCTGGGTTTTACTTTTTGGGACAGCAAACCTCCGTCTTGAGGGAAGAAGCTGAAAGTTGCAGTGCAAAGGGTGGGAGTCATCATTTAAAATGGAAGTAGCAATCCTCTGTACCTGTCTGGTGTACAAGGATGTCAGGCTCAGCTGTGACTCACCAAGCAAACGACTGGACCATCTAACTACCTGATCCAAGGATTTCCTCTGTTTCAGTTTTATCTGACCAAACCATGACACTAAAGAAAAGGATAAAACAGATTCAATAAAAGCCCGATAAAACATTGTCATTATGGTTCAGTCAATTTGGAAGCATGCAAGTTTCCTCAAACAATGCAAATGTTGCTGACCCTTTTTGCACACCCTTTCACAGTTCTCTTCAAAGTTTAAATTACTATCAATAATCGTCCCAAGATATTTGTAGGATTGTACACATTCAGTGGTCTGACCTTTTAGTACGGTGACTTTGTGCCTGGGAGTTTTCCTCCTAAAGTCAATAATCATATCTTTGGTTTTTGTTGTATTCAGCTGCAGGTAGGAATCCTCACACCAGTGAACAAAATCATCAACTACTGGGCTGTGGTCACTCTCACCATCCTGGAGGAGACTGACAATAACTGAATCATCAGCATACTTTATAATGTGTCTGTTGTCATGTCTGCTCCGACACATGTTTGTGTACAGGATGAAGAGTAGTGGTGGCAACACACACCCCTGAGGACAGCCAGTAGAAGAGCACTTTAGGTCAGACAAAGTACCATTGACCCTTACTCTCTGCGTCCTGTTGGTTAAGAAATCCAGAATCCAAACCACCAGATTATTGCTCAAATCAAATTGTTGCAGGAGCCTTTCAACTAAAATATGAGGCTGGATTGTATTAAAGGCGGAGGAAAAGTCCACAAATAAAAGCCTGGCATGTGTCCCATTAAAATCCAGATGTTTAAAAAGCATGTTGAACAGAGTGACAGTGGCGTCCTCCACTCCTTTGTGAGGCCTATATGCAAACTGCAAAGGATCCAATGCATGTTCAGTCTGCTTTAGGACCTCACATCTGACCAGTTTTTCAAAAATTTTCATTAAAATTGAAGTCAAGCAGTAAGTAAGTTCAGCAGTAAGTTCTATTTTTTTCTTACTTAAAAAACCTTCTAATCATTTGCTTACATTTCCACAGGTTGCTACCTCCTTCGTGGTGCGTCTCTAGGGTTGTTGCGCGCTCACCTGCCCCTTCACCGTCACCATGTCAGCGACCATCATCACCTGGTCAGACACCTCACCCAGCTCCACTCCTGCCTTCCAGCATCACCTTCTGGTTCGTCGTAAGTGCTGGGTTCTTCTGCCGGGCTCTCTTATACTCGTATGTGAGTGTTGTCCCATTTTCCCCTATCTGAGTCTCCCTCCTAATCTACTTGTTCTCGTCTCTCTCCACAGGCTGCGTGTTCCCCTGGTGAGTGGCGTTTTTCTCTTGAGGAAGCGTTCCTCTTGCATTAATAAAATTCAAGTCAAACTTGCTCTCTGTCATCGTGTGTTTTCTCTGTTGTCACTCCCTGCATATAAGCTCTCAATAAATACCAATCATGGAACCTGAGTCATCACGTTATTCAGTCTTTTTATGCAATTCACCATTACTTGTAGAAGTTTGGCAGTTCATCTACACATCAATTAAAATTCTTCTTTCAAACTGAAATGTCTTGATCTAAGTTGTTTAAATAACTTGCTATGAATGACAGCTTAAAGCAGCGCAGTAGCAATGTGTAGATAAATAGTCATACACAGACCCTGATGCAAAAAAGGGCAAGAATATTACATTTGTGATCAAGCAGCTAGGAAACTGTTGGCTTACCTTGAAATCTATTGGTGATGATGTTTTTGGACCATTTAACACAAATAATGACGATTTGTTGCTTTTTCTATGAATTTAAAAGTAAAAAAAAAAAATGTCTTTATTCATGATGCTGAATTTTAATACTGTTTTGGTCTCTGAAAATCTTCAACTACAGAAATACTGCTTGAATTCATGTGAAGGATGATATCAATTGAAACACATGGTTATAGAACCTGCATATCAATTTTTGTATGCAGTTTTGGTGTGCATGTCCGAGTGGCTATTAATGCTCCAATGAAAAGGGAATTGTCTTTGGTGTGTTTTGACCAGTAAAGCAATAAACAGGTCAGACTTACTGAGGAAAAGAACAAAACAGTTTTACAGTATGCACAAATTTTAGCTGCGTGTTGCTAATGAAAGCCCATATGGTGTTACAACATAGCTTGCCTTAATATGCTCCAGAGTTGTTCCATTGTATTATTTACATATCTTTCACATTTTTAAGATGGAAAAAATCTTGTACCATCATTGTGTCATTAAATAACCTTCAAAGGACCTTTAAACTTTATCTTTCCTTTTGTTTTAATTGTATCATTTGTTTTACTTTAGTTCAGGGCTATTCAATTACAAAATCAGTTGGATCACAATTTGAAATCAAGACATGTAACTGGGCCGCACACGCTCAGCGATCTGTTGAATATGATAAATTTCAAATCAACACAGATCAATATGACGAAAAATATGCACTTTTTATTCATTGTCTTGATTTTACATGTGTGCTTGGCACATGACAAAGGCACATCAACAGTGCATAAAAACACAATAACAGTGCTGGGGTTGAGCAGAACTTGAAGTAGTAGAAATAGTTTTCCTCTTGAACACCAATTAAATAAATAGTATAAAGAAAAAATTCTGTAAATAACCATTTTGGTCACATCTTACTCAGGCATGTCTCAAAGTGCATAAAAACCCAGTGTGCACTGTTAGTAGCATTAACATTTGTTTTCCTTTTGGAATAAAATATACTACATCCTGATCATAACTTACCACGGCGCATCACAAAGTGCATTTAGCTGAATAAAAAATGAACTGTCAAACACTTAAGTGCACAAACCCCCAAAGAAAGGATTGATACAACATTGCACATCCACTATTGTGGTTTGTTTTGTTTTAAATCACCATATGTGTGGGTAGGAACCTCTTTTTATAACTACACATTCCATTACACATACATATCAGTCCAGGCAGGGTTAAACCGACAATTTTCATCATCAGTTTTACGCTTCAGTGTTGACAATGACATGTTTTAGAGCGAGGTAGTCGGATACCCAAAAGCCGATGGTGTATAGAACATGTATATTAGGATTTGTATGTGAAATTTCGGCATCGAAACTGCTCCCGTTTAGCTGTAATTAATATTCAAAAATGATATTTTCGGGACGAAAGAATTCAAGCGTCCCTGCATTTGTTTACTTCTCGGGGCTGCTGCCGGAGAGCGAGCCGTGTGCAAAATGCGATTGTGTTGTTAATATAGCACATTTTTTGTGGAAATGTTACTATTATTAGTTGTGAAATGTGTTATAAAACGATTAGACGATGATACTATGGCTCTTCCTGCTGTTCCCGTTTCACTGTTTTTTTTTTCCAGATGTAAAATACGGGATCCCGCATCGGCGCACGAAGTATCCTGGCCAATGTAAACAGCCACGGACCAAAAAACATACATTTGCTCGTGGAACAGGTCATTCACACTCGCAGACAATCACGCTATATATGTCTATAGGATTTTCTTTCCATGCACACAAAAAAAAAATAATTCCCGGATCTGACTACCTCGCTTTAAGGTGCCTTCACACCAAACGTGAAGGGGCAAATTTTCACCATCTGAGTGCGTTGCAGACAGGCAAAGTTGCTTTTATAATTTCTGCAGCTGTGTTCAACCTGCTGTTGAAATCCCCAAAATAATGTCATGCTTAGATTAGCATTGTCCGACAGGGGACTCACCTGGGGGGGTTGTCCCTGCCTTCTGGGCTTCGCGGGATGGTGGGCATTTGCGTTGCTGGCTTTGTTGGCACATCCGTGGCAGGAGTCTGTGGGTGAGTGACATCCGGATTTGACTGGGAGGCTCCCAGTCCATTTTTCTCTGGGTGGGTGGCAGTCTCATTTTCAAGCTGGTTTACTCTCCAATGCTGATGCTTTTGCTCCGATGACGACGGAGTCTCAGGGCTGGTGTTGTCCCTCAGACACGAGTGCACAATTTTGCGTGTGCTCACCTCTTTCCATTGACTTTGTGTGCATTCACAAAGGTGGCTGGACGGTGGCGCAGTGGTTTAGCACTGTGGCAGCACAGTTTTACCCTTGGCCGGGGGATCGCGGGGATCATGAGATCGTGGGTTCGATTCCAGCCCCCGACCAACAGTGAGCTGTGTGGAGTTTGCATGTTCTCCCCGTGTTGCGTGGGTTTACTCCGGGATTTCTCCGGTTTCCTCCCGCATACCAAAAAAAAACATGTAGGTTTAGGGCGCTCGCGCACGCAGCGACCAGCAGCCGGTGGCTTGTCACCAGACTGCAAACCAAATCTACCTACGGGTACAAATAAGTAACAAAAAAAAAAAAAAAATCACGCTGCTCGTTCACGTTTGGTGTGGGCTTGGTGTCTTGCCTCTGGCACAGCCACAGTCATAATAATATATGTAATGACAATAAAGTTGAATCTCATCTCATCTCATCTCAATAATAGAGCCCATGCTTTGGGGCAGGTGTGCTGCATTATGGGTTGACGGTTGCTGGGCTGTAAGAAGTGTTGCATTTGCGGTCTGGGGTAATTGAGGGATGCTTGTGGCCCGTGGGCCGCTAATTGAATGGGCCTTCTTTCGTCCTCACCACATGTTTGAGTATCATGATGAAGTTTAATTTTGTGACTCCTTATAATCCTCCCTCACATGGTGCTTCATTTTATCAGAATTTGGGAGGATTACTAAAACAGCTAAACTGTTGATGAGAAATTATTTTTCAAGGTGATTTTAATATTAATTGGCTAAATAAAAGCAGTAAACAAAAACTGAAAATGATTTATTCAAAACATAATTTTCACCAAATTACGAGCCAACAAGACTTACCAAAAGTAGCAAAACTCTTCTTGACTTGATCTTCACCAACAGAACTGTGCGAGTAACAAAAACGTACAAGTTAACCACAGCTCTTTTTGGCCATAACATGATTTTAATTGTTAGGAAATTAACAAAAAGTCATCCACAGTCACTCTGTCATGAGTTACACAAACCAGAAATTACAGGTATTCTCAAGAATAAAATAACATAGTTTGAAAATGATTTGCAAAATTATTAACTGGGATGATGTGAGAGAAACTCATGACATAGATACTTGTTGTGCTCAGTGTTGGGAGTTACTGTAACGCCACTACTTTTGCAATAACGTGCTGTGTAATGAAATTATTGTTTAAAAATTCAGAAATGAAATTTGATCACATGCGTTACTCGTGTTACTCGTTTTATTAATATAGATAGATATTTTTAGCGCAAATAGATGATCACACAACTTGCAGTTGCTAGACACCCTCCTCATCAGCTGCCAGCTGGGGATGAATACACAGTTTTGGTGGCTATTGATGGGCCTGCCATCCCCAGCGCCACCAGCGGCCTCAAGCCACTGGAGGTTGTCATACCAAAGGCAAAGGCAAGCAAATAAATATAAACTGACCCTACCGTAACTGACGCAGCAGTTACACAGTCTCCTCCGCGTGTCCGTTTCCTGTCCTGCCCCAGTTCACATCACAAGTCGGTGAAGAAATGCTGTGGCAGTGGTGACTTCTCATATCGAGCCCTGATCACCTGTTGTCCAAGCGGTGAGTAGCTCCTAACAGCTCCTACCTCTGTGTTTAAACATAGTATTTTTTGAGCAAGAAGCTGGCATTTAATGTCCGCATTAAATGCATTAAAAGTTTTCTTACGCACAGAGAAAAAGTGACTGTGATTTGCTGCAGTAAAGAACAGCTTCTTCTAAGCAGTGAACTTTCATTGATCTGTGCTTTCTATTTTATTTTATATCATTCATTTACATGCTGTTGTGATATGCAACTATTTCATGGAAGGAAATCCACTAAATATGCATTGTTAATGGGCTGGTCCAGGGGTGTCAAACATATGGCTCGTGGGCTAAAAACGGCCCACCAGGGGGCCCAAAATTTTCTCTGTGAATTTACAGCTTTATGTCTTGTAAATTTCTGACTTTCTACTGATTACAATAGTTTGTGTAAATCTGAGACATTTTTTCTCTGTAAGATGAGACTTTTTTTCTAATCAGATTTATTTTTCTTCTTTTTTTCTGATAAGAACAAGGGGCCCTTGATCTTGCTGTGTGTGCAAGATGATTTAAGTATGCATTTGAAAGTAATGTGAAAGTTACTTTTCCAAGTAACTAGTTACTTTAATCATGCAGTAACTCAAAAGTAACAGTTACTTTTGAAAAGAAGTAACTAGTAACTGTAGCTAGTTGCTAATTTTTGGAAATTTGCCCAACACTGGTTGTGCTACAGTGATGAAAAAACTCACAGATGAAATTCAGAAATACATTTTGGTATTGAAACACCCCCAAGGCAAGACAGTTGTAGCAATATTTGATTTATAATTATGATCAGGTATAAAGATTATTTAATTCGTATTAGTGTACAGGACCTGAGACTTACTCCGGGTCCACACACACAGAAAAAGTTGATAGTCAACACTCGTTTGGGGGCACCAGCTCACCTCTTTCTCGGTGAACAATTTATTAATTAATTTCACTTTAGACCTGTTTAATCACTCAATAAATTAATTAATAATCATTCTCAAAATATTGGTGAATTTGATACTGGGGCTTCGAAACCAGACTCAGAATGGAATAAATTCCCAACAACTTCTCTCATTTTACAGATTTATTTAAATGAACTGATGATTAAAGGACACTGAAATGATTTGTAAGCAGTGAAATGATCAACATTAACCATCACATTAAATTTGTAGATGAGGATAGAGTAACAATGTGAGCACGTCTATAAAACCATGGACTTTAGTATGAATTTGGAAGAGATGAAATGGAAATTATGAATAATTTTGGATGCAAATTAATGGAGAAAATTAATTCTATGAAAAATTCTGGACTACTCTTAATCTTCTTAGTGTGTGAATTTGCATGCCCCTAGTGGCAGAGCATGGCGCTGCACCTGTCATCTTGCTCTGACATGATCGGCTCCATTCAGGATTTGTACTGATTTGTACTGATCTGCCAGTTTCAGAAGGTGGCAGACATACATTGGAGGACTCAATGGATGACACGTAATACACCAAAGAAGAAGAACTCCTCATTTCCTTTTCCTGTTTTTAGCATTTTAGCCCAGAAAGGTAATATGGCCGTGATCGGTCATCGTCACCATCACTTTGTTGGCTTTGTACATGGAAAATAGCCGCAGGATACAAGCAAAATTTATGTGGTATAATCATAAGACTTTGTAGATGTGATAGAGACCGTAAATGACCAACAGGACGCAAAATAACGACCACGATGGGTGAAAACGCAACGACCACAGCAGTGAGTGAGACCCCTTAGAAGCTGGTCAGTGAGGAATTTCTGTTTTTTTTTTTTTTATATATATATTGTACTGATTCCTTGTTCATATACTTTGAAGATAAGATGATGAGGTACCTCTGTACAAAAAATGGTGTCAAAAGACTGCACCATTCTTTGTGTAAATACGTCCAAAATCCAGTTTTGACTGAGTTATGGAATTTAAAGAGGTGCCACAACATTATGCAAATTAGATGCATGAATTTATTCCTATCTGAAACTTTGCATCATATTTTACATATTTCTAACTGACAGTAAGCCATTCTCTCTTACCACTTTCAAGTTATAGCCTTGGAAATCTGAACTATTTTATTGACAAAAAATATTAACCACTCTTAACCACTTGGGGGTTATGTCACAATTCGGTGACAGACACACTCAAAAGGTAAAGAAAGTAAAAATGGAATTTTAATGAAAAGAAGAGTTATATTAATTTCTCTTTTAATTTTGTATCTGATCAGATTTTGAATTATTTCCAAACTTTGGCTGCACGGTGGCGCAGTGGTTTAGCACTGTGGCAGCACAGTTTTACCCTCGGCCGGGGGATCGCGGGGATCATGAGATCGTGGGTTCGATCCCAGCCCCCGACCAACAGTGAGCTGTGTGGAGTTTGCATGTTCTCCCCGTGTTGCGCGTGACATAACGCACGGCTCAGGAGACGCACACACACAGGCTTAGAGTAGTTCAAAGAGTTTATTAACAACAGGAGTGAATGAGTGCGTGTCTGCGGGATGTAAATGTGTTGGTGATGGTGTCTGCTCCAGGCACAGAGGCAGGTGACCGTACAGCCGAGCAACCCTATGGAGAGAGCACAGGGAGAGGGTGACGGGCATACACCAACACAGGAGGAATTTATGGCGAGAGAAGGACTTACTTGGTGGGTCAGGACAGCTGGCACAACAAGGGGGTGAAGCCCGGAAGACAGCCACCTGGAGAGCTCCGTGCAGCAGCGAGGATTGGGCGATGGAGAGGAGATGTCCGCCGCTGGGAAATCCACCTGTGCACAGGGGAGAAGACTGAAGAGAAAAGGTAAGCGATCTTCTTACCAAAATGGTTACGCTGAAGGGAAGTATGCTCACAACGGTGAGGGACGAAGTCTGACGGCTTCAGGCCGAGCCTCCGGGCGAGACGGCCTTTATCCCTCGCCGCTGATGATTGGCAGGTGCGTGAGCAGGTGGCGCCGCTGATGAATGGCGCGGCGTGACAGTACTCCCCCCTCTAGCAGCGCCTCCTGGCGATGGCTTATCCGGGTGCGCTCGGTGGAAGTCCGCGATGAGCGATGGGTCCAACACAAACGACGGGGGCACCCATTGCCGATGCTCGGGCCCATAGCCCTCCCAGTCCACCAGGTATTGCAACCCACGGCCTCGGCGCCGGGAGTCCAGGATGGAGGAGACGGACCAGGCCGGATGGCCACCAACCATCCGGGGCGCGGGTTGCGGTGCAGGAGGAGGGCAAAGGGGGTCAGTGACTGCCAGTTTCACCCTCGACACATGGAAAGTGGGATGGATGTGGAGGGAGGGGGGGATAGCCACGCGCACAGCCACCGGGTTGATGATCCGGGTGACGGGAAAGGGACCCATGAATCGCTGTGCCAGCTTCCTCCTCTCGCCTTTTAATGTGACGTCCTGGGTAGACACATACACGAGTTGCCCAACTCTGTACGCCGGGGCAGGTCTTCTGTGCCGGTCCGCCACGGTCCTGTTGCGCTCCGCTGTGCGTAAAAGCGCATGACGCGCGGCAGCCCAGGTGGAGCGGAACTGCCTAAGGTGCGCCCTAACGGAGGGGACAGTCACCTCGTTCTCCTGCGCTGGAAACAGCGGGGGGTCGTAACCCAGGGACGCCTTGAAGGGGGACATCCCCGTTGCAGAAGAGCGGGCGGTGTTGTGGGCATACTCCACCCAGGCGAGATGGTTGCTCCAGGACGTCGGCTTGGATCTGGTAACACAGCGGAGCGCAGCCTCCAGCTCCTGATTGGTCCTCTCACACTGCCCGTTAGACTGGGGGTGATGGCCGGAGGAGAGGCTCACCTTGGCTCCGATGGCGTTACAGAAGGATCTCCAAACCTCGGACGAAAATTGGGGGCCCCGGTCCGAGACCACGTCCACCGGAATCCCGTGCAGCCTGACCACGTGTTGGACGAGGAGGCCCGCCGTCTCCAGGGCAGTAGGGAGACCCCGCAGGGGAATGAAGTGCGCCGCCTTGGAGAAACGGTCCACAATGGTCAGGACGGTGTCAAAGGAGTTGGAAACGGGGAGTCCGGTGACGAAGTCCAGTGCGATGTGCGACCAGGGCCTGCCGGGGACGGGCAGAGGCTGGAGCAGACCCGCTGGGGGGGCATTTCCCGACTTGCTGGTGGCACAGATTGGGCAAGCCCGGGCGTAGCGGGCTGCATCCCTCCGCAGGCCTGGCCACCAAAAGGACCGCTGGAGGAGGCTGATCATCCGAGAGGTGCCGGGATGACAGGTGAGCCGGGAGGTGTGGAGCCAGTGGATGACCTCTCCTCGGACCGCAGATGGGACGAACAGTCTTCCCTCCGGTCCGCCGCCAGGATCAGGTTCCACCTCCTGCGCCTTCCGGATCTTGTCTTCAATGTCCCAAGAGATGGCACCGAGGACGCACGACCTGGGCAGGATAGTGTGGGGCGTCTCCTCAGCCTCCACGGGGGTGAACTGCCTAGAGAGGGCGTCAGGCAGGCCGTTTTTGGAGCCCGGCCTGAAGGTGATCGAGAAGCGGAACCTGGCGAAGAACAAAGACCAGCGCGCCTGGCGGGCATTCAGGCGCTTGGCAGATCGTAAATACTCTAAGTTCTTGTGGTCCGTCAGGACCACAAACGGCAGGTCCGCCCCCTCTAGCCAGTGGCGCCACTCCTGTAAGGCGAGTTTAATGGCCAGGAGCTCTCTGTCCCCCACATCGTAGTTCCTCTCCGCCGGGGACAGGCGCCGGGAGAAGAAGGCGCACGGCCGCTTGGCGCCATCGTCAGGTGACCGCTGGGATAACACTGCTCCCACTCCCGTGTCCGATGCGTCCACCTCCACAATGCACTGCAGCGCGGGGTCGACCTGGCGAAGGACCCGGGAGGAGGAGAACTCCGCCTTCAGCGCCCTAAAGGCAGCAGCGACCTCTTCAGTCCACCGGAACGGGACCTTCGGGGACGTGAGGCGGGTCAGCGGTCCGACGATCGAGCTGAAATTTGGGACAAAGCGGCGGTAAAAATTGGCGAAGCCAACAAACTGTTGCACCTGCTTCCGGGATGCGGGAGTAGGCCACTCCACCACCGCCTTCACCTTCTCTGGGTCTGGGAGCACCTGATCTTGAGCGATGATGAATCCCAGGAAGGATGTGGTCCTAGCGTAGAATTCGCATTTCTCAGCCTTCACGTACAGACGATTCTCCAGCAGTCTTTGGAGGACCCGCCTCACATGGACCTGGTGCTCGTCCCTGGACCTGGAGAAGATAAGGATGTCATCCAGGTAGACGAACACAAAAAGGCCGATGAAATCCCGGAGGACGTCATTAATGAGGCGCTGAAAGACGGCAGGAGCGTTGGTCAGCCCGAACGGCATGACGAGATACTCAAAGTGGCCGTTCGGGGTACGGAAGGCTGTCTTCCATTCATCTCCCTCCCGGATCCGGACGAGGTGGTAAGCGCTGCGTAAATCCAGCTTGGTAAACCAGGTCGCCCCCTGGAGGGAGTGAAAGGCAGTGTCCATGAGGGGCAGGGTGTAACGGTCCCTCTCAGTGATGTCATTCAGCGCTCGGTAGTCTATGCAGGGGCGGAGGGATCCGTCCTTTTTCCCGACAAAGAAAAACCCTGCTCCCACGGGTGACGACGATGGGCGAATAATCCCAGCGCTCAGAGATTCCTTTAGGTATGTATTCATGGTCTCCTTCTCCGGCGCCGACAGGCTGTAGAGCCGACCAGATGGCAGGGGAGCCCCCTGGCGGAGGTTGATGGCACAGTCATATGGTCGATGCGGGGGAAGAGACATAGCTTTCGATTTGCTAAATACCATACCCAGGTCGTGAAATTCTGGAGGCACCAGTGACAGGTCCGGAGGTGCTGTATCCGCCACAGGGGGAGCCGCGGATGGGGAGCAGGCAGCGGACTGAAGGCAGGTGCCCATACAGAAGGTACTCCATGCCGATACCCCAGCGGACCTCCAGTCCAGGACAGGGTTGTGGAGGCGTAGCCAGGGATACCCCAGGATGACGGGCGACACAGAGTTGGGCAGGACGTAAAATACCATCTCCTCCCGGTGGTTCCCTGAGATGATGACTGGGACAGGCATGGTCTGGTGAGAAACTCTCCCAAGGGAGGCACGGGAGAGATGGACCAGGGAGATGGGGTGTTTTAATGCCTGACAGCGGATGCCCAATCGGGTTGCCAGGCCTTGTGAAATGAAGCTGCCCTCTGCGCCCGAATCCACCAGTGCGTGGGTGAGGTGCCCAGTGGGATTGTGGCAAAAACGGATGGGCAGCTTTAATTGGGTGAGAGAGTCTAACCGGTTGGGATCCGCGAGGCTCCCTACAGCGATTCGCGGACCCCGCCGACTGGCTTTCCGCGGGCAACGCTCCACAGTGTGTTGGTCACCTCCGCAATACATGCAGAGGCCCAACTCACGGCGGCGTTGTTTCTCCGCAGGGGAAAGCTTGGTCCAGCCCGTCACCATCGGCTCCGACTCCTCGGGGCACAATGCTGGCGGCGCCGCCAGGGGGCGAGCTTGGAACAGGTGCGGCGAGACTCCACGAGGGCGAGAAGAAGAAGACTTCCGCCCCGAGGAGCGCTCGCGCAGCCTGTTATCCAAACTTATCGCTAAGGATGTCAGCTCCGCTAGCGTCCCAGGGATATCCCGTCCAGCCAGTTCATCCCTCAGATCACTATTGAGGCTGCGGAGGAACAGGCCACAGAGGGAGCGATCCTCCCAGCCCAATTCCTCCGCCGCTACCCGGAAGTCGACCGAGTAGTCCGCTGCCGACCGGCCTCCCTGCTGGAGAGCGAGGAGCCGATCGACCTGGACCGTCTCGGTTTGAGAATGGTCAAAGACCTCCAGGAAGCGCCTCACGAACTGGTCATAGGTGAGGGTGGCATAACTGGGCCTCGCCATTACGGCGTAGGTCCAAGTTAACGCACGCCCCTCCAGAAGATTCCCTATGTAACCAATCCGACTGTGATCCGAGGGAAAATCTCCGGGCACACGGTGGAACACGGACTCACACTGCATAATGAACCCCCGCGCTCCGCCGAGCTTACCGCTAAAGCGGGCGGGGGTCGGAATCGGTGTGAGCCGAACCGGTGCCACTGGAGCCGGCTGGACGGCCGCTGGAACAGCAGGAGCCGCGCCACCCTGGCGAGCCGGGGGGAACGGCTGTTGAGGATCCAAGCGGCCCAACCGGTTAGTTAAATTCAATAATTGATTAAAGATCACCTGTTGTTGATAAGCTATTTGATCCACTCTAGCCTCGAGAGTGGAAAACCGGTGTGCGAGCCCGCCGTCCGCCGAGCCGCTCTGCTGAAGCCGTACTGACATAACGCACGGCTCAGGAGACGCACACACACAGGCTTAGAGTAGTTCAAAGAGTTTATTAACAACAGGAGTGAATGAGTGCGTGTCTGCGGGATGTAAATGTGTTGGTGATGGTGTCTGCTCCAGGCACAGAGGCAGGTGACCGTACAGCCGAGCAACCCTATGGAGAGAGCACAGGGAGAGGGTGACGGGCATACACCAACACAGGAGGAATTTATGGCGAGAGAAGGACTTACTTGGTGGGTCAGGACAGCTGGCACAACAAGGGGGTGAAGCCCGGAAGACAGCCACCTGGAGAGCTCCGTGCAGCAGCGAGGATTGGGCGATGGAGAGGAGATGTCCGCCGCTGGGAAATCCACCTGTGCACAGGGGAGAAGACTGAAGAGAAAAGGTAAGCGATCTTCTTACCAAAATGGTTACGCTGAAGGGAAGTATGCTCACAACGGTGAGGGACGAAGTCTGACGGCTTCAGGCCGAGCCTCCGGGCGAGACGGCCTTTATCCCTCGCCGCTGATGATTGGCAGGTGCGTGAGCAGGTGGCGCCGCTGATGAATGGCGCGGCGTGACAGCGCGGGTTTACTCCGGGATTTCTCCGGTTTTCTCCCGCACACCAAAAACATGTAGGTTTAGGGCGCTCGCGCACGCAGTGACCAGCAGCCGGTGGCTTGTCACCAGACTGCAAACCAAGTCTACCTACGGGTACAAATAAGTAACAAAAAAAAAAAAAAAAAAAAAGTCATTCAGCAGATGGAACCAAGAGATATGGCTCACGTGAATCCGGTTTGAAGTCCTGTTGTTGAGGCTCTTCCTGAAGACTTATTTGCAGATGGCACCAAAACCAGAATATCTTGCCAGCAGATATTCAGACAAGGTACAGCAGCTTTCGAAGTCCACGGTCACAAGATGAGATTTTGACTGTATCAATCACAGTTGAGCTGAGGTTCAACAAAGATGGCGAAGGTGTTTCCTCTTCTCCGTGGGCCAGTGGGTTTTTCCAGAGTCCAAATAAATTCAGAAATAATTTCAGATCTGATCTGACTACCAAAATTCAATGAGACAAGATAAAAACCTCAAGCCACAAAAATCTAAGTTACTCTGACGTTGTGGAGTTGGATGAAATAGTTTCCAGAGTGAGACAAATGGTCAGTCAGTCCTTTGAAAAAACAAAACAAAAACACAGTTAGTAAAAGAAAGTTTAAAAGAAGAAAAATAGAGAAACACCTAGGAACGGGAGTTTTTAACTCCAAATCAAGATTTGAGCTCAGGAAAGAGAATTAATTCCTAGACGTTTAAGGAAAAAACAATTAAACAGACAGACGTTTACACAGCACACAACAATGGCAAAACTGAACTTTGTGATACTATCTGATACCGCTCTGATCTGAAGGAGGGCGTCTCCCCTCTTTATAACTTCAGACAACTTTCGTGGGCTTGACAGAAGCCCAAGCCAATAGTCTTCCTTCGTGGGCGGGTTTATGAACTTTAGCCCAATGAACAAACAGTCTTTTGTCTGTAAGGAACCAGTGGAATGAAAGAGCTGTAGCTAAGCAAAGACTGGCAGATCCCAGTCATATGACTTGAGAAAACGTTCCTCCAGAGTGACACACATATCTTAATACACTGAAAATTCATTATGATACTTATGTATAAAGTCTAACCTACTCCAGTGATTCATGCAACTTTATAACTAGCGCTTTTAAATTAACATGCAAGAATAAACATGCATTTAAACATTTAACATGCACATATTTAAACTCAAGGATTAATATATTCTTTCAAACCCATGATTGATTGTCCACAGAATATCAGAATCCCACAGAGGCAGTGATCTTCAACAAATAGTGTCCTTAGAACTGTCCTGAGGAATGAAACTTGAAGAGAGTTTAATGTTCAGTCAAAAACTTGGTTCAGCATGTAAAGTCAACAGTGAATGTCTATCCCACAGACGTCCACAAGGGGTAGTGTCGAGCTGTGGATAATCCTAGGGCCTTTGGAAATGCATTTAAAGTTTATGGGATGCCTGTTGAATATAAACCTGTCTTAATTGGGGAAGTTTGCAGTTTATTTATGATTTAAGTTAATCCATTGAACGCATTCCTTAGGTTTGCTTAACAAAGGAATGTTCGTTCAGCTGTGGTCCTGGGAGAAAAAAGCAATTCTTTGACCAGACTTTTCCTGGGTGAAACAATGTCTTTAAGATGAAGAATAAATTTATTGATGTGCCAAAGCCAGATGATGCTACACAATTTTACCATGGCTAAATAAAGAAATTTACCATCAGATGAAAAAAGAAACCTCACACTTAAATGTTCATTATTAACAAAAAGACAAACAGATATAAACAGATGGTGGATTGGACGCTTCCTGTTGTAACATATCGTCACTTCCTGTGTTGCTGGCTGTTGGTGTGGATTGCTCTGTGGTTAGCTCTTTTCACTCTCCTGAGGATTATTACCTTTAATTGTATTTGAATCGCTTTTTTCCCATCTATCGTCACCTCTCACTTATGTTTAACAACCCTCTTGCACCTGTGTGCACACTCAGTGTCACCTAATCCCCCTCTTTGACTTTCTGTTCACCTTTCACTGGTGTTTGTGTTAGCTTTGGGTTAGCCACTAGCTATGGCTACTATCTGTCCTTCCCCTTCTCCTCTGGTGTGCTCTCTGTGTCAGATGTTTAGCTACACCCTTGCCTCTTTTAGCATTAATGGTAAATGTAATAAATGTTGTCTTTTTGAGGCGCTCGAGGCGAGGTTGTGTGATTTGGAATCCCGGCTCTGCTGCACTGAAACACCGTTAGCGCCAGTTAATAATGACGGAGTCCCCTTAGCTGCAGTGGAGCATCCTAGCATAGGGCCTGCTAGCCGTCCCCCAGCATCCACCTCTCCTGAGCAGCCAGTAGAGAATGGGTGGGTGACGGTGAGAAGGAAGCATAGTTGTAAGCCCCTGGTTCATCACCAACCTGTTAATGTTTCTAATCACTTTTCCCCGCTCAACGACACATCCGCTGAGGAAAAAACTCTGTTCATTGGTGACTCTCTAGTCAGAAACGTGAACCTAGAGACTCCAATGGCCATAGTCAAATGCATTCCCGGGGCCAGAGCAGGCAACATCGAGCCAAATTTGAAAATGCTGGCTAAAAGTAACTGTAAATACTCCACAATCGTTATTCACGCCGGCATTAATGACGTCCGACTCCGGCAGTCGGAAGTCTCAAAACTTAATGTAGAATCGATGTGTGACTTTGCCAAAACGATGTCTGCCTCTAGTATTCTCTGGGCCCCTCCCCAATCTGACCGGTGATGACATGTTTAGCCACATGTCATCCTTCAACCGCTGGCTGTCTGTGTGGTGTCCTGCAAACAATGTGGGCTACACAGACAATTGGAACTCATTTTGGGGAAAACCTCGTCTTATTACAAGAGACTGCATCCATCCCACTTTGGATGGTGTGTCTCTTTTATCTAACAATCTGAAATCATTTTTATACAAAATTCCAAAACCTTGACAACTCAGAGTTGGGACCAGGAAGCAGAGTCGCAGTCATACATGCATCTCTGCAGCTCCTCTTCATCCGCCACCCCTCAATTTACCCCCTGTCTTCCCCATCAGAGAATCATTGTCTGCTTCCTCTAAAGTAAATAAAAATATAATGTATAAGCATCCCAAAGTGATTAAAAAAAGTTGGTAAATATCAAATTAAACATGAATCCTCTAAATTTAATGACTTTGCCTCTGTTCGTCCTCGTAATTTAAAAATTAAATGCGGTTTGTTAAATATTAGGTCTCTAACTCCCAAGCTTCTGCTAGTCCACGATCTGTTAATTGATCATCAGATTGATTTAATATCCCTTACAGAGACTTCGTTAGGGCAAGAGGATTATGTTGGTTTAAATGAATCAACTCCCTCTGGTTATTTAAACTGTCAAAATCCCAGAAGTTCTGATCGTGGACGAGGACTAGTAGATTACTAGATTACTAGTTAATGTAAAGCAAAAAATGTTATAATTCCTTTGAGGGCCTGGTCCTCAGTATTGGGCATGTTAGCAATTTTAAGATAAGATAAGATAAGCCTTTATTAGTCCCACAACGGGGAAATTCCAGGATTGCAACAGCACAGGGATAGCAACACTCAGAGCAACAATCAGAAGGCAAGAAAAAAACAAGAGCAGCGAGTATACATATGTACATATAAACATAAATATATAGACACACATGGAATAAATATATAGATATATAAACACACAGTGCGGAGCATTGTAGCTAGATGGACTAAATATATGAACATATAAACACACACAGTGTGGAGCATTGTAGCTAGATGGAATAAATATGTGAATATATAAACACACACTCAGTGTGGAGCGTTGTAGCAAGATGGAATAAATATATGAATATATAAACATACACAGTGCGGAGCATTGCAGCTAGATGGAACAAACATGAAAATATATAAACACACACAGTGTGGAGCATTGTAGCTAGAGGGAACAAATATGTAAATATATAAACACACAGTGCGGAGCACTGTAGCTAGATGGAATAAATATGTAAATATATAAACACAGTGTGGAGCATTGTCGCTAGATGGAGTAAATATATAAATATACAAACAAACACACACAGTGCGGAGCATTGCAGCGAGATGGAATGAAACAGCATAACCGTCTACTTAGTTATCCTACATGGTATGATTATGTACCCATACATATTGTCACCCTCCGTAGGTACCGGTATTTTCCTAGTTGTATACCGGAGGGGACCATTGTGTAAGTCTATTGCGTCTTTTGCATTCAATACTATTAGGTTGTCACGTCTTTTTGCTATCTCTGTGAGCAGCCCTGCTTAGGTTATACAGTCTGACAGCCGTTGGTAGGAAGGACCTGCGAAACCTCTCGGTTGTGCACCTAGGATGATGTAGTCTGCTGCTAAATGAGCTCCTTAGTGCATTCAGTGTGTCCTGCATAGGGTGGAACTCGGACTCCAGCAGAGATGACAGTTTAGCCACCATCCTTCTCTCTCCTATCTCCTCCACTGGGTCAAGGTGCTGCCCCAGGACAGAGCTAGCTTTCTTGATCAGTTTGTTCAGTCTCTTCCTATCGGCTGCTGTAATGCCACTGTCCCTGCAGACCACTCCAAAAGTGATGGCTGATGCCACCACCGTGTCGTAGAATGTCTTCAGCAGCACCCCTTGTACACCAAAAGACCTGAGTCTCCTCAGTAGGAACAGCCTGCGCTGTCCCTTCTTGTAGAGTGCGTCAGTATTGTGTGACCAGTCTAGTTTATTGTTCAGATGAACACCCAGGTACTTGTAGGATGTCACCATCTCAATGTCTGTTCCCTGGATGTTTACTGGTGCTGTGAGGGGTTGTCCTTGCCTGCGGCAGTCCACCACCAGCTCCTTAGTTTTCCTCGCGTTGATCTGGAGGCAGTTCCGATGGCACCAGTCCACAAAGTCATGGATAAGTCCTCTGTACTCAGCTTCATCTCCGTTGGAGATGAGGGCGACGATCGCAGAGTCATCAGAGAACTTCTGTAGATGGCAGTGTGTCGTGTTGTGTGAGAAGTCCGCAGTATAAAGGGTGAACAGGAAGGGAGCCAAAACCGTTCCCTGTGGGGCCCACGTGCTACCGATGATCGTGTCGGACACACAGTCCCGGGTTCTCACAAACTGTGGCCGGTTTGTGAGGTAGTCCAGGATCCATGATGACAGGTGCTGGTCCACCCCTGCGCACAGCAGCTTGTCCTTCAGGATCATCGGTTGGACGGTGTTGAAAGCACTGGAGAAGTCAAAGAACATGATCCTCACTGTATTCCCGGGCTTCTACAGGCAGAACAGAGAACGGTGAAGGAGGAAGATGACCACATCCTCCACCCCAATACCATGCTGGTAGGCGAACTGGAGTGGATCCATCTCTGGATCCACCAGGGGGCGGAGGTGAGCAAGGAGCAGTCTCTCCAGGGTCTTCATCATGTGGGACGTCAGGGCCACTGGTCTGTAGCTGTTCAGATCTTTGGGGTGGGAAGTCTTTGTACAGGTACCACGCAAGATGTTTTCCACAACTGTGGTACCCTCCCCAGCTTCAGGCTCAGGTTGAAGATGTACTCCACAATCCCACACAGCTGGTCTGCACAGGACTTGAGGAGCTTTGCACTGATGACGCCTTCCTCGCTTGATCTTCCTCAGCTCCGTCCTCACCTGGGTCTTAGTGAGGGTCAGGTTGGGGGGCTGTGTGTTGGGAGTCGGGGGGTGATGGTGGAGTCGGGAGTGGGCAGCAGGACTTGATGTCTTCAGTGGCAGCAGTGGTTGTTGTGCAGTCGGGGGGGGGGGAGGCGGTTGGTCAAACCTATTAAAAAACAGGTTCGCCCACTCCCTGCCCCCTGTGGCCTGGGGGGAGGTATTCTGGAGCCCAGAGATGGTTTTAAGGTTTCTCCAGACCCCGCTGATGTCACTTTGTTGCAGCTTGTCCTCCATCTTCTTCCTGAAGCTGTCCTTGCCTTCTGTGATCTTTCTCCTCAGCTCCCTCGGTACAGACTTCAGCATCTCCCTGTTCCCCGACCTGAAGATCCTCTTCTTCTCTCTCAGAAGTTTTTTTTTTTTTTATCTCAGGGTTGATCCAGGGTTTGTTGTTTGAGCAACACTGTATGGTCTTGGTGGGAACGGTGTTGTCCATACAGAAGCTGATGTAGTCCGTGATGGTGTGAGTGAGGCCATCAATGTCCTCACCATGTGGATCGCAGAGCTGCTTCCAGGCAGTGGTTTCAAAACAGCCCTTTAGAGTGTCCATTGCCTCCTCAGACCATAACTTCACTGTGCGCATGGCCGGAGGTTGTCTGTGTACTAGGGGTTTGTACACCGGCCGGACATGAACCGAGTTGTGATCTGATCTCCCGAGTGGGGGGAGTTGTAATGAGGTGTACGCCTCCTTAGTGTTTGCGTAGAATAAGTCCAGTGTTTTATTGTCTCTAGTGTGGCATGTGACATACTGGGTAAATGTGGGTAGAATGGGAGACAGTGAAACATGGTTGAAATCGCCTGAGAATGAGGAGAAGAGCAACTGGGTGTTCTGTCTGCAGCCTGCCAGTTACTGAGTGGATGATGTCACGCGCTGTCCCAGCGTTCGCCGTCGGATTTGCATAAATAACAATGCAGATCACGTGTGAGTATTCCCTCAGGAGATATGCAGGCCGCATGCTAGCAGCTAGCAACTCGATGTCTTTGCTGCAGTGCTGGTGTTTAACAATGATGTGTCCCGGTCTGCATCAGTTGTTATTAACATAGATCATCACTCCACCGCCCCTTGCTTTGCCACTGTCTGGTGTTCAGTCTGCCCGTATCGCGTGAAAACCCTCCAGCTCAATGTTAGCATCTCCTACTAGTTCAGATAGCCACGACTCGGTAAACAAAAGGAGAGAGCATTCCCGGTATAAGCTGTCGTAGCGGGAGATAGCCGCTAGTTCATCTACCTTTCCCAATATAGAGTGTACATTCCCCATAATAACGGATGGGAGGGTGGGTCTGTACCTTATACTCCTTGTCCGCCGTCTAACACCAGCCCGACAACCATGTCATTTTCGCCTTATTTCTCCCGGTACGTCAAGTTTTTCCATTAGCACCATGTGGCGATTAAATGCAAGCAGCTGTTCCCTGCTGTACCATCTCCTGCTGTAAACAGTGGCTCCGTCCGCCGACTCGAGAGGCATTTGTGCGATCTGTGCGTCCGTGATGTATAAAGTGTGTAAAGAAAGAAAGAAAAAACTCAGAATTGAGCCGCTGTTGCAAAAAGGCAGCCGACTCGTGTGGCGCCGGAAGAAAGAAAGATTTTAGGTTAAACCCAATTTTATTTGCCATAATTTATCATCCTCCCTCAGCCTAGTCAGAGTTTTTATCCGAATTTGCCAAATTCTTAGCTGATTTAATGCTGAAATCAGATAGAATAATTATAGTAGGAGACTTCAATATACATGTAGATGTAGATAGTGATTGCCTTAATATGGCATTTTAATTCAATATTCGACTCAATGTTTTTTTTTTTTTTCAGAAAGTAGCAAATTCTTTATCCTTTTTTTTTTTTTTTTTTTTTGTATAATTCTACCCATTATATCCCCACACGTTGGACCTTGTTCTGACATATGACATACAAATAGAAAATCTGGTCGTGTCTCCTCATAACCCTGTACTGTCAGACCATTGTCCCTTTTTGTGTCTTGGTTTCATGGACAGAAAGTGCCCTCACTGTCTGTGTCACAGTACTGCGCCTGTCATATGACATGGCCGTCATCATCATCATCATCATCATAGCAGTCTGTCGGGGTGACAATGACTGTTTCATTTAGGTCTGACTAAATTCCTCCACGCAGCTCTGTCCTTTGCCCTCCGCTGCCAGAAACTCCTGACCTTGTTAACCCGGGCGACGTCCGAGCCAGTATGAGTTGCTTTCTGACTGACCATTTCATGAAACTGCTTGCAAAGTATTTGAGTACCACTAGCTTTTACTGGACTAGTGGCACATTCTTGGCAGATAGAGGTATTATCAGTGGCAAGGACAGGCCAAGACAAACTGACTCCAGTATCTATTGCAGTGACTGACCAGATGATAGGTTTGTTTATCTCTGCTCTTTGTGTAGTGCATGTCACGATGCACCGACTGGCAAAAGTCCACCACAGACCTTGCGACAGATGTGCTTATCTGCCAGGATGTCCAGTCTCACCCCGTGTAACTGGGAGTGGTCCACCACAGACCTGTGACAGATATCGTTTTTAGTTCTGCCAGGATGCCGTTTCACCCTCCACACCCTCGGAAGGGCGGGGTTGCTGGTTGAGTCACCAACGGCCCAACCCATGAGACAGGTAGTACCAGTTTTCATGGTTATCCGGTAGCAAGCAAACCAATGCTTGACCTGACATGACGTGGCCGTAAACCATAAAAAATCCCCAGTTGTACTAAGTATTCCACCTCACAAGGTGGTAGACACGTATAACTTACTGCTCTTGCCTTGAAGGACTAATCTCTCATCCAAAAGCCTCACTTCCGGACACCACAGAAGAAGAGTTTGTAAACAAATGTTCATGTTCATGGCTGCACGGTGGCGCAGTGGTTTAGCACTGTGGCAGCACAGTTTTACCCTCGGCCGGGGGACCGCGGGGATCATGAGATCGTGGGTTCGATCCCAGCCCCCGACCAACAGTGAGCTGTGTGGAGTTTGCATGTTCTCCCCGTGTTGCGCGGGTTTACTCCGGGATTTCTCCGGTTTCCTCCCGCATACCAAAAACATGCAGGTTTAGGGCGCTCGCGCACGCAGCGACCAGCAGCCGGTGACTTGTCACCAGACTGCAAACCAAGTCTACCTACGGGTACAAATAAGTAACAAAAAAAAAAAAAAAAAATGTTCGCCATCACGACATGGAGGAGGCATTTGCTCCCAAATTTGCCAACTATGATTCTAAAAAGAGATTATTTTAGCTTATGAATGTAAATATCTACATTTTGTTATAACAGAGGGTGGCTGAAGCTGGTTATCACCTGCCATCGACCCCAGCGCCATGTGACTGGAAAGAACAATCGCACCGATTCCGTGTCATCTTATAAGATAAATTGCGGGGGAATTAAAGTGAAATTGAGGTGGAATAATCATAAGAGTTTCTGGGTGTGGGAGAGAAAATGAAAATGACCGAGAGAAGACAAAATAGCGACGAAAACAAATGAAAATGAGCCACCTGGCCAGTAGGGTAAGTCCAACAAATTTCTTTGTTTACACTGTACTGATTTTCTGGTTCATATACACTACCGTTCAAAAGTTTGGGGTCACCCAGACAATTATTTTGTATTTTCCATGAAAAACCACACTTATTTACCACCATGAGTTGTAAAATTAATAGAAAATATAGTCAAGACATTGACAAGGTTAGAAATGATGATTTGTATTTGAAATAATACTTTTTTCCAGATACTCAACCTGCTCAAAGGAAGGTCAGTTTTATAGCTTCTCTAACCAGCTAAACTGTTTTCAGCTGTGCTAACATGATTGCACAAGGGTTTTCTAATCATCCATTAGCCTTCTGACGCAATGAGCAAACACATTGTACCATTAGAACACTGGAGTGATAGTTGCTGGAAATGGGCCTCTATACACCTATGTAGATATTGCACCAAAAACCAGACATTTGAAACTAGAATAGTCATTTACCACATTAGCAATGTATATTAGATATTAGAGTGTATTTCTGATTAGTTTAAAGTTATCTTCATTGGAAAAAAAACATGCTTTTCTTTCAAAAATAAGGAAATTTCTAAGTGACCCCAAACTTTTGAACGGTAGTGTACTTTGAAGATAAGATAACAAAAAACCCAAAACAAAAAACGGTGACAAAAAAAACCAAACATCCTTTGTGTAAAAATGTCCAAAGTACACTTTTGACTGAAAGTTATGTAATTTGATATGGCTGCCGTGGCATTATGCAAATTAGATGTGTAAATTTACTCCTGTCTCAAACTTTGGATCATATTCTACATCTTTCTAATTGACACTAAGCCATTATCTCTTAACAGTTTCAAGTTATAGCTTTGGAAATCTCTGGCATATGAACTGAATATTTTCTTGAAAAAAATCTTGACCACCAGAGGGGGTGGAGGAAATGGCACAACGGAGCGCCACAAGCAGTCATAAGGTTAGCCTTTGATTTTACTATTTCTGACTATTTTGGCTCCTAAAGAAAAAATATTACTACAGTAGATGCCTCTCGGATGATGCTGTTACAAAATTTATACAGATTGTTTCCTCCATGCCATATGTCAAAACAACGGAGATAAGCTATGGAGAGCTTGCCCCTTCTGTAATTGATAGCATGGTAGATAGTGTTAAAGCTTCTCTGCATCAGATTCTAGACATGGTGGCTCCTTTAAAAAAGAAAAACTCTAATCAGATTTCTCAACTCCTTGGTTCAATACAGAAACTCGTAGCATAAAACAGAAGACTCGTGAGTTAGAAAGAAAATGGTGTTCCACTAAATTAGATGAAATCTATTTAGGTTGGAGAAATCATCTTCTAATTTATATATAAAAAATCTCTTAGGAAAGTTAGAACAAGTTATTATTCTGCATTAATAGAAGAGAACAAGAATAATATCAGGTTTCTTTTCAGCACTGTAGCCAGGCTGATAAAGAATCAGGACTCTGTCAATCCTAGCATTCCCTTAGAGCTTACTAGTCAGGACTTTACGAACCTTTTCAATAATAAAATTTTATCTATCATAGATAAAATCAGTCAGATTCTTCCCACTGTTAACTGAAATACATTAACTACTACAACTCCTTCAACTGATATCTGTTTGGATGAGTTTACTCCAATTGACCTTTTAGAGATAGATAAAATAATTTCATCATCCAAGTCTTCAACTTGTCTTTTAGACCCTATTCCTACCAGGTTATTTAAAGAAGTCTTCCCATTTACTGGTAGCTTTATTTTTCAAATAATCAATTCTTCATTAACATTAGGCCATGTACCACAGGCTTTTAAAACTGCTGTAACTAAACCCTTACTCAAAAAGCCAACACTGGATCCAGGAGTTTTAGCTAACTATAGACCAATCTCTAATGTGCCTTTTATTTCAAAAATCTTGGAGAGTTGTTGCTATGCAATTATTTGACCACTTGCAGGGAAATGGTTTATTTGAAGAGTTTCAATCTGGGTTTAGAATCCATCATAGTACTGAAACAGCTTTAGTTTCTTCTTCCGGCTTTCAGAGAGAGCAGATGCATTTCTCCTCCTCTCCTCTCCTCTCCTCCTCCTCCCTTGACTGATCCCAGCTTGCTGTGTCCTGTCTGTGTCGCTCTTCTTCTGGCTGAATCTTGATCCAAACGGAAAATTATGGATTTGGTAAGCTGGGCTTTAAATACAATTGACACCGTCTTTTCAAATAGGAAATCGGGCCCGGGGGAGCCCAACTGTCCTGCAGGCACTACAGCTGCGGGTTATGTGAGAGACACATACAATTGGAAACTTATGTGTCTGTGTGACCTTTCGATCGAAGATGTGGAAGACATCTATCTGTTTGGCATCATGATCTCAGGATTTCTGCTAATTGGCTTTGGAGTGGTCCTGGTGTATCGAAAACTAAAGAAGATGGAAAGAGCTTATCAAAATGCTGACCCAGCGAAGTTCCTTCATCAATTTGACCAGCTGGGGAGAGCTCTGATAGCGGCTAATGGCGAACTGAACAGGAAGATTGGTAACATCTCGGAGTCGCTAGGAGCTCTCCAGGAAAGGATTTAAAGCCTGGAAATGTATATGGAAATTATGAAGCACAGAATCGCATGACAGATGAAAATTATATGCTCTGAGTGAACTGTGCCTATTAGACCTTGATTCGGCACCCTGAAGATTTCATTCCTCCTGGAGGAAGATAAGACAGAAGAGTTTTGGCTTGGCTTCTCCCTAACATAAACAACTGGTGCGCAGTAATCTGAACACTCAAGGACAGCGTCATGTGATTGGCATGGAATTTACCATCGGACACGTATTGAGAGTGGAACTCTTGTGGACATGCTATCTATGTTTAGGACACTAAAGACATAACATCTAAACGTTGCTAAGGGAGGATTTTTGCTGTTCACCAGCAACTGATACACACACTGCATACAACTTTACATGACTGATACACATATACTGACACTCACACACATACACTGTCTCTCTCAACTTGCTTGTGCTTTGTTAATATGTGATCTGTATTGTCTGCTAATTGTGCATTAAAGGTTTTTTTTCTATGTGATCACAATCTTGCTCATACGAGCTTTATTTTGATAAACTATGCTTTTTTCTCTCTGCCCAATGTGTTATCCCCCCCTCCCCCTCTTCCCCTCTTTACCCCCCACTGTTTTGATGAGGCGCCTTGCATGGCTGCCGTGTCATTAGGAAGCACTTATCGAGCGTGCCTGATGTCAAGTCAAATTCCTTGTATGTTTTTAACATGCTTGGCAATAAAGCTCATTCTGATTCTGATTCTGATTCTGATTCTGAAATGACCTCCTTATTGCATCTGATAATGGACTTGTTTCTGCACTTGTCCTTTTAGACCTTAGTGCAGCTTTTGATACTATCAATCATAATATTCTACTTGATAAATTAGAACACCATGTTGGACTTAAGAGAACTTCGTTGCAGTGGTTTAGATCTTATTTATGTGATAGGTTCCAGCTTGTTCATATCAATAATGAGTTTTCTTCTAACTCAAAGCTCAGTCACGGAGTCCCACAGGGATCTGTGCTTGGCCCTATTCTTTTTAGATTATATATGCTTCCTCTAGGCGACATTATTAGAAAGCACTGTATACATTTTCATTGTTATGCAGATGACACACAATTATACCTGTCAATGAAGCCGATAGTAATCAATTAGCCAAGTTAGAGGTCTGTCTTAAGGAAATCAAAGCTTGGATGCCTTGTAATTTCCTGCTATTAAATTCAGATAAGACGGTAGTCATTCTAGTTGGTCCAAAAAACCTTAGAAATACCTTTCCAAATCAAACTCTTTAGTTTGGATGTGGTTACTCTTTCTCCTGATAGTTCTGTGAGGAACCTTGGAGTTATTTTTGATCAAGATCTGTTTTTTAATTCACATATTAAACTTGTTTCTAAGACTGCCTTCTATCATTTGTGTAATATTGCCAAGATTAGGAGCATCTTGTCTCAGAGTGATGCTGAGAAATTAATCCACGCTTTTGTTAGCTCTAGATTAGATTATTGTAACTCTTTATTATCAGGTTGTCCTAAAACATCTTTAAAAAGTCTTCAGCTGATCCAAAATGCTGCAGCAAGAGTTGTAACAGGTACTAGAAAGAAAGATCATATCTCTCCAGTTTTGTCTTCCCTTCATTGGCTTCCCATAGAGTTTAGAATTAAGTTTAAAATCCTTCTTCTCACTTACAAAGCTCTAAATAATCTGGCCCCTTTTTATTTAAAAGATCTGATACTACCCTATTATCCTAACAGAGCACTATGCTCCCAAAATGCAGGATTACTTGTAATACCTAGAATCTCCAAAAGTACAATGGGAGGCAGAGCCTTCAATTATCAAGCTCCTCTCCTGTGGAACCAACTGCCAATCTCAATCTCTGTTTTTAAGAATAGGGTTAAAACCTTCCTTTTTGATATAGCCTATAATTAGGGAGGGATCGTGTGCCCCTGAACCCTTCCTTAGTTATGTTGCTAATAGGTTTAGACAGCCGGGGGACCTACAACAGTGCACTGGGCTTCACTCTTTTCTTCACTCTCAGAGAAATATTTCTGCTGGTCATTAACATCTGTTTGTTCTCTGCCACATAATGAGTCCCCCTCATGCTGGTTGCTCTCTACATGTCTGTTCTTTTCTTCTTCTTCTGTATCACCTCACCCCCCAGCCAGTTGCAGCAGATGAATGCCCCTCCCTGAGTCTGGTTCTGCTGGAGATTTCTTCCTGTTAAAAGGGAGTTTTTCCTCTCCACCACTGCCAAATGCTTGCTCACAGGGGATCGCCTGATTGCTGGGGTCTTTCTGCAATTGTGGGGTGTTCCCCTACAGTTAAAAGTGCTATGGGATGACTGTTGTTGTGAAATGGCGCTATATAAATAAAGTTGAATTGAATTGAATATACTTATTTTAAAAGGGCTAATGCTACATGTCCACTGCGTTATGCATGAAATAAGCGAGCCGTGAGCAGTCTTCTGCCGAGCATCCAACTGAACTATTACAAGAATGTGGATAAATACAGAGGCTGCAGCCCACCTGATGTCAACCCCTCAGATATCTGATGTTGGCTACGGTGACGGCAAAACCCCATTAAACACATTAAAATAAAACATTCAACACATAATAAATCAAAACCTAAAACTAGGGTCTGTGGGTGCACTGCCACAAGGCCCAGCATGGCTAAGTGGGGTATTCTGCCACTTCAGGTTGCTCCAGCCGTGCTCCTAGCTAAACAGTGCCTAACTTTTTTTTTTTTTTTTTTTTACAGCCTTCCACGTTAAGGGAAGTTCCATTGGGGGGGGCCCTGTGGTGGATGCGCTCTTGGAGCTTTGAAACGGGCTCATGGCGGCCTCCTCCCTGGAGCTGCCGGACCCCCAGGGCCAATCTTCATGACGCCGGAACCTGGGTCCCATACTGCAGTAGCCAACTCCCGTGGAGCCCCGCCTCCACCTGGACACGCCACAGTCTGTTTGCGTGCCAAACTGAATTGTCTGTCTGCCGAAAGCATGTTGTCCCCAGCTTCACCACGATCCTCAACAGCGCCCATTGTTTTGCCGGCTGTGGGTCGTCTCAGGTACAAAAACAGTCTGGTACCTCTCCGGTGTCACTCATTGAAATGGACCCTCCACCAGCCAACTCGGTTGCTCCCAATACAGCCGGCTGAGCGTGGGCACCAAAGCTGTCTGGCTCCTCCACTGAGTTGCTCTCCTCTTGACAGCATGAAGTGTGCGCTTCGGTGTCGGTCGTTGAAGCAGACTCTTCACCTGTCTTCTTGGTCGTAACCTCCATAGCCTGTTGAGCGAGGGAATGGGAGCAGTCCTGTTCCTCCTCTGTGTCGTCTGAATCAGAATCAGAATCAGAATCAGAATCAGGTTTATTGCCATTGTTCATGTAGTACACAAACTAGGAATTTGTCTCGGTGCAATGCTGCAACATTAAACATGATAAAATAAAAGAAATAAACTATACCTGCAATAAAGTGTAGAATAAGAGTAAGTGATACTGGTCAGCAATTAAAATATATTAGCGAGCAGCAGATACTGTGGAGAACTATATAGTGCAGTCGGTAATGCAGGAAGAAAACAGTGATGATTGACATGAGTCTGGTTGAGCTGCTGTACATAGTGCACGAGAGTCAATAAGTCACTTAGTATTCAGCAGTCTGATGGCAGAGGGGAAGAAGCTGTTCATGTGACGGGAGGTTTTAGTCTGGATGGACCGAAGTCTTCTACCTGAGGGGAGGGGGGCAAACAGTACGTGACCAGGGTGTGAGGGATCGGCTATGATCCGGCCAGCACGCCTCCGGGTCCTGGAGATGTACAGATCCTGGAGAGATGGGAGCTTGCAGCCGATCACCTTCTCAGCAGTGCGCACGACGCGCTGCAGCCTTAGTCTGTCCCTGGCAGTGGCTCCTGCGTACCACACGGTTATGGAGGTGGTGAGGATGGACTCGATGATGGCTGTGTAGAACTGCACTAACATCTTGGTGGGTAGCTTGAGCTTCCTCAGCTGCCGCAGGAAGAACATCCTCTGCTGGGCTTTTTTGATGAGTGAGCTGATGGTCGGCTCCCATTTGAGGTCCCTGGTGATGGTAGTGCCTAGGAAGCGGAAGGAATCAGCAGTGGTGATGGAAGAGCCTGTGAGGGTGAGGGGGGGCAGAGGGGTAGTGACTTTCCTGAAGTCTACAATCATCTCCACTGTCTTCAGAGCGTTCAGCTGCAGGTTGTTATTGTTGCACCAGGACGCCAGCTGGGCCACCTCTCTCCTGTAGGCGGACTCGTCGCCGTTGGAGATGAGCCCGATGAGGGTGGTGTCGTCCGCAAACTTGATCAACTTGACAGACTGGTGGCTGGAGGTGCAGGAGTTGGTGTAAAGGGAGAAGAGTAGGGGGGAAAGTACACAGCCCTGGGGTGATCCGGTGCTGATGCTAGTAGAGTCTGAGACAGTCTTTCCCAGCCGCACATGCTGCCTCCGGTCCATCAGGAAGTCGGTGATCCACCTGCAGAGGGAGTCAGGTACGTTGAGCAGGGATAGCTTGTCCCGGAGCAGAGCGGGGCGGATGGTGTTGAATGCGGAGCTGAAGTCCACAAACAGGATCCTGGCGTAGGTTCCCGGGGAGTCCAGGTGCTGCAGGATGGAGTGGAGGGCCAGGTTGACTGCGTCGTCTACAGACCTGTTGGCTCGGTAGGCAAACTGCAGCGGGTCCAGGAGAGGGGTGGTGATGGACTTGAGGTGGGGCAGGACCAGGCGCTCAAAGGACTTCATGACTACAGAGGTGAGCGCTACAGGTCTGTAGTCATTAAGTCCAGTGATCCGTGGCTTCTTGGGGACAGGGATGATGGTGGAGGATTTGAGGCAGGACGGCACGTGGCATAACTTAAGGGAGGTGTTAAAAATGTCTGTGAAGACAGGAGCCAGCTGTTTCGCACAGTGTCTCAGGGTGGAGGGAGACACGCCGTCCGGACCGGGGGCCTTGCGCGGGTTCAGTCTGGAGAACTGTTTGAGCACGTCCTGCTCACTGATGATAAGGGCAGGGGGGGAGGAGGGGGGGTGCCTTTAATGAAGTAGGGATTGTGGAGGCTGTGGAGCTGGAGGGAGGGGGGGGGGGTTGGACACAGATGACGAGGTGTCAAAACGGGCATAGTGTTGGGACAGTCTTTGACAAAGGGCTTTGTCATCCTGACCTTTAGGAGCCTGAGGCCGATAGTTGGTGATTTGCCTCAGTCCTCTCCACACAGAAGCCGAATCATTAGCAGTGAACTGCCGCTGGAGTCTCTCAGAATACACAGATTTAGCTCTCTTCAGCTCTCTGTTAAACCGGTATTTAACCTCCCTGTAGCAGTCCCTGTCTCCACTTTTCAGCGCTGCTTCCTTCTCCTTCCTGATCTGTCTGAGCTTAGCTGTGAACCAGGGTTTGTCATTAGAGTAACTCACCCTGGTGCGTGATGGAAGAATGTCCTCTTCACAAAAGTGGATATATGAGTTCACAGTGTCCGTATATTCATCCAGATCATGCGTGGCTCGTTTAAACATGCCCCAGTCAGATATTTCCATGCACGTTTCCAGCTTCTCCTCAGCTTCACTGGTCCGTTTCTTCATAGTGCTCACGACAGGTTTAGTGAGCTTCAATCTCTGTCTGTATGTGGGAATGAGGTGAACCATCACGTGATCAGATAATCCCAGCGCAGCGCGGGGAACAGCGCGATATGCGTCTTTCACTGTGGTGTAACAGTGATCCAGTGTGTTTAATCCTCTGGTGGGGCATTTGAAGCACTCTGATGTGCCACGTCATCCGCTGTGGCTATGCCCGGCTGCCGCTGCTGCTTTTCGAGGCTCTCAGCATACT
Source organism: Pholidichthys leucotaenia (assembly GCA_020510985.1). Classification (NCBI taxonomy): domain Eukaryota; kingdom Metazoa; phylum Chordata; class Actinopteri; order Cichliformes; family Pholidichthyidae; genus Pholidichthys; species Pholidichthys leucotaenia. Next base: position 156,879,338 of record CM035847.1, on the reverse strand, counting down.
CATGCTCCCTCTCTCTCAGCTCCGACTCTGGCTGTGGGGAAAACTGAGCCGAGTCTGTTCGCTGCTCTCCCACCATGCTGCGGTCACTCTCAGTGCTGTGCTTTTCTGCTGGCTTGTCGTTCTCAATGGACATGAGCTCCCTCTCTTGTGGCTCCGATTCCACTGTGTTAGCAAACGCCGACTGCCCAGGTAGCTTCTGTGTTTGGTGCCCAATTAGCCCGATGGCTAACTCCTCCGTTGCTACTAGCTGGGCAATTAGCTCCCCGAGCTAGCTAGCTTAGTGTGTTTTGGCACCATTAGCCTCCCAACCCACAGCTTTGTGCTACGTGTGTGTTTGGCAAAGTAGGTAGCAAGCAACCTCACAGCATCTGCATATGACCCCATCTCCCCAACGTGTGGAAAATTCTCTGACCTTCTACACCGAGTTTGCGAACCAGAAGTGCTCGCTTCCTCACTCCGTTGAGTTTACCCAGCCCCAATGCTGCAATGTACTTCTCGAATGCGGCCAACCAGTGAGGCCACACTATTGCTGGTTCTCCTGGGTACTCCAGAAACGGCCGCAGAGGCGCCCCGCATGCCCCAATAAGCTAATCCTGAGTCGCCAAATGTTATGTATGAAATAAGCGAGCCATAAGCCGTCTTATGTCGAGCAGCCAACTAAGCTTTATTACAAGAATGTGGATATATATATATACAGCAGCCGCAGCCCACCTGACATCAACCCCTCAGATGTCTGACTTCGGCTACGGCAAGCCCCAGCAGCCAAACTCGCATATTACACACTGGTCAGGATTTTTCAGAAAGGAATCCGGATACCGCAACCTGTGTGGTGCAGAAAGGGGTGTGTAGCGGATAGGCGGAGTCAAGCAATGCGGGAGAAATACTGGAATAGTCATTATTAACTATGAGCAGATTGTTTTTAATAGTGCTGGTATATTTGCACTACAAAAGGTGACTCTGTCGTCGTCACCGCCGGTTTTGGGTTCACCCAATCCTACAGACCCGCACAGTGCATGTCAAATTTGACTGCCTGGTTCGTGAGCTTCAGCTGGATGAGCCCATGTTCCACTGCTCTCCACGCCTCGTTCCTTTGTATGTTGTTTCTATATGACGGCAAGGACTGGTCAAAGAGTATCGAGTTGCCTGAAACAGCGGTTATTAATTTCTCCTTCATGTCTTCACAACAACAGGTAATGTACAGATTTGCTTCTCTTCTCCCCTCTCCCCTTTTGTCTTCTCCTCCAGCTGGCTGGTTCACTGGATTGGTCGATGGTTCTGGCTGTGGGCGGTCTTCAGCTCTCCACTGCTACCAGACAATATGGCATCCTTGGTCTCCATATCTTTAAAGCAAACCAGCGAAAAGTGTTTCTGACATCATTTTCGGTTCAGTTAACAAATCTGTCATTATTTGACATCAAAAACTGCTGGTTTAAAAGTTCAGGACAAGAATGCTGCCTCCGGGTCATGACTGTACAGAAAATTGCACGGCCGATCATCCCGAGTATGCAAACGAGCTGTAGGGGATGCACAGGAGATTCTGCACACTACAGTACGGTTTTCAACCACTCTGCACCGAAATGCTTTCTGCTTTCAATACACAATGAATGGGAAGAGGAAAAACGACAGAACCAGTGGACATGTGCCATAAGACATAATGTAGTTAATTAAGGAGCTGCATAATGCAATTACTTCCTATTTCATGCAACTCATCACTGAAGCAAAAGGAAACACTTCACTACTGTGGAAGCACCTAAATATTTTAACCAATCAAGTTCCTAAATCACAAAAATCAATAAATGAATTGAACATAAATGGTGTAATAAGTAATGATAGAATTGAGGTAGCAAATGAATGTAATAATTTATTCACTCTGCTGAGGAACTGGCTACAAATTTTGAACCAGTGCAGTTACAAGATACATTAAGAAATCAATCACCATTTTTTTATGAAAGAGGTAGACCACAGAGAGACTGACAAAATCATTATGCAGTGAAGACAATCTAATGCCAAGGATTATGTTGGCTTAGATACCTCTTTCATTAAAAAAAAACAACAAAAAAAAAAACAGTCTTCTTCTTTTAACACCAATAACACATTTGGTTAACTTATCAATCAGCACTAATCAGTTTCCTCAGCAGTGGAAATGAGCAATTAAAACTTCACTTTTTAAATCTGGAGCATGTGATCAGGTCTCTAACTACAGACTAATCTCCATTTTACCTTTGTTATCAAAGGATCTTGAAAAAACTGTTGCAAAAAACTTGTTGATCACCTTAAAAGTAATAATCTTCTACACCCCAAACAATTTGGATTTATGAGGGAAGGGGGTGAAAAGTGCATAGGCTGAAAAGTTCATAGTGGTCAAATTTGACCAAATGTGGTTTATTTTTCAACATAGTCTCCCCTTCAGTCCACACACTTCTTCCATCGGTGTTGCAGCGCTTGGATTCCAGTGGTTGAAAAATAAACCACATTTGATCAAATTTGACCACTATGAACTTTTCAGCCTATGAATTTTTCAGCCCCCCTCATAGATCAAGGTACTCAACAGAATTGGCAAATTTCCACTACCAAGTGGGTTGGACGAGTCGCTACAGCAGACATCAAAGTATCTGCCATAGCCTTATAGACTGGAGCAGAGTTTTTACGCCGGATGCCCTTCCTGTCACAACCTTGCCAATTTATATTCAGGCTTGGCACCGGCACAGGGAGTACACTAGCTTGTGCACCCACTGTGCTGTGTAACTATCCCTCCTCCATTCCATTATTGCTGAGCACCAAGCTGGATGGCAGGAAGTTCCATATTATGGTCTTTGGCATGACCCGGCCGGGACTTGAACCCCAGCCTGCCGGTTGTGGGGCGGATGGTCTACTTCTAAGCCACCAGTCCGGTTCAGTTTATATATAAATGATTTACCTGATAGCTGCACAAGGGTTAACTGCCAGATGTATGCAGATGATAGAGTTATATACAGTACATGTCTGCAAAAACCCCTGAGATGTCAGCAGAGATACTGTCAAAAGAAATGTCGGGTGTGTCACATTGGCTCCAACATAATCATCTGACTTTGAATTATAACAAGACTGTCTCAATGTGTTTTTCGATAAAAAGGAAAGTCAATGAACAATTTAGAGTAAGGTTTGATGAGAAGGAGATAAAAGAGGTCAAAGAATTTAAATTTTTAGATGTTGTTTTAGATTCCCAACTTAACTTTAATGGTCATGTTAAGAAAGTTTGCAAAACTGTCAGAACAAACTTAAATTGTTTTTGTTTAATAAGACCATATGTATATACCTGTAAAAGCAGAACAGCAGTTTATTCATATTATGATATTCTCTCACTTAGCTTATTGTATAACTGCTTGGAGTCAGAACAAACAAACAACAAAAACACCATTAAGATCATTATATAAACAACCATTAAAAATAATGGCTCAGAAATCTGTCAGGTGGTATCATTGTCTCATCCTACAGAAATATCAGTTATTGAGTTTTTACAGTTTTGTTAACTTTTCATTTGTAAAACTGATGTTTAAGTGTCTGAACAACATTGCACCAGAAATATTTTCTCAAGTGGTTAATAAACAAAACAGTGGAATTAGAAACCCGATGAGCAGTCGGTGGAAACTGTTTGGCAGCAAAACGCAGAACAACCATTGGCCAATCATCTTCTTCAGAGAGAGGTATAAAACTATGGAATGCTTTACCAACTGAACTCAAGAAACTGACAGAACTCATGGTTTTTAACTTGCATGTAAAGAAATGGCTGAAGGTGAAGCAAGTCTGTGAACAATAATTGTGCATCACAGAAAAATAAATACATACACGTGTGCGCGCACACACACACACACACACACACACACACACACACACACACTCTTACTTCAAAGCTAAAATGTTATGTTTTTTTTTTTTTGTCTCTCTCCCTACAGCAGGGTAAAAAAGTATTTAACACATCAACATTTTTCTCATTAAACATATTTTTAATGGAGCCATTGATTTGAGATTTTCACCAGATTTCAGTAACATACATGCAAGGCAACTGTATTCACAAAACAAGTTATAGTCAATAAAGTGGAATGACAACCCCCACCCCCACCCCCCCGCGACCCGAAAAGGATTAAGCGGAAGAAGATGGATGGATGGATGGACACAGGGAATAAGTATTGAAGTACTGATGTGCTTGGTGAAATTCATTTAATATTTAGTAGAAAAGCCTTTGTTGGTAATAACAGCTTCCAAATGCCTCCTGTATGGAGAAACTAGGTGCAGACATTGCTCACAAGTGGTTTTAGCTCATTCTTTCAAACAAACTGTCTTCAAATCTTGAAAGTTCTGTGGGTGTCTTCTATGAACTCTGATCTTCAGCTCTTTCCATAGATTTTCAATTGAATTCAAGTCAGGTGACTGACTGGGCCATTCTAGCAGCTTTATTTTCCTTCTCTGGAGCCAGTTGACAGTTTCCTTGGCTGTGTGTTTGGGGTCAATGTCTTGCTGAAATGTCCACCACCCTCATTTCATCTTCAACATCTTGGCAGATGGCAACAGGTTCTTATCAAGGATGTCTCTGTACATTTGTCCATTCATCATTCCTTCAGCTATATGAAGTCTGCCTCTACCATGCTCTGAATAACACCCCCTCACCATGATGTGATGTGCAGTGCCATTTCTCCTCCAAACATGCTGTGTGTTGTGGCATCCAAAAAGTTCAATTTTGGTCTTTTCTGACCAGACTATATTCTCCCAGTATTTTACTGGCTTGCCCAATCGCCCATCGCAATTCAGCTGGTCGCATGTGTAAACAATATGTTCGGCTCCACCTCTGTTGCTTTCCATTGCCCCGAGGAAGAAGAAAATAAGAGAAAGACCGGGGCAAAAACAGAAAAAAACTTGGCCTAGTCATTAATCCAGGACTTTCTACCGAGCCCTGGTGAAAAGAGACACACTATGTATGTTCAAGAATAAGCAGATAAAAACACAAAGACATGAGAGAGCTGCTGCTGATACGGCTGCTTCTCCTTATGGTGCCTTAAAAAAAGGGGCTATCAGTCTGGACTTAACCAGCTGAAATTAATTTGCAATGATGGGGGATGGGATTGCTTCCTAAAATCTGATGGATTTCAGCTGGTTCCTTAGCGTTCTATGCCTTTTTGCATCTTTTTCTTCATGTGTTCAATACTTATTCCCTGTGTCATTCCGCTTTATTAAATATATCTTGTTTTGTGAACACAGTTGCCTTGATTTCTTTGTATGTATGGATTACTTGGGTTGTAACTGATATCTGGTGAAAATCTCAGGTCAGTGGCTCTACCAGAAATATGTTTAACCCATTTTCTGTCTATGGCGCAGCAGTGTTCCCGTCAGTTCACCACCCTCTGGCGGTCAAGTTTTTCTTTTTTCAAGAAAATATTCAGTTTAGATATGAAAAATTCTAAAGGCAGTAACTTGAAAGTGGTAAGAGATAATTGCTTACTGTCAATTAGAAAGATGTAGAATTTGATCCAAAGTTTGAAATAGGATTAAATTTAAGATAAGATAAGATAAGCCTTTATTAGTCCCACAATGGGGGAATTCCAGGATTGCGACAGCACAGGGATAGCAACACTCAGAGCAATAATTAAGAAGATAAGAAAATAAAAATAAGAGCAGTGAATATACATACGTACACATAAATATATAAATATATGTACACAGTGCAGAGCATTGTAGCTAGATGAAATAAACAGCATAACCGTCTACTTAGTTATCCTACATAATATGAATATGTACCCATACATATTGTCACCCTCCGTAGCGACTGATATTGTCCTAGTTGTATACTGGAGGGGACCATTTGTGTAAGTCTATTGCGTCTTTTGCATTCAATACTATTAGGTTGTCACGTTTTTTTTACTATCTCTGTGAGCAGCCCTGCTTAGGTTATACAGTCTGACAGCCGTAGGTAGGAAGGACCTGCGAAACCTCTCGGTTGTGCACCTAGGATAATGTAGTCTACTGCTAAGTGAGCTCCTCAGTGCGTTCAGTATGCCCTGCATAGGGTGGGACTCGGACTCCAGCAGAGATGACAGCTTAGCCACCATCCTTCTCTCTCCTATCTCTTCCACTGGGTCAAGGCGTTGCCCCAGGACAGAGCTAGCTTTCTTGATCAGTTTGTTCAGTCTCTTCCTATCAGCTGCTGTAATGCCACTGCCCCAGCAGACCACTCCAAAAGTGATGGCTGATGCCACCACCGTGCCGTAGAATGTCTTCAGCAGTGCCCCTTGTACACCAAAAGACCTGAGCCTCCTCAGTAGGAACAGCCTGCGCTGTCCCTTCTTGTATAGTGCGTCGATATTGTGTGACCAGTCTAGTTTATTGTCCAGATGAACACTCAGGTACTTGTAGGATATCACCATCTCAATGTCTGTTCCCTGTATGTTTAGAATCAGAATCAGAATCAGAATGAACTTTATTGCCAAGCATGTTTACACATACAAGGAATTTGACTTGACATTAGGCGCGCTCGATAAGCGCTTCCTAATGACGCGACAGCCATACAAGGCACCTGTCATGCAGTGGGGGGTAAGAGGGGAAGGGGGAGGGGGAGGGAACACGTTGGGCAGAGAGAAAAAAACAAAGTTTTCAAAATAGTGCTCGAATGAGCAAAATTGTGATCACATAGAAAAAAAAACCTCAGTTGCACAATTAGCAGACAAAATACAGATCACACATTAACAAAGCAAAAGAGAGAGACCATTGTGTGTAGTCAGTCATGTAATATCAGTATGAGTGCAGTGTGGATGTATCAGTTGCTGGTGCACAACAAAGAAGCCTCTCCTAGGCAACGGATGGATGTTATGTTCATGTATTCTAAACATAGATAAGCATGTCCACAGAGTCCATCTCTCTTCGTGCATGCCAGATGGTAAAGTTCTGTATTAGACACATGATAACGCTGTCCTTGAAGAGTTCAGTTTGCTGAACAACAGCAATTGTTTGTTAATTGTTTGGGTTAAAGAGAAGCCAAAACTCCTTTCTGCATAATCTCTGCTCCTGGAGGAATGAGTTCCCAAGGACGCCGAATCAAGGCCTGATGAGCACAGTCACTTAGAGCATAGTAATTTCCACTCTCATGCGATTCTGTGCATCACAATTAATTCAATTCAATTCACAGGCTTTAAAGTCATTCCCTGGAGAGCACCCAGTGGCTCAAGATGTTTTCAACCTCCTGATTCAGTTCGACAATCAGTTCACCATTTGCCGCTATCAGTGCACTCCCATGCTGGTCGAATTGTTGAAGGAGCTTCGCCGGGATCCACATTTTGACCAGCTCTTCCAACTTCTTTAATTTTTGATACACCAGGAAACTCCAGAGCCAAACGGTAGAAATCCTGTGATAAGTCATAAGCCAAACAACTGGTGCTGTGAGGGGGTTGTCCTTGCCTGCGGCAGTCCATCACCAGCTCCTTAGTTTTCCTCGCGTTGATCTGGAGGCAGTTCCAATGGCACCAGTCCACGAAGTCCTGGATAAGTCCTCTGTACTCAGCTTCATCTCCGTTGGAGATGAGGCCGACGATCGCAGAGTCGTCAGAGAACTTCTGTAGATGGCAGTGTGTTGTGCTGTGTGACAAGTCCGCAGTATAAAGGGTGAAAAGGAAGGGAGCCATAACCGTTCCTTGGGGGGCCCCCGTGCTACCAGTGATCATGTCGGACACACAATCCTGGGTTCTCACAAACTGTGGCCGGTTAGTGAGGTAGTCCAGGATCCATGATGACAGGTGCTGATCCACCCGTGCACACAGCAGCTTGTCCTTCAGGATCATCGGTTGGATGGTGTTGAAAGCACTGGAGAAGTCAAAGAACATGATCCTCACCGCATTCCCGGGCTTCTCCAGGTGGGAGAGAGAATGGTGAAGGAGGAAGATCACTGCATCCTCCACCCCAATGCCATGCTGGTACGCGAACTGGAGTGGATCCATCGCTGGTCCCACCAGGGGGTGGAGGTGAGCAAGGAGCAGTCTCTCCAGGGTCTTCATCATGTGAGACGTCAGGGCCACTGGTCTGTAGCTGTTCAGGTCTTTGAGGTAGGAAGTCTTTGGTGCAGGTACCACACAAGATGTTTTCCACAACTGTGGTACCCTCCCCAGCTTCAGGCTCAGGTTGAAGATGTGCTCCACAATCCCACACAGCTGGTCTGCACAGGACTTCAGGAGCTTCGCGCTGATGCCATCCGGTCCCGAGGCCTTCCTCGCCTTGATTTTCCTCAGCTCCATCCTCACCTGGGTCTTAGTGAGGGTCTAATCTGCATCTAATTTGCATAATGAGATGGCAGCTGTATCGAATTACATAACTTTCGGTCAAAAGTGGATTTTAGACATATTTACACAAAGGATGGTTTTGCTTTTTGTCTTCCTTTTTATTTTGGGGTTTTTGTTACCTTATCTTTAAAGTATATGAACCAGAAAATCAGTAGAATGTAAACAAACAAATACTGTAAATACATCGGACCTACCGCTCACCATGTCTTCATTCATCCATTTTCCTCATTTCCCAGTCCTTATTTCATCTTCTGCCAGTCGTTTTCACTTTCTCTCCCACATCCAGAAACTCTCATATGTATATTATGATTTATTCCACCTCAATTTCAGTTACATGAAGCTATTGTTCTCTGTTGTCACGTGCAGCTCCGTCGATGTCAGACGAAAGTGTCCATACTCCAGACTGGCTTCTGTTGTCAGAAAAGGTAAATATTTTCCTTCAGAAGCTCAATAATCTCTTTATAGAATCATAGTTGGCAAAATCTGGAGCAAATGCTTCCTCCGTGTGGAAATATATGTTGGGATGGAGCCTTTGTTTACATTCTCTTCTTCACATTTCTGGAAATGATGTTTGAGGTGGTTCATTTGGGCGAAGTTGTCATGACGGCCGCTGGGCAGTCATCAGCTTTGGCTGCGCACACACCTGCCGCCAATCATCAGCGGGTCTTAAAAGCCGGCGTCTCTGAGGGCTCAGCACGGAGTCGTCTGCCAACTTTGCCATGCAACGCATCACGGACTCAGCCTCTCACCAGAGTATCCACGACGCAGTCTCGCCAAGCTATGCCACGTAAGGATCATAGTTACATATCTTGTCAAAGTATAATTCCCTGTGCACAGGTGGACCTCCCTGGCGGCGGACTAGTCTCCCTGGATAACAGAGCCACTCCTCCTTCCCCTCGGGACTCCACCACCTCGCCACGGCACCTAGCATCACCCACCCGGAGCCACTGCGAGCCACAGAGCCAGCGCGAGCCCTCCTGCACCACCCGAAAGTAAGCAGTACTCATTGTCACATCTCTGTACTGCAGGCAGGCCTAACCTATCTGTGCTTGTGTGTTCCAGGGTTGCCAGGTCGCGGCAGGACTCGCTCAGCCCTAGTGGTCCCACAGCATCACACTCACTCACACCTACACACACACTACACACTGCACTCAATAAATAATTGTCTAAAAACAGTCTACTCGTGTCAGTGTCTGTCTCCTGGGTCAACCAGCCATGTCAGAAGTCCTCCAGTCCTCCAGTGAGGAGCAGTAAGCTATATGTGTCTGACGTGAAATGCTTGGTACAACTGGGTTTTCTGTGCTTTTTGGACACATCACGTGACAGGCGTGGACGTGCAACATAGGAAGCAAGTGACACACATGTTTTATGACAGCCGGACAATTAAAGGGTTAATGAGAAAAATGCTGACATGTTCAAAACTTATTTTCACTGCTGTATGCTGAGTTCTATCATTATGAAGTCCAATATTTAACTGTATGTTTTGTAATGGTTGTAGCATTTTAAACTCAATTTTCCATTATGTGTTTTAAATTTTGAAGCCTAACCAGAGACAGGGTTTGCAAATTAGTCTTCACTAGAAACCTTTATGCATGGCATCTACAGTACTTTGTATGTTTTATGAAGCAATGTTTAATGCATTTGTCCCTGAAAAATAAAGATGTACACAAAATAAAATAATCTGTGGAGATCTGTTTTGACTACTGCTGCTCTCCCCATCCCCTTCTCTCACCAGCTCCAGAAAGGTGGAGTTTCTTTTCACCTGAGTGGAGTGTACACCTATCACCCATTACACCTCATTATCTGTGATTGTGAAAGCAAGAAGGAGGTACAACCTTGAACTTGTGTTTCTCCTAGAGATATACGCAAGGACACGAGAGGTCATGGCTAGCAACTAGGGTAGTCATAGTCTGGCAAGTGTGGACGCACGATTGGATCGATAAAGAAACACAAGTCATTGAGCCACATAGACATGTACTGCATTTTCTTCATTTTATTTTCTTAATTGTGGCTGAAGAAGTCAAATATTAAATGAAACAAACACTTTCAGTATCTGATAATGATGTGACTGTTTTGAGCACTCAATTATTGACTTTTCAGGAGTGTCTCCTGTGTATGCAAGTGATTTTTTTATGATTTCTTTCTTCTTATATTCATATGCTTTTTTAGTGTGATGCTCATTCATTCAAAGAATTGTAAAGGTGCGTTCACACCAAACGTGAACAGGCAAATTTTCCGCGCGGCACAATTACATTATAAATCAATGTAAACACGCCAACAGACATGAATAGTGAGATGCAGACAGGCAAAGTTGTCTTTAAAACTTCTGCAGCTGTGTTCAACCTGCTGTGGAAATTCCCAAAATAACGTCATGCTTAGGTTTACATTATCTGACCGGAGGCTCACCTGAAAATGTGGTCTCAAGCCTCCAAAACTTTACAGATGATGGATGTTTAGGTCGCTAGCTTGCTAGGACATCTGTGGCCGGAAATCGTGGATAAATAACTCCAAAATCCCAATTCAGCTGATGAGGTCCCGGTCCTCCTGTCTCCCGGTGAGTGAGTTTCATTTTCAATCTACGTAGTTTACTCTGCAATGGTGACAGCAGAATCTCAAAGCTAACAGCTAGCAGCTAGCTAGCTAGCGAACGCCAATGCACGACAACGCAAATTCATGCATACTCTCACCTTCCCATTCACTTTGTTTGGATTTGCACCACCCATTTGCGTTTGGTGTAAACACACCTTAAATGTGAGAATGTCAAGTCCAAACTCACAGGGAAGGTGTTAATTGGAGGAGTACCTGAGAATGTCTTTTCAATAATAATGTATGGAGTCAATACAAAGCATTCCTGCTTGGCTTGCCAAGTGGGTCAATCCTCTTGGTGACACAAGAATGCAGGACTCCAGTGCAAAAGGTTGTGAGTTTGAACCCCAAATTGGACGTGACCGGTTGGGCTTCCCTGCTCATCCCCTTGGTCACAATAATAATACAATTTCAGTAGTAAGGCAATTCTTTAAATTGTGTGGGAAATGGGAAAATAGGATATTAATAAAGTCACAAGGGTGAAATCAACAAAGGATGAGATTGTGGGAGAAACAAAGGCTAGTTTGCTAGTAACCACTGCTGACCAGTGTTGGGAGTAACACGTTACAAAGTAACACATTACTGTAACACCACTACTTTTGCAGTAACATGCTGTGTAATGAAATTACTGTTTAAAAATTCAGTAATGCGTTAGTTACTTAAATTTGATCAGATGCATTACTCGTGTTACTCATTTTATTAATATGGATAGATATTTTAGCGCAAATAAATACAAACTGGCCCTACCTAGCTAACGAGCCATCAAAGAGCCTCTTCACTGCTGCAGCCAAAAATGGAGCTTGCTGATGACACGAAGTTCCACTATGTGGTCGCAGCGCTCGACGCCCGCACGGCTCAGCACGTGGAGAGCCTGCTCGATCAGTCACCAACCAACGACAAGTACGGCGCGCTGAAGGCTGCACTCATCCAGCACTACACACTCTCGGATGGTGAGAGAACAGAGAGACTCCTGACGCGGACTGGGTTAGGAGATGGGTAGGCCATTGACCTGATGGAGAAGATGCTGAGATTAAAGGGCACGGATGACGACCATTTCATTTTTACCCACCTCTTCCTCTGGAACCTTCCGTCAGCGACAAGAGCGACCCTGGCCAATTCGCCGTTGCTGGCCAAGTGGGACTATCGTGTGCTGGCCCGAGAAGCAAACCGGATCATCATCGCTAGCAGAGAGTTCACGACCATGGCGGCAGCGACGGAGCTCGGCGCGACGGCCGGAGGAGGCGAGGAGCCATCGACGGCAGCAGCAGAGCCACCGACGACAGCAGCAGCGGGGGCCAAGGAACGCGGGGGAGACACCCTTTGTTTCTACCACCGCCGCTTCGCAGAGAGGGCACGCAAATGTATACCACCGTGCCAGTTCAAGCTCTCGGGAAAACGCCAAGACCAGGGGTGGGTAGCAGCCGCAACCCTCGGGGAGGAGAACAAGCTGCTCTACTTGACGGACGCACGCTCGGGGAGGCATTCCCTCGTGGACACCGGCGCCCAGAAGAGTTTCATCCGGCCGACCTACGCTGACCGGCTGGCAGGATCTGGCGGCCCCGAGATGACAGCAGCAAACGGCTCGGAGATTAAGACCTTTGGTGAGAGGACTCTACTCCTGTCTCTGCACAGCCGTACATTTGAGTGGACTTTTGTCATAGCAGCATTGAATTTCAATATACTGGGAGCTGATTTTTTGTGTACACATGGTTTGTTGGTTGATGTCGCTAACAGGCACCTAGTTAATTCACTGTCCTTTGATTCTCTCCCCTGTATAGCTCGAGTGACCCGGCCAACAGCACAAGCCAACGTCACAGCTGCATGCGGTAAGTTCCACACACTGCTCACTCAGTTCCCAGCACTCACTGTCCCGACATTTTCGGCAGCCATCGCTAAACACGGGGTGGAGCATTTTATCACCACCACCGGGCCGCCCGTTTTTGCAAAACCTCGGCGCTTGGACGCAGCTAAACTGGCCATAGCGCACGAGGAGTTCGCCAACCTAAGTTCAGGAGTTCGCCAATCCAAAAAAAAAAAAAAAAAACCTGGAGAGTTTGGGCATCGTCAGGCGTTCAAACAGCCCATGGGCTTCCCCGCTACACATGGTCCCTACAGCTGAGGGTGCGTGGCGACCTTGCGGGGATTTCCGCAGGTTGAACAACGCCACAGCTCACGACCGCTACCCAATTCCTCACATTCAGGATTTTTCCATTCACCTGGCAGGAGCATGCGTTTTTTCTAAAATAGACCTGGTACGCAGTTACTACCAAGTCCCAGTGCACGCTGAGGACATACCCAAAACAGCGGTGATAACTCCGTTCAGTTTATTCGAGTTTTTGCGCATGCCATTTGGACTTAAAGGGGCTGCACAGACATTCCAACGCATGATGGATGCAGTGCTGCTCAATCTCCCTTTCGTGTTTGTCTACCTGGACGATATCTTGGTAGCCAGTGCGTCCGAAGACAAACACGAAACCCACCTCACGACGGTTTTCCGGAGGTTGGAAGAGCACGGGTTAATAATCAACCCAGCGAAATGTCAGGTCGGGGTGACGCGGATTGATTTTTTGGGGCACCGCGTCTCTCCCGAAGGAGCGGTCCCACTGCCTGACAAAGTGCGCGCGGTAGCAGATTTTCCCTGGCCGCAAATGGTCAGGGCGCTACAAGAATTTTTGGGAATGGTGAACTTTTATAACCGTTTCCTTCCCCATGCAGCGCAGCTCATGCAACCACTGTACGCCGCACTCAAAAAACAGAAACCCGCGGATAAGATCGAATGGTCCCCGGAGCGAGAGCGGGCGTTCGCGGAAGTCAAAGCAGCCCTGGCAAACGCTGCATTGCTGGCACATCCAGACCCAACGGCCCGCATAGCGCTCACCACTGACGCGTCAGATGTGGCCATGGGGCGGTCGTGGAGCAGCGTGTAGCCGGGGCTTGGCAGCCGCTCGCCTTTTTCAGCAGGACGTTGCGCGACAGTGAACGTAAATACAGCACGTTCGACAGGGAGTTGCTGGCTCTCCACTTGGCCATTCGCCACTTCCAGTTCTGGATGGAAGGGCACAGTTTCACCGCGTTCGTTGACCACAAGCCACTAACATTCGCGATGGCCAAGGTTTCAGAACCGTGGTCGGGCCTGCAGCAGAGACAGCTGGCCGCGATCTCAGAGTTTACTACCGATATTCAGCATGTGTCGGGTAAACTGAATGTAGTGGCAGACTGCCTCTCGCGCGCCGTGGCTGCCCCGGTCTGCGTGGGGATAGATTACACAGCCATGGCCGCGGAGCAGGTTAGTGACGCGGACGTGCGCGCGCTCCAGTCTGGACCAACAGGGTTAAGGCTGGAGAGCAGGGTGCTGCAAGACGGCATGCCCCCCCTAATCTGCGATGTCTCCACAGGGCGCCCACGTCCCGTGGTCCCAGCCGCGTGGTGTCGCCGCGTGTTTGGGAGTGCGCGCGTCGGTCAAAATGGTAGGGGAGAAATTCGTGTGGCCGAGCCTGCTTAAACAAGTGAAAGAGTGGGCGGCAGCCTGCGTGGCGTGCCAACGAGCCAAAGTACACAGACACACGAAGGCTCCCTTGGAGCCGTTTCGTATTCCGGCTAAGAGGTTCGACCATGTTCGTTGGACCTCGTGGGCCCCGCCATCACAGGGGTGCACGCACCTCCTGACAATGGTGGACCGCACCACGCGCTGGCCGGAGGTGGTTCCACTGGCCGCAACCACAGCCGAGGAGGTGGCGCGCGCGTTTTTAACAGCATGGGTGGCGCGTTTTGGAGTCCCGTCGGACATTACGTCTGACAGAGGCCCTCAATTTGTTTCCGAACTCTGGTCAACAATGGCCCGCAGCCTGGGTGTCACAATTCACCGCACAACCGCGTACAATCCACAGGTTAATGGGTTATGCGAACGCTTTCATAGATCATTGAAAGCGGCTCTCAGGGCTTCACTGACGGATGCAAATTGGGTAGACAAGCTACCGTGGGTTTTATTGGGGTTACGTTCTGCGCCTAAAGAGGATCTGGAAGCCTCCCTGGCTGAACTCGTTTTTGCGCAACCACTTCGGCTGCCCGGGGAGTTTCTGCCAGATAATCCCACGCCGGGCAGTTCCCCGCCACAGCTGTTGCAGCGTAGCATAGACACAGGCACGCTGCCGGGCCCTGCCAACTACAGTTTTCCACGTGTTTTTGTGCCTAAAACTTTGAAAAACGCCGAGTTCGTGTTTGTCAGACACGACGCCCACCGCCCTCCATTGCGACCACCCTATGATGGACCGTTCAGAGTGCTGGAAACAGGGGATAAGCATTTTTTGCTAGATTTGGGGGGTAGGAGGGAAAAGATTGGCATAGACAGACTCAAACCCGCTTTCGTGGTGGCGGACGAGCAAGTGCTTGTTGGCGAGGGCCCCTCGGCATGGAAGACCCCCACGGGGAGCTTCCCAGAGAAAAGATTCCCCAGAACACCCACACGGACAGTCAAAAAGTTTTCACCCCCAAACATCAACCCCCCAGCTTGACAGCGCCGCGGAGGTGGTGAATCCTGGTCACAGCAGATACGGGAGAAGACTGAAGCCCAAGCAGCATGTGGATTGATGTTTAATGGTTCTGTCACAGCATACGGACTATTATTCTTTTGTTCTATCCAATATGCTCGGGGGGGGGTGGTATGGCGGCACATGGGGAAAGTCATAATTGTGTAACATCTTAGACAAGAACAAAGAGCAGAAGTTCCCTGGTGAGATAACAGGGAGGTGTGAAGGATGAATGCAGTGTGACCTTTTGTGTGTTAGAAACTTCTAGAAGGATGGTAAAGGATTAAGGAAGTGAATGCAATGTGACCTTTTGTGTGTTAGAAGCTTCTGGAGTAATGCCATAGTATTTAAGAGAAGAGTCTTTGCTGAGATGTCATTCTGTCTGTGCTTCTTGTGTGAGTTGTGTAATAAAGCGTCTGAAGTCAAATCCGCCTCTCCTTTTCTTTGGGCAGCACGGTGGTGCAGTGGTTAGCACTGTTGCCTTACAGCTAGAAGGTTCCTGGCTCAAATCCCCAGGCTGGCAGGGGTTGGAACCTTTCTGTGTGGAGTTTGCATGTTCTCCCTGTGCTGCGTGGGTTTACTCCGGGGGCTCCGGTTTCCTCCCACAATCCAAAGACATGCATGTTAGGTTAATTGGCTGTTCTAAATTGTCCCTAGATATGTTTCCTATAGGCCCTTAGAATAGAGGGTTAGTACTAGTGAAAGCGCTTTGAGTGGTCTTTGTGACTAGAAAAGCGCTATATAAGTGCAGGTTAGTTAGTTAGTTAGTTAGTTAGTTTACACGCTCCACAATATAACAATACAAGGAAAGAACAGGATTGCAAAAATTTACTATTATAGTGATTTGTAAATTAAGCAAAAACTTCAGCTATACAGAAAAAAACTCTTGTGCAACAGCAAATACAAACATTAACACAATATCCATTACAACAGCTAAATTTTATTGAATGCACGATAAAAAGTATAGATTTGGAAATTATTGGCAGCCCCTTCATTTGAAAACTCCCTATGGTTCCCAACCACTTGGTACTGAGCGGAGAGGAAAAAAATAAATAATTTATTCCGTTGCATTGTATTGGCTATTGAAGTCTGTGCTTTTCTAAAAAAAAAAAAAAAAAAAAAACAGACCAAATTCTCTCTTTCCATGCCTACCTGTCTGTCTGCTGCATGTTGGTCTTCACACACACATCTTTCATTTACAGCGGGACGTTGGTGGGGGGAGGGGTGCGTCTGTCCATCCAGACCAGAGATTCACAGTTTTATTGACCAGATGTAATAATGATATTACCTCTAAAGATGTATAAATGCTCAAACACTGGCTGTAGTGTAGTGCACTCTTCCATCACGCATGCTCCCGTGATGGGTTGCTTTTGGGGCAGGCCAGTGTTTCTAGGTTTCACGAGAGAAACAAGTGGCCAGCTCTATGAAAACAAGCCCCAAAAAAGCCCAACAGGCAACCTACCACACTGTGTAAAAGAGAGGCTGCTTGATATTGTATACCGATATATATAGATTTATTTTTGTTTGCAGTGAATTGACTGTAAACAGTCAGCATTGAATAACGGAATTTTATAAACTCAATTAAAGGAAAACATATGCGTTCTGCATAAGCAACAGCAAATTTATAGTAAACACAGTCAACATAAAAACTTTGAATAAATCAAATTTTTAAACTCGTGGCAAAATTTGATCGGGAACAAAAGATAATTTTGCTTTTGCAATTCATTTCAATGGAGAATTTTTTTTTTTTTCAATTTAAGGTCCCAATGGAATTTCTCCATTGTGGGACTAATATAGGCTTATCTTATCTTTTATGCAATGATCTGTATAAAAAAAACTCTGGATATCCCACGCCCCATTAGCGAGTACAGAGCCGAGTGGAGTCGGGCGGGCCACTGAGCTCTGCAGATAAATTGGATGGATCATTGGCCGTCAGAAGTAAAGCCCCTGGTTGGCCACTTTTACTTCAGTAAGTTTCCCAAAAATTAACAGATTTTGAACTTCTTGGTATGGAGACACAGCTTATAATCTTGTACAACTGAGCTGGGAGAGCTGTCACACAGACAGCAAGCAAGCCAAATAAGCAACTACACGTTAAAAAAACAAGCCCAAAAACCCACAATCCGTGTCTGAAGAGATTTGCAAGCAACTTCAGAAAAAAACAAGGCCAAAGTCGCTTATAATAAGCGGTCTTGGCAACTATGGGGCAGGCGCATGTTTTTTGACACAAACCCAGTGCTTCGTACACACGGTCAGGATGGAGATGTGGCGAGGCTTCCACGGGCAGGCTGGGGGAGACGGAGGAAGGGACGGTGTTGAAAACCTGACTGAGTGTTGTTTTAAATCACACACTGTTTGCTGATGTGTTCCATTACTCTCTGTAAACTATAAACTCACTACTCACTGTAAACACGGAAGTGAACGCGATGCATCGGTTGGTTAGACTGAGCGTTTCAGCGCCAGTTAGAGACAAATTTGATATATGTATATATATATGTATATATATATATATATATATATATATATATATATATATAATTAGATATATAAAATACATAGATTTTTAAACTTGTTTCAAAATTTGATAAGGATCAAAAGATAATTTTGCTTTTGCCATTCATTTCAATGGAGAATTTATTTTTTTTTTAATTTAAGGTTGCAATGGAATTTCCCCATTGTGGGACTAATAAAGGCTTATGTTATCGTATATGCAATGATCTGTATAAAAAAAACAAAACAACTCTGGATATCCTAAACCCCATTAGCGAGTACAGAGCGAGTGGAGTCAGGCAGGCCACTGAGCTCCACAGGAAAACTGGATGGATCATTGGCCATCAGAAGTAAAGCCCCTGGTTGGCCACTTTTACCTCAGTAAGTTCCCCAAAAATTAAAAGATTTTGAACTTTGTGTTATGGAGGCACAGTTTATAATCTTGTGCAACCGAGCTGGGAGAGCTGTCACACAGACAGCAAGCAAACCCAAATAAGCAACTGTACGTTAAAAAAAACAAGGCCAAAAACCCACAACCCGCGACTGAAGAGATTTGCAAGCAACTTCAGAAAAAAACAAGCCCAAAGTCGCTTATAATAAGCGGACTTGGCAACTATGGGGCAGACACATTTTTTTCAACACAAACCCAGCGCTTTGTACTCACGGTCAGGATGGAGATGTGGCGAGGCTTCCACGGGCAGGCTAGGGGAGATGGAGGAAGGAACGGTGTTGAAAACCTGACTGTTTTTTTTTTAAATCACACACTGTTTGCTGATGTGTTCCATTACTCACTGTAAACTATAAACTCACTACTCACTGTAAACACCGATGTGAACGCGGTGCATCGATGCATTTGATTGGTTAGACTGCATTTCAGCGCCAGTAAGAGACAAATTTGATATTGTGGAGATATGTGGAAGGACGAGGCTGAGTTTATTTCTCAAGACCAGTTTTATTCACGTTCACATTCTCCAACATTCAAAAACAGAAAGCGAAAGGAACCCCCCCACATTTGTCCCTTTAATACCTCGGGACATCAAAGCACACAGTCACATGGTCTTTTAATCCCAAATCACAATGCCTCCCCGTCCAGGTCTTCTTGTCTCCACCTAAAGTCCTGGTGGTCAGGAAATCCCTCAAGGCCATCTCTCTGCATACAAAAGGCCAGACTTCACATCCTCCTGTTACCCCTAGGAGGTTCAGACCTTTTGTTCCTCTGAGACGTGAAGCACACAATAAGCATACAGTAATACACATGTGAAGCATATGGAACCCACATATGTGCACTACGTGACCCCCCCAAACGTCTAAGATGGAACAACATAACCACAGATTGCATGTCATAATAAAATCACTACATATCAGTCCACGTGCCGCTTGGGTCTCAACCTTCTCCCGTATTTGCTGTAAGCAGGGTGTACCACTTCCGCGGCGTCTTCCTGCTGTGGAGTCACTGCCTGGGGATGAGAACTGTTAGTCAACCTCTGTGGGTGTTCTGGGGAATGCTCTCTAGGGGGTCTGCCGCATCGAGGAGCCTTAGCCAACTGCACAGCTTCGTCAGCTACCACAAAAGCGGGTTTGAGCCTGTTAATGCCAATTATTTCTTTTCTGCCCCCCAAATCTAGCAAAAAATGCTTATCCCCTGTTTCCAGCACTCTATATGGTCCGTAGTAAGGTGGGCGTAAAGGCGGACGATGGGCATCATATTTGACAAAAACAAACTCCGCATTTTTTAAAGCCTTAGGCACAAAAACACGCGGAAAACTGTGGTGAACGGGGCCAGGTAGCATGCTCAGGCCCGTGCTATTCTGTAACCGCTGAGCCGGGGAGCACTCTGGCGCTGGATTATCTGGGAGAAATTCCCCGGGCAGCCGAAGTGGCTGTGCGAAAACTAGCTCAGCTGGGGGGCTTCTAAATCCTCTTTAGGTGCAGAACGCAACCCCAATAAAACCCATGGTAGCTTGTCCACCCAATTGGCATCCGTAAGCGACGCTTTGAGAGCCGCTTTCAGTGACCTGTGAAAACGTTCGCATAACCTGTTAGCCTGCGGGTTGTACGCGGTCGTGCGGTGGATCGTTGCCCCCAGGCTGCGGGCCATCGCTGACCAAAGTTTGGAAACAAATCGCGGGCCTCTGTCGGACGTAATGTCCGACGGGACTCCAAAACGCGCTACCCATGCCGTTAAAAACGCGCGCGCCACCTCCTCGGCTGTGGTTGACGACAGCGGAACCACTTCCGGCCAGCGCGTGGTGCGGTCAACCATTGTCAGAAGATGTGTGCACCCTTGTGAGGGCGGGAGGGGGCCTACGAGGTCCACGTGGACATGATCAAACCTTTTAGCTGGGATGTGAAACGGCTCCAAGGGAGCTCTTGTGTGTCTATGAACCTTGGCCCGCTGACAAGCCGTGCAAGCTGCCGCCCACTCTCTAACTTGTTTGCGCAGGCTCGACCATACAAATTTCTCTCCTACCATTTTGACCGAAGCACGCACTCCCGGGTGCGCCAGAGAATGGATCTAGTCAAAAACGCGGCGGCGCCACGCGGCTGGAACCACCGGACGCGGCCGCCCAGTGGAGACATCGCAGATTGGGGGGGCATACCGTCTTGCAGCACCCTGTTCTCCAGCCTTAACCCTGTTGGCCCAGACTGGAGCGCGCGCACATCCGCATCGCTAACCTGCTCCGCGGCCATGGCTGCATAATCTATCCCCACGCGGACCGGGGCTGCGCGCACTTCCGCGTCGCTAACCTGCTCCGCGGCCATGGCTGCATAATCTATCCCCACGCGGACCGGGGCTGCGCGCACTTCCGCGTCGCTAACCTGCTCCGCGGCCATGGCTGGAGGATCTACCTCCGCGCGGGCTGGAGCCCCCACGGTGCGTGAGAGGCAGTCTGCCACTACATTAAGTTTACCCGCCACATGCTGGATATCGGTAGTAAACTCCGATATCGCGGCCAGCTGTCTCTGCTGCCGGCCCGACCAAGGTTCTGAAATCTTGGCCATTGCGAAAGTCAGCGGCTTGTGGTCAACGAACGCGGTGAAACGGCGTCCTTCCAGCCAGAACTGGAAGTGGTGAATGGCCAAGTGAAGAGCTAACAACTCCCTGTCGAATGTGCTGTATTTTCGTTCGCTGTCGCGCAGGGTCTTACTGAAAAAGGCGAGCGGTTGCCAGGCTCCGGCTACATACTGTTCCACGACCGCCCCTATGGCCACATCTGACGCGTCAGTAGTGAGCGCCATGCAGGCCGCTGGGACTGGATGTGCTAACAACGCAGCGTTTGCCAGGGCTGTTTTGACTTCAGAAAATGCGCGCTCTCGCTCCGGAGACCATTCGACTTTATTTGTGGGTTTTTGTTTTTTTAGTGCAGCATACAATGGTTGCATGAGTTGCGCTGTGCGGGGGAGGAAACGGTTATAAAAATTTTCCATTCCCCAAAACTCCTGTAACGCTTTGACCGTTTGTGGCTGGGGAAAATTTGTTACTGCGCGCACTTTGTCAGGCAGAGGGACCGCTCCCTCTGGGGAGACGCGATGCCCCAAAAAATCAATCTGCGTCACCCTGAACTGACACTTTGCCGGGTTAATTATTAACCCGTGCTCTGCCAACCTCCGGAAAACTGCCATGAGGTGGTTTTCGTGTTTGTCTTCGGACACGCTGGCTACCAATATGTCGTCCAGGTAGACGAACACGAAAGGGAGATCGCGCAAAACCGCGTCCATCATGCGTTGGAACGTCTGCGCCGCGCCTTTAAGCCCAAACGACATGCGCAAAAACTCGAAAAGCCCAAAAGGAGTTATTACCGCTGTTTTGGGTATGTCCTCAGCGTGCTCTGGGACCTGGTGGTAACCGCGTACCAAGTCTATTTTAGAAAAAACGCGCACCCCCGCCAAATGAACTGAAAAATCTTGGATGTGCGGGATTGGGTAGCGGTCGTGCGCTGTAGCGTTGTTCAGCCTGCGGAAATCACCGCAAGGCCGCCACGAGCCATCAGCTTTTGGGACCATGTGAAGCGGTGAAGCCCATGGGCTCTTCGAACACCTGATGATGCCCAACCTCTCCAGGTTGGTGAGCTCCTCGCGTGCTATGGTCAGTTTAGCTGAATCCAAGCACCGAGCTTTTGCGAAAACGGGCGGCCCGGTGGTAGTAATAAAATGTTCCACCCCGTGTTTAGCCACTGTCGCCGAAAATGTTGGGACCGTGAGTGCTGGGAACTGAGTGAGGAGTGTGTGGAACTTACCACCTGCAGCTGTGATGTTGGCTTGTGCTGTTGGCGGGGCCACTCGAGCTGTACAGGGGAGGTGCATTAAGAGGGGGAGTGCATTAACCAGGCGTCTGTTAGCAAGATTGACCAACAAACTATGTGAGCACAAAAAATCCGCCCCTAACATGTTGAAATTGACTGCCGCTATGACAAAAGTCCACTCGAATGTATGGCCATGTAAAGACAGAAGCAGAGTCCTCTCACCGAAGGTCTTAATCGCCGAGCCGTTCGCTGCTGACACCCGGGGACCACTAGAAGGCGCCAGCCGGTCAGTGTAGGAAGGTGTGATGAAACTCAGCTGGGAGCCCGTGTCCACGAGGAAGTGCCTCCCCGAGTGCGCGTCCCTCAAGTAGAGCAGGTTGTTCTCCTCTCTGAGGGCCACAGCTGCTACCGACCCCCGGTCTTGGCGTTTCCCGAGCGCTTAAAGTGGCACGGCGGAATGCACTTGCGTGCCCTCTCTGCGAAGCGGCGATGGTAGAAGCAAAGGATGTTGTCTGCTCCGTGTTTCCTGGCCCCTGCCGCCGCCGTCGTCGGTGAGTCTGGTGCTGCAGCCTCTGGCCCCCTGCCTTCTCCGGATGTTGCGCCTGGCTCCGCTGCCGCAGCCGTAGCTGCGTGCCGTTTATTGGCGTCGACAAGTCGTTGCGCCTCCTGGCCCAGCTCATGGTAGGCTTGTCAGGCCAACAGTGGTGAACTGGCCAGGGTCACTCTCACCGCTGACGGTAGGGTTCTGAGGAAAAGGTGGGTGAAGATGAAGTTATCATCTTCGGAGTCTCTCAAACTCAACATCTTCCCCATCAGGTCTGCAGGTCTGTCACCCTCAAATTCAGTCAGCGCCAGGAGCCTCTCTGCTCGCTGCTGCACCGAGGGGGTGAAGTAACGAATGAGTGCAGCCTTCAACGTGCTGTACTTGTCGCTGTCCGGCGGGTGGTTGATCAGGCTCTCCACTCGCTGGGCTGTGTGGTTGTCCAGCTTTGCAACCACATGGTTGAACTTTGTGGCGTCTACCGAAATCCTTCGGAGGTGGAACTGTGCCTCGACTGCGTTAAACCAGGAGCGCGGATTGTTCGGCCAGAAGTCCGGTAGTTGAACTGTGGCTGCATTCGTTTGGCTGGCTCCTGACGAGTCTGGCTCGGGAGAGTCGTCTCCGCTCATGATACGTCTTAGGGTCACCAGTGTGGAGATATGTGGAAGGACGAGGCTGAGTTTATTTCTCAAGACCAGTTTTATTCACGTTCACATTCTCCAACATTCAAAAACAGAAAGAGAAAGGAACCCCCCCCCCCCCACACACATTTGTCCCTTTAATACCTCGGGACATCAAAGCACACAGTTACATGGTCTTTTAATCCCAAATCACAATGCCTCCCCCTCCAGGTCTTCTCGTCTACACCTAAAGTCCTGGTGGTCAGGAAATCCATCAAGGCCATCTCTCTGCATACAAAAGGCCAGACTTCACATCCTCTCGTGCACTATGTACAGCAGCTCAACCAGACTCACGTCATTCATCACTGTTTTCTGTTGCATTATCGACTGCACTATGTGGTACTTCACATTATCTGCTACTTGCTAATTTTTTAAAACTGCCTTGACTAGTACTACTCATTATTACTAGTATTGTTATTATTATTATTATCATTATTACTTATTATTACTTATTTTTCTACACTTATTGCACGTTTTCAGTCCTTTAGTTTTTTAGTTTATCTCTTTTTCTCATCATGTTTTTAATGTTGCAGCATGGCATCGAGACAAATTCCTAGTTTGTGTACTACATGAACAATGGCAATAAATCTGATTCTGATTCTGATTCTCCTGTTACCCCTAGGAGGTTCAGACCTTTTGTTTCTCTGAGACGTGAAGCACACAATAAGCATACAGTAATACACATGTGAAGCATATGGAACCCACATATGTGCACTACAATATATATATATATATATATATATATATATATATATATATATATATATATATATATATATATATATATATATATATATACACTCATACTCATACACTCACTCATACACTCACTCATGAAACACCGTCTGCACCAGTTAATAATGACAGACGCCCCTTAACTGCAGCAGAGCACCATAGCATAGGGCGGCCTGCTAGCTGAATTAACTAAATTTTCAGCTGATTTAGTGCTGAAATCAGATAGAATAATTATAGTAGGGGACTTTAATATACATGTAGATGTAGATAGTGATTGCCTTCATATGACTTGATGGGGTTTTCTCAGAAAGTAGGAAATTCTACCCATTATCTCCACCACACGTTGGACCTTGTTCTGACATATGACATAGAAATAGAAAATCTGGTAGTGTCTCCTCATAACCCTGTACTGTCAGACCATTGTCTGTTAACCTTTGATTTTACTATTTCTGACTATTTGGCTCCTAAAGAAAAATATTACTACAGTAGATGCCTCTCAGATGATGCTGTTACCAAATTTATGCAGATTGTTTCCTCTATGCCATGTGTCAACACAACAGAAATAAGCTATATTTATATAAGCTATATATTATATAAGCTATATATAGCTATATATTATATAAGCTATATATTAGAAGCTTGCTCCTTCTGTAATTGATAGCATGGTAGATAGTGTTACAGCTTGCCTGCATCAGACTCTAGACACGGTGGCCCCTTTAAAAATGAAAAAGTCTGATAATCAGAGATTTCTGACTCCTTGGTTCAACACAGAAACTCGTAGCTTAAAACAGAAGACTCGTCAATTTGAAAGAAAGTGGTGCTCCACTAAATTAGATGAAATCTATTTAACTTGGAGGAAACATCTTTTAATTTATAAAAAAAAATCTCTTAGAAAAGCTAGAACGAGTTATTATTCTGCATTAATAGAAGAGAACAATAATAATACCAGGTTTCTTTTCAGCATTGTAGCCTGGCTGACGAAGAGCCAGGACTCTGTCAATCCTAGCATTCCCTTAGAGCTTACTAGTCAGGACTTCATGAACTTTTTCAATAACAAAATTTCATCTATCAGAGATAAAATCAGCCATATTCTTCCCACTGTTAACTTAAAGACAGTAACAGCTACAACTCCTTCAATTGATATCTGTTTGGATGAGTTTACTCCAATTGACCTTTTAGAGTTAGGTAAAATAATTTCCTCATCCAAGCCTTCAACTTGTCTTTTAGACCCTATTCCTATCAGGTAATTTAAAGAAGTTTTCCCATTTATTGGTAGCTCTATTCTTCAAATAATCAATTCTTCATTAAGTTTAGGCCATGTACCGCAGGCTTTTAAAACTGCTGTAATTAAACCCTTACTCTAAAAGCCAACACTGGATCCAGGAGTTTTAGCTAACTATAGACCAATCTCTAATGTGCCTTTTATTTCAAAAATCTTAGAAAGAGTTGTTGCTGCGCAATTATTTGACCACTTGCAGGGAAATGGTTTATTTGAAGAGTTTCAGTCTGGGTTTAGAATCCATCATAGTACTGAAACAGCCTTAGTGAAGGTCATTAATGACCTACTTATCGCATCTGATCATGGACTTCTTTCTGTACTTGTCCTTTTAGACCTTAGTGCAGCTTTTGATACTATCGATCATGATATTCTACTTGATAGATTAGAACACTGTGTTGGACTTAATGGAACTTCGTTGCAGTGGTTTAGATCTTATTTATCTGATAGGTTCCAGTTTGTTCATGTCAATAATGAGTTTTCTTCCAACTCAAAGCTCAGTCATGGAATTCCGCAGTGATCTGTGCTAGGCCCTATTCTTTTAAGTTTATACATGCTTCCGTTAGGCAACATTATTAGAAAGCACTGTATACGTATTCATTGTTATGCAGATGACACACAATTATACCTGTCAATGAAGTCAGATGATAGTAATCAATTGCCAAGTTAGATGCTTGTCTTAAGGAAATCAAAGCTTGGATGACTTGTAATTTCCTGCTATTAAATTCAGATATGACGGAAGTCATTCCATTTGGTCCAAAAAACCTTAGAAATACCTTTCCAAATCAAACTCTTAGTTTGGATGCAGTTACTCTTTCTCTGAATAGTTCTGTGAGGAACCTTGGAGTTATTTTTGATGAAGATCTGTTTTTCAATTCACATATTAAATTCATTTCTAAGACTGCCTTCTGTCATTTGCGTAATATTGCCAAGATTAGGAGCATCTTGTCTCAGAGTGACGGTGAGAAACTAATGCACGCTTTTGTTAGCTCTAGATTAGAATATTGTAACTCTTTATTATCAGGTTGTCCTAAAACATCTTTAAAAAGTCTTCAGCTGATCAAAAATGCTGCAGCAAGAGTTTTAACAGGTACTAGAAAGAGAGATCATATCTCTCCGGTTCTGGCCTCCCTTCATTGGCTTCCCATAGAGTTTAGAATTAAGTTTAAAATCCTTCTTCTCACTTACAAAGCTCTAAACAATCAGGCCCATTTTACTTTAAAAGATCTGATACTTCCCTATTATCCTATCATAGCACTACACTCCCAAAATGCAGGATTACTTGTAATACCTAGAATCTCCAAAAGTACAATGGGAGGCAGAGCCTTCAGCTATCAAGCTCCTCTCCTGTGGAACCAGCTGCCAATCTGGATTTGAGAGTCAGGCTCGATCTCTGTTTTTAAGAATAGGATTAACCTTTTGAGTGTGAGATTTTGCGTGTGGCAGACTACTGCACAGCCCCTGTCATCTCATTCTGACATGATTTGCTCCATTGAGGATTTGTACTGATTTGTACTGATCTGCCAGTTTCAGAAGGTGGCAGACATCCGTTGGAGGACTCAATGGATGACACGTAATACACCAAAGAAGAAGAACTCCCCATTTCCTTTTCCTGTTTTTAGCATTTTAGCCCAGAAAGCTAATATGGCCATTATTGGTCATTGTCACCGTCACTTAGACGGCTTTGTACGGAGAAAATAGCTGCAGGATACAAGCAAAATTTATGTGGGATAATCATAAGACTTTGTAGATGTGGTACAGAGCATAAATGACTGACAGAACGCAAAATAACGACCACAATGGGTGAAAATGCAGTGACCACACCAGCCAGCCAGCCCCCCTTTGTCAACAGTAAGTGAGGAATTTCTGTGTTTTTTTAATGTACTGATTTCTTCTTCATATACTTTGAAGATAAGATGATGAGGTACCTCTGTACAAATAACGGTGTCAAAAGACCCAACCATTCTTTGTGTAAATACGTCCAAAGTCCAGTTTTGACTGAGTTATGGAATTTAAAGAGGTGCCGTGACATTTTACAAATTAGATGCGTAAATTTATTCCTATCTGAAACTTTGGATCATGTTTTACATCTTTCTAATTGACAGTAAGCATGATCTCTTACCACTTTCAAGTTATAGCCTTGGAAATCTGAACTATTTAACTGACAAAAAAAATTTACCACTCTTGACCACTAGGGGTTATATCGCAATTAGATGACAGACACACTCAAGAGTTAAGACCTTCCTTTTTGATATAGCCTATAATTAGGGAGGGAGCATGTGCCTCAGAACCCTTCCCTAGTTATGCTGCTAATAGGTTTAGACAGCCGGGGGACCTCCAATAATGCACTGGGCTTCACTCCTTTCTTTACTCTCAATTAAATATTTTTGCTGGTCATTAACATTTGTTTGTTCTCTCCCATAGATTGAGTCCCCATCATGCTGTTTGCTCTCTACATGTCTGTTCTTTTCGTCTTCTCTATCCCCTCACCCCCCAGCCAGTTGCAGCAGATGACTGCCCCTCCCTGAGCCTGGTTCTGCTGGAGGTTTCTTCCTGTTAAAAGGGAGTTTTTCCTCGCCACCGTCGCCAAGCGCTTGCTCACAGGAGATCGCCTGATTGCTGGGGTCTTTCTGCAATTGTGGGGGTTTCCCCTACAGTTGAAAGTGCTATGAGATGACTGTTTGTTGTGAAATGGAGCTGTATAAATAAAGTTGAATTGAATTGAATTGAACACCAGAAAGGTTAGTGAGTTTTTAGCAAGTAAAGTTAATGCTTCTTATTTTAAATGAGTGACTGTCTCAGCTTTAGAAAACTGTTTAAACTGTTAGCATGTGCTAACATTACCTGTCGGCAAATAATCTCTCTTGGATGTTTGCTGACAGCTGAACCACTTCATTTCTGCTGGTAACATGTCAACTGCGGTAAATGAGTGAATTACGTGAGTAGCTTACTCTTTTTCATCTTCTCTATTATTGTCACGGTAATAAGCCCTCATTCTTAATATTAGTGCATCTCAATAAACTAGAATACCATGATTTGTAATTTAATTTAAAAAAAGATAACCATAATCATCAAAAATAAATTAAAATAGCTTACCGTATTTTTCGGACTGTAAGGCACACCGGATTGTAAGGCGCAGTATCAATGAACGGTCTATTTGATGGTCTATTTTCATACATAAGGCGCACCGGATTAAAAGGCACATTAAGCGAAACAAAACCATCAGATAAGTCAAACTTTATTCAACTTATTCACAATAACTCTCAACATTGTTCAGTTGTAATATATAAAACCAGTTGTAACACATAAAATACAAAACAATACACTCACTTTTTCAGTTCATTCCGCTTCCACAAATCCATCAACTTCTTCATCTTCAGTGTCTGAGTTTAACAGTTGGGCAGTTTCGGCATCAAGCATGCCCGGATCCCTCTCGTCATTATCCGAGTCAGTCTCGTTGCTGTTATTTAGCGGTTCAGTGATGATTCTGGCCTTCGTGAAAGCTCGGACGACACTTGAGACTGATACTTTAGCCCAGGCATCCACGATCCATTGGCAGATAGTGGCATAACTCGCCCAGCGTTGCCTCCCTGTCTTGGTGAATGTGTGTTCGCCTTCTCTCATCCAATGCTCCCACGCAGCTCGCAATTTAACTTTGAACGACCTGTTGACACCAGTATCTAGTGGTTGGAGTACTTTGGTTAATCCACCCGGAATGATGGCAAGCTCCGAATTAGTTTGCTTCACTTGGATTTTGACAGTATCGGTGAGATGGGCGCACATGGAATCGCAGATCAATAGGGATGGAGATTTGTGGAAAAAGCCATCCGGTCTCTTGACGTAAACTTCTCTCAGCCACTCACTCATCTTCTCCTCGTCCATCCAGCCCTTTGGGTTAGCCTTAATAATGGCGCTGGCCGGAAACTTTTCTTTTGGCAGAGTCTCCCTCTTGAAAATGACCATGGGTGATAGTTTCTGGCCATTAGCCTGGCAACCGAGAACTACAGTGAAGGATGACTTCTCGTTCCCTGTGGTGTGTATAGGTACCGTACTGGTCCCTGTTTTCTTGACAGTACGGTTCACGGGGATGTCAAAGGTGAGGGGGACCTCGTCCATGTTGGTGATGTGTTCTGGCTGGATCCTCTTTCCAGTGATCTTGTTCTTGCAGTAGGTGCGGAAAATGGCCAGCTTTTCTTCATAATCCTTTGGCAGTTGCTGCGAGATGGTAGTTCTTGTGCGGATGGAGAGATTACGCCTTTTCATAAAATGGAAGCACCAAGAAGGACCTCCTCGAAAGTCATTGATCTTCATGTCACGTGCTACCACTGTTGCCTTGAGTCGAATAGAGACTGTAGAGATGCTTCTACCTGCAGTTCTCTGTTCAATAACCCACTGTTCAATTTTGTACTCTAACTGTGGCCATCTCGCTTTGTTCCCTCGGAAACTCTGTTTGGTCTTCTTTACTTGGCGCAGGTCATTTTCTTTCTTCCTCCACTTCCGTACCATTGATTCATTAATGTTGAATTCTCTTGCAGCTGCTCTATTCCCATGTACTACTGCGTGACTGATAGCCTTGAGTTTAAAATCCACTTTGTAAGCATGTCTCTTAACAGGTGCCATTTTGGGGTCCTTATACACACACCGTAATATTATGTTGAAGCAGATATTACTCCGCGAGGCTCCTGACTATGGCAGTCGTAATGCTCCGACAATCCATCAAGCGGTGCAGCTTCGTAGCTTACCAAAGTCGTACTAAAACATTTTGACAGATTTTTGAGCGCCGTGTACCACATAAAATCGGTTCGAGGTCAGTAAGAACAACAACCAAAATTAATACATAAGGCACTGTCATGGCGGCCTCTGGGCCGTCATTGGCGTCATCAACTTCAGCTGCGCACAGACCAACAGGTGTTAATCAACGGCTGTTAAAAGCCAGCGTCGCTGACAGCCCGTCACGGAGTCGTCTGTCCTCCTCCTCGGAGTATGAGCCTGAACTCCGCTCTCTGGTCTCGTCAGGAATTTCTCTTGTCTCGTCTGGAACCTCTCTTGCCTCGTCAAGAACCTCTCTTGCTTCATCAAGGACTTCTCATCAGTCTCAACCAAGTAAGAGAACAATCTGCTACTCATCCCCTTGTCTATACCCCTGTGCACAGGTGGACCTCCTTGGCGGCGGACCTGCGTCCCCAGCTGACGGGGCAACGCCATCTCGCCCACGTAGTGCTTCGCTACCACCGCGACTACCGGTACGTCTTGCTCCTCAGCTGCCAGAACTGTTGTTATTTCAGTTACAGGAGTATTGGCCACCTCTGTCAGTGGAGTCTCTGTCATCGTCATCAGCTATATCGTCATCACCACATTCTGTGGAATCACTAACCTTGTCATCGTCTGGATTATCGTCACTCCGGTCTGTGAAGTCACAGCCAGAGTTATCATCAGGGTTTTCCTCGTCCCTGCCACGGGTGGAAACCCCAGCACGTTCACAGACACCTTCACCTCCACTCTGCACGGCCGCTGGAACTCAGCAGGGCGTAACCTGTGCTACACCCAAGTAAGCCTCTCTACCTGCAGCTCATCACGAGTGTGGAACAAAAGAAATTGTTTTCTGCTTGTATGTTCCAGGGTTGCCGGGTCTCCGTCCAGGCTGCTCAGCTCCAGTGACCAGAACACTATCCACGCACTCACACACGCATTACACTCACTCACTATTAAATAAAGATTATTGTCACTATCTGCCTGTGTCAGTGTCTGTCTCCTGGGTCCTAAATCATGTCAGTACGACTCCGTCACGTTGACCCAGCGGACAGTTCACTGTCGCGCCAAATCAACACTCTTTGCGCCCGGGTAGATTTACTAGCTCACCAACAGACAGTAATCTTGAACCAGCTAACTTTAATTAATGGTCGGCTGGATCGTCTGGAAGGACACCAGACGATTTCCCCGACCGCGAACATCTCAGCCCCTGCAGGCTTAGCATCTGGACAAGCTAACACCTCCTTGTCCTCTCGCCTCACCCCTATCCCCACACCTGCCCGGTTCAGCGGAAAACTCGGGGAAGCTCGAGGGTTCCTATTACAATGTGAATCAGTTTTTCTTCGCGTTCCGGGGGATTTCACCCTTGATTCAAGTCGGATTGGTTATGTCATAAATTTGCTGGCAGGAAGAGCCTTAGACTGGGCGTATTCAATCATGGCTAAACCAAGCTATTCCCAGCTTACTTACCAGGAGTTTGTGACTGAGTTTATGTCCGTATTTGACCATACTGATAGGGGTGAGGTGTTGACAGAACGGTTGCTGAGCTTACAACAGGGAAAAAGATCAGCTGCTGATTACGCTATTGACTTCCGGGTCCTGGCTGCAGAGATTGGGTGGGGGGAGCCATCACTGTGTGGTATTTTCCTACGTAGTCTTAACGATGAGTTAAAGGATGAGTTAGCGGCACGGGACAAACCGGACAATTTGCGGGATTTGATTGCCCTAGCGGTTAGTCTGGATAGCAGATTAAGGGAGCGGGTGGCTGAACGGCGTACAACTTCCCGTTCGGTTAAGCTCCGCCCTCGCGTCCCTAACTCTCCTCTTCTCGCTTTACCCGCGTCAGAGGAATCCCCGGATCAAGAGGCTATGATCATTGGCCGGTCAAAAGTGTCAGCAGCTGAGAAACTACAGCGCCTCCTGGAGAACCAACTATTTGTCAAGGCTGAAAAATGTGAGTTCCACACTGATCAAACCTCCTTCCTTGGGTTTATTATAGCTCGGAACCAGGTGGTCCCTGACCCGGCCCAGGTCAAGGCGGTTGTGGATTGGCCTGCACCCACCTCCAGAAAGCAGCTTCAAGGGTTCCTGGGGTTTGCTAATTTTTATAGGAGGTTCGTGCCAAACTTTGGTAATATTGCCCGTCCTCTGACTGCTCTCACCTCCCCTAAGACCCCGTTTTGCTGGAGTAAGGAGGCAGCTGGAGCATTTGAGAAGCTCAAGAGGGAGTTCGCCTCGGCCCGAGTCCTTACTCAGGTGGACCCGAAGCTGCAGTGCTTGGTGGAGGTGGACGCCTCTGATTCAGGAGTTGGAGCGGTACTCTCCCAACGTTCTCCCAAGGACGGTAAGATTCGCCCTTGTGCTTATTTCTCTCACCGTCTCACCCCTGCAGAGAGGAATTACAGCATTGGAGACAGGGAGTTGCTGGCTGTGAAACTCGCCTTGGAGGAATGGAGACATTGGCTGGAGGGGGCTGCTCAGCCGTTCGTGGTTTGGACTGATCACCGCAACCTGGAGTACCTCAGGACGGCGAAGCGCCTGAATGCACGCCAGGCTCGCTGGTCCCTCTTCTTCGGCCGTTTTAACTTTACCATCACTTACCGGCCAGGAAGCAAAAACGGTAAGCCGGATGCCCTCTCATGGCAGTTTGACACACCATCCTCTGAGGACCAGGAGACCCCTATCCTGCCACCTTCCTGCATCGTGGGCGCCCTGTCCTGGGGAATCTGCAAGACGGTTCGCCAGGATCCGGGGCAAGGTGATCGAGTGGGGTCACGCTTCCAAGTTGGCTTGTCATTCTGGAGTGGGTCGGACCGTGGATCTCGTCCAAAGGACCTTCTGGTGGCCAGGGCTACGGAAGGACGTTGTAGGTTACATCCCGGCCTGCGCTCAGTGCGCCTCCGGGAAGACGACATCATCCCCCCCGGCGGGCCTGCTACACCCGTTGCCGGTTCCTTCACGCCCCTGGTCTCACGTAGCTATGGACTTTGTGACTGGTTTACCCATTTCAGATGACTACACCACGGTTTTAACCATCGTGAACCGGTTCTCGAAGGCAGCCCATTTTGTGCCACTTCGGGGTTTGCCTTCGGCCCAGGAGACAGCGGATCTCCTTGTGCAACATGTGGTCCGCCTTCATGGTATCCCTGCTGATATTGTGTCAGATTGAGGACCTCAGTTTGTATCACAGGTTTGGAAGGCTTTCTGCACGGCACTGGGAGCCACAGCCAGCCTCTCCTCTGGTTATCACCCTCAGAGCAATGGCCAGTGTGAGCGGGCTAATCAGGAGCTTGAGGCCGCCCTACGCTGTGTCATCTCCTCTTGCTCATCCTCCTGGAGCAAGTTCCTTCCTTGGATTGTGTACGCTCACAACGCCACGATCTCCACGGCTACGGGCGTCTCCCTGTTCAAGGCATCTTTCGGGTTTGATCCTCCGCTGTTCCCGGAGGAGGAAAAGGAGGTAGCGGTTCCTTCAGTCCAAGCACACATCAAGCGCTGCTGGCGAGTTTGGCTCGTCGCCCGCCAAGCCTTGCTGAAGACTACCAAACGCAATATCCAGGTGGCCAACCGGCATAGGAGACCCGCCCCGGACTATAAGGTGGGCCAGAAAGTCTGGTTGTCAACCCGGAATATTGGTGTACCGGCCGAAAAACGTAAGCTCACTAAGCGCTTCATTGGCCCCTACACCATTAATCGTGTTATTAATCCTGTGTCTGAATCAGAATCAGAATCAGATTTATTGCCATTGTTCATGTCGCACACAAACTAGGAATTTGTCTCGGTGCAATGCTGCAACATTAAACATGATAGAATAAAAGAAATAAACTATACATGCAATAAAGTGTAGAATAAGAGTGAGTAATGCTGGTCAGCAGTTAAAATATATCAGTGAGCAGCAGATAATGTGGAGAACCATATAGTGCAGTCGGTAATGCAGGAAGAAAACAGTGATGATTGACATGAGTCTGGTTGAGCTGCTGTACATAGTGCACGAGAGTCAATAAGTCACTTACTGTTCAGCAGTCTGATGGCAGAGGGGAAGAAGCTGTTCATGTGATGGGAGGTTTTAGTCTGGATGGACCGAAGTCTTCTACCTGAGGGGAGGGGGGCAAACAGTACGTGACCAGGGTGTGAGGGATCGGCTATGATCCGGCCAGCACGCCTCCGGGTCCTGGAGATGTACAGATCCTGGAGAGATGGGAGCTTGCAGCCGATCACCTTCTCAGCAGTGCGCACGACGCGCTGCAGCCTTAGTCTGTCCCTGGCAGTGGCTCCTGCGTACCACACGGTTATGGAGGTGGTGAGGATGGACTCGATGATGGCTGTGTAGAACTGCACTAACATCTTGGTGGGTAGCTTGAGCTTCCTCAGCTGCCGCAGGAAGAACATCCTCTGCTGGGCCTTTTTGATGAGGGAGCTGATGGTCGGCTCCCACTTGAGGTCCCTGGTGATGGTGGTGCCTAGGAAGCGGAAGGAATCAGCAGTGGTGATGGGAGAGCCTGTGAGGGTGAGGGGGGGCAGAAGGGTTGTGACTTTCCTGAAGTCCACAATCATCTCCACTGTCTTCAGAGCATTCAGCTGCAGGTTGTTGTTGTTGCACCAGGACGCCAGCTGGGCCACTTCTCTCCTGTAGGCGGACTCGTCGCCGTTGGAGATGAGCCCGATGAGGGTGGTGTCGTCCGCAAACTTGATCAACTTGACAGACTGGTGGCTGGAAGTGCAGGAGTTGGTATAAAGGGAGAAGAGAAGGGGGGAAAGTACACAGCCCTGGGGTGATCCGGTGCTGATGCTAGCAGAGTCTGTGCGCTTGTCTCTCCCCTCTTCGATGCGTATCTGCCCCACCTTTCATGTCTCCCAGGTCAAACCGTACGTCTCTGATCCCCTGTGCCCTGCTCCCGCGGCTCCCGCTCCCCCGAGGATGATCGATGGCCATCCGGCCTGGGGGGTGACTGCCATCCTGGATGTCCGCAGGCGGGGTCGTGGTCTTCAGTATTTGGTGGACTGGGAGGGCTTTGGACCGGAGGATCGTTCTTGGATTCGCCCAGCATTGATCCTGGATAAACAGCTGATTCGCGATTTCCATCGGGCGAATCCAGGTAGGATTGGGCAGGTGCCTGGAGGCACTGCTAGAGGGGGGAGTACTGTCATGGCGGCCTATGGGCCATCATTGGCGTCATCAACTCCAGCTGCACACAGACCAACAGGTGTTAATCAACAGCTGTTAAAAGCCAGCGTCGCTGACAGCCCATCACGGAGTCGTCTGTCCTCCTCCTCGGAGTATGAGCCTGAACTCCGCTCTCTGGTCTCGTCAGGAATTTCTCTTGTCTTGTCTGGAACCTCTCTTGCCTCGTCAAGAACCTCTCTTGCTTCATCAAGGACTTCTCATCAGTCTCAACCAAGTAAGAGAACAATCTGCTACTCAACCCCTTGTCTATACCCCTGTGCACAGGTGGACCTCCTTGGCGGCGGACCTGCATCCCCAGCTGACGGGGCAACGCCATCTCGCCCACGTAGCGCTTCGCTACCACCGCGACTACCGGTACGTCTTGCTCCTCAGCTGCCAGAACTGTTGTTATTTCAGTTACAGGAGTATTGGCCACCTCTGTCAGTGGAGTCTCTGTCATCGTCATCAGCTATATCATCATCACCACATTCTGTGGAATCACTAACCTTGTCATCGTCTGGATTATTGTCACTCCGGTCTGTGAAGTCACAGCCAGAGTTATCATCAGGATTTTCCTCGTCACTGCCACGGGTGGAAACCCCAGCACGTTCACGGACACCTTCACCTCCACGCTGCACGGCCGCTGGAACTCAGCAGGGCGTAACCTGTGCTACACCCAAGTAAGCCTCTCTACCTGCAGCTCATCACGAGTGTGGAACAAAAGTAATTGTTTTCTGCTTGTATGTTCCAGGGTTGCCGGGTCTCCGTCCAGGCTGCTCAACTCCAGTGACCAGAACACTATCCACGCACTCACACACGCATTACACTCACTCACTATTAAATAAAGATTATTGTCACGATCTGCCTGTGTCAGTGTCTGTCTCCTGGGTCCTAAATCATGTCAGGCACACCAGATTATAAGGCGCACTGTCGATTTTTGAGAAAATTAAAGGATTTTAATTGCACCTTATAGTCCAAAAAATACAGTAAATGTTTCACTGTATGTGAAAACTCACATTCACGTGCTGTACTTTTTCATACTGTAGGCCCATATCAAACCTCCCCTTTCTTAGTAAAATAATAGAAAAAGCTGTTTATGAATAATTGTACAACTTTCTGACATTCAGTCAGGTTTTGGTCACCCCACAGCACTGAGACAGCTCTCGTTAAGGTCCTTAATGACATCCACTCCTGTACAGATAGTAGCAACATTTCAGTCTTTGTTCTACTGGACTGGCTGCATTTGACATGGTCGACCATAACATCTTACTAGACCAGCTAAAAAAAAACTGGGTGGGACTTTCTGGTACAGCACTTAGCTGTTTTGAGTCCTATTTAAAAGACAGGGACTATTTTGTGTCTATAGGTAACTACAAATCTGAGCGAACAAAAATAACTTGTGGAGTTCCTCAAGGTTCCATTTGGAGACTTTTGCTTTTCAATATCTGTATGCTCCCACTACCTCAAATCATTAAAAAAAACCCACAACAAAATACGTTACCATAATTATGCAGATGATACACACATCTATATAACTGTCTCAACAGGACACTATGGTCCAATTAAAACCCTGATCAAATGCACTGGTCAATTTAAAGAATGGATGTGCCAGAATGTTCTTCAGTTGAACAAAGACAAAACCGAAATAATAGGTTTTTGAGCCTAAGAAGAAAGACTCAAAGTTAGTACTCAGCTTCAGTTAATGATGATAAAAACCAACAGCCAAGCCAGAAATCTGGATGTAGTTCTGGACTCAGACCTGAATTTTAACAGCCACATCAAGACAGTAGTGAATCCGCCTATTATAATTTAAAGAATATAGCGAGGATTAAAGATCTGATGTTTCAGCAGGATCTAGAAAAACTTGTCCATTTTTTTTTTTTTTGTTACTTATTTGTACCCGTAGGTAGACTTGGTTTGCAGTCTGGTGACAAGCCACCGGCTGCTGGTGGTCCATGCATTTATTTTCAGTAAACTGGATTACTGTAATGCTGTCCTCACAGGTCTCCCTAAAAAGTCCACAAGACAGCTGCAGTTGGTTCAGAACGCTGCTGCTCGAGTCCTCACTAAGACCAAGAAAGTGGACCATATATCTCCAGTTCTCAGATCTTTACACTGGCTTCCTGTCTGTCAAAGAACAGATTTCAAAATACTGCTGTTGGTTTATAAAGCTCTAAATAGTTTAGGGCCAAAATACATTTCAGATCTGCTAGTCCATTATGAACCACCCAGAGCCCTCAGGGCATAAGGGTAAGGCCTACTATCTGTGCCCAGAGTTAGAACCAAACATGGTGAGGCAGCGTTTACTTTTTATGCCCCTTACATTTTGAACAAACTCCCAGAAACCATCAAGGCTGCTGAAACTCTCAGCTGCTTTAAATCGAGGTTAAAAACTCTCCTATTTGCCATGGCCTTTCCATAGCCTTAACTCTTATTTCTGTCTTATTCTATTTTAGCTTGTTTTTGTTTCTCTTTAATTTTCTCTTTAGTTTGCTTTTAAATCCTTATGTATTCCTTTTGCAACTTGCTGCCATGCTTTATGTAAAGCACTGAATTGTCTTGTACACAAATTGTGCCATACAAATAAACTTGCCTTGCCTTGCCTCTTTGGCATCAGCTCGACTTGCCATGTTTGGAGGCAGAGATATGCTGAATATGACCCCAAGAACACCATCCCCACTGTCAAACATGGAGGTGGAAACATTCTGCTTTGGGGCTGTTTCTCTGCTAAGGGTACAGGAAGACTTCACGACATTGACGGGCTGATGAACGGGGCCATGTACTGTAGAATTTTGGATGAGAACCTCCTGGCCTCAGCCAGAACACTGATGATGGGTCATGGATGGGTCTTCCACTATGACAATGACCCAAAACATACGGCCAAAGCAACAAAGGAGTGGCTCAAGAAGAAGCACATTAAGGTCCTGGAGTGACTTAGCAAGTCTCCAGACCTTAATCCCATAGAAACTCTGTGGAGGGAGCTGAAACTTCGAGTGGTCAAGCAACAGCCTCAAAACCGTCAGGATTTGGAGAGTATCTGTAAAGAGGAGTGGACCAAAATCCCTCCTGAGATGTGTGCAAACCTGATGACCAGGAACAAGAAACGTCTAACCTCTGTGCTTGCCAACAAGGGTTTCTCCACCAAGTACTAAGTCACGTTTTGCTTGGAGAGCAAATACTTATTTATAACATCGAACTGGAGGGTTTCCATGCAATATGGGCAGACCGGACACCAGACAGTGGGAAGGCAAGAGGCAGAGGAGTGATAATGTATGTCAATAACAGCTGGTGCAGACTGGGACATATCACGGTTAAACAACAACACTGCAACAAAGACATTGAGTTGCTAGCTGTTAACATGCGGCCTACCTATCACCCGAGGGAATACTCACACGTGATCTGCATTGTTATTTATGCAAATCCGACGGTGAACGCGGGGACAGCGCGTGATGCCATTCACTCAGTAACTGGCAGGCTGCTGACAGAACACCCAGATGCTCTTCTCCTCATCTCAGGTGATTTCAAACATATTTCACTGTCCCCCATTCTGCCCACGTTCACCCAGTATGTCACATGCCACACTAGAGACAATAAAACACTGGACTTATTCTATGCTAACACTAAGGAGGCGTACACCTCACCACCACTCCCCCCACTCGGGAGATCGGCTCACAACTTAAGATAAGATAAGATAAGATAAGCCTTTATTAGTCCCACAACGGGGAAATTCCAGGATTGCAACAGCACAGGGATAGCAACACTCAGAGCAACAATCAGAAGGCAAGAAAAAAAACAAGCAAGCAAGAGCAGCTAATATACATATGTACATATTACTATAAGATATATATATACACACACACACACAGACACACAGTGCAGAGCATTGTAGCTGGATGGAATAAATACATGTATATGAATATATGAACACACAGTGCAGAGCATTGTAGCTAGATGGAATAAATATGTAAATATACTGTATAAACACCCACAGTACGGAGCATTGCAGCTAGGTGGAATAAATATGCAAGTATATAAACACACACAGTGCGGAGCAATGTAGCTAGATGGAATAATATGTAGATATATAAAAACACAGTGCGGAGCATTGTAGCTAGATGGAATAAATATATAGATATATAAATATAAACACACCCAGTGCTGAGCATTGTAGCTAGATGGAATAAATATGTAAATATATAAACACACACAGTGCAGAGCATTGTTGCTAGATGGGATGAAACAGCATAACCGACTACTTAGTTATCCTACATGGTATGATTATGTGCCCATACATATTCTCACCCTCCATAGCGACCGGTATGTTCCTAGTTGTATGCCGGAGAGGACCATTGTGTAAGTCTATTGCATCTTTTGCATTCAAAAAACTATTAGTTTGTTACGTCTTTTTGCTATCTCTGCGAGCAGCCCTGCTTAGGTTATACAGTCTGACAGCCGTTGGTAGGAAGGACCTACGAAACCTCTCGGTTGTGCACCTGGGATGATGTAGTCTGCTGCTAAATGAGCTCCTCAGTGCATCCAGTATGTCCTGCATAGGGTGGAACTCGGACTCCAGCAGAGATGACAGTTTAGCCACCGTCCTTCTCTCTCCTATCTCCTCCATCGGATCAAGGCGCTGCCCCAGGACAGAGCTAGCTTTCTTAATCAGTTTGTTCAGTCTCTTCCTATCGGCTGCAGTAATGCCACTGCCCCAGCAGACCACTCCAAAAGTGATGGCTGATGCCACCACCGTGTCATAGAATGACTTCAGCAGCGCCCCTTGTACACCAAAAGACCTGAGTCTCCTCAGCAGGAACAGCCTGCGCTGTCCCTTCTTGTAGAGTGCGTCAGTATTGTGTGACCAGTCTAGTTTATTGTTCAGATGAACACCCAGGTACTTATAGGATGTCACCATCTCGATGTCTGTTCCCTGTATATTTACTGGTGCTGTGAGGGGCTGCCCATGCCTGCGGCAGTCCACCACCAGCTCCTTAGTTTTCCTCGCGTTGATCTGGAGGCAGTTCCGATGGCACCAGTCCACGAAGTCCTGGATAAGCCCTCTGTACTCAGCTTCATCTCCGTTGGAGATGAGACCAACGATCGCAGAGTCATCAGAGAACTTCTGTAGATGGCAGTGTGTTGTGTTGTGTGAGAAGTCCGCAGTATAAAGAGTGAACAGGAAGGGAGCCAGCACCGTTCCCTGGGGGGCCCCCGTGCTACTGATGATCGTGTCGGAAACACAGTCCCGTTTTCTCACAAACTGAGGCCGGTTCGTGAGGTAGTCCAGGATCCATGATGACAGGTGCTGGTCCACCCCTGCGCGCAGCAGCTTGTCCTTCAGGATCATCGGTTGGATGGTGTTGAAAGCACTGGAGAAGTCAAAGAACATGATCCTCACCATATTCCCGGGCTTCTCCAGGTGGGACAGAGAACGGTGAAGGAGGAAGATCA
Organism: Pholidichthys leucotaenia; assembly: GCA_020510985.1. Classification (NCBI taxonomy): domain Eukaryota; kingdom Metazoa; phylum Chordata; class Actinopteri; order Cichliformes; family Pholidichthyidae; genus Pholidichthys; species Pholidichthys leucotaenia. Next base: position 156,838,602 of record CM035847.1, on the reverse strand, counting down.
CCGCATCCTCCACCCCAATGCCATGCTGGTAGGCGAACTGGAGTGGATCCATCGCTGGTTCCACCAGGGGGCGGAGATGAGCAAGGAGCAGTCTCTCCAGGGTCTTCATCAAGTGGGACGTCAAGGCCACCGGTCTGTAGCTGTTCAGGTCTTTGGGGTGGGAAGTTTTTGGTACAGGTACCACACAAGATGTTTTCCACAGCTGTGGTACCCTCCCCAGTTTCAGGCTCATGTTGAAGCTATACGTCACAATCCCACACAGCTGGTCTGCACAGGACTTGAGGAGCTTTGCACTGATGCCGTCCGGTCCCGACGCCTTCCTCGCCTTGATCTTCCTCAGCTCCGTCCTCACCTGGGTCTTGGTCAGGGGCAGGATGGGGGGCTGTGTGTTGGGAGTGGGGGGGTGTCGGTGGAGTGGGGAGTGGGCAGCAGGACTTGATTTCTTAGAGGCAGCAGTGGTTGTTGTGCAGACAGGGGGGAGGGCGGTTGGTCAAATCTATTGAAAAACAGATTCAGGTTGTTCGCCCACTCCCTGCCCCCCGTGGCCTGGGGGGAGGTATTCTGGAGCCCCGAGATGGTTTTGAGGTTTCTCCAGACCCCGCTGATGTCGCTCTGTTGCAGCTTGTCCTCCATCTTCTTCCTGAAGCTGTCCTTGCCTTCTCTGATCTTTCTCCTCAGCTCCCTCTGTACGGACTTCAGCATCTCCCTGTTCCCTGACCTGAAGATCCTCTTCTTCTCTCTCAGAAGTGTTTTTATCTCAGGGTTGATCCAGGGTTTGTTGTTTGAGTGACGCCGTATGGTCTTGGTGGGAACTGATTTGTCCACACAGAAGCTGAGGTAACCCGTGAAGGTGTGAATGAGGCCATCGATGTCCTCACCATGTGGATCGCAGAGCTGCTTCCAGGCGGTGGCTTCAAAACAGTCCTTTAGAGTGTCCATTGTCTCCTCAGACCATAACTCCACAGTGTGCATGGCCGGAGGTTGTCTGTGCACTAGGGGTTTGTACACCGGCCGGAGATGAACCAAGTTGTGATCCGATCTCCCGAGTGGGGGGAGTTGTGATGAGGTGTACGCCTCCTTAGTGTTTGCGTAGAATAAATCCAGTGTTTTATTGTCTCTAGTGTGGCATGTGACATACTGGGTGAACGTGGGTAGAATGGGAGACAGTGAAACGTGGTTGAAATCGCCTGAGATGAGGAGAAGAGCATCTGGGTGTTCTGTCTGCAGCCTGCTGGTTACTGAATGGATGACGTCACGCGCTGTCCCAGCGTTCGCCGTCGGATTTGCATAAACAACAATGCAGATCACGTGTGAGTGTTCTCTCGGGAGATATGTAGGCCTCATGCTAACAGCTAGCAACTCAAAGTCTTTGCTGCAGTGTCGTTGTTTAACAGTGATATGTCCCGGTCTGCACCAGTTGTTGTTAACATACATTATCACTCCACCGCCCCTAGCTTTGCCACTGTCTGGTGTTCGGTCAGCTCGTATCATGTGAAAACCCTCCAGCTCAATGTTAGCATCTGCTGCTAGTTCAGTTAGCCACGTCTCAGTAAACAAAAGGAGAGAGCACTCCCGGTAAGTGCTATCATAACGGGAGATAGCCGCTAGCTCATCTAACTTTCCCAGTATCGACCGTACATTTCCCATGACAACAGATGGAAGGGAGGGTCTGTACCTTATATTTTTTGTCCTCCGCCTTACTCCAGCCCGGCAGCCGCGACGCTTTCGCCTCAATTCTCTCGGTATGTCGAGTTTTTCCAATGGGACCGGGTGGCGGTTAAATGCTAGCAGCTCTTCCCTGTTGTATCGTATCCTGCTATAAACAGTGGCTCCGTCCACCGGCTCAGGAGACATTTGGGACGATCTGTGTGTCCGTGATATAAGTGGGGTGAAAAGAAAAGACTGGTCAAAAAAGAGAGGAAGGGAAAAAAACTCGGAATCGAGCCGCTGTTGCAAAAAGGCAGCCTACTCGTGTGGCACCGAGAGGATTTGATGAACTTGGTTCATCTCCTGACGGTGTACAAACCCCAAGTACACAGACAACCTCTGGTTATGTGCACAGTGAAGATATGGTCTGAGGAGGCAATGGACGCTCTAAAGGACTGTTTTGAAACCACTGCCTGGGAGCAGCTCTGCGATCCACATGGTGAGGACATCGATGGCCTCACTCACACCATCACGGACTACATCAACTTTTGTGTGGACAACACCGTACCCACCAAGACCATACGGTGTTGCTCGAACAACAAACCCTGGACCAACCCTGAGATTAAAACACCTCTGAGAGAGAAGAAGAGGATCTTCAGGTCGGGGAACAGGGAGATGCTGAAGTCCGTACAGAGGGAGCTGAGGAGGAAGATCAGACAAGGCAAGGACAGCTTCAGAAAGAAGATGGAGGACAAGCTGCAACAGAACAACATCAGCGGCGTCTGGAGAAACCTTAAAACCATCTCTGCGCTCCAGAATACCTCCTTCCAGGCCACGGGGGGCAGGGAATGGACGAACAATCTGAACCTGTTTTTTAATAGGTTTGACCAACCCCCCCCCCCCCCCCGACTGCACACCAACCACTGCTGCCTCTAAAGTCATTGAGACCTGCTGTTCACACCCCACTACACCAACACCCCCCCACTCCCAGCACACAGCCCCCCAACCTGACCCTCACTCAGACCCAGGTGAGGACGGAGCTGAGGAAGATCAAGGCGAGGAAGGCCTCGGGACCGGATGGCATCAGCGCCAAGCTCCTCAAGTCCTGCACAGACCAGCTGTGTGGGATTGTGGAGCACATCTTCAACCTGATCCTGATGCTGGGGAGGGTACCACAGTTGTGAAAAACAGCTTGTGAGGTACAGTGGGGCAAAAAAGTATTTAGTCAGCCACCAATTGTGCAAGTTCTCCCACTTAAAAGATGAGAGAAGTCTCCAATTTTCATCTTAGGTATACCTCAACTATGAGAGACAAAATGAGGGGAAAAAAATCCAGAAAGTCACATTGAAGGATTTTTAATGAATTAATTGGTAAATTCCTCGGTAAAATAAGTATTTGGTCACCTACAAACGAGCAAGATTTCTGGCTCTCACAGACCTGTAACTTCTTCTTTAAGAGGCTCCTCTGTCCTCCACTCGTTACCTGTATTAATGGCACCTGTTTGAACTCGTTATCAGTATAAAAGACACCTGTCCACAACCTCAAACAGTCAGACTCCAAACTCCACCATGGCCAAGACCATAGAGCTGTCAAAGGACACCAGAAACAAAATTGTAGACCTGCACCAGGCTGGGAAGACTAAATCTGCTATAGGTAAGCAGCTTGGTGTGAAGAAATCAACTGTGGAAGCAATTATTAGAAAATGGAAGACATACAAGACCACTGATAATCTCCCTCGATCTGGGGCTCCACACAAGATCTCACCCTGTGGTGTCAAAATGATCACGAGAACGGTGAGCAAAAATCCCAGAACCACATGGGGGGACCTAGTGAATGACCTGCAGAGAGCTGGGACCAAAGTAACAAAGGCCACATCAGTAACACACTACGCCGCCAGGGACTCAAATCCTGCAGTGCCAGATGTGTCCCCCTGCTTAAGCCAGTACATGTCCAGGCCCGTCTGAAGTTTGCTAGAGAGCATTTGGATGATCCAGAAGAGGATTGGGAGAATGTCATATGGTCAGATGAAACCAAAATAGAACTTTTTGGTAAAAACTCAACTTGTCGTGTTTGGAGGAGAAAGAACACCATACCTGCTGTGAAGCATGGAGGTGGAAACATCATACTTTGGGGCTGTTTTTCTGCAAAGGGACCAGGACGACTGATCCGTGTAAAGGAAAGAATGAATGGGGTCATGTATCGTGAGATTTTGAGTGAAAACCTCCTTCCATCAGCAAGGGCATTGAAGATGAAATGTGGCTGGGTCTTTCAGCATGACAATGATCCCAAACACACTGCCCGGGCAATGAAGGAGTGGCTTCATAAGAAGCATTTCAACGTCCTGGAGTGGCCTAGCCAGTCTCCAGATCTCAACGGCATAGAAAATCTTTGGAGGAAGTTGAAAGTCCGTGTTGCCCAGCGACAGCCCCAAAACATCACTGCTCTAGAGGAGATCTGCATGGAGGAATGGGCCAAAATACCAGCAACAGTGTGTGAAAACCTTGTGAAGACTTACAGAAAATGTTTGACCTCTGTCATTGCCAACAAAGGGTATATAACAAAGTATTGAGATGAACTTTTGGGATTGACCAAATACTTATTTTACCTAGGAATTTACCAATTAATTAATTAAAAATCCTTCAATGTGATTTTCTGGATTTTTTTTTCTCATTTTGTCTCTCATAGTTGAGGTATACCTATGATGAAAATTGGAGACCTCTCCCATCTTTTAAGTTGGAGAAATTGCACAATTGGTGGCTGACTAAATACTTTTTTGCCCCACCGTACCTGTACCAAAGACTTCCCACCCCAAAGACCTGAACAGCTACAGACCAGTGGCCCTGACGTCTCACATGACGAAGACTCTGGAGAAACTGCTCCTTGCTCACCTCCGCCCCCTGGTGGGACCAGCGATGGATCCACTCCAGTTCGCCTACCAGCATGGCATTGGGGTGGAGGATGCAGTGATCTTCCTCCTTCACCATTCCCTGTCCCACCTGGAGAAGCCCGGGGACGCGGTGAGGATCATGTTCTTTGACTTCTCCAGTGTTTTCAACACCATCCAACCAATGATCCTGAAAGACAAGCTGCTGTGCGCAGGGGTGGACCAGCACCTGTCATGATGGATCCTGGACTACCTCAATAACCGGCCACAGTTTGTGAGAACCTGGGATTGTGTGTCCGACACGATCATCGGCAGCACGGGGGCCCCCCAGGGAACGGTTTTGGCTCCCTTCCTGTTCACCCTTTATACTGCGGACTTCTTACACAACACAACACACTGCCATCTCCAGAAGTTCTCTGATGACTCTGTGATCGTCGGCCTCATCTCCAACGGAGATGAAGCTGAGTACAGAGGACTTATCCAGGACTTCGTGGACTGGTGTCATCGGAACTGCCTCCAGATCAACGCGAGGAAAACTAAGGAGCTGATGGTGGATTGCCGCAGGCAAGGACAACCCCTCACAGCACCAGTAAACATGCAGGGAACAGACATTGAGATGGTGACCATCCTACAAGTATCTGGGTGTTCATCTGAACAATAAACTAGACTGGTCACACAATACCGACGCACTCTACAAGAAGGGACAGCACAGGCTGTTCCTACTGAGGAGGCTCATGTCTTTTGGTGTACAAGGGGTGCTCTTGAAGACATTCTACGACATGGTGGTGGCATCAGCCATCACTTTTGGAGTGATATGCTGGGGCAACGGCATTACAGCAGCTGATAGGAAGAGACTGAACAAACTAATCAAGAAAGCTAGCTCTGTCCTGGGGCAACACCTTGACCCAGTGGAGGAGATAGGGGAGAGAAGGATGGTGGCTAAACTGTCATCTCTGCTGGAGTCCGAGTCCCACCCCATGCAGGACATACTGAACACACTGAGGAGCTCATTTAGCAGTAGACTACATCATCCTGGGTGCGCGACCGAGAGCTTTCGCAGGTCCTTCCTACCTACGGCTGTCAGACTGTATAACCTAAGCAGGGCTGCTCGCAGAGATAGCAAAAAAACGTGACGACCTAATAGTATTGAATGCAAAAGACGCAACTGACTTACACAAATGGTCCCCTCCAGTATACAACTAGGACAATATCAGTCGCTATGGAGGGTGACAATATGAATGGGTACATATTCATACCATGTAGGATAACTAAATAAACGGCTATGCTGTTTATTCCCTCTAGCTACAATGCTCCGCACTGTGTGTATATACTGTATATTTATATATTTATGTGTACATATGTATATTCACTGCTCTTATTTTCTTATCTTCTAAATTATTGCTCTGAGTGTTGCTATCCCTGTGCTGTTGCAATCCTGGAATTTCCCCATTGTGGGACTAATAGAGGCTTATCTTATCTTATCTTATTCCCTTCAATCAAATAAAAATGGACTTACAACCCTTATTTAATATTTTTTTCTGGATTTTTTTTTTTGTTGATATTCTGTCTCTTTCTGTTAAAAATAAACCAAACCTCAACATTATGGACTGTTAATTTGTTTGTAAGGGGGTAAACTTACAAATTCAGCAGGGGATCAAATAATTACCCCCCTCCCACCCCCGTATGGCACTATACTGCATCCACTGATACAAATGCAACAGAGTTGTGTCCCATGTTGTAGCCTACAGTGACATTGAAGTATGCTTAATATTGGCCTTTGTTGATTATGATCATTATTCCCTGTGTGTAACTGAATGAGAGGTACCTTTCAGAAAATAAAACAATGAGACTGACCACATCACAAATGACCACATTGTCCTTGATCCTCTTTTGCAAAAGGAAAAATGAATAAAATATACAAAAAAGTATTATACCCCCAAAAAAGAGAGAACAAAGAATATTGATTTTCCAGTGTGGCATATTTAAAATTGTTATAAACTACTTTTTAGTCAACAAAACACAACAAACTTACTTTTATTTCTGCTGTTAATGTCAAATTCCATGCTCTGCCTGGCAGTAAATGAAAAGCTGTTGACCTTATCTGCATGTGCATATTGTTTCTGCACTATAAACAGCCTGTCTCCTCCATTTTACATATGGTAATGATTTGTATCTTTTAGGTGGATAGAGATCTCGCTATAGAGATGCTGATTTGTGTGCAAGTGAGACTGCGCTCTAATGATTAGCAAGAGACCTTGACCCGCATACCTGGCTTTTTGATGTCTGCTGTTCATCTGCTTTCTTCAACACATTGTTGTTTCTGTCACAGAGAAGGCATTCCTTTCAGTCTCTTTGTCTCATTTTCTCACCCCATCCAACCTGTCTGCCCATACTGTACTGCTATATATAATCACTCTTTCTGACTCTGTCTCCTAGTCCCATCTTGTCTCCCTCCCACAATTCATCTGTTTATCACTCTTCCTTTCTCGCTCTTCCTGCTTCAATTTTGTGTCACCATTTCTGTTTGTATTGCTCAATCTTTCCTTCCTAATCATCCTCATCCCTCACTCTCTGTCTTATTCTCTAGCATAGACCAAGGCCTCTCTTTCTGCAGCAGCAAGTCATTAACTTCCATCCTAGGCTTCTGAAAGATTTGGTGCAATAATGGGTTCTGTCCCATGTGCCTGAATCAGCTATAGAGATGTGTAAAATAATTACTACTGAAATATCCATTCAGCTGTTGAGTCCTTTCTGAAAATGTATTAGCGTTCTCCTTTGTTTCATATTTATTCAGCATGTCAGCTATTATTTCACACTCCAAATGTTGTCAAAAATCAAATGTTCCCTGTATTCTTTAAAAAATTTTGTCCCCACCTTCTCTTATCTTATTCAAATGGTAATGAGCATGAACTGATCAAAGATTGATTTGGGGGTAGAAAAGAAATAAAAAAATACTAAAGAGTGTGGCTTGTACAAAAGTCATAAATGGCCCAGCAGGGGCAGAGCGAAAACTTTTTCTTTATTTCTTTTCTTTTTTTTTTTTACTACTTCCGGCGCCACACGAGTAGGCTGCCTTTTTGCAACAGCGGATCAATTTCTTCCTATTTCTATTTACTATCTGGCTTCTCTTGCTAAGCTTTCTGATCCAGCGACACCTTATACATCGGACAGACACAGGGATCACCCAAATGTCTCCTGAGCCGGCAGACGGAGCCACTGTTTTTAGCAGGATACGTTACAGCAGAGACCAGCTGTTAACACTTAACCGGACCAAGATGCTAGCACAAGACCTCGACATACCGGGTGAAATAAGACAGAAACGACGTGGATGCCGTGCTGGAGCAAGACGGCGGGCGAGAAATATAAGGTACAGACCTGTCCTTCCATCCGTTATTATGGGGAACGTTCGATCGCTACTCAATAAGACAGATGAGCTAGCAGCTATGGCTCGATGCCAGAGCGTCTTCAGAGAGATTAGCTTGATGTTGTTGACTGAGACGTGGCTAACAGAACTAGAAACAGATGCTAACATCGAACTGGAGGGTTTCCACGCAATACGGGCTGACCGGACACCAGACAGTGGGAAGGCAAGGGCCGGAGGAGTGATAATGTATGTCAGTAACAGCTGGTGCAGAACGGGACATATCACGGTTAAACAACATCACTGCAGCAAAGACATTGAGTTGCTAGCTGTTAGCATGCGGCCTACCTATCTCACGAGGAAATACTCACATGTTATCTGCATTGTTATTTATGCAAATCCGATGGCGAACGCTGGGACAGCGTGTAACACCATTCACTCAGTAACTGGCAGGCTGCTGACAGAACACCCAGATGCTCTTCTCCTCATCTCAGGTGATTTCAACCATATTTCACTGTCCCCCATTCTGCCCACGTTCACCCAGTATGTCACATGCCACACTAGAGACAATAAAACACTGGACTTATTCTATGCTAACACTAAGGAGGCGTACACCTCATCACCACTCCCCCCACTCGGGAGATCGGATCACAACTTGGATCATCTCCTGCCAGTGTACAAACCCCTAGCACACAGACAACCTCTGGTCATGCGCACGGTGAAGATATGGACTGAGGAGGAAATGGACGCTCTAAAGGACTGTTTTGAAACCACTGCCTGGGAGCAGCTCTGCGATCCACATAGTGAGGACATCGATGGCCTCACTCACACCATCACAGACTACATCAACTTCTGTGTGGACAACACCATAACCACCAAGACCATATGGAGTTGCTCGAACAACAAACCCTGGATCAACCCTGAGATAAAAACACTTCTGAGAGAGAAGAAGAGGATCTTCAGGTCGGGGAACAGGGAGATGCTGAAGTCCGTACAGAGGGAGCTGAGGAGGAAGATCAGAGAAGGCAAGGACAGCTTCAGGAAGAAGATGGAGGACAAGCTGCAACAGAGCGACATCAGCAGGGTCTGGAGAAACCTTAAAACCATCTCTGGCCTCCAGAATACCTCCTCCCAGGCCACGGGAGGCAGGGAGTGGGCGAACAATCTGAACCTGTTTTTTAATAGGTTTGACCAACCGCCCTCCCCCCCCCCCGACTGCACACCAACCACTGCTGCCTCTAAAGTCATCGAGCCCTTCTGTCCACACCCCACTCCACCAACACCCCCCCCCCCACTCCCAGCACACAGCCCCCCACCCTCACTCAGACCCAGGTGAGGACGGAGCTGAGGAAGATCAAGGCGAGGAAGGGCTCGGGACCGGACGGCATCAGCGCAAAGCTCCTTAACTCCTGCACAGACCAGCTGTGTGGGATTGTGGAGCACATCTTCAACCTGAGGCTGAAGCTGGGGAGGGTACCACAGTTGTGGAAAACATCTTGTGTGGTACCTGTACCAAAGACTTCCCACCCCAAAGACCTGAACAGCTACAGTCCAGTGGCCCTGACATCTCACATGATGAAGACCCTGGAGAAACTGCTCCTTGCTCACCTCCGCCCCCTGGTGGGACCAGCAATGGATCCACTCCAGTTCGCCTACCAACATGGCACTGGGGTGGAGGATGCAGTGATCTTCCTCCTTCACCGTTCCCTGTCCCACCTGGAGAAGCCCGGGAACGTGGTGAGGATCATTTTCTTTGACTTCTCCAGTGCTTTCAACACCATCCAACCGATGATCCTGAAGGACAAGCTGCTGTGTGCAGGGGTGGACCAGCACCTGTCATGATGGATCCTGGACTACCTCACTAATTGGCCACAGTTTGTGAGAACCCAGAATTGTGTGTCCGACACGATCATCGGCAGCACGGGAGCCCCCCCAGGGAACGGTTTTGGTTCCCTTCCTGCTCACCCTTTATACTGCAGACTTCTCACACAACACAACACACTGCCATCTACAGAAGTTCTCTGACAACTCTGTGATCGTCGGCGTCATCTCCAACGGAGATGAAGCTGAGTACAGAGGACTTATCGAGGACTTCGTGGACTGGTGCCATCGGAACTGCCTCCAGATCAACGCGAGGAAAACTAAGGAGCTGGTGGTGGGCTGCCACAGGCAAGGACAACCCCTCACAGCACCAGTAAACATCCAGGGAACAGACATTGAGATGGTGACATCCTATAAGTACCTAGGTGTTCATCTGAACAATAAACTAGACTGGTCACACAATACCGACGCACTCTACAAGAAGGGACAGCGCATGTTGTTCCTACTGAGGAGGCTCAGGTCTTTTGGTGTACAAGGGGTGCTCTTGAAGACACTCTATGACACGGTGGTGGCATTAGCCATCACTTTTGGAGTGGTCTGCTGGGGCAACGGCATTACAGCAGCCGATAGGAAGAGACTGAACAAACTGATCATGAAAGCTAGCTCTGTCCTGGGGCAACACCTTGACGCAGTGGAGGAGATAGGAGAGAGAAGGATGGTGGCTAAGCTGTCATCTCTGCTGGAGTCCGAGTCCCACCCTATGCAGGACATACTGGACGCACTGAGGAGCTCATTTAGCAGTAGACTACATCATCCTAGATGCCTGACCAAGAGGTTTCGCAGGTCCTTCCTACCTACGGCTGTCAGACTGTATAACCTAAGCAGGGCTTCTCACAGAGATAGCCAAAAAACATGACGACCTAATAGTATTGAATGCAAAAGACGCAACAGACTTACACAAATGGTCCCCTCCGGTATACAACTAGGACAATATCAGTCGCTATGGAGGGTGACAATATGTATGGGTACATATTCATACCATGTAGGGTAACTAAATAGACGGTTATGCTGTTTATTCCATCTAGCTACAATGCTCCGCACTGTGTATACATATATATATATATATATATATATATATATACAGTGGGGCAAAAAAGTATTTAGTCAGCCACCAATTGTGCAAGTTCTCCCACTTAAAAGATGAGAGAGGTCTCCAATTTTCATCATAGGTATACCTCAACTATGAGAGACAAAATGAGAAAAAAAAATCCAGAAAATCACATTGAAGGATTTTTAATGAATTAATTGGTAAATTCCTCAGTAAAATAAGTATTTGGTCACCTACAAACAAGCAAGATTTCTGGCTCTCACAGACCTGTAACTTCTTCTTTAAGAGGCTCCTCTGTCCTCCACTCGTTACCTGTATTAATGGCACCTGTTTGAACTCATTATCAGTATAAAAGACACCTGTCCACAACCTCAAACAGTCAGAGTCCAAACTCCACTATGGCCAAGACCAAAGAGCTGTCAAAGGACACCAGAAACAAAATTGTAGACCTGCACCAGGCTGGGAAGACTGAATCTGCAATAGGTAAGCAACTTGGTGTGAAGAAACCAACTGTGGGAGCAATTATTAGAAAATGGAAGACATACAAGACCACTGATAATCTCCCTTGATCTGGGGCTCCACGCAAGATCTCACCCCGTGGGGTCAAAATGATCACGAGAACGGTGAGCAAAAATCCCAGAACCACACGGGCGGACCTAGTGAATGACCTGCAGAGAGCTGGGACCAAAGTAACAAAGGCTACCATCAGTAACACACTACGCCGCCAGGGACTCAAATCCTGCAGTGCCAGACGTGTCCCCCTGCTTAAGCCAGTTCACATCCAGGCCCATCTGAAGTTGGCTAGAGAGCATTTGGATGATCCAGAAGAGGATTGGGAGAATGTCATATGGTGAGATGAAACCAAAATAGAACTTTTTTGTAAAAACTCAACTTGTCGTGTTTGGAGGAGAAAGAACACCATACCTACTGTGAAGCATGGGGATGGAAACATCATGTTTTGGGGCTGTTTTTCTGCAAAGGGACCAGGACGACTGATCCGTGTAAAGGAAAGAATGAATGGGGCCATGTGTCGTGAGATTTTGAGTGAAAACCTCCTTCCATCAGCAAGGGCATTGAAGATGAAACGTGGCTGGATCTTTCAGCATCTTTTAAGTGGGAGAACTTACACAATTGGTGGCTGACTAAATACCTTTTTGCCCCACTGTGTATATATATATATATATATATATATATATATATATATATATACTGTATATATATATATATATATATATATATATATATATATATATATATATATATATATATATATGTGTGTGTGTGTGTGTGTGTGTGTGTGTGTGTGTGTGTGTGTGTGTGTGTGTGTGTGTGTGTATTCACTGCTCTTATTTTCTTATCTTCTAAATTATTGCTCTGAGTGTTGCTATCCCTGTGCTGTTGCAATCCTGGAATTTCCCCATTGTGGGACTAATAATGGCTTGTCTTATCTTATTTTAAAACCCAAATGCAGGAGCTGTGATTTTACAGTTGATTTAATAAAAACACAAAATATAACAAGAACTCAAAAACTTACAAGCTCAGGCAAACGTTGGGAACGGGGAGAATAGTCACTGGCTAAAACGTGGAATGCACGTCAGTTTAAATAAGGCTGAAGTGTGGGGCACACGCCGGGAAGACAAGGTAGCCTAAACTGGAGAGAAAATAAGACGTGGGACTCACGTCTGGACATTGAGAAGGATGCTGTGCCGCAGTTCGGCACAGCGGTCCTTAAATAGGACAAAAGGAAATAATTCCAATTGATGACAGGTGTGGGTAACTTGAGTGAGAGTAATCAGACCAACGAATGAAAGCCGTGACAACCCGTGAACTTGAGCTACAGAGGAAGTAAAAGGAGTGGTCAAAAAAAAAGCACAGGAGAGTATGACAAAAGGTAACTGACTATAAATACAAAATGAGAAGCAGACTAGAGATACAAAAAGGGAAAAATAACCACCAAGGCGAGGATAAGGTTAATACAAAACATAGAGATGCAAATACAGAAATTCTCCTAAATACCACATTACAAAAAGGAAACTACAGGTAAAGGTGAAGGGTAGGCTCATGTCAAAAAGGCAGATAATATTTATAATACAAACTGGATGGTCATTGACGCATGATATCAAAGACAAAATAATAATAATTCAACTGGGAACAGAGACTTTCATAAACAGAAACAAATGTCAAACTCAAATAACAAAATACATCCAACCAACCAGAATGAATACTAAAGTGGGGAATTTACAGAAAATAATTTAAATAACAAAAAGCATGAGCACAGTTCCCCAACTGTCCTCTGCATCATGACAGAGCCCCCCGTCCAACGGGTGAATTTCCAGACACCCCAAGGTAATAACCCCCCCCCCAACAGGAATAGAATAACAGCCCAACCCGGGAGGGCGATGAAGGAACCCAGGTTAGGAGGGACCAAACAAAAAACTCACTCATGACCCACAAAACAGAACAGATCAGGTTGTACAGAACCCCTAGGACCACCAGGCAAAAAAGGAAGGCAGTTCAGGTGGCCTACAGAAGTCCCAAAACCACCAGATCACACTGGTGGAATAAATCAGGTGGCCTCCCAGAGTTCCTGAGCCACCCAAGCAAATGACATAGTCCGTCGGGTGGTCTCCCAGTATCCCCGAGCCAACAGGCCGTGGGTCACGATGCGCCCCCTCCTGGATGCGGCTGCTTGAACCCGTGCCTTTTGTGGACTGCAGGGGCTGAGGCGTTGAAACCCAATAACGAAGATGGCTGACCAGTGAGGAAACCAGATGAAGAAGATGACTGATCAGCAGGGAAACCAGATAAGGAGGACGGCTGATCGCTGAGGAATCCAGGTGAACGAGATGACTGATCATCATGGAAAACAGACAAAAACAGCCAATCAATGAGGAAACCAGGCGGCAAAGATGGCTGATCTGTGGGGAAACCAGATGAAAGGGACTGATGATCATTGATGACCTCAGGCGAAGATGAATGACCGTCAGCGACCTCAGGCAAAGACGGATGACCTTCGGCGACCTCAGGCAAAGACGGATGACCCTCTGTGACCTCAGGCGGATATTGGCGACCCTTGGTGACCTCAGGTGAAGACGGATGACCCTCGGCAACCTCAGGCGAAGACAGATCACCTTTGGTGACCTCAGGCGAAGGTGGAGGACTCTCGGTGACCTCAGGCAAGGATTGGTGACCCTCAGTGACCTCAGGCGAAGACGGATGACCCTTGGCAACTTCAGGCAAAGAAGGATGACCTTCGGCAACCTCAGGCGAAGACTGATGACCATCGGCGGAACCAGACGCAGCGGACTAATGACTCTCAGCGAGACCAGGCAAAGTGGATTGAAGACCGTCAGTGGAACCAGACGAGGACTCGGACACGAGAGAAGAAACAGACACTGGGTCACGATCACTTGCAGCAGTGGAGCCCGGTGAGGAAGGCTCAGGAACAGATGACAGCTGCAACTGGCTCTCCCTGCCAAGAGCAAAGCAAGACCTCTCTAATACTGACATTGTGAAGACAAAAAAGAGGACTTGCCTTAACTTGAGCTCCACCGCCGTCCAGGACTCTGACAACTCAGGTTGGGGCATCTCGAATCCCTCCATCTGGGAAAGGGCTGCACGGTGGCGCAGTGGTTAGCACTGCGGCAGCACAGTTTACCCTTGGCCGGGGGATCGTGGGGATCGTGGGATCGTGGGTTCGATCCCAGCCCCCGACCAACAGTGATCTGTGTGGAGTTTGCATGTTCTCCCCATGTATGCGTGGGTTTACCCCGGGATTTCTCCGGTTTCCTCCCACATGCCAAAAACATGCAGGTTAGGTTAATTGGAGACTCTAAAGTGGCCCTAGGTGTGAATGTGTGTGTGAATGGTTAAGGGATAGCGCCGTATCGTGGCTGCTTCATCCATCCAGGTGGTGGATGACCCTCAATTTCCCCTCTGGGGATCAATAAAGTATACTAAATCTAAATCTAAAAAAAATCTAAATTCATCCCCGACACGGCCACCTCAAATGGGGAGAAAGAGATATAGACACCAGAACACAGTTACTGACAGCAGTGGAGCCCGGCGAGGAGAACTCAGGAGCAGAGGGCATCTGCAGCTGATTCTCCCCACCATGAACAAGACAAGATCTCTCTAAAACTGATAATGTAGAACCAGAAAAGAGTACTTGCCTTGACTTGAGCTCCACCGCCGTACAGGACTCCGGCAACTCTACTGCGGTGGCCCAAGCAGCAGGCATGATGGCGGGTGGAGCTGGCGGACCCCCAGACGTGGCGGCTGAAGCTGTTGGAACTCCCGGCGTGGTGGCTGACGCTGGCGGAACCCTAGATAAGGTGACTGATGATGGTGGAGCTCCAGACATGGTGGCTGACACTGACGGACCCCCAGACGTGATGACTGAAGCAGGTGGAACCCCAGCTGGAGTGGCTGACGCTGGTGGACCTCCAGACGTGGCGGCTAAAGCTGGGGATTGTCTCACCGATGGCGCCAGGTCCTGCGATGCCGAAACCAGGGGACACTCCAGTGTTTCCTCTGGCTTAAAGACCTTGGCGCGATGGCAACATATTTTTCCTGGAGGGGGGGGGGGTGCAGAAAACACATGTATGAATGTGTTTATTTTATACTAATTCTTTCTGTTTTTTTAAAAAAAAATTGCATAGTAACTTTGCATATAGAACTTACAATTTGAAGTATTGTACAACCAAGGGTTGAATGTTGGAATATTGGGCCAGTTGGGGTCCCACCCAGACATCCTGGATTTGAACTTTTTACTGGTGTATCCTTCTCTTCTTCCTCTTCTTTCACTTCTCTTGGACCCTCTGCCTGAACGCTTTCCTCTCCTTGGCTCCTCTCTTCTGTCTAATCTTGGCCTCTCTGAGCTCTGTCTAATTCAGGGTTTTTTTTGTCTATGGTGGTATACAAACAGGTTAGAAAATATCAGGTGCCATGTAAATTAAAGGAGACAACCAAAAATTTCTAGTTAAGGGTACAAAGAGCACCCACTTCATGATAGCAGTCTGTCACGGGCGACAATGACTGTTTCATTTAGGTCTGATCAGATTCATCTACGCAGCTCTGTCCCCCGCCCTCTGCTGCCGGGAACCCCCGACCCTGCAAACCCGGGCAACGACCGAGCCAGTATGAGTTGCTTTCTGACTGACCATTTCATGAAACTGCTTGCAAAGTATTTGAGTACCGCTAGCTTTTGCTGGACTAGTGGCACATTCTTGGCAGATAGAGGTATTATCAGTAGCAAGGATAGGCCAAGACAAACTGACTCCAGTATCTGTTGCAGTGACTGACCAGATGATAGGTTTGTTTATCTCTGCTCTTTGTGTAGTGTATGTCACAATGCACCAACTGGCAAAAGTCCACCACAGAGTGATTAATTTGCATGCAATTTTACTTAACTTATTGGCTTATCCGGCATGGCTTAGTTGTTGATGGGAGGAGTGGGGTGAGCAGGGGCAAGGCGACACCGCTCACCGGGCCCCCGGGGCAGGGTCATGGCTGAGCAGCAGAAGAGCACTGCAGGTATCCAAGATGGTGCCCACAGTGGTCGCCATGGTGCTTCGCTGCGCTTTTTTTTGTTTGTTTTTGTTTGTCAATTGTGTGTCTGCCTGCTCTTACACCCGTGAAGAGCTACTAAATATCAGGACTTTCACTCCCATGGACCTACTCCCAGTTTTTTTGGCTCCTGCCGCCGATTTGGTTCACTTTTTAGCCCAAAAAGTGAGACGGCGAAAGAGAGGAAGACGAGCGGGCGCCCTGGTGCGGCTTCGCAGGAGAGGCACGCGCACGGCTTTGCCTGGGATCGTTCTGTCCAACGTCAACTCACTTTATAACAAGGTAGATGAACTGAGACTGCTGATGCGATTTAAGGACCTCTCCACCTCATGTGCCCTCTGCTTCACTGAGACCTGGCTCAAGGAAAAGACACCGGACAGTGCGCTCCTCCTCGAGGGATTTGAGCTGTTTCGTGCAGACCGAGACACGGGGCTCTCTGGCAAGACCACAGGCGGAGGAGTCTGCTTCTACATCAACAGCAGCTGGTGCTCCGATGTGACTGTGATCTCCCAACACTGTTCTCCTGCTCTGGAATATTTATTCATCAACTGCAAGCCATTTTATTCCCCGCGTGAGTTTGCTTCATTCATCCTAGCTGCTGTTTACATCGCGCCCGACGCGGACATGCGCGAGGCTCAGTGCGCGCTCGCGGATCACATTCAGCAAGCGGAGCGGACTTTCCCGGACTCTCTAGTTATTGTGATTGGCGACTTTAACCAGAGCAACCTGAGCCATGAACTCCCCCGGTACAAACAGTTGATTAAATGCCCCACCAGAGGAGAGAACACGCTGGATCACTGTTACACTACAGTTAAGGACGCGTATCGCGCTGTTCCCCGCGCTGCGCTCGGACTATCTGATCACGTGATGGTCCACCTGATTCCCACATACAGACAGAGACTGAAGCTCACAAAACCTGTTGTGAGCACTATGAGGTAATGGACCCGTGAAGCTGTGGAGGAGCTGCCCACGTGCTTGGAAATAACTGACTGGGACATGTTTAAAGGAGCTACTCATGATCTGGATGAGTACACGGACACTGTGACCTCATATATACACTTTTGTGAGGAGAGCATTCTTCCAGCGCGCACCAGGGTGAGTTACTCCAACAACAAGCCCTGGTTCACAGCTAAGCTCAGACAGATCAGGAAGGAGAAGGAAGCTGCGTTGAAAAGTGGAGACAGGGACTGCTACAGGGAGGTCAAATACCGGTTTAGCAGAGAGCTGAGGAGAGCTAAAGCTGTGTATTCTGAGAGACTCCAGCAGCAGTTCACTGCTAACGACTCTGCTTCTGTGTGGAAAGGACTGAAGCAAATCACCAACTATCGGCCTCAGGCTTCTAAGGGACAGGATGACAAAGCCCTTTGTCAAAGACTGTCTCAACACTATGCCCGTTTTGACACCTCGTCAGCTGTGTCCAACTCCCCCCCTCCCCCCAGCGCCACTACCTCCATGGTCCCCACTTCATCAAAGGTGGCCCCCCCCTCCTCCCCCCCTGCCCTTGCCATCAGTGAGCAGGCCCCCGGTCCGGACGGCGTGTCTCCCTCCACCCTGAGACACTGTGCGGAGGAGTTGACTCCTGTCTTCACAGACATTTTTAACACCTCCCTGAAGTCATGCCACGTGCCGGCCTGCCTCAAAACCTCTACTATCGTCCCTGTCACCAAGAAGCCACGGATCACTGGACTTAATGACTACAGACCTGTAGTGCTCACCTCTGTAGTCATGAAGTCCTTTGAGCGCCTGGTCCTGCCCCACCTCAAGACCATCACCACTCCCCTCCTGGACCCGCTGCAGTTCGCCTACAGAGCCAACAGGTCTGTGGGCAACGCAGTCAACCTGGCCCTCCACTCCATCCTGCAGCACCTGGACTCCCCGGGAACCTACGTCAGGATCCTGTTTGTGGACTTCAGCTCTGCATTCAATACCATCCGCCCCGCTCTGCTCCAGGACAAGCTGTCCCTGCTCAACGTCCCTGACTCCCCCTGCAGGTGGATCACCGACTTCCTGACTGACCGGAGGCAGCATGTGCAGCTGAGAAAGACTGTCTCAGACTCTGTTAGCATCAGCACCGGATCACCCCAGGGCTGTGTACTTTCCCCCCTGCTCTTCTCCCTGTACACCAACTCCTGCACCTCCAGCCACCAGTCTGTCAAGCTGATCAAGTTTGCGGACGACACCACCCTCATCGGGCTCATCTCCAACGGCGACGAGTCCGTCTACGGGAGAGAGGTGGCCCGGCTGGCGTCCTGGTGCAGCCACAACAACCTGCAGCTGAACGCTCTGAAGACAGTGGAGATGATCGTGGACTTCAGAAAAGTCACAGCCCCTCTGCCCCCCCTTACCCTCACAGACTCTCCCATCACCACTGCGGATTCCTTCCGCTTCCTGGGCACCACCATCACCCGGGACCTCAAGTGGGAGCCGACCATCAGCTCCCTCATCAAAAAGACCCAGCAGAGGATGTTCTTCCTGCGGCAGCTGAGGAAGCTCAAGCTACCCACCAAGATGCTGGTGCAGTTCTACACGGCCATCATCGAGTCCATCCTCATCACCTCCATCACCATGTGGTATGCAGGAGCCACCGCCAGGGACAGACTAAGACTGCAGTGCATTGTGCGCGCTGCTGAGAAGGTGATCGGCTGCAAGCTCCCATCCCTCCAGGACCTGTACATCTCCAGGACCCGGAGGCGTGCAGGTCGGATCATAGCCAACCCTTCACACCCTGAACACGCACTGTCTGCCCCCCTCCCCTCAGGCAGAAGACTTCGGTCCATTCAGACTAAAACCTCCTGCTACTTGAACAGCTTCTTCCCCTCTGCCATCAGACTGCTGAACACTAAGTGACTTATTAGACTCTCGTGCACTACGTACAGCAGCTCAACCGGACTCATGACAGTTATCACTGTTTTCTTTTTGCACTACCGACTGCACTATGTAGAACTCCACAATATATGCTGCTTGTTAATATATTTAAAAATTGCATAGATTAGTATTACTTATTCATATTCTTCCTTTTATTGCATGCACAGTTTTTTTTATCTTTAGTGCTACTCCATGTTTAATGTTGCAGCATTGCACCGAGACAAATTCCTAGTTTGTGTACTACATGAACAATGGCAATAAATCTCATTCTGATTCTGATTCTGATTCTGAGGTAGATGGAGGAACCCAGGCGTTGTCATGTCAGACCCTTAGTCCGTTGTCCTTTTTCCCTGTAAAGTTCACTGTTATCCCTCAGTCAGGGAGATAATGCAACTGAGTTAATAAAAACTACAGTAGCACTGCAAAAATTGAATAAAAATAGCCCAAAGTTGTTCATCTGCCCTCAGGCATTCCAAAAATTAAAAACCCAAAATAAGGAAAAAAAAATCTGGTAACTGAAAATGTTGTCTTCAAAAATATGAGAATATTCACCAGTTACGCAACGTTAGATTCAAATCCCACAAAATCAGATTGAAAAACCCACAAAAAGATACTGTAAAACTCCTAAGCTTTTCAAAAATACCCATATATATATATAATTTTTTTCTTGTCACTCACTTAAAACTTGAGTAATGACTTCAGTCTTGAAGGTTTGAGGGTTTTCTCCAAAATTTATAACAATTTTCTTATAGTTTTCTACTTTTCTCTGTAAATTTATCTAAATTTGAAATCATTTTCTTCAAATTTGTAATTTCATCTTGTAAAATTGACTTTTCTTGTACATTTTAAACTTTATTATAAATCTGTGGATTATTTTAAGGCTTATTTTTGTCTGTTTTATAAAATAAAATTACTGTTTTTTTTAAATAAATTTGAAATAAACTGTGGTATTGTTTTTTTCTTTTTCCTAATAATAATTTATATTTGACCATAACTTTGCAGTCAGAACAGAACAATAATTTAACTCTCATTACAACGAAAAATATTAATGAACTTGTATTTCATGAAATAAATGAACTTAAATAACCAAGGATCCTGTTATTTCTGTTATAATATTTCTATATATTTATAGTTTGTTTTTGGGTTTTTTTGTTTTTTTTTAAGAAATCTTCTCACCACCAAGACGGCAAGAAAAGCCTCCCTTATTTTGAAATCCAAATGTTGGCACGTTTAATTTGTCTGAAGGCTGCTGACGGATTAAAGTCATTGACTTTGTGAATTTCGGTCATGTTAACTTGCCAGGTACAAAATAGGGAACATAACTTAATATTGTAGTGGCTGTTGAAATATATACTCAGCAATTCATCAGTCCCCCTTGCCTTTCCCTTCATATGAAGCTGGCTGCATATGGATTCTAACCACATCTCTTAGCTAAGTGACTCTTATGTTATTGCTCCCGTTTCCAGCGGGTTAAAACCATGATAAACGCCAGTGTTTAGATACCTCTTCTGATTTTTTTCCCCATTTAAAGTATTTTAATAAACTCATGTTTCTGTCGGACAGTCACGCTTGCGAGGCACTGCCTGCTGACTGACTGGAAAGCTTGAGTGGGTGGGGCGCTTCTAAACTCCACGCGGATGACGGCCACGCACGTTATTCGTGTGCGTGCTTGCGGAAAGTCATTGCTTCATATATTTTTCTTAAATTCATATCTCCTTAGTGTGGCGGTAATATTTCTGGTGAAGCGGGCCACCAACCAGAAATGTTACCATCGGAAACCCTACACTCTCTTGTCAGCTCAAGTTCCGGGTCACAGGGGGCACTCCTTTCCCATTCAGGATGTCACTGTGTGACCGGAACTGGACTCTCCAGAACCGCAGGCCCCTCCATCATCCGGTGGCTCCCTCCCACAACCGGTGGACACTCAGGAAAATCAGAGAGGGACACGGGAGAAACAGGTGAGGGTTCAGCCAAAGTGGATAACTGCTGCTGAGCCCCCCCCCCCGCTTCCAGGAATAAGGCAAGACAATTGATTTACAGGTGTTAACAAATGAATAGGTACTTGCTTTATTTCCCGAGTTGTTGTTGCCACAACTGCAGGACCAGGCGAATCCTTTCCGGGGGCTGCGAGGGTGGTGAAAAACTGGAGTCAGGGGATGCTCCACCGTCAGCTCATACTCCGATCCACCCGGTGAAACTCCTTCCAGCTGGGTTGCTAACTCCGGAAGGAGCCATGGCTTAAAATCCAGCAACAGTTCTGTCTCTGCCAACAAAACTGAAGGCTGCGTGCCCAATCCGGCAAACTGCAGGCTCCTCCAGCACCAAAGAGACGGCAGATGGTGTGTGCCACTGTTTGGGAGGAGAAGGCAGGGCTGCAGCTGGATGACGATGCGAGGCTGGAGTCTTCTGTACCCGGAGACGCTTCTTCGTCGGCACAGGTACGGATGAGGGAGAGGTTTTCCTCAATTCAATTCAATTCAACTTTATTTATATAGTGCCATTTCACAACAACAGTCATCTCATAGCACTATCAACTGTAGGGGGAACCCCCAAAGTTGCAGAAAGACCCCAGCAATCAGGCAATCCCCTGTGAGCAAGCACTTGGCGACGGTGGAGAGGAAAAACTCCCTTTTAACAGGAAGAAACCTCCAGCAGAACCAGGCTCAGGGAGGGGCAGTCATCTGCTGCGACTGGCTGGGGGGTGAGGGGATAGAGAAGAAGAAAAGAACAGACATGTAGAGAGCAAACAGCACGATAGGGACTCAATCTATGGGAGAGAACAAACAAATGTTAATGACCAGCAAAAAAAAATATTTCATTGAGAGTGAGAAAAGGAGTGAGGCCCAGTGCATTACTGGAGGTCCCCCGGCTAACTAAACCTATTAGCAGCATAACTAAGGGAGGGTTCAGAAACACATGATCCCTCCCTAATTGTGGGCTATATCAAAAAGGTAGGTTTTAGCCCTATTCTTAAAAACAGAGATCGAGTCTGACTCCCGAATCCAGATTGGCAGCTGATTCCACAGGAGAGGAGCTTGATAACTGAAGGTTCTGCCTCCCATTGTACTTTTGGAGATTCTAGGTATTACAAGTAATCCTGCATTTTGGGAGCGTAGTGCTCTGTTAGGATAATACGGTAGTATCAGATCTTTTAAATAAAAAGAAGCCTGATTGTTTAGAGCTTTGTAAGTAAGAAGAAGGATTTTAAACTTAATTCTAAACTCTATGGGAAGCCAATGAAGGGAGGCCAGAACCGGAGAGATATGATCTCTCTTTCTAGTACCTGTTAAAACTCTTGCTGCAGCATTTTGGATCAGCTGAAGAATTTTTAAAGATGTTTTAGGACAGCCTGATAATAAAGAATTACAATAATCTAATCTCGAGCTAACAAAAGCGTGGATCAGTTTCTCAGCATCACTCTGAGACAAGATGCTCCTAATCTTGGCAATATTACGCAAATGATAGAAGGCAGTCTTAGAACCAAATTTAATATGTGAATTGAAGGACAAATCCTGATCAAAAATAACTCCAAGGTTCCTCACAGAGCTATTAAGAGAAAGAGTAACCGCATCCAAACTGAAAGTTTGATTTGGAAAGGAATTTCTAAGGTTTTTTGGACCAACAAGAATGACTTCAGTCTTATCTGAATTTAATAGCAGGAAATTACAAGTCATCCAAGCTTTGATTTCCTTAAGACAGGCTTCTAACTTGGCTAATTGATTACTATCATCTGGCTTCATTGACTGGTATAATTGTGTGTCATCAGCATAACAATGAAAATGTATACAGTGCTTTCTATTAATGTTGCCTAACGGAAGCATATATAAACTAAAAAGAGTCGGGCCTAGCACAGATCCCTGTGGAACTCCATGACTGAGCTTTGAGTTGAAAGAAAACTCATTATTTTCATGAACAAACTGGAACCTATCAGATAAATAAGATCTAAACCACTGCAACGAAGTTCCGTTAAGTCCAGCATAGTGTTCTAATCTATCAAGTAGAATATTATGATCGATAGTATCAAAAGCTGCACTAAGGTCTAAAAGGACAAGTACAGAAACTAGTCCATTATCAGATGCAATGAGGAGGTCGTTAGTGACCTTCGCTAAGGCTGTTTCAGTACTATGATGGATTCTAAACCCAGACTGAAACTCTTCAAGTAAACCATTTCCCTGCAGGTGGTCAAATAATTGCGTAGCAACAACTCTTTCTAAGATTTTTGAAATGAAAGGGAGATTAGAGATTGGTCTATAGTTAGCTAAAGCTCCTGGATCTAGCGTTGGCTTTTTGAGTAAGGGTTTAATTACAGCCGTTTTAAAAGCCTGCGGTACATGGCCTAAAGTTAATGAAGAATTGATTATATGAAGAATAAGGCTACCAATAAGTGGGAAGACTTCTTTAAATAGCCTGGTAGGAATAGGGTCTAAAAGACAAGTTGAAGGTTTGGATGAGGAAACTATTTTGTGTAACTCACAAAGGTCGATTGGAGTAAACTCATCAAGACAGACATCAATAGAAGGAGTTGTAGTAGTTGCAGTATTTAAGTTAATTGTGGGAAGAATCTGATTGATTTTATCTCTGATGGATGAAATTTTATTATTGAAAAAGTTCATAAAGTCCTGACTAGTAAGCTCTAAGGGAATGCTAGAATTGACAGCCCATGGAGTATGTGTTGAGCATTGGACATGGAGGTAAAGAGAACCGCAAGTTCCGGATAGCTCTACAGGCTGGGGTATGCCTCTATTACCTGTGCCGCACTATTCAAACACTGCAGAGCCTCCTCGGGAGTGTGGGAAGAGTAAGCATCTGAGACAATGTCCTCCAACAATTCTGCCACCTAACACTCCACCTTGTCCAGGCTGAAAACACTAAAGTCCATGCGGGCTGACATCCCCGCAAAACAAAAAAAAAAAAAAGAAAAAAATAGTGGACTTAAACAAAAAATAGACTGGAGAAAAACAAAAAGGCAAACTCGCAGTCCACTGGGTCCACACTGGCAGCATCCTTGTGTCATAAACGGCCCAGCAGGGGCAGAACAAAGACCCAAATGCAGGAGCTGAGTTTGCATGTGATTTAATAAAAACAAAATACAACAAAAACACAAAAACTTACAAGCTGAGGCAAAAGGCAGGATATGAGGAGGTAGAATAGCCAATGACTAAGACGTGGGACACGCGTTGGGAACGGGGAGAATATTCACTGGCTAAGACGTGGAACGCACGTCGACTTAAATAAGGCTGAGGCGTGGGGCGCACGCCGGTAAGAGCAGGTAGCCTAAACTGGAGAGAAAATAAGACGTGGGACTCACGTCTGGACGTTGAGAAGGATGGCACAGTGGTCCTTAAATAGGACAAAAGGAAATAATTCCAACTGATGACAGGTGTGGGTGACATGAGCAAGAGTAACTTTGACCAGCGAATGACAGCCGTGACAGCCCGCGAACTTGAGCTACAGAGGAAGTAAATAAGGAGCGTTGTCAAAATAAAAGCACAGAAGAGTATGACAAAAGGTAACTGACTATAAATACAAAATGAGAATAAGACCAGAGAATACAAAAAGGGAAAAATAACCACCAAGGTGAGGATAAGATAAATACAAAACACCAGAGATGCAAATACAGAAATACTCCTAAATACCACATTACAAAAAGGAAACTACAGGCAAAGGTGAGGGGTAGGCTCATGTCAAAAAAAACAGATATTTATAATACAAACTAGATGATCACGGATGCATGATATCAAAGACAAAATAATAATAATTCAACTGGGAACAGAGACTTTCATAAACAGAAACAAATGGCAAACTCAAATAACAAAATACATCCAA